>JAWZYV010016268.1:0-632766 GCA_038373885.1 Cheiracanthium punctorium
TGTGAGGGAACCCGATAGCTTCTAAACGCAGCATTCGGTTGAGCTTAAATTTGGTATATGTATCATACAACGCCGTCGTACTATCCGTGTTGTTTTAGGTGTGTATAGGAGTGGTGGTTTTATGCTTTTTTATGGTGCTGCAAGAAAGGATTCTTTCACACTTTTGGCCTATGATTGGAAAATCTTGAAAGTGCGCAAGGGTTCGAACGGTGGTTTTGATTGAGCGAAAATTGGGTATTTATGTATCATAGGTCACTGTGTAATGAAGCCACTGTTACTTAACTGTAACTGTATAGCACACTCTGTGCTTTCTGCGTTTGTGTCAGTCTAATAAAGAACACTTTAAGATATAACATGGCGTAGTCGTGGTTGAACTTAAACGAAATATTTCTCAGAGCTAGAAGCCATGACAAGAAAGAAAGTGATGTTAAAGTTGCGATACCCTTAAGTGTATTGGCAAAGAATCTGTGGCATTATTTAACACTTTCCAGCTCATGGAGGCTCAACGAGATAATATCGGTAAAGTTCTAAAAGCTTGCGAGTTATGCTAATCTAAGAAAAAATGTTGAGATATAACGTTGTATCAGAGCATTCATTTATAGTGGGATAGATCTTCACTTTGCTCCATTTAAGTAGCTACTTAATTTATGTTCCGATTGAAAATTAGCTGCATGGTTTCCTCGCTATATCATCATAATCAGTACACGATATGCATCAGTACATAAAGCCAAGCCTAAAGGATAAGTTTGCGCTGAATAATTGCTTAAGAGAGTATCGTTTAGCTTAAACAAAACTGTGGATGTAATACTAGCGCTATGAATTAGTAACCGAATGATTATTATTACTATTATTTTTAAATAAAATTAGTGTCTTTTATCTCTTATTTTAAATTAAAAGGAAAATTTTAAGTTTTCAAGAGTGATTTTGGGGCCCTATTCGTTGGGGGCTTGGGCGCTTGCCCCGAATGTCTTCACGGAAATCAGTCCCTGGTAGACAGTTATATGTTCAATTGCAGAGTTCAGCAGTCGAGTGAGTGTTTCTACGAATTTCTTACTGACTGCGCTGATTAAATATTGTGAATATGGAGACTTCAGTGAATCAATATTGCGGGACTGTATCGTCTTGGGAATAAGGGTCAAATAATTTCAGGAAGGGATGTTACGTGAAACTGCATTGACTTTGTAAAAAAACTAATGAATTTTGTAAGAGCTCCAGAAATCGGAAAGAGGCAAGTAAACTTTCTGAGTAGAATAGGTACCCCCTCACACCAAAATATTGGAGAGGAGGGAGCTTCAACGACGTAAATCTAAACACGTTAGAGCACAACGACCAGCTTTTGAAAAGATTTGCAAAGCGTGTAAGAGAAGAAATCACTTTGCAGTTGGATGCAAATTTAAAAAGAACGAATGAATGTTGTTAAGGAAAGTGTGATAGTAGATTCCGTGTATGATAATATAAATAATGCATTTCAGTATGTGTACAGCAATTCTAGTTCTATACAAGAAATACAGGTAGAAGATAAAAATTTAGCCTTTAAAATTGATACTGGTTCATCCATAAATATTATTTCTAACGATATATTTAAATCTGTGAATCGTAATTGTAACATTACACCCTCTGATCTAGTGTTGGAGGCCTTATAAAATCACTGACTATTACTGATTAGGAGAGCAAATTTCAACAATTTGTAAAACGTTTAGAATTTGTTATTGTGAATAGAAAAAGTAATTATGGAGCGTTACTCGAGCTATATGGTTGCGAGAAACTGGGTCTTATTAATAGGTAGAAGGTTAATAATGTTAAGTTAATAGATAAAAGTACGTTTATTGATAAATATAGATATATATATTTCAAGGTTTGGGAGCGTTTAACTTGGCCTGTTCAATTAAAGTTGACGAAAATGCTCAGCCAGTTGCTAGAGATAATAATCAAAGTAAAAACAAAAAATATATTGAATGTCCAAGAAAAAGATGGTATAATTATTAACGTAGAAAATCTTAGAAGGTTGAATAAAAAATGAAGTAATTGTTCATAAACCATTTGGCACACAATAAGAGTTTGTTTAGAGCCACAACATTTTAATAAAGTGATAAAAAAGGCAGTATCACTTAATACCGACTATTGATGAATTAGTACCTAAATTCTGCAATAAATCTGTATGCAGTATATTTGGTTTAAAGGATGGTTTTTATCAGATATAGCTTGATAGTGAATCTATTAAATTAGGCTACTTTTGTACTTAATTTGGTATAAATTATAAATTTAATAGACTTGTCTTTCGAATATTAGTTGCTCTCCTGAGCTGTTTCAGAAATTTAAGGAAATTAATTTTGTTTATATTCCTGGTCTAATAATTTATTTTGATGAAATGTTAATTTGTGCTGACAGTGATAAAGATCATGATGATATTTTGAATAAGGTTGTTGAAACGGCTAGAAAATTAAATGTTAAACTTAATAAAATAAACTTCAATTTAGGTTCAATATCTTGGACGCGTATTTAATAAAGATGGTATGAAACCCGATCCTGAATAGGTTAAAGACATTTTAAATATGCAGATTCCTAGCAATACTGCAGGGCATTCTTAGTATAATTAATTATTTAAGAAAATTGATCCCTAACATGTCTCAAAATACCGCCACCTTAAGAGAATTACTTAAAACATCCATTCAATTTAACTGGCTACCGATTCATACTAAAACGAGATAAAAAAAAGTAAGTAAAGTTTTAGAAAATTTTAATTTTTCGAAACAGATAACATTATAATGTGATAGTTCCAAAAGTGGATTGGACTGTTGTCTGCTTCAGACGGGATAGCCAGTGATTTTGTATCAATAGCCCTTCTCTGATGCAGAGTGAAACTATGCCCAAACTGAAAAAAGAGTATTTGAGTATTGTGTTGCTACTAAACAATTTCATAATTTTATATATGTCAGAAAAACAACTCTACATACAGATTATAAACCTACTGTGTCAATTCATAATAAAAATGTTATAAATGTTTTGCCTCCTAGATTACACAGAATTAAGTTAAAATTGCTTAAATATGACCTTGATATAAAATACGTACCTTGTAAACATATCTATCTGGCAGATTTGCTCTCTCTGTCTTATATAAATGATTATTGTAGTGAAGCTGAGTTTTTAAAGAAAGTAGTACATTGTGTTAATGCAGCAAGACACTGACAGGTTACAGACAAGAGTCTAAAGCAATTTAAAGAATGCACTTTAAGAGATCCTGTATTGAATAATTTAATATCCTTGCATAAAAATGGATGGGCTCATAACAAAAATGTTTTCCTGAAAATCTCAGATTCTATTTTAAACTAAGTCAGGATCTTATTGAAGAAGATGGAATCGTTTTCTTAAATGGTAAAATTGTAGTTCCCGTGGATTTAAGACACATTAAATAAAACACATGAGGGACATTTTGGCATAGAAAAAGGTAAGAGAAGGGGTAGACAATTTTTTTACTGGCCAGGTATGTTTAGCGATCTAGAAAATTTCAATGCTCAATATTCAGCTTGGGAAAATTTTAAGACAAAAATTTGTAAAGAGCCCCGTATTTCGCATGTAATCCCCTCCTTGCCTTTTGAAAAAGTAGGTTCAGCCATTTGTCAATTAGAGAGAAGGAAACACTTAGTGATATCGATTATGTTACAAAATGAATAGAAATAATTCCTGTTGATGGTAAAAGTGCAAGTGTGCAAGTGAAACAGTTAATAGTTCAAAAATGGTATTTAGTACTCATGGAGTTCCTAGGTATATACTGCAGTATCGGTTAACATGCATTTCAATTCTAGCGACTTTCATATGTTTGCTTGACTAGGATTTTGTAATAATTAATAGTAGTCCTAGCTATCCCAAATCAAATGGACAATCTGAGAGTGGTGTTAGAATTTCTAAAAATATATTTTTTAAATGTTATGAATCAAATCAGGATATTTACGTTGCTCTAATGGAATATAGAAATACGCCAATTAAGGGTTTGTATTTTTCCCAGCACAAGCACTTATGAGTATAAGAAATCTTATAAATAGGGATTTCTTAAAATCTGATCTGCAATCGGATATAATAGGGATAAAATTATAGTAATGCAACAAACAAGTAAAAAATATGACAGGACACCAAAACAGTTGAGTAACTTGTCTAGTTATCGAAATGTATTAATTCAGAATGGTAATAAATGCGAAAAGGGTAAAGTGGTTGTTACAAAATACAAAATGGCACGTAATTCTAATTACTGGATGAAAAGAAAAATAATCGCATGTGATATGCAAGGTAGTTCATTTAAGAACAATTCAAAATAAACGGCAAATGAGTCTCTTTATAAGCAATTACTATTTCAGAGATGATTTGAATCAAAATGTTAGTGCTGAGAGTTCTGAGAACAATTCTAGCATGAACCGTAGTAATTATGTAACAAAGTACGGTCGTGTTGTAAGACTACCACAACGATATGGTGTATCAAATTAATTGTGGCTGAGCACTTTTGGACTTTGAGTATTAATTTAGTTTCCATGTGGTTTAAAGTATACATGTTACGTGTTACGAAAATTGTTTTAAATTGTAATATATTAAAACCTACCATTTAGGTTTAGCTGCATTTTAATAGTATTAAGAATTCAATAATTGGAACAGTTTATTTTTTTAATCCTCGTGCTTTTATATTTTGTAACTTTGAAAAGGGGAATTTGCTTGTGGACTTCATGTACTTGTTTAATAAAGTAACTTTGACTTAACTGTAACTATATAGCACCCACTGTACTTTCGTGTTTGTGACGTCTGATAAAAAAACACTTGAACTTATATAAGGAGTTGGAAGAAGAATAAAATCCATCCATGTGCATGATTTCGTCTAATTTTCAAAGTCGTTCTTTCTTTTTTCTTTTTTTTTCTCCTCTTTCACCTGATTTTTCTTCTCTTTATAACTTTTTTTTGAGCTAGTACTCGCTTTATATGAATTGTTTATATTCATAAATAAAATAAGAAAAAATTATATAGCATACTAGCCAGGTATTTGAAAATATTTCATTTAATGTTCAGAAATTATTACTAAATTACAGTTTTTCAATTTCTCATGGTATAGGGAAAAAAATGCCACCCTTAATATTCCTTCAAACCTACTTAGAATGGCTCAAAGCTGTCAAATATTTTGTAAATGAAATTATCTTCTTATAAAATGATTTTGCAAGAAATAATTTATTTTTATGCTTTAAATACTTAAAATATTACACTAGCGGTTCTCAACCTATTAACGTCGCGTCCCCCCCCAATAAAGGCTAACTTACGGTGGCGCCCACCCCCTCACATTTTTTAGCATACATTCAGTTTTTAATCTTTATCAATGAACATTTAGTTGAATTTTCTAAAAAATAATGTTAAAAATGGATATATTTTTGAGTAAAAATGAGAATAAATAAGATGACTTTTTTTTAAACATGCATCACTACTTGCTCTTTGGTTTTTTGTCGCGCCCCCCCTGCAAGCTCTCTGCCCCCCCCCCCTGGGGTCGTTCCCCAAATGGTTGAGAAGCGCTGCTATATGGCAATATAAACATTCAATTTGCAATTCAATTTCACTTTTAAATAGTGTAAGAGAACTTTCGATTACTTGGGACTGTTTCCCAGAAAAATGCTTGATTTTTCATCATTTTGGTAAAACAAAACGATGAATTCAAAGCCCCTCCCTCCCTTTACCTATGAGAAAAAAAACAGTTATTCTGTATAGATACAAACATAGGAAATGACCCAAAATATCTTTTTTCTCTTTTAATTTGCATACATGGTTATACCTGAAAGCTGTTGAAATCCCATCTGCCAATTGAATTCACTCCCTTTTGAAAGTATTGCTTTTGTGGTGTAACCTAAACTGTGCTGAGAGTTTTGTGATAAATGACATTTAATTTTACATACAAAATCTAAAATATACCTTAATTCAGCGTTTCTCAGCTTGTGGGGCATGACCCCTGAGGGCGGAGCAGAGCGTTCGCTGGGAAGGCGCGAGAAAAACCTAAGAGCAAGTAGTGATGCATGTTTTTTTTTAATCATCCATTTTATTCTCATTTTTACTCAAAAATATATCCATTTTCACTTAAAATGTTCATTCAAACTTTACTAATAACATTATTCTGTAGATAGTTCGACTAAATGTTCATTGTTAAAGATAAAAAACTGAATATATGCCGAAAAATGGGAGGGGGAGGCTAGCCTTTGATGGCGGGGGTGACGTTAAAAGGTTGAGAACCACTGCCTTAACTGTAAATGTTTACGAATGCGATTGTCTATTTTACTCTAGCCACTGAGGGTATCTGTTACAGGTATTCAATTGAGCATTTAGAAATTATGGTTTTATTTTAAAGTAGTGCGGATTTCAAAGTATAGTTAACATATACTGAAAAAACTGCATTTTTCAAAAGAATATAAATTTATCCGCCGCTAGTGGAATTGTTTTTATTTTTAAAATAATTAATGTCGATACTTCATATTATAAAAAAATATATTCGCTAAATTATTTTATTAAAACAATTTGAATATATATCTAAATTAATTTACTTGACACGTAATTGTTAGAAATTCCTCGATAAAACTTTTCTGTGAAGGCCTCTCTTTTTCGTATAAAAAAAGGGGACTTTCGTCATTTTGGAATAATTAAAGAATAAGAAATAGAGTGATAGATATTCATTTTATTAATGCATTTTAAATATATGTTCAAAATATTTTGTAAATTACATATCTAGTTATTTCTATAAACCTTTTTTGAAAGCTTTAACATTGTACAACTGCAATTACTGCATACAACTCTTGGTATATTTCAAACCACTGTACATTTAGAGAAAATATTGCTTTTCATGATGTTCTTTGGAAAATATTTCTCTTGATTTTCATTGAAAACCTTTAGCTTATTAATTATTTATATCTAACCAATTCTTGGAATGAAAACTGCCTTTCCTTTTGCCCTAGGTTTAGGAATGTACCTTGGAGGATCTGGAATAAAGGCTGTTCGACCAATTCTTGGAATGAAAATAGCTCGTTTTCCTTCTGAAGGAATGAAATCGTCGTAACTCTTTTTTCCGATTCTTGGAATGAAAATTGCTCTTTTGGCTTCGGAATAATCCATCTCATCGTACCTTTTTTTCCCGATCCTTGGAATAAAAATCGCCCTTTTGTTTTCTGAGTAATCGTCTTCGAAACTCTTTTTGCCTATTCTTGGGATGAAAATGGCTCTTTTAGCTACGTAATAATCTTCTTGGTCAAAGCTCTTCTTTCCTATTCTTGGAATGAAAATGGCTCTTTTATCGGCATTGTCTTCCATTTTATCGAAGCTCTTTTTCCCAATTCGTGGGATGAAGAATGCCTTGCTACGTGGTTTTCTTTTGTCTGCTTTCAGTAAATCTGTTTCACCTTGGTTCCACACTGGGTGGAAGAGGTTGCCTTTGCCTCTGGTGTCTTTATCTGTTTTACCTTTATCTTCGGAAACTGATCTTTTTCTGCTGTTTATTTCATTGTTCTCTGCTGCGTCTAGTGCTATCTGAGATTCGAAGTACTCTGGGTCTACGCTGTTCACTTCTAGACTTTCCTCCAGGCTTGGATACATTGCAAAGGGCATGTCCTCATCCGTAAGGTATATTTCTCTGCCAATGCGAGCAGTTGGTATTAGACTCTGGCGCTTGGTTGCGTCGAAATCATCTTGACCTGTAAACATAAAATCAATTGAGTAAGTTATAAGTTAAAATTTACAAAAAAATGGCTTTCTATTTGCAGTTGCCATGCTTAAATTTTCTATTATTCCCTACACCGATTCACTGTTGTCTCAATATCTTCACAGTTAAAATTACTTCAAGAATGCGACTTTTTTACCTTTAGTATAGAAACAAAAAGTTACTTTCTTTTTTGCTGTTTGAAATGAAATAGTTTTTAACATGCTTAACCTTAGAATGTACATAACAAGAAAAAAAAAGAAAACATAAATCCGAGAAAAGAATTGATATGCAGCGGAATCTTGACTTACGCAAGTGATGCATTCCAAGACCCCTCGCATAGGTGAAAATTTCGCATTCTTAAAACTTTGTGTGAAATTATATATATATATATATATATAATTTCATAATTACATATTATAATTTCATACATAACGCAATAAAAAAAAACAGGTTTACACCGGGGCAGTTTGGGTGTTCCCGCCTTTAGTGATTCTACGAGGGATAAAATAGTGTTCGAATATTAGTTATTTTCTTTAGTAGCAGATCAAGAAGACGATACTTACCCCTCACATCCCGCTCTTCTGTTTGCGCTTCTTATGTTGGCGATAAATGCGTGTTAGCTCTCAGATACGTTACTCGTGAAAAACTCGTGCAATATCACACTCGCGTTAGATAGATCGCATTGCATCGGGAATCCACTGTACTTGCTCGGTTCTAGTTCTAATTGTTGTAGATGCGTGGTCAAAAATTGCTGTGTTTTTTAAATTTGATGATTTTAATACTGACCTACAACTTTTAAGTTTTTCTGTTAATTTTCTAACTTGACTGACCCTATGTAAGAATTTAATTGCTTTGCAATGAAAGTTCAACAATATATATTTATTTAGAAGCGAAATTGTAAAGCTACCTGAGATAAAGAGCTGCAATTGGCAGAATTTTCTATTCATTAAGATTTTGTTTCAAATATATTTGCAGACACTTTCAGAATTTAATTGTAAGATTGGAATGTAAATTTAAATTTTTATAGTTTCGACCTATGCTATATAAATAAGAAATAAGTTTGTTTCTATCCATTATTTTCGATAAAAGGGATTGAAAAATCATTGTTAATGTAAAAATATTTTTAACAATCTTTTATCTTATAGATACTATACATTTATAAAAACAGAATTATTTAAATGCATATATTGTTTTCAAATAAAAACGATTGCATGATCAATGAGAAAAATGAAATGAAAACAAAATTGATAGAGTTAAACAGAGAAACATACACTTTGGAATAAAAATGAGTTGTTTAAAATGTAACAGCATTTTAATATTAAACCAGCACATCCTAAATTATGTTACTGATGCTACTTTAAGTAAAACAAATCATTTTAAAAATTTAGGACACATAAAAAAGTACCCCGTGCAGAAGAATACATAATTTATATTTTTTTATAACAATACATGGTAATAAGAACTTAAGTTCTATGAAAAATAAAGTATTAGGAATTTTCAATAGATCAAAATCTGTTCTAGATTGCATTAAAAAGAATTTAATTCCAGATGTAGAGGGAATTTAATTGCAACAGAACACAATTTATTTTTCTGCTAATTATAATTTAATTTATTGCGTGTTTATATTCTCATCGAAGCATACATTTAAATTGTCTTTCAACTACAATTTCATTAAATTTTAAAAGATTATATTTTAAAATTTAGTACTAACTAAAATAAAAACTACTATGAAATGCTATTTTAGGCATGGATTCGAGTAAAATCTCAATCATTCAATCTGTTTACTTATCACAAATAAAAACGTATTTTTAGAATAAAAGATTTTTCCCAATTAATCCAAATAAGTAGTAGGTTCATTTAAGAATATATTTAACATCCTGAATGAAACAAATATTTTCTTTAGAGACAATAATTATTTTGAAAAGAAATATTCAAATAGCATAGTTTTTATTTATTTTTTATTTTAATATGTATAACATTTATTTTACAGTAACAAACGTATAAACGTATGTGCTTCTAAATAGGAGTACTCAATGCAGGCTTTTACAAAAAGTGCCACATGCTTCAGATATTTTTAAAATAATTTAATTTTAAATTTGTTCCACATTTTTCTAAATAAATGCGAACAAAATTTCTTCAGTATCAGTAATATGTAACTTATGTAAAAGGGACAACAGACAGACGGAAACATTTTCTTTCATTTTTTTTTTTTTTTTTTTATTGAGATATTGACGTTGGCATGCAATATTACGCTGTTGAAAGTTTTCCATACTTATTAATATTTTAATTGTAGATTAGAAACATTAATGAAGTTCAAGTTGGACAATATTAGGCAAAAATCAAAATATGCAAACCTTTTATTTTATTTTATTTCATTTTTTAGTTATTGGTCATCTTTACGGAATAAGAATTTTTTTTTTCTAAGAAAATTTAATTGAATTTTCACTTATCAGAATTAATTAAACATAGTTCTTTCTATTCTTTAATCTTCTATCCTTGGACACAAGAACAACGACAACAACAATTAAACATAGAATCTATATAAACAAAATTAGACTGTTGCATGTACATTACTTGCAATTCAAAAATTTTGCGATTTCTATCTGTTTCAAGCACCTGGGAATCCAGTACGGACGTTAAAAAATATGTTTGTTTGTCTGTCATTCTGTCGTTCTCTTCGTGACGCATCACGTGGAAATGACTGAAGGGAATTAAATGAAATTTAGTGACTTGATAGGTGTTATCAACTTAAACTATCGGTGTCAAATATTTTTAAAATGTTGATTTGATTTTTTGAAAATCATTTCAAACTGCGTGAATTTTTGTTCGCGCATCACGTAATAAGAATTAAAGGGAATAAAATAAAATTGGTGACATGATAGGTGGTTGCTCAATTGGCCCTATAAGTTTCAAATTTTTAAAAATATTTTAAAAGTATTTTGATATTTTGCTAAAATTGTTTCAAAATACGTAAACTTTTGTTTCAGCATCACGAAATAAAAACTAAAGAGGATAAAAGGAAATTTGTTGAGATGATATGCTGTCACTGAACTTAAACTATAGGTCTCGAAATTTTTAAAATTTTTGATTAGAGTTTGAGATTTTGCGAATCACATAATAATGAATAAAGTGAAGGAAATAAAATTAGGTGACATGATAGGTGATTACCCACTTTAATTGTATGCGTTTAAATTGTAAAATGTTTAATTAGATTATTAGATGTTGCGAAAATCGTTTCAAAACATGTAAATATTTGTTCCGCATCACGTATTAACGACTAAAGAGTATGAAATGAAGTTTGGGGATTTGATAAGCGGTCACTCAACTTTAAATATGGGAGTCGAATTTTTTAAAATTTTGATGAGATTTTGAGATTTTGCGAAAATGTATTAAAAATGTAAAAATATTTGTCAATTACGTATAAACCACTGAAGCGAATTAAATAAAATTTAGTATCGTCACAGGGGTGGGTCACTTAAACTATAGGCATCAAAGTAATTAAGATTTTTAAAATAGATTTTGGGATTTTGTGAAAACTTAGAGTAATGCTTGTTCCAATCCTAAAAAATGACAATGGGCATTGAATGAAATTTGGAATTATGTTAGATGCTTATTAATTTAAACTCTAG
This sequence comes from Cheiracanthium punctorium, assembly GCA_038373885.1. Lineage (NCBI taxonomy): Eukaryota > Metazoa > Arthropoda > Arachnida > Araneae > Cheiracanthiidae > Cheiracanthium > Cheiracanthium punctorium. The sequence goes on from JAWZYV010016268.1 coordinate 11,332, forward strand.
ATGCCAAAACTGTTTGAAGTATTTCACAGGCTTGGGGATTTTGTGAAAATTTTATGAATGTTTGTTCTTTCATCAATTAAAAATGGATTGAGGGAATACAGTTAATTTAGGAACAAGATATTCAACGACTAAAATTACAAATGTTGGAATTTTTTGAAAATGTGAATGCAATTTAGAGCTCTTTTAAAAACGTTTGTTTGCTTCTTTAGATTTTTGTAAAAATTGTGCAAAATTGTTTTTAGACATAATGTTAAAATTTCTATAGCGAATCAAACAAAATTACTTGGTAATTGTTAGAAGTTTTTGAATCACACCAATACCTAGAATTTTATGATTTCCTTCTCATGAGGATCAATTAATGCGCTTAAGATGTTTTCCGAAGAAGGAGAAATGAATCTATTTTTAATGTAACTTTGAATTAATTTATTAATATTTTATTTAAAATATGTGCTTAAAGCATTAATGGTATGGTGTTAAGTGATACGGAAGATGATTGAGAAAGATGATGTTTCAAAAACGTAGGATGAAAAGTTTTGGTACATTTAATTGGATCGTTTAAAAGATAAGAAAAAAAATGTTGTAAGTTCTTACATGAGACATTCAATGTGAAGTAAGTGTGCAATTAAAAATTGCACTACAGTACTGCGTACCTGAATATTAAATGTTGTGATAGATTATTCATTTAAAGTGTTTTCAATCGCATTGCTTACAAATAGTCATGCCAAAATAAAGATACATACCTAATGTAAATTGTATCACAAACGCTGCTACGAATACCTTTGGAAGCATATTACAAGAACTCCAGGTTCTCTTGAGCATTTTTCTGTTCTTGGTGGAAAACCACTGTATCCAAAGTGGCTAGTGGTTTTTCTTGTAAAAACCCCACCAGGACGAGGAACTGTATCTACCATGGAAGTCAATGGGGATTTTATAAGAAAAGATCATGCAGCGCATGCTCTGTCGGTGTACATTACAATACTGACGTCATTTCCGTTTCAAAAGACAACACACTTACTGAAAGATCACCTAAATTATTAGATACAAATATATTGGACTTTAATATTACCCTCTTTCAATTTGTCTGTCACGTTTTAGGATTCATAGGGCAATATATAGCTATAAAGCGGAAACTTTACTGCTGGTGTTACAAAAGATTGAAAATTTAGATTTTTTTAAGCGATCAATGGCAACTCCTATTTTATAAATAGAAATCACTGTACTGCTAGGAGATCCTACGATTATAAGCGAATAATGCTTAAAAAACTATCCTCACGAGTAAAGCTGTAAGATAATGAAATATATTGAGATTAAAGTTTTCTTAATTTAATAAAAAGAAAGGGTTCTCAATTTAAGGCGCTTTATCCTAGTTTATTTTCTGTAAATACGCAAGTTGCAAAGAAAATAAAAAGGCTTTTTTTTAACAAAAAAAAGTATTTTGATTTCTTATTTCCATTACACAATATTATTATTAATCATACTACACTGCTGGCCACCCAAATTGCAACACCAAGAAAAACAAGAGATATCACAACAAAATTTATTGTGTAGATAACATGTTGACCAAGTAACAAATGATTAAATTTACAGCATTCTATGAAGCGTGGTTCCTGCCAAAATCAGTACCCAGAGTAGCCGCCGTTGTTGGAGATCACAGCTGCCACACGCCTCGGCATTGATTCAAAGAGACTTTGAATGTGTTCTTGGGGTACAGCAGACCAAGCAGCTTCCACACGTTGCCAAAGTTGATCTGGTGTGACAGCTGGGGATGAACTCTGGGTCAGTCGTTGAGCAACCATGGACCACATGTTTTCTATCGGCGAAAGATCCGGAGAGCGCGCCGGCCAGGGAAGCAATTCAATCTGGTGATTGACGAAGAACCCTTGGACAATGCGTGCCACGTGTGGCCGTGCATTATCCTGCTGAAATATGGCTGTTGGCAAGCCCTGAAGGTAAGAAAGGACAACTGGCTCCAACACCTCGGAGATGTAGCGCTGGCTGGTTAAAGTACCGGCAATGCGTACTAGAGGAGTGCGAGAGAGATATCCGATACCGCCCCATACCATAATACCCGGTGCAGGACCAGTGTGACGGTGCATAATGCAGCTGTTCAGCATCCTCTCTCCACGGTGTCTCCAGACTCGAATCCGACCGTCGTGGTGTTGCATACAGAAGCGTGACTCGTCAGTAAAGAGAATTTCATTCCATTCTGTCGTCCACATCCTTCTTTCATCGCACCATTGGCGGCGGAGACGTCTGTGGTTCCGCGTCAGAGGTAGACAAAGCAACGGACGTCTTGCGGACAGACCATTCTGCTGTAAACGACGTCGAATGGTACGCGCAGACACTGGATGATGCGTTACAGACTGAATCTGCTGTGATATGGTTCGTGATGTGACTGAGCGGTCCGTCACTGCCATGCGTACAATCTGCCTGTCATCACGTGACGTGGTGCACTGAGGTCGATGCGGTCGATCACGTCTGTCCGTCGTACCCTCCTGCACCCAACGATCACATATCCGCATCACAGTTGTTTGGTTTCGTCCAATACGACGACCGATTTCCCTGAAAGATAACCCACAATCTCGGTATGCCACTATCCTTCCTCTGTCAAACTCGGATACTTGATCAAAAGATGATCGTTGTTTCCTACGAGGCATAATTTATCGTTTTTTTGAAAAAAAAGCAAGAAAAACACAATTGCTGTACTTGAAACCGTCGAAATCTCCAAGCCTTAAATAGCGCTTTGAGGTGGCGCCACAGGCGCGCTTGATGTGCGTCTGCGCTGAAATTCTAATCATTTGCATATCTCACCTCAGCTAATGCATGTTGTAAATTTCATATTATTTGCATGCTTCCTTCAGGGTGTTGCATTTACGATGGCCAGCAGTGTATTTTATTTATTTATTTATTATGCCTATCTAATCCTTTAAATATTATCTGCAATACTAGCATATAGTATCGTTCACGTTTGGCCTAAACAAATCGTACAGGAATTACAGTATTTTGCAAGCCAGTTACTTTTTATATCAAAATCTTTCACTGTTTTATAATATTCCACAGGTCTAAAAAGTTACAGTAAGATGGCATGTATTATGGAATAATATAATTAAGCTGAAACAAAGGATTTAGCTAAAAACATCCTTTAAAGCAAAATATTGGCTTACTAAGATGCAAAAATTTTTAAATTTCACTTTGGGTAAAGCTAGGCTTTTGTTTAAAGGCATTTGGAGGTTTTCTTAAATAACCCCTGTCCTGTATTTCGCACTTTATATATTATACACAGCACCCCACGTCCGTTCAAAGCATTTCAGCTCTTGTGGTTTTCAACCGTGCATGATAGCTAATAAACGGTGCATTCGATTGAGCTCAAATTTGGTATATGTATCAAAGAACACCATTGAAATACCCAAATTGATTTTAGTGTAGACGTATAGTTCTTTATAGTGCTGCAAGAAAGAATTATTTCACATTATGGCTTATGGATAGAAAATGGTGAAAGTGCGCTAGCGTTTAAACGGTGACTTTGATTGAGCGAAAATTGGAGGTGACACTGTCTATCTAATGATATAACTGTGACTTAACTGCAACTGTATAGCACCTTATGTACTTACTGTGTTTATGTCAGTCTAATAAAGAACACTTGAAGCTATAACATAGTGTATTTGTGGTTGAACTTTAACGAGTTAAAATCTAAGAATATAATTATGCATGAATCGTCCTTAAGGGGATGGCCTTATATAATAAAATCCGATCAAAAAATTGGACCAAAAAATGCGCCTTTTATTTTTTACATACTAATATTCTACAGTTGAAGCTGAACCATAGAGAAAAAACCGCGTATGTCTGCGGCAATTTTTTAAAAATATTTTAGGGTTTGAAAAAATTAAAACGGACAGTTAAAATGGCCACAAAAATGCAAACAAACGCGTAAATAAACACGTCACAATTTTTATTGAACGTTTTACAAAATAAGCTAATATTCGAATGAAAGTATTTAAAAAATATGTTTTGTTAAGGTAAAATCATAAGTAAAATTATTCAGAAGATACGGTATTAAATGTAAATGAAAAATTACACATTAAACTGTATTTTCTCCAAATCAAGTTTTTTGTGATTTTCTTGCCTTCAAAATTCTCCATGCGACTTAATTTTGGTCGGAATTATACAAAATTTAGTACAAACATTCTTCTCATATATTACAATAAATCTGTGTATCCTTTTTAAATATGGTCAAAATTTCGATTATGAAATTTCCCTTTTATTTACGAAAACTGAAAAATTTCGGGAAAGTTTGGTATATATCCAAGAAAATATTTCTAAAAAATTAACTACTCGGTCGTATCAAAAACCGATACACAGACTTTTTTTAAATATATTTTTATGCTATTATAAAACAAAACTACAAAAAAAAAGTTAAAATTAAAATCATGGAGCATTTTTTTCGAAACTAAAAAATTAATTAATTTTTAATTAATTACTAATATTTTTAAAATTTATTTTAATTTATTTTCAGTTGTTTATAATGATTTTAGTTTAATATATTAAAATACAAAATTTCATAATCCTATCTTATTAAATTAAAAAAAAAACTTTTTAATGTCAACCATCCCCTTAAGGCCACCAAGATGTATGAATTTAATCGGAAATGTAGCAGAGGAGTGGGGACAATTTCGCTCTAAGAAAGATTTTGAAATATTTATCAGTGCTGGAAGCCATGATAAGAATGAAAGCGATGTTAAATTTGCGATACTGTCTAACTGTCTTGGCAAGAAAGCGGCGTAATTATTTAACACTTCCTAGCTCAACGAGATAATCTAGATGAAGTTCAAAAATCTTTAGAGGATTATGCTAATCCAATAAGACATGTTGTGGGTGGAACGTTATGTGTCCAAATGCAGAGTTCAGCAGTCGAGTGAGGGTTACGAGCTAGTAAGTGTGTTAATTTTTGCGAAAGAATGAGAAAGAAACAAAATTTACAAGCAGCAGTTTAACTCAACTTTTCCTTGGAATCATTCATTTTTCTCGTAGAACTAAAAATTTATTTGGATTATTTTAAATATATCACACTTGCACGTAATAATTTTTTTTATTGTTTTATTTTTCAAGGTGTAGTATACCATACCTTCCAACCTGTTTTAGATGATAAATATTCACCTAATTACCTACACATATTCACCTACACATACCTAATTACCTACACATTACCAACACATACATTTCACATGAAGGAAAAAAAATTGCTCTCTGCAAAAAATAATTGTAGCTTGCTAGAGTCAAGTTTCAACGTGTAGCATGGTACCAGGATTAAGCTAGGGTTTATCCAAATTGTTATCCGGCGAGCTCAAGGATTCAGCAATGCTGTATTATTTTATGAAAAATATTTCCAGTCTACTGCAATTTAATTTTATGGAGAATTTTGTGAATACTTATTTAAATAATTTTATTAGTACTCAGTTTCTTGTATTTGCTGTTTCAAAGAAATCGGTGCAAAATGGAAATTCATTTTTTTTCAATTATATTTATTAATGTTCGTTGGCTGACCAAGGAGCGGCACCAGATCCTTCAATAACACGGCAATAGAAGAAATAGAGCCACTTCCGTGTTAGTAAGTCGTAGAGTGTGGAACATAGACTAAAGATATCTGGTAGACCGCTCGCGCTGTGGTAAAACCCCTATTCCCGAGTGAAGCAAACACCTCGGTTGAAATTTCACTCATCACGTGACTGAGGAGGAAATTTTTGGCATCTTTTCGCCGCATTTGGTGAAGCGAGTATGAGGAATGTTGGAAACTGACGCATTTTAGCAAGTAGGAAAACGTTTATTTTAGTTCTTTGAAAAACTCACAAACCAAAGAAATCAGAATAAATGGATTTCGTGCACATGATTTACACCTCGCGTAATGTAATATTTTAACAACTGACTACAACAAAAAAAATTTATACATTTAAACTTTTTAAATAAAAAAATTCATTTTTTAAGCAATACCTTTATCATGCTATTATTATTATTATTTATTGGAAACAATGTAACTAATGTTATTATTTTTTACAGGGAAGAAAAAAAACATAGTCATCATTAAAATTTCAAGTAGTTTTGTGAAAATTTATTAAAGAAGGGAATCATTTTCTTCAAATTTGCTGCGGAAATAAAATCAAGCTGTATTTTATTTTAGTTCAAAACTGGCAATAAATTTAAGAAGCCCAGTTAACTATTTCAAGAGATTATCTCTTTTCTTGATTTCTTGGAAATCTGAAAAGTAATCGGATAAATCTTTTCAGGACATGTTCCAGATACTTTCGTTTTGTAATACGGTACATGTATTAACAAAAGCGAGAGTAAATAAATAACTCGAAATACATTTTCAAACATCACATATGTGTATAAATAAACGAAAATTAAACAAAAAGATGTTATTCAGTTCTAAATCTCAATGACAGTATAGTTTTTAATTATATGTAAAAAGAAAATGTTAAATAAACATTTCATGTGAATTCGTACGGAAAAGGACAATATATTTGTTACATACTGTAAAACATTCCACGTTTAATTAATAATCTCCACGTCTAAGTTTTATTTTCTTTTAAATAATAGCCTGAAAAACATAAAAATTTCAGACTATAAACAACTTCGCCAACACATCGTCAAATATATCAGTTTACATCAAGACACGTAGTATCTGATTAAACTCTAATTTTGAGCATTTAATAAATATTTAAATATATAGATAGCTCTCATAAAGGATAATAAACAATTAACATAAGAAAATGATTAATTTCATTCACAACAAATTGAATAACACCGTTTTTAATTACGACAAACGTCAGAGCTAGGAGCTAAGAAGTATTTTTGTGCAGCTATTTTTCATTAATACAGCAAAAAACTTATAAAAATTTTATTTCCCGATGAAATGTAACAGAGCCACCTTTGGTAAATTTTTCATTGCATCCATGTGCGCTGCAGGATTTCACCCTTTTCAATAAATTTTCAGGTTTTCTAACCGGCCTTTCTCACTCACGCATTGAAATATCAATCGATTCCCGTATGAACTGGATCGGTCGGGTCCACTCATCACGTGACCAGGTGCTTGCTTCATTTTGCAACCCTGCGCGAGCGGTCTATTTAATCCTTAGTCTGTGGTGTGGAAGACCGACTTCGCAATTTTGCACCAGTTCCAGATGAGAGACCAGAATCTAAATCGGCACCCCTAGTGGTATCGTTTCAGCAAGGAGAGGAAAATGGAACCGCGACAGATTTTATGAGCACCAGCTCCTTTTAACATATACACTGCACTCCACGCGTGAGAGGTTGTCAGCCTCCCTCTGTGCTGATGAAGGTCGGTGCTGCTTCATTTTCGGTGTTCTTAACCGATCTTAATCTTTTACAGGCCAATGTTCCCAACTGGGAACATCAAATTAAAAATTTACACAAAAATTAAATTTTATCAATATTCACTTGAAAAAATTAGCATATATACAGTAAAACTCGCTTAAGACGCTCTTCAACGGACCAGCTTGAAAGAGCGTTTTAAACGGGAAATGTCTTTAAGCGGGAAAGCGTCTTAGGACGAATTCGGAAAGAACAAAATCTAAGTGGTTAGAAAAAATACGTATATATTGCTTTTCATTTAGAAATTGCATAAGATACTTATTATACTGGATAGATAATATTGTACAAATGAAAAATATAATACGCACCGAACTTCACATTTTTGATGTGCTGGGGAAAAAAGCTTCTATTTTTGTTTGTTTAAGATTCTGCGCATGTTTTGCGGCAAGAAAATTATCAATTTTGTTGACGTAGGTCAGCATATCCTCTGTATGTTCCAAAGAGGGCAGTACTTTCCGCAGCTCACTTACATAATACAAGCCAGTAGTAACGGTAGGTATAGCTGTCGGTTCCGTTTCTTCGGCCTCCTCTTGTTCGACGGCATCCTCTTTTACAATCCCTTCAAACGTGGTATCTGCGATTATTTCTTCCAAAGTCCGAATGCTGCAGGTCACGAGTTGATCGTCCACCGTTGTATAATCAGGGAAATTCTCCAATGATTGAAAGTCCTCATCTTCTGGAAGTGAAGTAGAGTCAGCCTGAATTGAATTGTCCCACACATCAAACGCAGCTTTCCGAAAACAGTTTTTTATTACATCTGGTTTAATTTCGTCCCAAGCTGCACTGATGTAATTTATGGAACTGATTTTACTTTTTACACTCCCTTCAGAAGTGGAGCGAATTTTGATGAATTGGATTTTTAGCTCCGGGAGACATTCACGGTCAAGGGAGAGAAAACCCGGACTATGTCGATATTGCAATCTTTCTGTATTCCTGAGTAAAGATGGGCATAACAACCTGACAGCAGCGTGGGAGAGATGGGTAAGAGTTAAAGAGAGGGGTTTTGAATGAATGGATACTTATCAAGGGGTATTAGAGCGTTAGGTTACCGTGACTAACCTCGGAGGGATTGCAATACCTTTCAAAAAGGAAAAAAAAAGCTTCATCAGAAATACGAGAACAGCGTCTTAACCGACGACACAAAGCAGAACAAAAGCGTCTTATCAGGTGGATTTTACATTGATGAGTATAGGAAATGTCCAGGGACTGACGGAAAAAAGCGTTTTAAGCGGGAAAGCGTCTTAAGCGGGAGCGTCTTAAGCGAGTTTTACTGTAGTTAAAAAATGCTTGATTTTTGGATATAGAAGATGCATTTCTATCATTAGTGGGAAACATGATAAAAAATCGTAAAAATACCATTTTCAGAAATTTTTACAGAAATATCTTAAAACACCCTCCCTCCCTTCAAACTTAATTCATATCTTTACTTAAATTTGAAAATAAACATTTCATTAATTCTTAATAGGTCACTCATTATTTAAACAACCCATCATCACTATATTCCGTTTTTGAAGCGGATGTAAAAGTATAGTCAGAAATGACCGACGCCTCCAATTGGGAACATTATGAAAATTGCATACAATATTTATTTTTCCACATTTAAATGACTGATATACCTTAACTAACGCACTAGAAGTCAAAATATGAAAAAAAAAGAAACTAATTTAAAATATGCCTGGATCTGAATTCAGTCGGTTAAAGGTTATAGCGAAGGGGCCACTCCGTTGCTTTTCAGAAAATTTTGGATACATTTATCGTTTAATTTATCAGAAATCCGCCACCTTCACGCATGTAAGTTTTTAAAAATGATAATGAATAAGTAATATTATTTTTATTTATGCGTTCACAATAAACAATTTTTTTTAAAGACGGGCACTGTTTATAGCCGTTGTCCACTACTAAGGATTAAATTACTAGTCTTATATAATAAAATCCGATAGTAAACATTTTATGTAGCTATGTAGGTAGGTTTGTGACCACCCATCTTCTTGCGCGCGTCTCTCATTTGCATTGCGCCGAGACGATTGGTCGCAGACCTAACGAATTTTGCATACGGCTTCAAAAGGACAGACCCTAACACGCCTCGGAGCGATGTTTTCGAAATTCGAATTAGAAAAAGGTTTTATTTAATGTTTTGTCCGATTTTTAGCGATTTTTCTTGCGTAATACATAATAACGCCCGTAATTGCACTTGCAGGAAAACGATATTTACATCATAGTATAGAGGAGAAAACTTTCTTTTAAAAAGTGTTTGTTCGGAGTGTGTAACATAATTTGCAGATTTTTGGGAATTTTTCAAATAAAATTAAATTTGACGCTGAATTTTGTAAAATGTTTTTAAAACTTCTGCAGGTTAAATTCTGTCTGTCATAACTTTTTTATATTTCGGTAAAAGACGGAGCATACAATTCGCCCACTTTTAAAACAAGAATGGAGGAAGAATATAAATTAGGAGAATTATTACGAATTTTTAAGTAAAGAAGGATTTTCATTTCAATAGCAGCTGCTTACAAATTTCGATACGATACCTTGCGGTTTGGTTTTCTTGGAGACAGTAACAATGTTTAAAATTGCCAGTTAAAAAAATAAATAAAATTACTTTAAAATAACTGGGTTTTTGCATGTGAAATGTGCGTCATTTTGAAGTCACGGGCTTAAAACTCCTTTCGAAACTCAATCAGAAAAACGGACTCAGAAGCAAAACATACGCAACGCATGAAATAATTCCATATTTTATTATATGTTGCCAGAAAAAGATTTGAATGCTGTTTTTTCACCAGCGATTTATCCAGCATTATTTTCCATTGAGATTTTAAACGGGACACGTTTTCGAATCGCATGAAATATTTTACGGTGCTAAACAGGGCCTGATTATGACAAACAGGGACCCTGGGCATTGATTAATTTGGAGCCTCCATCTATGAAATTTGTTTTATTTTTCATAAAATTTTGTTATAAAAAAGAATATTTCCTAACAACATTTCAAATTGGGGGCCATTTCGAGCCGCGGGCACTGGGCAAAGTCCCGATTTGCCCGTGAGATAATAGGGCCCTGGTGCTAAATACGCCAATCTGACAAAAATTAAGCATACAAATGTATGGAGAGCTGTTTTAGAGGCAACCATAAAGTGAAATGATTATCGTTTATACTAATGCGTAAATTGCCACAAAAAAGTCACCAAAGAATAAAAGACTACATTCGTGGAAAATATCTAAGCCGTTTCATTAAATTAAACATTAACGATTGAAAAACGAAAAGATATTGTATTGGTATTGGGTAAAGATAATAGAAGTAATAGTTAGTAGATGTGCTAGGGCAATATTGATCAAAGCACAATATACCACATTAATAAATATTTCGTGAAACTAAGTGTTCTATTCCTTTTTCAACAATCATCTTACATCACAGCTAACTAAACATTAAGTAATTCTACGTCGCGTTAATATAACCGGCGGTATTTTCAACAGAAAAGACTGTAACTGAACTTTATTTTTCCTTTTAGACTCTGTTTTGTCACGAGTCACGAATAATGTTCTCTTCTTCGTTTGCGAAGAACGGGTACACAACTTTCTAATTATCAAATAAAACGGTTCTCCACATCACGTAGTATCTAATGTATTAATGATATAACTTAAATCTAACAAAGAGTATGATGTAGAAATAAAACATTTTGAAATTTAGGAATTTTCGCTGCAAACCGTCACGCTTTTCTTTTTCTGATAGCGAATGACAACAACATAGCTTTTTGTTTCATAATATTTACAATGGTCTCAGGTCAGTACTTATACTAACTTTACGAATAACTAATGAGGAACTTTACGCCAAGAGTCAAATAATTTTGCTTATTTTTATATTCCAAATCACTGGATACAATTCGAATTATACATGGAAGAAAAAGTTTCGTTCCCTACCGTGCGGAGAACGGGTACGCAGCTAGTAATAAATATAAGAATAAATTTCATTATCAGATATTTCATAATATTTAACATACTGTAAGAGGGCGACGACTTTTAGCAAAAAGTAAGTACAATTTAAGTCGCATCTCACTCTCCCCTTACTTTGAATTTTTCTCAGCCTCAACGACAAAACGCATGTGTATTCTTTTCTTAGTGTCTATTGTTTGAATTGTCCTTTTGCATTTCCTACTTTTTGTGTACAAAAATTGATCTTCGTTTACTTATATAGAATGTCTATCTGTATAAGTAAAATTCGACTTCTGTGTGTACATTTCTTAGAATTCAAAAATTTTGCGATTTCTATCCGTTTCAAGCACCTGGGAGTCCGGTGAGACCCTGAAAAAAAAGTTTGTCTGTCATTCTGTCCGTGACGCTTTTTTTGTTGAAGCACAACGTAAAAACGACTGAAGCGAATTACATGAAATTGGGTGTCATAATAGGTAGTCACTCAACTTAAAACATAGGCGTCGAATTTTTAAAAATCTTTACTGGATTTAGAGATTTTGCGAAAATCCTTTCAAACTGCGCAAATTTTTGTTCAAGCATCGCGTAAAAACGACTGAAGCGAATGATATAAAATTGGGTATCGAGATAGGTGGTCACTTAACTTAAAGCATAGGCGTCGAATTTTTAAAAAATCTTGATTAGATTTTGGGATTTTGTGAAAATCGTTTTAAACTGCGTAAATTCGTGTTCAAGCATCACGTAAAAACGACTGAAGCTAATGTTATGAAATTGGTATCATGATAGGTGGTCACTCAACTTAAAACATAGCCGTCGAATTTTAAAAAAATCTTGATTGGATATTGGGATTTTGCATAAATCGTTTTAAACTGTGTAAATTCGTGTTCGCACATCACGTAATAACTGCTAAGTGAAAAAATGATACTTGATGAAATGATAGGTGATTACTCACCTTAAATTATTAGCATCTAATTAAAAAAGTCGATGAGATTTCGAGATTTTGCGAAAATCATTTAAAACAGAGTGAATCTTCGTTCACGTATTATGTAATAACGACTAAAGCGAATGATATGAAATTTGGTCACATGATAGATGGTTGCTCAACATAAACTAAAGATGTCCAATTTTTTAAACATTTTTATTGGATTTTGAGATTTCGTGAAAATCCTCTCAAAATACGTTTATATTTCTTCAAACATCACGTAACAACTGCTAATACGAATTATACGAAATTTAATGATATAATAGGTAGTTACTAATCTTAATTTATAGGCGTTGAATTTTTAAATTACCTTGAATAAATTTTGAGATTTTGTAAAAATCATTTTAAGTTGCTGAAATTATTTTCCAGAATCACGAAATAAAGACTGCAGGGAATGAAACGGAATTGGGTGACATGATAGGTTGTCACTCAACTTAAATTCTAAGCTTCCAATTTATCAAAAATATTGATTAGATTTTTAAATTTTGCGAACATTATTTCAATATGCGTAAATATTCGTTCGCGCATCACATAATTACGACTAAAGCGAATGAAATGATATTCCTTTGTTACTCTCTAACCTGTAATATTTTAACAATACATAAAAATTATAACTTCGCTTTCTTTACTTTGGCAACATACTGCATCCATTCTGTGTACTTCTACAATGCTGACGAAAGTTCCGGCTTTTTAGAAATTTACATTCAGTAGTAACCCGTCAAGAACGGGTACTTCAATTAGTTGTTTATATTGAGCAACTTGTTATTTTACTGTTCTAATTTCATCAAGGATGAAACTTCTTCCACTCCCTTCGCTCTGCATTAGATCCCGAAAAACGTATTTTTACTTGCACTGCAAGAAGTGTGCAAGGAAAAATCATGAAACACTTTTATTAACATTTTTAAATAATAAACATAAAAATTACGAACCATTAGTATAAGATCTTTCATAATACTGAACACATTTTAAACGGACGACTTTTAGCAAAAAATAACGAGTGTTGAAGTTACATCTCCTCGTACTTTGATTGTCGCTCCCCCTCTGCAACAAAACGAATATCTAAACTGTCTACTCTTAGATTTTATTGTTTGAATTGTCCGTTTTCTACATCTCCTTTTTTCTAATGTTTCAAAAAACAGTCAGTTTTTTAGAATGTTTAGTGTTTATATTGAGCAATTTATTATTTAATTGTTCAAATTTCATCATGAGGGTGCAACTTTTCCCGCCCCTGCTCTCTAACATTAGTTCTCGGAAGTCGCATTTTTATGTGAACCGCAAGCAATGTGTTAAAAAGAAATCACCAAATAATACTGTTAAAATCTTTAAGTAATAAATATAAGAATTACGAACTGTCAGGATAAGTTCTTTCATAATATTTTTCGCATTGTAAGCGGGCGACTTTCAGCAAAAAGTAACTATAATGGATCTTACATCTCCGCTTACTTTGAGCGTTCTTCCGCCTGCACAGGAAAACGCAAACGTAAACTTTCAATTCTTGGAATCTATTGTTTGTACTTATGCATTATCAAAGTCAAAAACCTTATTAATACCAGCTAAGAGTTTCATACATTTTGGGCTTCTGCACTGGAATAAACCAAAGCCTTTACTTTACAAACAAATTTTTAATAAGATGTTTTATTTTATAACTTCGTTATTTCTATCTAACTGTTTGACCCTTCGAGAAAACACAACTGGCACTGAACTTACTTAAAGACACAGAACGTCCTATTCATAATTTCGAATCAACACTATTAAAATAATCCGACATTCATGCTTACTTAATAGGATTAACGTAAATGTCTAGATTTCTTCTTTGTGCTTTTTTTTTTCCAAATTGAACACCTTATCGGAAATGTATGGCTACAAGGTCTGAGGGCGTATTTCATTTCTCCTGGCTACGCCCTGGATGTCTAGAAACGCACAAATAATGATAACACTGTACGCTTCCACAATTTAAATTCCAGGGAATGTTTTTCCTACGATGTAAAATTATAAAGTTTGAAGTTACTGAATTTATTCGTTTTACAAAATGTTGATGGTTGATTCATTAATAGAATGGTCACTGTTTTCGAATATTTTGTAAACAAAACGCTACTGAGAAGTTCCGCACTCGTTCCCTGTAATGAGTCTGGATGAATGAGATTCAGTGGGGTACGTAAAGGGGAGCTGGGGGCTCAGTGTCCCTGCCAAATAATTTTTAACATAAGGACCATATTCATATATTTCTTTTTTTTACACATATAGCTATTTCTCCTCCCCTATTACCTCTTGAAGGAAGTCTGCGATGCCAGTAATAAGATATATTTTATTAATATTTCGCATGTGCAAGAAACTTGTCACAAATAATAAGAATAACTTATTTACATAGTTTAAAAAATGAATATTATTAGAAATACATTTAGCAATGAATTCCTTGTAAAATCCATGCGCTTATAGAAGAGGCGGAGCTTATTTCTTGATGGGCGGGTTAGCTTTTCTTGTAAGAGATTGCTAAAAGTTACTCGATTTACGGTAGACGTTTTAAAATGTTTAGTTCTCTCCTCTAATATAAATTACTCCTTCTATAAAGTCTAAAAATCCTTTTCACATTTGTAAATATATAAATTTTTTGTTAAAATAAAAAGGAAAAGAGGAAAAAACAACAAAAAAAACTGTTCGGAATTGAGGGGAGGGGCTTAGTGACTTCAACTCCATTCCACCGAAGAAGATTGCTAAAGGATAACATTCTGCTTTATTACACTCTTTAAATAGGTAAAATGATGTTATATATATATATATATACATGTTAGCTCCTCTCGAAATTTTTACTTTGGGTTAGGCTAAAATTTTGCTTTACGGTATTTTCATAATTTAGCCGCTCCCCAAATATATTTCTGGATCCACCACAGCACATGCCAGCAAGTGCTGTGAGTGAGTTTTAGGAAATTTATCTAGAATTGAGCAGACATGTCCGCCTATGCCGCTCCTCCTCTGCAACATATTTGAAATATAAACTTTTACTCTTGGATCTAGTGTTTGAATCGTCATTTTTCTACATTTCCAATTTTTTATGTAAGAAAAATAACTTTACTTACATATTTGATTTATGTTCGTTCGATTGTTCGTTGCTGACAAACTTTATTTTACTGTGGGCGTTGTCATTTTATCATGAGGGAGGAACTTTGATGGATAATGCGGTTTAGGATTAGTTATCTAAAAACTTATGTTTACGTGACCCGCAAAGCACTGTTTAAAAAAATCGCGTGAAATATCCTGTTAAAGCCTTTCAATAATAAATATAAGAATAAGTTTAGTATCAGACATTTCATAATATTTAACACACTGTAAGATAGCAACGACGTTTAGCAAAAGTAACTAGAATTTAACTCACATCTCTCTCCCCTACTTTGAATTTTTCTCAGCCACAACGAGAAAACGGATATGTATTCTAATATTAAAGTCGTTGGTTTTAGACTAGTTTGCTAAATGTATTAGAAATACATTTAGCAATGAATTCCTTATAAATCCATGCGCTTATAGAAGAGGCGGAGCTTATTTCTTGATGGGCGGGTTAGCTTTTCTTGTAAGAGATTGCTAAAAGTTACTCGATTTACGGTAGACGTTTTAAAATGCTTAGTTCTCTTCTCTAATATAAATTACTCCTTCTATAAAGTCTAAAAATCCTTTTCACATTTGTAAATATATAAATATTTTGTTAAAATAAAAAGGAAAATAGGAAAAAACAACAAAAACAACTGTTCGGAATTGAGGGGAGGGGCTTAGTGACTTCAACTCCATTCCACCGAAGAAGATTGCTAAAGGATAACATTCTGCTTTATTAGACTCTTTAAATAGGTAAAATGATGTTATATATATATATATATATATATTAGCTCCTCTCGAAATTTTTACTTTGGGTTAGGCTAAAATTTTGCTTTACGGTATTTTCATAATTTAGCCGCTCCCCAAATATATTTCTGGATCCACCAAGCACATGCCAGCAAGTGCTGTGAGTGAGTTTTAGGAAATTTATCTAGAATTTAGCAGACATGTCCGCCTATGCCGCTCCTCCTCTGCAACATATTTGAAATATAAACTTTTACTCTTGGATCTAGTGTTTGAATCGTCATTTTTCTACATTTCCAATTTTTTATGTAAGTAAAATAACTTTACTTACATATTTCATTTATGTTCGTTCGATTGTTCGTTGCTGACAAACTTTATTTTACTGTGGGCGTTGTCATTTTATCATGAGGGAGGAACTTTGCCGGATAATGCGGTTTAGGATTAGTTATCTAAAAACTTATGTTTACGTGACCCGCAAAGCACTGTTTAAAAAAATCACGTGAAATATCCTGTTAAAGCCTTTTAATAATAAATATAAGAATAAGTTTAGTATCAGACATTTCATAATATTTAACACACTGTAAGAGGGCAACGACGTTTAGCAAAAGTAACTAGAATTTAACTCACATCTCTCTCCCCTACTTTGAATTTTTCTCAGCCACAACGACAAAACAGAGTTGTATTCCAATATTAAAGTCGATTGTTTTAGACTAGTTTGCTAAATGTATTAGAAATACATTTAGCAATGAATTCCTTGTAAAATCCATGCGCTTATAGAAGAGGCGGAGCTTATTTCTTGATGGGCGGGTTAGCTTTTCTTGTAAGAGATTGCTAAAAGTTACTCGATTTACGGTAGACGTTTTAAAATGCTTAGTTCTCTTCTCTAATATAAATTACTCCTTCTATAAAGTCTAAAAATCCTTTTCACATTTGTAAATATATAAATTTTTTGTTAAAATAAAAAGGAAAAGAGGAAAAAACAACAAAAACAACTGTTCGGAATTGAGGGGAGGGGCTTAGTGACTTCAACTCCATTCCACCGAAGAAGATTGCTAAAGGATAACATTCTGCTTTATTAGACTCTTTAAATAGGTAAAATGATGTTATATATATATATATATATATATATATTAGCTCCTCTCGAAATTTTTACTTTGGGTTAGGCTAAAATTTTGCTTTACGGTATTTTCATAATTTAGCCGCTCCCCAAATATATTTCTGGATCCACCACAGCACATGCCAGCAAGTGCTGTGAGTGAGTTTTAGGAAATTTATCTAGAATTGAGCAGACATGTCCGCCTATGCCGCTCCTCCTCTGCAACATATTTGAAATATAAACTTTTACTCTTGGATCTAGTGTTTGAATCGTCATTTTACTACATTTCCAATTTTTTATGTAAGAAAAATAACTTTACTTACATATTTGATTTATGTTCGTTCGATTGTTCGTTGCTGACAAACTTTATTTTACTGTGGGCGTTGTCATTTTATCATGAGGGAGGAACTTTGCCGGATAATGCGGGTTAGGATTAGTTATCTAAAAACTTATGTTTACGTGACCCGCAAAGCACTGTTTAAAAAAATCACGTGAAATATCCTGTTAAAGCCTTTCAATAATAAATATAAGAATAAGTTTAGTATCAGACATTTCATAATATTTAACACACTGTAAGAGGGCAACGACGTTTAGCAAAAGTAACTAGAATTTAATTCACATCTCTCTCCCCAACTTTGAATTTTTCTCAGCCACAACCACAAAACCTATATGTATTCTAATATTAAAGTCGATTCTTTTAGACTAGTTTGCTAAATGTATTAGAAATAGATTTATCAATGAATTCCTTGTAAAATCCATGCGCTTATAGAAGAGGCGGAGCTTATTTCTTGATGGGCGGGTTAGCTTTTCTTGTAAGAGATTGCTAAAAGTTACTCGATTTAGCGGTAGACGTTTTAAAATGTTTAGTTCTCTTCTCTAATATAAATTACTCCTTCTATAAAGTCTAAAAATCCTTTTCACATTTGTAAGTATATAAAAAAAAATTTTAAATAAAAAGGAAAAGAGGAAAAAACAACAACAAAAAAAACTGTTCGGAATTGAGGGGAGGGGCTTAGTGACTTCAACTCCATTCCACCGAAGGAGATTGCTAAAGGATAACATTATGCTTCATTACACTCTTTAAATAGGTAAAATGATGTTTAATATATATATATATATATATATATATATATATATATATATTAGCTCCTCTCGAAATTTTTACTTTGGGTTAGGCTAAAATTTTGCTTTACGGTATTTTCATTATTTAGCCGCTCCCCAAATAAATTTCTGGATCCACCACAGCACATGCCAGCAAGTGCTGTGAGTGAGTTTTAGGAAATTTATCTAGAATTGAGCAGACATGTTCGCCTATGTCGCTCCTCCTCTGCAACATATTTTAAATATAAACTTTGACTCTTGGATCTAGTGTTTGAATCGTCATTTTTCTACATTTCCAATTTTTCATGTAAGAAAAATAACTTTACTTAAATATTTGATTTATGTTCGTTTGGTTGTTCGTTGCTGAAGAACTTTATTTTACTGTGGGCGTTGTCATTTTATCATGAGGGAGGAACTTTGCCAGCTAATACGGTTTAGGATTAGTTATCTAAAAACTTATGAATACATGACCCGCAAACCACAGTTAAAAAAAATTACGTGAAATATCCGTTAAAACCTTTCAATAATAAATATAAGAATAAGTTTAGCATTAGATATTTCATAATATTTAACACACTGTAAGAGGGCAACGACATTTAGCAAAAGTAACTAGAATTTAACTCACATCTCCCTCTCCCCTTTTCTCAGCCGCAAATACAAAACGGATATGTATTCTAATATTAAAGTCGATTGCTTGAATTGTCCTTTTCCTGCTTTTCTTAATTGTTCTGTACAAAAAATGATCTTAGTTTAGTTAATATAGAATGTCTATTGTTTATATTGAGCAACTTATTATTTTACTGTTATAATTTCATCAAGGGTGAAACTTCTTCCACTCTTAGCGCTCTGCATTAGTTCCCGAAAAACGTATTTTTACCTGCACTGCAGGAAGTGTGTAAGGAAAAATCATGAAATAATTCTATTAACATTTTAAAATAATAAATATAAAAATAACGAACCATTAGTATAATGGTTCGTAAAACTCTAACTCATCTGCTGTTTTCTATAGCGTTCAGCAAATTTACTCTTCTGACAGGTACCCGTTCCAGGTGCACATCGTCGCCATCATCATAGGCGTGTCATTGTTTCCGGGTGTCAGATTGATTATTATTTTTACTAAAATTCTGTTGTGTTTTAACAATTGTTTGAATTGAATTACCGTAAAACATTCACACAAATATGAATTATCTTTGACTCGCTTTCATTTCGCTGTAAAAGGTAATAGCTTCGAAATTTTTCATAATCTCTTAAGATTACATGACCGGATAAAGCGGCATTCACTACGGAGAAAACCTGCGGGAAAACCAGTGCAATATGGCCATTTCGCACGAAATAAGCGTCTGTCATTGTAGTTCCATGAGTTTTTTACTCTAAAGACAGTGCTATATTCAACGTGTGTGCCACGGACTTTGATATAGGACGATCACTGACTTGCGGAAGGCGGACGAAAAAGCGTCAGCCCCTCAAGGGAAAGGACTCGACATTCTTTTAATGTTTCGATACATAAACGCCCTCTAGTAACGCACAGGGTCGAATTATGATGCAATCTTTTACTAACGTACAACAATACTCACAGTGCCATCTTACAGGTAAATTTCGTTTAGCTCTTTGAGAATACATCGATGATCGTATATTTTTTCCCCTTAATTTCAAAGAAAAGCAAACAATTAAATCTATGTAAATAAATATGTCTTTGTGAGACTCTCAATGATAATATCTACTGAATATAGATTTGCTTTAAAAACTAATTCGAAGTTCAAACACTACTAGCTACATAAATATTTTACCACGCTGCCCCCACTTGCATACGCGAGTGTTCCATATTTGAATTTGAGACAGACGGTCACTCTTCTCAGTCTTTTATTAATATTTATTAACAAGTGAGTTCTTGTAATCATTGGAACTTACAGTATTCACAACGGAATTGTACTTGAATCATACACACAACCACAAACAAATGAAAGTTCCTTTTGTAAAACAAAAATCTGATTTTTGATCACTTGGATAGGGCGTCATTCTGGCATCAAGAACCGGTGCATCGTTGGATGCAATCCGGCATATTGCAGAGCAGAGCAAAGCGAAGCGTTGTGAACGTGCAAGTTTGCATTGGCAATACCATTGATTTATCATCGCTACAACGCGTCAAATTCATACTATACTTATATCTACTTCTCTGACATAACAAGAGCACCCAACATCCGGAGTAGTATCTTAGACAACTTGCTTTGGAGGTTACTCATTGAAGTAAAAAATGGTGTTTGCGTTGTGACCGCAATAACTTTTAAAGTGAATTATTAATTTAGGTAGGTTACATAAGTTAACCCTTTTTTTTAAATCGTAAGTGGTAGTAAAAATCCGCAATAATCCCAAAATCCTACCTTGCTGGAATAATCCTTCAACCTACAACACCTAAAAGAAAATACAATTTTCCTAGTTAAAGGTTCCTGAAACAAAATATAATTACTGGCTCAATAAAAGAGACAGATTTTAAAACATTTTCTTTAATTATTATTACTTAACTTCCAAACATACAATATCTTATACAATTCATTCGTACTATTTGTTATCTTCCTTTTCTTAACATATTTATAAATTATAACTGTGACATCAATTGTTTTTATTGAATATTCAATAAGGTTAACATTAAATATATATATCGTGGTGAGATCGTGGAGATATGGTAGATAGGGGACAGCGGGGAGATATAGTGCGGCCCAAAATTAAATATAAATAATTACAAGGTTCTTTTACCTTCTTTGATGGCGCACTGGTCGGATATTTTTGCTTGATGGCACGTTGACGTCTAAGCTGGGCGACACACATCAATCTTTCACCAGTTGATGCCTTCCATCTCTATCGGCAGTCGTCAGCTGGATTCCACGGAGATCCTTCCCAGGACCTCGGCCACAATAATTAAACTTTAAGTAAAATTTTGGGGAGCGCTTAGAATTTTTTACATCCATTTTTTGCACACTCTCTCAACAACAATCAACTCTGAGCCCGTCCACTCTGGACTTCCTCTCACTCTCGTCTGTTTTTTTTTTCAGACTCTCTTGGGCCCCTTTCCATTTTTCTCTTTTTCTTTTTTCTCCAAACCAATCCGGGAGTCATTCTGTTCTCGCCCCCTTTACGTGCATAATTTTTTGTTTCTCCATTTCTGTGATTGGTTCTCTTTCCTAATTTTATACCGCCTCCTGACCTACGCCTTTCTGCGTAATATTGGCCATCAGAGACAGCCCACTATAAATTTCTCTAATTTATTATGGGGCAATTGCGACTGTCCCTTAGTGACACACCTGGCACCACTATGTTTGAATATTTTAAATCAGCTGCCCACTATAAATTTCTGTAATTTATTATTAGGCATTTTGGCTGCCCTTTGTTGACAATACCTCTGGCATCGCTCTGTTTGAGTATTGTAAATCTTCTTCGTGTTTGGACTCCCCTTTTGCACTACACTCATCAAATAACATGTGATGTTTTTCAGATATACTGACGGTAGCAGGAGTGATGGCGCTATCTCGGGAAGCGTTATTTTTATCAAAAAAGGAAATGGCATTTGTATTTGTATTAAAAACCCTGATTATTCTTCTGTCTTTCGGGCTCTACTTTTAGCTATTGAGGAGGTTCTAAATTATTGCATCAGATGGAATACCGATACAGATATTTGGATTTTGAGAGATAGCCGAAGCTCTATTCAGCATTTGTCCGAATGGTGGAGACATGGTGACAAAACGACTCTGAGTATAGTCCGACTTTTAAATTACTTGAGTAAAAATCATAAAACCATTCTTTAGTGGATACCGTCAATTGTGGATGTTTATGGAAACGAGATTGCTGATGGGCTGGCTCGTGAGGGGAGCCATGGAGTTTCCCCTCATAATGGTTGCCTTACTTTTTCGGAAATTGCAACCCGCGTCAAGCAAGACATTAATTCCTCTTGGAGACAGGCCCCTGTAAGTGATGGTTTCCGCCCTACTGCTGTTCTTTTTAGGGCGGGCAGTAGAGGTGAACAAAGAGCACTTGCCAGGTTACGTAGTGGGCACATTCGTGCACAGAGACATGTGTCTGGTCTTAAGGGTTATCGTTTTTGCCCTAAATATAATATGAAACAAGCCGCTCCAGCCCATATACTTTCCTGTATCGGTTGTGATAAGAACCAGATATACTCTAATTCATCTGTTGTTTTGGAGGATTTGCTTACATACGGTTTTATGGACTTGGTCTAGATGCTTGTGTCTGGCAAGTGAGGATAAGAAACAACAACATAAAAGAACACTTCTCTGACATGGCACAGTTGTATCTATATTTTAGATTTAGAAGGAGTAAAGATTTTAAAATGTCTACCGGTAAATCGAGTGACTTTTAGCAAAATATAACTAGAATTGAACCTATATTTCCGCTTATGTCGCTCCCTCCTCTGCAACAAAGTTGAAATATAAACTTTTTGATGTTGGAATCTAGTTAAAAAAAAAAAAAAAAAAAGAAGAAGAGGTGAAAAATGTGAAATTATTCCCTTTGATTATAGAATTTCTTTTTGAACAACACTTTCTTAAACAATGTTTGCTGATGACTTTTCTTTGCATAATACGAAAACATTTTTTTTGCAAGTGACGTGAGACGCGAAAGGGCTACGTATATTTGTCCATGGGAAAACAACTCAACTCTCAGGTCTAAGCCAGCTAATTTATTTTGAAATACAGAATCATTTTGCCTTTGGTTCAGGGTAAAATGATGCTTTGGACATTTCGTCAAAATTCTATATTTCTATTACTCACTGTGATTTTAAAATATTATTACAGCATGTTTTATGATTCAAAATATAGTGTAAAATATGATAGTAAAAGGGGTGAATCAACCTTGTTAATTTCAAATGGATATTAAAAGCTAATTGAAATCGGATAACATTCGAAATAATTTTGCACGTTACGTAATGTTTGAGCTAGAAATTATGAACGAATAGATTTTTAAAGCGATTTATTGAACGTATTCAATGTTTTTGCTCCTTGTATATTTTTTCTGAAGCGTGTTGATCTAATTGGGTTTCAAAATTCGTGATTTTAAAAAACTGCATTTTAAAACTCTTTACATCAAAATAACGTCAGTCTTACTGGCAACATCTAAATTATTAATTTCACGTTGCTCACAGATTTTTTATCGGATATGAAACCGATTATTACAGTTCTTTTCCATGCTTTAAGCTGAAAACTTTTTTGCGAAGGCTAAAATATTGTTTTCTTCGATCGAACGTACCGTGATAGCCGTGTCGTACCGTAATTGCCTGTAAATAACTTTAATAGCCTGTAAAAGCATTATTTTTGTTATTTCTTCAGCCAACTATGCCCTAGCATAATGATTTTGGCAAGAATATGCACTTTCAAGTATATGCGTTCGTTTATTTATATATTTATTTTATTATTATTATTATTATTATTATTATTATTATTATTATTATTATCATTATTTACCATTTTGTAATTAAAAATTTTTCCACCAATAAGTTTTCCCGCCAGAAAATGTTATTCCATATACGGTCATTCGTTTATGAATTTTATATATTATCCTACATTCTCTAACCAAGAATATGTTCAAATGTATATTTTCCCAGAAAGATTTTGCTTGAGAAGTCTGAACTAAATTCGGTTTCATGGATTTTTTTTTAAACATTCGATCTAACAATAATAAGGAATTAAAATTTTTCCTTTACTTAAAACAGAAAAAAGCGAATGCTAATCAATAACAATGTTAAACTGATGCTCTCTAATAGTTAGATAGCTATTTAATAATTTTTAAAGATGAATTTTAAAATATATAATTGTTGTTTGTGGCCTGTGATGTAAAATCGTTATGAGACACTATTTAATAAAAAGATACTTTGTTAAAATTATTTCATCACAATATACAAATATTCAGTTGAATGATAATATACAAATATTTGTTAGAGCGTATTTTACGGTCTATAAACAAACAACACAGATTATTTAAATAAATAAATCTTTGCTTAACGATCTAAATTTTAGAATGCAGAAAAGTCTGTTTATTTCAATGTTTTATTTATTTATTTTTTCTTTTGGGGGGTGGGGAAGAATAAATTGATTACTTTTAATTACTTTTAATTTTTTTCCACTGATTATAGCTCTTGGTTTAAGTAATTCTGAGCTCTTGCTTAAACTTAATTTCATTATAAAGTGATTTATCTTTATTTAACACAACGGTAAATACGACATGGATTGAGCTCAGTTCCACTGATGGAATTAAAGAAAATATTTCATCTGAATGGTATTCGAAATTCCCACAGCAATTTGTTTCAAACTTTAATAAACGTGTTGATAAATGCTATGCGCAATGAATTCGACGATTAAATTAGACTCTCACACAAGTAATTTACTTTCAAAAGTTTTCTGTCATCTATCTGAAATATTTTGCGTAGTTGTAAGAAGTATTTCGAAAAGCGAATACCCTATCAAAAAAGTATTCGAGTAAAAGCCAAATTCTCTATTTTAGCTTTGCGAACAGTATTAGTTTATGAAAAACTCACAACTAAACACAAATAAGAAAAGTTATAATATGATCTAATTCATATTTTATGATAAATAATTTTTAATGTATAAAATCAATGTAGAAAGTCCGACATTTGCTAGTTTTGTTGTTGTTGTTGTTGTTTTGTTCTTTTTTTTCAGTAGGTGTATTACTAAATACAATAAGCTAGTAATTTTTTTAATAGTGTGTGTAACTGTAAAAATTGTTTCAAAAAGCGTATTATTAATATGATAAGCTGGTACCTTTTTTTTTTCAAACGACAGGAAAGATGATTCATACGAAATGTGTTGATTACGAAGCGCTTTCCAAAGATAACGCAATTATAGTTTTCAATAGAGATTAGCTAACAGCGCTGCCATTAAATAGCAAATAATTTTAAAAATATGTTATTAAAAGAAATCACTTAATAGTAATAGTCATTTAACATGATTCTGTGCTGTGAGTATTTACGCATTCGATGAACTGTCGCGGTCGTAGCACGAACGCAGTTGTAATCACTAATGCAGTTTCGATTGCAATATTAGCACTGTATTCGCAACTGAACTTAGCGAATGCAGCTCGCAAAGTTCCACCAAAGAGAATAGAACACCAAAAAGATGAGCTTGAGTCGCTCCTACTGATCATCCGAGCAGCTCTGTAGTATAAATGCCCCATGTAGCAAACAGTTCGAAACCAGAAATCAAATTCACTTAGTTTAAGCCAGTCGGCTGCTGCAAAAGCAAGAAGTTATTTGTTATAGCTTAGTCATGTCTTTAATCCTTTATTGCACACTGATGTTTACATGTATCGTATGTTTAAAACACGTTCACTCCCGGATTAGAGTACGAGCTAAATTTCGTATGTCGAACTTACATATAAAATATGCCTTTGATAATAAAAGATTCATGTGGTGAATAACTATGAGACATTTCTTTCAAATTGTGTATTTTTCGGGAGATTAATTGGTTATTTACAAAATTGACATAGGAAATTTAGCTTACACTCGTGAATATCGCATGATTGACAGCGAACGTATTTAAAGTTCATGCAATTAATTGTTAAAGCCTAAATTCGATTTGTTAACTAATTAATTTGTTAATTATTATATTGTTGTGTTGAGTTTTATGAGTAACATATATTTTGAGCAACTCAGAACAAGGCTTTTTAAATTGCAGCACTTTTATTGTGCGCCTTTGTTAGGGTGTTCAAAACTCCGTACACTGGTGACACGGGCTTGATTTGAACATGCAACCATCTGGCCTAGAGTCAGATCTAATAATTGTTTTCCACTTTGTAAAAAATTTAAAGATCACACATAAGAGATAACTTTATATAAGTGTTATTATTCTTCTTTATTCAAACTAAAATGTTTTATATACCTTTCAAATTTCACAAGAAAGTGCTAACAGCATTAGATTGTAAATAGGTACTTTTACAAAAATAATAATAAAGAAACGCATCTTTTGTAACATATTTTTATTGTATTACCTCATATTATGTGCAAGTAGAATTGCCTTTAGCTTGAAAACTGGTACTATTTCATTATTTTCATAGATTTCATGAGACGTAGTTATTACATAAGAAGCTCGCCGGATAATTTAAACTGTTTATCTTTCGATAAATGTTTGCCAATTTTTATTTTCGTCCCACCCTGGGTACGAACCTGGCTTTCTTCTGCAGACCATAGTACTTGTTTGCGTGGGATCCTTCAAAAATGTTCTTGAGTTCGCCACTATTTTTGTCGAAGCCGGTGTCACCCTCGCTGTCGGCATCTTCCGTTATAGACCACGATTTCTTTCCAATTCTTGGATAGACTATCATCCCTTTTCGATAGACGTCATCGTAGTTTTTTATTTCCTCATTCCTGCCGAGACGAACCAGAGGAATCAAACCTTGACGCTTCCCTTCTTCAACTATTTCGTAACCTGGAAAATGAAAAATGAACAGGTATAGAATTAGAAGTAGCTTTAGATAGAGTTTTTCATGAATTCACAATTTGTACAATTGATGATAGTTAACAATTTTCTCACATTGCATAACGTAAATAACGATTTTCTCGTTTCAGGCTCTCGGGCAGTCACTACTTTGGATTTGTCCGTGTTAACCAATGAGAACAAATATACCTTGAGTCACACATATTGAAAATTGTAATTTTTTTTATTCGCGATGAACTACCAATATTTCTTTAGCTCTTAGCATTTTCTTTTTTACATGCTTTTATTTGGCTTACACTGTATGTATGTATCAAATCTTGTAAACAACTTTTCACTGACTTCCAATCTCCAGTCGATTTGAAATGTTACATTCTAATGCATTTTAGCTAACACTGGTGAAATCAATCAATCATAAAAAAGTTTTAATTGCAGATTTAAAATTTTTAATTATGCTTTTGATTATCTTACGCTATATGTCTGGATTAAATTTTGTAAGCCACTTTTTGTTAACTTAACCAATCTCCAGTCCATCTGAAATTTTCATTCTTTTAAATATTTTTTATCTTAGCTAACAATGTAACAATAAATCCTAAAAGTTTTAATTTCATTATGGGAAACTTCAGTAGTAGTTTTTCCTCTTATGACTGAGATTGTAAATGTACATGTTTAATAAGTATTTAACGGAAATTAAACGAAGTTTTTAAAACGAGATTAAAATAATGTTGCTGACGGATCAGCAAGCTCTTTTACATCTTGTATTTCTTTAAAACTAAAATAAGGAAAGTGAACTGTGAATTTTTCACACCAATCAAACTAATGCATGCAGAAAAGGAGAGATAATGTCAACTAATAATAAAACTAAAAACTTTCAACTCTTTAGAAATTATAAAAGCAGTTTCAATAGAACCTGTTTTTCTCGAAAACAAAGGTTGTTTCTTATTTTATAATAGTTAATCGTGGTTAGCGGCAATCTTACAGAAACAAGTGAAGTCGCTTTTATTCGATTTCGTACTTCAAAAGCAAAACAGGCAACGTTAGCTCAGCAAAGTGAAACTAGGAGTACATAGCTTTTATTCAATAAAGTTTTAAATTTACATATACAAGGTGTGACAATTAAATAACCGGACTGGTGCTCCAAAAATTTTTATTGATCGCCAATGACGTTATAAAATATATCACCTTCAATGTACTCTCCTTGCCGATTCCTACAATGCTTCGAGCGAGTTTTCCACTGTTCAAAACAGTTCTGGTAGTCCATTTCTATTAGCTTGTCGAGAAACTGCACTGCTTTTGCTTTCACCTCTTATACACTGTCAAATCTTGTCTCCTCAAGATCGGATTTGACCTTGCTGGTATAAAAAAATGGGACGAGGTCCGAACAGCATAGGGGTCCTTCGTGATTCTACCGGGCCTGCTTGTGCGCTCCGATGAGTCATCCAAAGAGGCCTACGCATGCTCACTTATTGGTTGCATCACTTAGATACGTCATCTAACGACCTAATCTAGCCAATGAGGAAACGTCCGTAGGCCTCTTTCGGACGACACAAGCAGGCCCGCTAGAATCACGATGGCCCCTCCACTATGCTGATGATGCCGTGTTACGAAAGAATAATAATAATAATAATAATAATAATAATAATAATTTTACAAATACAGCGGAATGGGCTGCCGCATTGTCTCTGTAAAGAATCCAAGACTTTCTGTTATTCAAATCGTTTCTTCGCCCTCTCACATGTAAAAGAGGGGCAGTCAGAAGCAGAGCTTCGAACTGCAATTTCATTCGTTCTGGTTCAACTAAAAGAAAATGTATCGGTTCAGTTCCATTTTTCGTTCTGCCAAAAATAACGGATTTTGATTTTCATTTCAGTTCCAAATGAACAATTTATGTTTATTCTTATTTGCACTGACAATATAATTATGTCATCAATTGAATTAAATTTATCTTCTACAGGAAGTTTCACACGAAACTGAAACATAAATGTAGTGGTGAACATCAAAACACAAAATCGAGAAGCAATGTACCGTCCGTTTTCCTAAAGCAGAGCGACTGTAAACAAGACGATTCTAAACTGAAAAGGCGTGATAGGTTGAGATGGGCATTTACAGAAGCTCAGTTTTGGCTCGGTGTCTTTTTATGATCGTTTCCATTTTGTTCTATTTCAGTTCGGAATTTTAGAACCCATTCTACTTATTGCTAGTTCAAGTGTAAACAGAGTTTTAAGCATAAAAGAGCGTCTCTAAACTTCCGTTCGTCCCCCTTTTGATGAAATCGAATCAGATCTGACGCATGCGTAAATTGGGAGGACGGCTCTGAGAAACGAAAACAGACTGTACATGAAATGATGATAAATGGTTAACGATAAATTAGAAAATATCGATAAGTTGGATACAGTAACAAAATGATTGAAGATATACCGAATAGAAATAAACCGATATTTTTGTCCGGTTCAGTTCCGATTTTCGTTCCGACAAAAATAACGGTTTTTTTCGGATTTTTGGTTCGAGTCCCTAGTCAGAGCATCAATGTAATAATGTTGATTAGATGACTGACCTTTGGCGATCCAGTGAACGTAAACAATTCCCAAAAAAATGATCATAGCTTTCAATTTTGATTTGCTCATTTTTACATTTTTGTCTTGGTGAGCTTCGATTCTTCCAGTGCAGTTGGTGGTTCGTTTTTGGATCACAATTCAAAAAATATCATGATCCATCAGAAGTAAACACTCAGTTTAAAAATTCTGGACCCGTGTCAATGTTTATAGACCTTGAGG
Source organism: Cheiracanthium punctorium (assembly GCA_038373885.1). Taxonomy (NCBI): domain Eukaryota; kingdom Metazoa; phylum Arthropoda; class Arachnida; order Araneae; family Cheiracanthiidae; genus Cheiracanthium; species Cheiracanthium punctorium. The sequence continues at coordinate 40,867 of JAWZYV010016268.1, forward strand.
GGACAAGATTAAACAGTGTGAGAGAGGTAAAAGCAAAAACGGCGGAGTTTCTCAATAAGCAATAGACTACCAGTACTGTTTAGAAATGTGGTAAATTCGTATGAATCGTTGTAGGGATCCGAGAGGAGAGTACATTGAAGCTGATAAACCTTCAAATGTTATTGGTGATCAATAAAACGTTTTGTAGCACCACTCCGGTTATTCGATTGTCACATATTGTATATAAAAAATTTTAGAGAGACAGTCAACTTTATCGATTATATTTAAAACGTTAACACACAATTAAGTGCTAATGACGTCAGCGTTAGAATCGACGACATTAATTTGGCATCATCGTTCAAAAACTCTAATTATAATTACTAAAATTTCTATACTAACATAAATAGAACATTAAAACTTGTAATGGTTAAACATTAAAAAACTGAATCTAATAGATTTTTTGTGAATGTAAAAAGTAAAGGAATCAAATTTCGATTTCCTTAGAGTGCATGTTAAGTGCTGATATCTCCTGAACTGTACAAGTACCGAAAAAGTTACAAGTTGAAAAATGTTCTGTTTTAAATGCTCTTTCTATGTAAGAATATATGTGTTTTGAACAGAGAAAAAAAAGGACATTTTTTAGAAATTTCAAGATTTCCGGAATTCAAAATTTTGAGAACAGATAAGCCCTGAATCAGCACATAAGAGCAGAAAGCACACAATGCTTTTATTATTTAAATAGAATACACATTAATTTTTTTAAGTAGGATTTGTATAAACTTACATTCTGAAATCTTAATACGTTTTACAGTTAACAAACAAGAGAAAATATTTAAATAATTCTGTATTATAAAATAAAATTTTATGCATTTTTCAATAAATGTTTTAATAAAAGCTACTGTGGAGTAAAAAAGGGAAAAAAACATGTTTCGTTGAAAATCTGAGACTGAGCAATATTGGTTTGCGAAACTGTATGAGCATGGTTCAATGACTTTTATGCTTTCATTGCAACCATTTACAACCACGGAAAAAATACTTATTCATTATTTGGCCGTCTTTAACCGTACAGCACGTTATATTAGGTACAATAAAGTGCACGTTATTCTTAAACAAACAGTATATGTAACTTTACTGAACAATTTAAGACGGCTAAATAAAAGGTAAGTGGGCCTTTCTTTTCCATAGCTGCACTTTTCCGTTCAAAAGAGTTCTCAAAAAGCATTTAAAAAACTAACAGATACTTCTAAAAAGAAATTTCTTCAAAATTAAAATAATTAGATTAAAAAAAGCTACTATTCAGTTACTCACAAAATGAATCATTAATGAAATAAATGTTTTTATGTAGATAACTTTAAAAAATCATTTTTTGTAAGCTTGTACTGCATTAAATGCAGAATTAGAGTATGAATAATTGTAATGATGTAAGTAGTAATTGTGTCAGATTTCACACCACACGAATTTTGATTTTTTGTTTGGATTGTGCATTTTTAAATACCTCTGTCATTTTTGAACATTGACAGCAATTATATCCTTATAAATAAAAATGAAATTCTGTTTCTTTGTTTGTTTGATTGTTTGTTTGTGGATTTGATTCGTATACAAATCCACAAAAATGGACCTATCAGACTGAAATTTTGCACAGATATGTAAAATAATATAGAATAAATCGTAGTCCACTTCAAAACTTTGAAAGTCCAGCCGTTCCCGGAATTTAAGAGATTTTATATGTTCTCCACGCAAAAAGCTTTCCGTAATTGTAACCCCTGTAGTGAAAAATGTGTGAAATAAGGATCGTGGTTGCCATGTGTGGCGATTTTGCCGAATAAAATGTTTTAAATTCTCAAAGTAAAAATAAAAGAATAATAATGATTTTTTTTTGTTAGTTTATATTCGTAAGGTTATTTTTTTTAAATTATAAGCGTGCTGTACTTTTGATGGCCGAACCATTTCCAAAATTGATTGCTGCTAAGTCAATGCTTCGAACGATTCCCTGCAAAAACTCTTGCAAAATGGGTGTATGTTGGCACTTTGCGAGACTTAGATTTGAAACCGGATGTAATTGAGACTGGTAATCTATATTAATAAAACAATGTGTGTAAACTGTTAGTTTGTTTGTCTGTGTCTCGCGTAGCTCGCAAACGGGTGATCGTAGATCTACCAAATTTTGAACGGAAAATTCTCCATGACAGGTCCCGACACAACCTTCGAAGCGATTTTTTCAAAATTCGAACTATTTTAGGAAATATCGATAAAACGTATCGCAAAGGCTATTTTTGCTTTCCGCCATTTCGTAATTGTAACCCCACAGTGCATTAAGCGACGATTAAGCTTATCTAGGTTGCCACATTCGGCAGTTCATTAAATGATTCAGACTCTTGAAGTAAAAATAAAAGAATAACGATTTTTTTTATTTTGTCTAGATTATTTGTAAGGTTGTTTTTAAATTAAAATATCGTGTGCATGTGAAATCAGAGCGGGAATGAAATGATTTATACTCAAAAGAAAAATAGAATTTGGAAATTTTCCGAAAATAAATGTGCAACTTTTTAATTGGGTGAAAAATAAAAGGGCTTCAATGCTTCGAACATGTGCGATTTTGAGGAGGATTCTAACGCTTGGCGCTATTTATCGTAATTTAATCGTCTGCTATTTGGGTTATGAATACACCTGCGTATAAGTTTTTGAAATTTTCATTCAGTTGGAATTGTGTATTTTTCTGAGCAGCTTTTCTGCATCTATTTCTAATGTATTACATCCAGAAAAAAGGATGTTAGAAATATCAATTTTAATTTTGTTTAATCACACTCATGAATAATGATACACTTTCCAAATTAATGAAAGAAGGAACGAAAATATAGGGAAGACCCATGGATTATAACTCTTTTTATATATAGCAGTTTAGTGAGTATTTAAAATCTGAAAGTGTGTCAGATTTTCTATGATTCTAGCGCTTGGCGCAATTTAATGAGGGGGTATTTTTATAAACAAGCGTAGGTTATCTTATAAATAAAAATGAAATTCTGTTTGTCAATTTGTTGATTTGGGTAGTATACAATTCCACAAAAATGAACCTGTCAGCCTGAAATTTTACACAGATATGTAAAATAATATAGAATAAATGATAGTCCACTTTAAAACTTTAAAAGTCCACGCGTTCCCGGAATTTAAGCGATTTTTTGTTCTCCACGCAGGAAGCTTTACGTAATTGTAACCCCTGTAGTGAAAAAAGTGTGTGAAATAAGCATCTTGGTTGCCATGTGTGGCGATTTTGCCGAATAAAATGTTTTAAATTCTTAAAGTAAAAATAAAAGAATAATAATGATTTTTTTAGTTTATATTTGTAAGGTTATTTTTTTAATTATAATATCGTGTGCGCATAAGAAATGAGAGCAGGAATGAAATGTTTTATATGCAAAACAATGACGATCGAAGATTTCCGAGACTAATATGTAATTTTTTTTAGTTTGGCGAAAAATAAAATGGCTGATAGGCCGATTTTCAGAAAGTGAGTTCTAGCGGTTTGCACAGTTTTAGGCTTTTTGGCGCAATTTACTGAGAGCTTAAGGGAATAGCATTTTTGAAAACAAGTGTATAGGTTTTCTTAGAATACAGCATGAAATTTTAACTATCCGTGCAGAAATAATGCAGTTATTAGGGCATTTCAAGCGATGTAGCTTCAGAATTCTCGCCAATTGAGTACATTGATTTAACTTGGGGGAAATCCGCCAAATTTCAGAAAATTGAAATCTTCGCATTTAGTACATCGAGGTAACGATGAATAAAACATGTTATAGTTGATAATTTAAAAAATGAGGCTGTATTAAGGGATTCCACTTTTGAAATAAATGCTTGGCGGTCGAACCATTTCCAATTTTGATTGCTGCTAAGTCAATGCTTCGAATGATTCCCTGGAAAAACTCTTGCAAAATGGCGTATGCTGGCACTTTGGCGAGGCTTAGATTTGAAACTGGATTTTACTTGAGACTGGTATATATAATAAGACTGGTTATAGATAAAAATGAATGTTGGTATGTGTGTAGGAGGTTGAAAAACTCCAGCACCGTTTCACGGATCACCATGAAATTTGGTTCACCTAAGTCTTTTATCATGGAGAAGATTTTCATATCCGTTTTCCTCTAACTTGCCACTAGGTGGCGCAGCAGAACGTCGAATTCTATTCCGTTTAGCCGTTTGCTATGCGAATATCGTCCAACCCATTTCGATGAAATTTGGTACACGCGGATATTAGAACACGGAGAATATTTTTCATTATCCATTTGCTGTAACTTACCGCTAAATAGCGCTGCAACGCATCAACTTCTATACCGTTCGACTGTTCGGCATAAAAATTTTTATACTTACACATTTGAGCACGAAGAATATATTCTAACTGTGTTACTTTTGATGTTACTCACCACTAGATGGCACTGCAATGCATTATTATTTTAACTCGCCACTAGATGACGCTGCAGCAGGCGAAATTTTTGACCCTTCAAACGGTGGCTATGAAAATCAGTACACATAGCTATTTGAACAATGAGAATATTTTGGCGTTATCCATTTTGCTATAACTCGCCACATGACGGCGCTGTAGCAAATCATTACTTTAATTAACCACTTGATGGCCTTGCAGTGTATCACTTCTTGACTGTGCGAATGATCGCTATGAAAATAGGTATACATAGATATTTGAACACGGGGAAGAGTTTGGCGCTATCCATTTTCCTATAACTTACCACTAGATGTCGCGTCAACACATGAACTTCAAGACTGTCCAGCCGATTGTCATGAAAATTCGTATACATCGAAATCTGAATGCGAAGAATATTTTCGCCGTATCCGTTTTGCTAAAACTCACCACTAGATTGCGCTACGCCGCATCGCCTTCTGCACCGTAAAAACGATTGCCTTGAAATTCAGTATGCATGATTATTGAACACAATATAACGCGATATCCATTTTGCTATATCTCTTTATTACAATAAATAGTAATCACAACAAATATTAATATCAAAAAGTCCATTCATTACCGTGCGAAGAACGGGTACTTCAGGTAGTCTGTTGATTCTGTTTGTCTGTGAAATTCTGTTTGTTTGTTTGTTTGTTTGTGGATTTGATTCTTATACAAATCCACAAAAATGGACCTATCGGCCTGAAATTTAGCACAGATATGTAAAATAATATAGAATAAATCGTAGTCCACTTTAAAACTTTGAAAGTCCACCCGTTCCCGGAATTTAAGAGATTTTTTATGCTCTCCACGCAAGAAGCTTTCCGTAATTGTAACCCCTGTAGTGAAAAAAGTGTGAAATAAGGATCGTGGTTGCTATGTGTGGCGATTTTGCCGAATAAAATGTTTTAAATTCTCAAAGTAAAAATAAGAGTAATAATGATTTTTTTTTTGTTAGTTTATATTCGTAAGGTTATTTTTTTTAAAATTATAATATCGTGTGCATGGGAAATCAGAGCAGGAATGAGATGTTTTATACGGAAAACAATAAGAATTGAAGATTTCCGAGGCTAACGTGTAAAATTTTTTAGCTTGGCGAAAAAATAAAGTGGCTGAAATATCGATTTTGAGTGAGTTGTAGCGGTTTGCACGGTTTTAGGATTGGCGCAATTTGAGAGCTTAAGGAAATAGATTTTTGAAAACAAGTGCAAAGGTTTTATTAGAATACAGCCTTAAATTTTAATGATCCGTGAAGAAATAATGCAGTTATTAAGGGATTTCAAGCGATCTAACTTCAGAATTCTCGCCAATTGAGTACATTGATTTAAGTTGGGGGTATGCCGCCAAATTTGAGAAAATTGAAATCTTCTCATTTAGTACATCGGAGTGTCGATGAATAAAACGCATTACGATTGATAATTTTAAAAAATTCGGCTGTATTAAGGGATTCCAATTTTCAAATAAATGCGTGCTTTACTCTTTGACGGTCAAACCGTTTCCCATATTGATTGCTGCTAAGTCAATGCTTCGAATGTTTCCCTGAAAAAACTCTTGCAAAATGGCGTATGTTGGCACTTTGGCGAAGCTTAGATTTGAAACTGGATTTTATTTGAGACTGGTATATATAATAACACTGGTTATAGATAAAAATGAATGTTGGTATGTGTTTATGAGGTTGAAAAACTCCAGCACCGTTGAGCACCGTTGCACCATGAAATTTGGTTCACCTAAGTCTTTTATGATGGAGAAGGTTTTTATGCTATCCGTTTTCCTTAACTTGCTACTTGGTGCCGCAGCACAAGGTCGAATTCTATTCCGTTTAGCCGTTTGCTATGCGAATATCGTCCAACCGATTTCGATGAAATTTGGTACACGCGAATATTAGAACACGGAGAATATTTTTCACTATCCATTTTGCTGTAACTTGCCGCTAAATGGCGCTGCAACGCATCAACTTCTATACCGTTCGACCGAACGGCATAAAAATTTTTAGACTTACACATTTGAGCACGAAGAATATATTCTAACTGTGTTACTTTTGATGTTACTCACCACTAGATGGCACTGCAATGCATTATTATTTTAACTCGCCACTAGATGAAGCTGCAGCAGGCCAAATTCTTGACCATTCAAACGATCGCTATGAAAATCAGTATACATAGCTATTTGAACAATGAGAATATTTTGGCGTTATCCATTTTTTCTATAACTCGCCACTTGACGGCGCTGTAGCAAATCATTACTTTAATTAACCACTTGATGGCCTTGCAGTGTATCACTTCTTGACTGTGCAAATGATCGCTATGAAAATAGGTATACATAGATATTTGAACACGGGGAAGAGTTTGGCGCTATCCATTTTCCTATAACTTACCACTAGATGTCGCGTCAACACATGAACTTCAAGACTGTCCAGCCGATTGTCATGAAAATTCGTATACATCGAAATCTGAATGCGAAGAATATTTTCGCCGTATCCGTTTTGCTAAAACTCGCCACTAGATGGCGCTACGCCGCATGGCCTTCTGCACCGTACAAACGATTGCCTGGCAATTCGGTATGCATGATTATTGAACACAATATAACGCGATATCCATTTTGCTATATCTGTTTATTACAATGAATAGTAATCACCACAAATCGTAATATCAAAAAGACCATTCATTCCCGTGCGAAGAACGGGTACTTCAGCTAGTGTTTTATAAATTAATATGAATCACAATTAATTGTAAAAATAAAGTAAAATAATGAATAATCTATGTGAGTAAAATTATGAAATAGCAAAGTTTAAAAATGCTTACCAAATATATTCTGGAGAATGGCATAGAGAAATATGACTTTTAAATACACATTTTTATTGCAATATTGCGTTCGAGTCTGCTTCATTGTGATTGTTCGTGCTTCTAAACTATCTTTGGTCTGTTTTTGCGAAGTTTTCTCCCTAAAAGTCTGATCTGATATAGAACCACCGTTCTTATATACACATCATTTGAGTAGCTGTTTACAGAATTAAAAGAAAAACGATCTGCTAAGGAGATATCTTTTAATTTCTGCAAAAATGGATTTTAAGTCCATTAAAGGATTAAATTAAATTCCTTTTAAATTGATATTGGTTACAACGTTTCAGCATTTCAGCTTAGTTTACTAAGCTTCTGCGTTCACATAAATGCGAACAATAACTTGAAAGTGACTGTATGCATCATTTCAGAGTATTACGTTTACTGCTTCCCACAAAATTGAAGCAATAAATTACTAATTTTGAAGCTATAAACAGGGTATTTATTCAGTCAGTTTAGAATATAGATAATGAAATACCTAAATATTACACAGCAGATTTTTGATAGACTATGCATTTTAGCCTTTGAATTTTCTACGGTTATACATTAATCTTGTTTTAAAATGACTATCCAATGTCCACTATATTTATGTCTTGTATGGCATGCAAGTATCTTTATGAGCATGTGTTAGCGTATCATAAGAAACCATAAAAAAATAAGGTCGATCATAAAAAGAAATAAAAAAGCATAATTAAAAATTGCAGATTTAAGAAGCGTAGATTGTGTATTTTTACCTATAATGTGTTTTTTACCTACGATTGAAACCAAAAATGGAGAACAAAAACTGCACAGTAAAGATCTTTAATTTAACTATTGACAAATAAATGTATTTTTTTAATTCTTATGTTGGGTTGAGTGATTTTCTTAATATTCCTTATGGTTGTAGAAAATTCTTTTTTAATTTTTAAGACGTTCAAAACAGAATTTTATCTTTTAATTGCTTTATTCTTTCATTCATATTTATCATAACAAAAAATTGTTATTAAAAATATTTCTATGTATGCATGTGTATCATCTGTTGACACAGAATCGTATGTTATTATATTAAGTTCATCAAATGGTATTTCAGGCTTGTTTTTTTTATGTTTAGTGTAAATAAGTGGTTCCCAATCTTTTTATTCTCGCGAACCCCTCTGAAAATCCGAAAGAAATTGGCGAACCCCTTGTTTAGTTACAATGGACTAGTATATAGTTTTAGCGAACCCATTTATACACCTCGCAAATCTCTGGTGGTTCGCGAACCGCAGGTTGGGAGACAATGGTATAAATGATTTACAACTTCTTCTCGGCAGATTTTATTCTTTATTTCATTAGCGCTCTTATTTTTCATAAAATAAAAAATCATGATATTACATAAAATTTATTTATTTTTGTCCATCTTAACTTAAAAATAATTATGTAAATTTCTGTTAAAATTTGTGTAGAGCAAAAGCACACTTGCCTGTTTCAATGCATATATTTGATTATTTTCTTTCAAAACCTAAAATCGTCTGCTTGATCTAGATTCTTTCTGTCGAAGAATTTAAAAAAATGCCCTTTTTGCCAAACCAAATGCTATATAAAATAATGTCCTGACAGCATTAAAAAAAGAAATGAAAAGACAGAAAGAAAAGAAAAGTGAATATATACGAAAAACTTTATTCCAATAAGAATATAAAATTTAAAAATGCATTTGTTTGCCTAGTATAAAGCCACTAAAACATTCCAGACGGCACTATAAACTACTACAAAACTCATTTCTAATGATGAAACCTACAAACACGGGGGAAGAAATTCATGCACCTCACCAACCATTTCTTTCGCTTAAATAGCGAAACAATTTTGGATTCTGTAAATTGTTCCACGGGGGCCCATTCCTTAAATTCCAATATAGAAGCCATTTGTCTCAGCAGCGTGTAGGGAATCATGGTTTCTTTTTTTTCCCTTAGAAAAATGCTAAAAGGCATCTGTAAAGAAATATAAGCGGAGCACGTACTGTGGAATGGCCAGCTTTGCAAGAAATTTTTAAATAGAACCGGTGATTTTTGTAATCTGTAGAACTTATTTTTTAAGATTTGTTCAAAATATTTTGCTCTCTGAAAATAATTTCCTATGGGTTACGAATTTAAATGCATGCAATTCTTACTACGAGTATCTTTAAAAGAGTTGATTTTAGTCACTTAGCTAAAATAACCAAAGAACAAAATATTCAGACCAAATCTTCACAAGAAAACATAGAAAATAATCGTTAATGTAAGTTTAATTAATTTTACATTAAAATATAACGTTTTAAATGTTTTTGTGATGCATTATGTAAAAAATCTAACTTGTATAAATATTGCTTATCACAATGAGTTATACTGAAAAACATGCAATAACATTTTAAAATGAAAAACCATTGGCTATTATGAGTATGCATCAAACCTGCGCCTCAGATTATTGGTTATTTTTACATATTAGTAAAAAGTTTAAGTGAAATGTCTTCCCCAACAGTTCCTTTTAATTGCTTTGTTAATTTCGATGACCTTTCAATGATTACATGAAACTTAAATCTCAGGTAAAGAAGCCACACAACAACTGAAGTATAAATATTTTTAATTCCGTCATATCGCATAACCTGAAATTTACTGAATGTTACCATTATTTACTTTATCGGCTATAAAACCTTTATTCTTTTGTGATACGTATATTCCAGTGTCGTTTTCGAAAAAAAAATATGCAATATTAATTGCAAATGACACAAGTTTAAAATGGTGAGTATTAAATTTTACCTACTATTGCAGCTTAGTTTTACAAATAGCACATGCACCAAGACAGTTCAAGTTCTCAAAATGTTAATATACGTTCAGAGATTTGCCTTTGAATTGACATCGAAAATGTCGGAGTGTTTCTCACTGAAACCAGAAAGTGGTTATCCGATTATAATGTTTGCATTTTAATTGACAAAATAAAAATATTTTTGATTTTTAACAGCATTAGATAATGTATTAAATTTGAAGTTATGAAAACACTTGTAGGTAGATGTACTGCTAGTATACGTGACTGAACTATCTTAGGTCACAAGTACCAGGTAGAATATGAGTACATCGCTTTATAAAAGGGAGAAACTCTGTTGAAAATTCCAATTCTGTTGAAAACAAATGATAGATTTTTCTCCTAAAAAAAATTATACTAGTCACTAAAGTTTTAGAATTTTATATTTTGATTTATTTATTAATTTTTCATTTACGGCATCTATAACTCATCTGTGACTATCATCTGTATTGAGTTTTTCTTAATTTCATGAAAAAGGATTTTGGAGCTTTTTATTAAATTTTTGGAACACCTCAACATCTAGAGGATTGGAGGACGCTGTAACTCCTCATTTAACTGGCGACAGTATAAATATTTTCATTTTTCAACAGTATGTTGAGGAGAGTAGGAAAGGATGGGATAGTGGAAGTGGTTGGACACCATCAATAATGTCTAATAGAAACATCGTTTTTATTTCTGGTTTTCCCACCAAGTTTAGTAGCCATAGAATCTTCGTATTGCTATAAATTTTTTCAGATACATATTTATGTGAGTTTATGTACCGAAAATCTGTTTTCCAACTCCTAAAGTAAATTGCTTCTTATACTTCTGATGCAAATTTCTGTCTCATTTATTGTAACTGATAAAATTCTTCACAATATTTTGTATACCTACGATCATAATTTTTTATAAATTAGCAGTTTGGTGTGGCGTAGGAGTAGCATATATTTTGGAATAAATTATTTTGTTGATATGTTGTCTAAAGGGAAATGTATGGAACACGTAGTTAAAATGGTGAGAGAAAATGACATTTTACCTTCCTTCGAGAAACTGACTGTTCCAGCATTGAAGCAGAAGATATTATTACCGCAAAACTGCATCCACTAAATAAAGTTGGCGTAACTAGTCATACACATCCCTTTTTTCTTTTGATTTGGCAATATGTTAGATAAATACATTTATAATATGTAATAAACCTTGGAAACATAAATTATACACTGTCACGTTTTCCGATTATTTAAGAAAGCTACATAAATCACATATTTCAAAAACATGTGCCCCGTCTCTCTCTTACGTCCCTTCTTGCTATTTTAACTTAACTTATATAACTAATATTTTAATCACTAACAGCAAATGTATATTTTTAGACATGTTATAATGTTTGAAGATGTTACTTTGAAATTTTTAAAGTTGTACAAGTAGGAAATAATTTGTACGAAATGTTTTTGTTGAAAGTGTCCCATTCTTCCCTATTCTCATGTTTAAACTAGATATTCAGCGGTTAGAAACGATTTTGTAGAAGCAAGGTTCGTCATCTAAGGTATTTTTTCTTATGTATATTGTGAAACGGATAACATTTCTTTAATTCCCTAAGTTAATGAATGACGGTCCTTTATCTGAAGTGTTCGTGCTCAGGAGGAAAAGAAAACATGCAATTGCCAAATATTTCGATAAAAAATATATGTTCTAATGGGACTGTAATGCTAGTAATCACCGTAATTTACTGCAATTTTTAAATTACATGATATGTATTTATAATTATTTCAATTATTAATACTTATTTATAGTTCATGAAGTAAGTCATTTTGCATAGATCTGAAGTATCGTGCATTATTTTCAGAAACTGTCTACAAGGTCTCTATAATTTTGTTGCGGCCATGATTTAATGTTTGGGATTCCATAAAACCTTGAGATGATTTAAAATATATATATAATATAAATATATGTTATTCAAACCTGATTTGTTCAAACGTCATCTACGGAAATTTTATTAACTTAATAACTAATCATAACAAGGACAATTTATTAACTATTCAAATTGCCTTTTTACAATGAGACTGCATGAATGAATAATTTGGCTTAATTGAGAAAATAGAACTTCGTTTCATTTTGTATGAGAATTTCCTGATTTTTTGTATACGTGTAACGTACACGAAATGACATTATTAAATTCTTTGAATAACAAATTAATATTTTCAACTGCATATAAAGATATTGCAGCGAAAAATGCTTTACAGATTTGGACTTTTCTGTTATAGTCATACATCCTAAGTGGCTTGAAACTTAAAGGATGAATTCTATCATTACCTTATCTATGATCCTGGTCCTTTTCCGAGTTTCGAATGCAGGGGTAATAAATGATGAATTGCGAAGTTGGTTAATAGATTTCTATAAGTGCGTGTCTTGCCGTAAGTAAAACTTTTTTTAAATGCATTTGTATGTTAAGACTGCTTTTTGTATATATATATAATATTGAGGACTTCAAATTGAGAAAAGCACTTTATCACTGAAAAACTTAATTTAGCGTATGATTAAAGTTATAAGGCTGTGTATTCTGCTCACAAAGGCCTGAAAATTTAAATATTGTCTGTTGTGGTGTGGTTTCGATTTTTAAAAGTTTTCAAGTATTATTTAAAATTATGTACTTTATAATGTAGCCACATTTTATAAAAATATTATAATGTAACTAAGGTCATTTTAACTGTTTGAAGCTATTGTTCAGCTGAACATAAATAAACATTTAGAAGTTGTTGGATGTTTTAAAATTTTTCCTTTGAAAGTCCATCCAGGTATAATACTTTATGACTATTTACGAAAAGTGAAAAAAATATCTAAAAAGTATTATAGGGCAACAATTTATACATAATAGGAAAATATTGAGTAATTTAACTAATTATTTATACAATAGAGAATTAGTGCAATATTTAATTTGTTAGTAGTGAATGCGTTCTTAACCCTCATTAAAAACATAAAAAATAATTTCTAAACCATGAAATACAGTGTCATAAATTCATTTAAAATTTCAAATAATTTATGCCGGTAATTTTCCTACATAATTACAAAATTCGCAAACGTGGAACGTTAATCCAGATTTTCGGAGTTCTCATTTGAATATTACATGGCCTCGAGTAGTCTCAACGGTTGGCATAGTCTTACAGCATACATCAATACTGGAAAAATCGTACTATTATTCTCTACAGTTGCACATACCATGTACTACAACAGCTTACTAATACCAAACCGTTCAATGTTATGCAGCTGACATCAGATTTAGAATAGTAGAGCATTTCGGGACCGTTCAATTTTTTTTTTCAATGACGCCGCATAATTTACGACAGATTTTCCAGCTTTCAGTTTTTGAGGTTGGATTTCATTCAAAAAAAAAAGCGGAAAAAGATGTGTAAATTATAGTTGAAATTTGTACTTAAAGATGTTAAAAAAAGGGGGTGGGTAAATAATTAAGAAAATGAAGTTAGCAAAATTTGGTAGTGTTTTTAGGAATCAAAAACGCCTTGTTACATCAGTGTGGCTTAGTACGGTGTATGTTAAACATCCCTTAGGTTAATTCAAACTATTTTATGAATGATTTGAATTGATTTGATCCAATAAAAGTAAGTTATCACTGTTAAATAATACATGTAACATTCCTAAAAGTTTTTGTACTTTATTTTATTTACTTATTTATTTCCATATTATTTTAAAACAAATTTTCTTCATAATTTATTTTTTATTTGCTATATAAAAACAAAAGAAAAAAAATAACAGCTTCAACTGTAAATAAAGCTTTTGTAACCTTGATGTGAAGCTCTAAAGGTGCCTTTACTAAATATACAGACACATACGGATACACAATATATAAATATAACAAACCACGTTTAGTTTGATTTTTTTTTCACATAAATAGAAAATTTATTGAAGAACACCGTATTATATATTATTTAAACCGTTAGGTTTCATATCTTTAGCTTTTATGACAGAGCTTATGGAAAAATGAAAAATACCAGATCACCCCAGTAAACGGTCAAACTGATAAGTGAAGCCAAAAAACCGAGATTCTTTCCAAGCTAAGCAGCTTCCATTCTCATAAATAAATTTTATATTATTTTAAAATGATTTTCGCGCTGCAACTTAGCATTATAGATGGTTTGTTTACGGTTTTTCGAAAGTGTTCCAAATATACTTCCCAATTCTAACTGTGTACATGTTTATTTCCAATTAACTCGTAAACGAATGTAGGAAATAAAATTAAAGTTTCGTGGTGATTTCTTTTCATTTAACATAAAAGTTTGCTGCTGGTATTTCTTTTCGGGTCAACAGATAGCAATGCTGAAGCTCTCGTGTAAATAATCATATCCTGGTGTACACGTGAATTGTAAATTTATCTTAATTAATCTCCTTTAATCACCTTTAATTTGGATCTCGTGAGCATTTAACTTGGTTTAAGACCATTATAATATTCCATTGTCCTTTACATACAAATATGTTTATCATTTTAACACATCTATATAACTTTCATCCTCTATCAGAAAAAAAAAAATACTATAAAAATTTCTGTTTCAAATTATTGATACTGATACAAACATGGAACAGTCGTGAACCAGAGGAACGTTTCTGAATAGTCGGGTATATAAAACTACATGGCGTCTCGATTTGAACTGCCGCAAAACTGATCTGTGATAGTCGATGTCCACCGGCTTATATTTTTCCGAATATGTAAGAATCTAACAAAACATTCTGTTTTCCACCGGCGACGTTTTCGTCTGTGTTTACACTCACCAGAAAATCTTGACATTCTTCAAATTCCGTCTTTCACTGTAACATACAGGGTGTCCGAGAAATATGACTATATTTTCGAAAATGAACTAAAAGTAATCAAAGTACGGAACATAAAAACCGTAGGTGAAAGTAATCAAAGACTTTCACTACGGTTTTTATGTTCCGTAAAGGAAAGATCGAAGTTTATTTTTAATGAAATGCAAAGGATAAAATTGATCCAATACCGTGTCCACCTATATTTATAGACACAAGTTTGGACATGTTCTTATGGGCATGAGTGGAAAAACACTTTTTACCAATCGTCAATTGATGGCACTGATGAAAGGAAAATGAGCGAACATTCAGAACGCAATAAAATATTTAAAAAAAAAACATTATGGAATGTAAAAAACTGTAAGGGGAAATCTTTGTTCCTTTTCTTATAATTAATTTTTGAAAGTGAAGCCGTACTTTTCGGACATTTTATATAACCATAAATTTATGTGGTTATAATTTTAAACATTAATTTGTAGAAAATGCTATCAATAACATTTTGGGTTTTTTGCTTCCACAGTACATGATCATGGATTTTCTTTCATCGGTTTTCTCCTTTACTACTTTTTATTGCATTAATATAGGCAGTGTATTGAGTACTTGATGATACAGTGATGATTACGAAATGAAAATTATACTAATAAGTTACGATAAATAATTTTTAAAAAACTTTTTCATATTTGCATCACTACGAAATATTATTTTTATATTTTATTACATTTTATTAAATTTACCATTCTCTTCTAGATGAAAATAAAGCGTTCCATGAATCATATGACAGATGTTTTGAATTGAAATCCGAAAAGGTACAACTCTCTATATATTGTACTTAGAATTTTCAAATCTGTGCATTAACACTTTCTGTAGCTTTACAATTTAACAACAAAAAAAAAGTAATGAATAAAGATCATTTATAAAACATTTTCCACACTACCATTTTAGTGGTGCACGATGACTGAAAACTGATTGGATTTTCCTCTTTTTAGCATTTAATTTTACCGTGCACTTTCATTTTAGATTTGGTAATTTATGAGTTTAGGTAATATTATTTTTTCACATTATAAAATTGGATGTGTATGCATTTATTTTTTTTCAGGTCAGGGGAAAAGCTCCTAGCGCAGTCAGTGCTGTTGTTTAAAATTAAATAATTGTAAAAATTTGAAAACTGTGCTTCCTATGAGCACAAGGATGATAGAACTGAACTTTTTGAAAACTAAACAAGCAGCCAAACTATACAAAAATATCGATGAGCTAGAAGCAATAAGAATTGATTGAAAAGATCGACTTTGTTAATTTTATCATATTTTCGTGAGGATTAATCATAGCATATTAAATACCTTCCGTGTTATCTGTAAACAATAAATCATAAGCAAAATTTCAGCTGCAAAGGAAATTGTATTTTTTTCACTTATTGATTTACTATTATAATCTCGGATTTGGATTTCATATTGAGATATCACTATCTGAATAATAATTAAATTTTTTTTTTGTATTCTTCATAACATAAACGCAGTCAATTAAAAACTTACTATTGCTAATTAAGTTGACTCTGCTTCATTCTCGAATAAATATTGAATAACCAATATTAAAGTTTAAGCTGAATTTTGATCAAACTCATCCCATTTTCTTTTTCTTGTTCATTTCAATATTCCAGTGTGAATTTATAACGAGCATTTTCAATACTTAGGGGAAAAAGATGATTGACGACTGTCATGATGAAATATTACCTGGTATTCCGACGCAAGCTGAACGGTGGGTCGTTACTTGCCAGAATGAACAAAAAATTGAAGAAGTGAGTTGACTTTCTAAAGACTGAAATAAAATATTTTTTTCAGTTATTTTATGACTATAAAAGATGTTTGCATGTTTTGTTTTTGAGTTTTAGTACCATAATTTCATGCCTTTTGACTGTGTACAAGATAATTACACAAAAATAGAACAATAGTGCTGTATTTTCACCACCAAATGATCTTCATCGACACTTCAATCAATAAATTTTAAGAATGGACTTATTCGCTGTGGTCAAATAGCATTACGCTCAGTGCTGCAAACACTTCACAACTCGAAAATCGGGATTTTTCCGGAAATGCATTTGAAGTTGCGTTCAGTAAAAAAACGACACTACTGCGATACCGAGGGTAAATCATGAAAGCCCAGAAATAACACTCAGCTTCTTCAAAGTTCGTTAGAATTGCCATTGTTGTATTAACTCAAGAATCATGGTTTTGGAGTTATGACATTGTCACAGCAATCCAATCTTACGTTGTTCTGAAATCTAGCCAGTTTTAGCTTCGATTGGAAAGCACCCTGAATCGTATAGAGCATATTCCATTCTATCAACTTTAGAGAAATAATAATTTGCAAGCTACAGTCCCGTAAAAAACTAATGGTACTACTAGTACTCCATTGATGTTCCGCACAAATCTTTCTGTTACTTCATTTACATGCTGATATTTGCTAATAGTAGCTTTTTTTTAATAAGTTAACACTAACATAGATAAATCATAATACCAAATGTATTGACTTTTATACTTTTGGGCCCGACCAGTGGATGAGCCCTTAGCTCTGAACTGGGAATAGGAAAGTGCCTGGTTCGAAACCAGGTCGCGTCCTCCTACCTAACTGTTCGGAATTTTCCGTGGTTTCCTCCGAAACTTAGAGTAAATAGGGGTTAGGAACTCTTAGAAATATCCCCACGGAGGGCACCCCACCCATCGGCCTATGTCTCACGTGTAGATAATTGGGCGTATTCCCGCAACAACAACAGCAACGATACTTTTTCATGCATGCAGTATTCTATAACACTTTCAGGGAAGACTTTTTTTCAAGTTGAGTTGCATTTCTTGAGAATTTTATTTCAATTAAAAGTATTATTGCTATCCTAAAGAATTATTTAAATTTTCTAGAGAATAATGTTTATTTTTGCTTTTTTTCGGGAATTATATTTTTATCCACTAAAAAGTAAGAAAAACGTACATTTCTAATCCGCATGATAGCACGAATTCGGTCTTAAAGGGTTAAGACTTAATTAACCAACAAAGCACAGATGGTCTTTTAACACTCCGGGTATCGTTGCACGTTATCCTATTTCTTTCGATAAAATGAAGGGCTGACCAGTGGCCGAGCGTATAGCGCTCTGAACTGGGAGACGGAAAGTGCCTGATTCACAATCAGGTTGCGTCCGCCAACCTAACCCTTCGGAACCGTCCGCCGAATTAACCGGGAATACAGGTTAGGAATCCTTAGAAAGATACTCACGAAGGGCACCCCACCCAACGGCCTCGATCGAACGTGTAGATAGTTGGCCGTAATCCCACAACACAACTCAATAAAATGGTTATTAAAGGTTTTCGATCATTTCCTGTTAATCTACCTCAAAGACTTCATTTACGCTAAGTAGCTTCTTAATGGCACATCCTGTCATAAGTATATACTGAACGGAGTCCGAACAAACAAGCGCAGGATTACTCCGGAGTTTGTGGTATTGGCTGAATAACAATGAAATTTTCACAGAGAAATTGATATTTGTTGGGTGAAATAACTTTTTATAATATTATTTTTAATATAAACTGTAATAAAGCTATAAATATATATATATATATTTACAGATGATTGATTGTTTATCCGAGCATGAAGAAAATAATATGGTAAGTACAACATTAGGTGGTTTTTATGCAATTTTATGTTAGACAATGTTACATTCTCACATAAGCCAGCATCATAATAATTTTCAGTTCGAATGAATATATATATATATATATATATATATATATATATATATTATCGAAACATAAAACTCATTAGTAAACACTTTTCTGTCACTTATATCTTGAGAGTAGTTTTAGAAGGAATTTTTCATATTTTTAATCTAACGTAAATCCAGGTCACTTATAAAAAACATTACAAACACAATATTTTACTGCAAATTGTAATGAACACCTTGTCAATCACAGATTGTGTATTCAAAGCCCCAAGTGTGCGAATTCTAAATAAGCATTATCAAGTAATCCAGTAATGGTATTCCAGAAATTCAAAATTATGGTAATTGCGTATTTAAATTTCAAGTAAGAATATCTATGAAGGGTTAAAATGTTAGCCATCCAGTTTAATGCTATGCGTTAAGAAACAATAATTTTTTTCATTCAACCCATATTTGTAAAGTAATGTCTGATTATTAAAAGAAATGTTATAGTACTGATAAAGTAATTTATTGAACTAAATATTTTTTAGATGAATGAAGATGACAAGATTCATGCCGTAGAATTTATGGTAAGTTCTCCGTAAGCGTCTTATAGAACAATATTTTTTATATGTGAAGTACATTTGTAAAACGAATTACGACATTTATCGGCGAGATTACTTTTCTGCAAACCATCGTCAGGTAACACTAGGCACGTTTTGAGGTTATTAACAGCTTTCTGTGAGTTGGCTGTGTCCCATTAAAACGAGAAATTTCTTGTTTTAAACCTTTAACGGAATAAAACTTTTCTTTAAGAGAAAAGTTATTCAAAAAATTGGTATTTGTTATTACAGCTAATTATCAACACAAAAGGTCTAGTCAGTGGTGAGGTGTTTAGATTTTCAAAGTTTTTATTCCTTGTTACATTCAATAAATTTTACCGTAAGTTAGGGAAAAAAGACTAGATATCTTCTGCCTGATTAAAATTAATATTGTAATCGTCATTGTGATTTCCGAATTTAAGAACTATACGAAAGGGTCTCAGCTACTCGTAGAACTGCATACTAAGCGATAAGCGTGCAGTGATATGGGTCAGTTACCAAACTGTTTTTTAAATAAAAACATAATTCTGCATGAAATTCTGTAAAGTAATTTACAAAAACTGACCAAATAAATAATTAAAAGTTTAAATGTACTATTGCTGGAAACATAATATTTCCTTACAATACAAAATACAAATTTTTGTACTAACTTGCAAACCTGAATAATAACCAAAACTTAAATATTATCACTATTTGTTGTGGGAAATGTGTGAAATGCTTTATTTGTATGGTTGTAATAAATTAAAATTAAGAAGTATTACAAAGTTTCAGTTCGAGGGATTAATTAATAAGTAAGACAGACAGACATATTTCGCAGGTCCTCACTAATGGAAACCCTTGTTCTTTTACTTACTTTATTTTATTATTTTGTGACTTATTCTATATTGACTCTAAAAAAGGTCAAATAATTTAGAGCACAATTAATTTTTTAACTCGATTGAGAGATTAAATTGAAGGAGAAAGGGGCAAAGTGGGATAATTTTCGCTTTCTGTATAGCAATTTCTTCCTTTAAATTAAAAATCAATATTAAATAGATAACAATATTTTCACAACTTTTAGCTTTCATTGTAATTTTTTCAGAATTTTTGTTTGTTTTATGCTTTGGAAAAAATGTCGAAACTTACTCAAGTTGCTCCATTGTGCCCTGCTAAATGGGACAGTGATTGGGGTACTGTGAGACAATAAGTAAGGCTCATACAAAATCAGCTATATTATGACAACATATTATTTGTTATCATTAAATACAGGTTCAGATACTCAACACAGAAGATAAGAAAGCAGTTTTCAAATGACAAGTTAAAAATAGTTATAACAATGAAACAGATTTAAGAGTTGCAAAATAATGTTTGATGAAGTGAAAATAGTAAATTAACATCTAAAGTTAAATAGTAAAGGATAGCACTATGCAATATTGATAAATATTTTTTAAATGTTCATTTTATCATAATAAGATTTAGGGTCTTATTCCATGGTAATTGTGTATTTGTTTTTTCTGGCCCACCAGAAGCCATAGGTTTACATAAAGTGGGGAAGTGTCCCATTTACCCCCTCCAAGAAGTATTTTTAAATTCAAACTCAAAAGTTGTGCAGAATTTATCAATATATTGATGAACGTTAAAGACATGTAATTAACCCTTTAAGCGGTCAATTTTTTTTACCGAAATGCTTTCAAAAAAGGCATATTTTGAAAGTCATATGATAAAATATTCCCGCTCTCTCGCTAGGAAGAAAAACCCGGATGAAAAGCATTTCAGTTACATTGACAAGCCACGCCATCTATTGAAAAATATTAATACTAAATAGTCTCTTCACAATAATGAAATATACGGGCAAATCAGAAAAGGAAAGGAGAAAATATCGATGCCCGTACGCTATACGGGCAAACCAGTTGAGGCCAATTTGGGTAGCACGTACACTGTACGGGCAAACCGCTTAAGGGGTTAAGAAAGTTTGATTTAAATTAATACAGTGATGTTGATTATTTGATGACGATATATTGTTCGAATCCAGAAAAATTAAATGTGCTTGCGTTTTTCGACAGTGGGAGAAGAAACACAAATTACTGCAACTTACGTAGAGGCCGCAATGGGAGTGAATACTCACCAGAGTATTCCAATGCAAGTAAACTACTAAATTATTGCATGCTTTCAAAATTCTTGACCATTTGAAACGCAGGAAAAATATATGTTTCCCAACTGTGCCACCATTCCCCTTATTTATTTATTTATTTATTCTTTTATTTATTCAATATTATTTTTTTTTCTTTCCAGAAATGCATAATGACTTTGAACGAGAACTATTGCTCTTACTGAAAGTACAAGAATGCGTCTTGCAACAGCTAAGACATATACACAAAACCTTTGTGAAGCATACTTAAAATACTTTTTGTAATGATGAAAATTTATCTTTGATAAATAAAGATTATACTCTTTCTTGGCTTATACATTATTTATCTTTTAAGTTACGAAATTGGATCATATTGATCTATTGGTGGTCAGTTTTTTTGTCATAATTTTTAACGTCTCACTTCATATTAAAACAATGTATTAGTTCAAACTGAAGGAAGACATACTTCTAAACTCTTTTCATAATGTTAAACAACTTTCAAAATTTTTACACCAGAACTGCTCAAAAATGTTCTTTAAACATATCAAAATTCTATATTGATGAAGCAATTTCAGCAACAATTGTTCTCTAATATTTCAGAATTATATAAAATGCTAAAAATGTTATAAAATAATTTGTGCACGCTTCCCAAATGTGAAAATGCTCTGAGATATTTAATCGTATTTCATGAATGTCATAATTTATGAATAACTTCTTGGATATCCCAAAATGGTTAGACAGCGTTGAAATATTTTAAAAGATTCAGAATTTTCATAATATACGATTATTAAATTATGTATAGTTTATGTATTTTTGCGTAATTTTTTCGTTGTTCAAAATTTAACAGCATTAAAAATAGAACATTATAAATAATTTCACTATAAATTCTAATCGTATGAAATTTTAAATTAAAAATATAAGAATTTAAAATTAAAACTTTGTGTGTTGATGTTTTTAATATTACTTTATGTTCATATTTTACGTTGAAAGTGAGCTTTGAAAAAAGCCTTTGAAAAGGACATTTGACAGACTATCATACTTTAATAAGCGAATAGCAACTATGCTGATAGTTTTTCATTTCTTTCATGTGTTATCAAAGATTTATTATATTAAACAAAAGTGCTCCGAAAAATAAGCATTTTAAAATCACTTCAAAAAGAAACAATGATTCATTATTCAGCATGAACGTAATATTCTAAAATGAAAAGAAACGAGGAAATATACACCGTTAAAAATACAGTTTTAAGCATTGACAAACCCCGTAATTTTAGCAAAAACACATTGTTTACTGATTGTATTTTTCAGTTCAGTTTCCTATTCTTAGTGGTGTTATTAAGTACTTCAGTCTTTTAAATATTTAGACCATACAAAATTCCTTATACTATTACTTATAATGTCAAATTAATTAAAACTTTGTTTTACATAAAAGGCACTACTAGGATTGTTCAAACTATAAAGTGTGAAGAATGAGTGACCTTAATAATTCATTTATTCAAATTTATGAAGTTTGCATGCAGATGTGAAGCAAGTCTTAAATTTATTAATTGGAAAAAAAATATATTATTTTAAGCCACCTTCTCACAACTCACCTTAAACATGTAAGGTTTATAATTTCTCGTGCATTACTTACTTTCGCACTAAAAAAGAGTTCAGTTTCCATAATGATAATGTTTCCCTGATTTGAAAGTTGCTATTTTTTTAGCATGTCCTTATAAAATCTGAAATTTCTCGGTGCCATTTTTTTCCGCGTGTATCCACAGTAAAAAACTATTTCATTATTGTTATTATTATTATCATTATCGTTGTTATCATTATTATCCAGTAAGTATTAGTTGCTGATTATGACGTTAGCAATTCCAACTCATATTGTCTGATAGATTCCCAGCTGGTTTCTAAGAGCGAATAGCGAGTGTAGAATTACTTCGTCTTAATTTTTGCCACCCTGTATGTATATAGTCTATTTTGTATATGACAAGATTAAGGCAGATAAAATCAGTACTTTTATAAGAATTGGTAGATGTTTTATATTTATTTATTTTTTCATTTTATTGAATTTTTTATACCCCTTCAGAAATACCTTAAAAGTTTCTTTATAAGTAAAACTAATTTTAAAACATACTGCATGTAGGGGGTCCAAAAAAGGCCGATTTTAACTTTTTATTTATTTTTTCCAGTGTCAACCTCTAAATTTGTTTCTTTACAGTAGAAAACAATGTTGGAAAAGTTTGAATGAAAAAAAAATATTTAAAGGTAGCTCAAGGCTATTGAAGTTGGACAGTTGCACGTAAAATTGTGTTAATAATGATGATAACAAAATGACAGAATTTTAATATTAAATTAATCAATTAAATTTTAATTTACACATATATAAAGTGAAATACTAATTTTAATTTGAGTACATTTCAATTTGTCAAGTCCTTTTCTCTGCTATCAGGATAGGCTTTTCGATAATCCTCGACAACTTTCATCAAAACCTGAAATTTAGGTTTGCTTTATGTAAGAAGTCCAGTATATTTCTCTTACCAAAGCAATATCTCTCAGGGCATGATCATTTGCAACATTTATAGCCTGAACACATTTTAAGGCAGTGCAGTAATCGAAATCAGAGTTCCAATGTTCAGGATCTACTTGGAGAAATCCATGTGGTATATTCATTACTTTGAAGAGCATAAAAGAGTGTTGGGTTACAAATTTCTCAAGCTTCCTTTCATGGAAAGTTTCAAGGGAATCTGTTATCCTTTTCTGAGGATTCTTCGTGCTTTTTTGATTTTTTAGGGCTTCAACTTTCTGTTTTTTTTTGTCGAAAGAAGTATCTGGCTGTCAACAGAGGCGCCGACTTTACAAAATTTCTGTGGGTGCCCTAAAAGTCCGTGGGGGGGGGGGGTAACAAAATGTTGAAAGTCGCACAAGGTGGTTTGTAATTTTTGATAAAGGATCGCTAAGTTTGGTGCCAAAACGTGACAATTTATTTTAAAGGGGGAGTACAGTTGGAATGTACTTGGCTAAGAGCTGGATTCTCCGCTCGTCGCTAATTTTTCGCAGTCGTTAACTCTGCCCCGCCTTGAGGTGGAGTTTTAGGGAGGAGCGTCAAGGGGTTCATGTGATTGGCTAAAAGACCTCACGATGGCCTCCGGAATCGTTAGCGCAGTCGGTAACCAAACAACTGGTTCTGCCCAGTCGGCAGCTAACCACCGACGATTTCGGAAACCACCGGCGGAGAATTCTACCCTAAGATTGTAAAATAGTTTTAGTAGGTGATTTTAAGATAGATTTCGATTCCGAAGATGGGTTTTTATGGAACAAAGAAGAAAAATACGGCACACTCATGAATAACGATACACTTTCCAACCTTATGGAATCTTTTCCAACTACCCTTCAATCTTTTCCTATAATTATTTGCTTTCTTGCTCGTAACAACTCAATCATTTGACTTTTCGTGCACATTTTTACCAGTGGGAAATGGGTAATACAAATAGTCATTTTAGCTCCACATAAAATATCCAATATCTGAGGGTATAGATCGAAGAAACGATATCTGTCTCACGGCTTTGGTACACAAATTAAAATAAACTAACTGCACCAAGGATTCGAAAAAATTCAGGATAATTCTTTACAAGCTGCACTACACACTGCAATAAATGCGAAAACTTTCATGAAACTTTCAGAAAAAAATCTTAAATGTGGAACTGCACAGCAAAATATTTCTAAGAGTGGCCATTCTGCAAAAAATTTTCGTTTATTCGGGTGTCTAGTAGAGCTTGTGAACCTACATCCTAAAAATTGTGAAGTGCTTGAGATAATTAGTTTTCTTTTTGTATTTATATACCAAAATTGCGTGTTTTTTCCGAGCGCTGAAGGTGACATTCAAAGTTTAATTTAAATGAATAGTGTGAATTTTGGCATCCGATTATCTGTACTACGGTGAAGCAACGCTGGGCATAGAATCAAAGTCTCCACCGTTTTGTGTCTTAGTAACGATAACAGCAAAGCAGTTAAAATCAAGATTCTTTTTAAAGTAATGAAGTATTTCTGATGAAATACCCTTCTTTTAGAAAAATCTGCTTGTGCTGGAGTCACCTTAAATTTGTTTGCCTTACGCAAATTCTCTGTCAAAATTCGAGAATTCCTGGGCGCACACCCCCTTTGCCCTTGTAATAAATCAGACCTGAAAGAGGTGTATTACACTATTTCACTTTTTTTTTTTTACTTTTAGCTATAGAATTTTGATTGGTTTTAACTAATCATTATAAATTTCAAAGCAAAAGAAAAGTGTATTGGGGGGGGGGGGAACATGCAACAATAATATCACAATCGGTCAAATTTCTTGTCATGCAAATGGAAATTTTGTATAAAAAGTGATTCAGTTTTCGAATGTAACAATTCACGATCAATGTTATTCTTGTTTAATCTATCTCATCCCTGTGTGAAATCCCCAGTTTTCAAAAAATGTTATTCATATTATTGTTTCTCAGCTCATTCATTTCCTGTATTTTTTTTTTTTTTTTTTTTTTTTTTTTTTTTTTTTTTTACATTTTTGTACCCCTGTAAACAGATGCAGCTAAGCCTTGACTATTTTCTTTTCTTTTTTTCCCCAACAAATTAAAAAAATTACAAACATTATACCTTTAAAATTAAACTAGATAATTTCCTCAGAATGAATTAATGCAACGTTTTCTATGTTGAAATGTGTGTAGGACCACATAAAAAAGATTGGTAACTATTTAAATGCAAACAGAAAAATAATGCAGAACAAAAAAAGTTGTTTATCTTAGAGTTAATAATTATTCAAAAAGTATTTTTAATTGTAGGCCATATAACATCCAGGCATTATTTTGAGCATCCTCCTGAAGTAGAGCTATTTTACCCTCTACCCTTATGTGTTCAAATTTGCAAAATTACGAGAGACATACATTTCAGTAATGTGTGTTCATGCGCCCATGATTTCAGTATAATTTTACAAAAACAGCATTGGGCTAGATCAAAGCAAATAGTACCCAATTCCGCTTTGTTAAACAAGAAAGAAAATTGAACAAAATATTCGCAGAAAATGAAACAGAAGGCATCTCGAAATGTTAGTGTAGACGACAGTCTGTTCCATCCTTTTCAATAAATAACTGAGCACTAAAAATCATTCAAAAATAAGAAAAGGAAATTGAGACTTTAGAAGAAAGTGACAAACCTTTATACCTTAGAAGCCTCGCCTCAGTCTCATTCAATTAACACCAAAGCGCCGACACTTTTTGATGAATGGGCATCTTTTTTTGTTCCAGAGACATACAAAGTGTTGTATATTAGGTGCTTGTAAACAGACAGATCTTGATGTTCTATGTTCTCTATTTACAATAAAAACAATTAAACCAACTCACTTCGGAATCCTGAAGTAATATTATTAGAACTATCTCAAAACATTTCCATAATGGGAATGTCTTTCACCTAACTTCTGTGTTATCTTTTCCGCGTGAACTTCTGATTGTAGCCAGCGGCTTTGTCTCAAATTCTCCGTTTTCCGGTACTCTTGGGCTAACATAGTAACATAGTATCATTGTATTTATGCATTTTCCCATGGAAAATGAGGATTCTGGAATGAGGTCTGTTTGTGTGGGTCAGAAAGGGGGGGGGGCACAGTGGGCAAAGGCATTGCCTGTGGGGCTGTAGGGAGTCGCACAGGCTGTAGGGAGTCGCATTGTGAAAAAGCTTTGAATTTTAGAAAGACATTGTTTCCGTGGGCGCCAGATAGGAAGGCAAGTGGCAGTGGGGGATTGAGATTTTGAGCCCGCCTAGTATAGTAAACATTTTTACAGCATACTGAACTTCTAAGTATTATTTTCGTGCTAAAATGTCTGAAAGTTAAGATGACCCCCATACACCTCTAAATTAGTACTCTTATGAGAAACTATTATAATAATTATTATTATTTTAAGTAGACAAAAATATTACCTGTTTGGATTCCTTTTTTTTTTCCATGCACTTTTTAAAATTTTAGAGTATGTGCTAAGTTACTACTTATTGGAATTTTATTATAATTACTCCAGTTCCGAGGCACATAAGGGTGTATGCCGAAGAAACAAAATCTGCATAACGGTCTTAATACACAAATTAAAGTAGACTATCGCACCAAGGATTCTAAAAATTTAGGATGATTCTTTATAAGCTGCACTACATACCGAAATAAAGAATAACACTTCTTTAAAATTTTCGATTTTTAAGAATTTTTTCTAAAAGTTTCGTAAATGATACAGGTTTATTGTTTATTTCAGTGTATAGTGCAGTTTCTAAAACATACATCCTAAAAATTTGAAATATTTGACATAATTAATTTTTTTGAATCTATGTACCAAAATTTCATAGTTTTTTTTTTTTTTTTTTTTTTCCCGAACTACAGCGATAAGCTGAAAGTAGCTGTCATTCAGTTGCCTTTAAACACGGTTTAATTCCTATCCAAAAAAGTGCAAGAGCCCTGATTTTTACTTCCTTGTACGTAGTATAAGGAAGTAATGTGATCCCGAAAAATTTTGGGGGCCAAATTTCGACAAAAAAACAGATTTTGACTACCTCTAAATTTAATTTTAAAAATTTTTTCGATGCATCCTATCGTAGGCTAGCATGCACGATCATATTAACGCGTCTGCAACTCATTTTGACCAGCGGCGAGTCTGCTGTGGCCAGTTTTTCCATGCCGTCTGTACGTACGTACGTACGTACGTATGTATGTAACTCGCATATCTCAAAAACTATTGGTCGTAGAATGTTGAGATTTGATATTTAGGATTGTTCTATGATCTAGTTGTGCACCTCCCCTTTTGGTGGCAATCGAATGGATAGTTTATGTACAGGACTGCCCAAAACATTCGAAATACATTACGCTCAATGGGCCGAAACTCATTAAACTCGCATATCTCAAAAACTATTAGGCGTAGAATGTTGAAACTTTATATTTAGGATTGCTGTAACATCTAGTTTTGCACCTCCCCTTTCGATTCCATTCGATTGGATAGTTTATCTACAGAACCGCCCAAAAGATTCGAAATACATTACGCTCTATGGGCCGAAATTCATCAAAGCGTTTTTTAGAGGTATTGGGCTATTTCAAACGACTCAGAAGTGATGTATGCTGTAAAGAGTTAGAAAATGAATTTCTCCATTAAAAAAAGTGTCTTTATCATTTGTAGTTCTGCTACAGGAACACTCAAAAGATTTCCAATACATTACGGTCAATGGCAATTTTAGGGATATTCATCCATTTCAAGCACAGTACAGTTCTACCACATAAGTTAGGTAATGGTCCGACCACGGTCACGTGCCTCCCTCAAGAACTATGCCAAAAGTCGCCAAGCTTGGCGACTTTTGGTGTACGTGTGTGCATATTTAACTCTCAAATCTCAAAAACTATTATGAAATTTCATATATAAGAATGTTGTAACATCTAGTTGTGTATCTCGATTTTTGGTTCCAATCTACTGGAGAGTTTATTTACAGGACCACCGAAAAGAATTTTAGTACTTTAATGTCTATGGACATCTTCAATATAATACAACTGTAGACAGTCATTGTTTGGTACATGCCCAAAAACTCGCCGCCTGTCCTCGACCTTGGCGAGTTTTGGCGAAATATCGCCAAATTTGGCGATAGTCAGTCATTTGGTCCATGCCCAAAGTATCGCCATTTGTCATCGTTCTTGGCGAGTTTTGGCGAAATATCGCCAAATTTGGCGATAATCTGTCATTGTTTGGTTCATGCTTAAAATCTCGACAAATTTCGTCGACATTGACGAGTTTCGCCGAAATATCGCCAAATTTGGCGCCAATTTCGTATTTTGTATAACACTAAAACTTTAACCCGTAGATTTTTGAACTTTTGTATTTAGAACTATTGTAATACCTAACTGTTTTCCATATCTTTTTTCACAGCAATCGACTGAGAATTTATTTACAGGGTGAGCCAAATGACTTTATAAATACATTGAAGTGTATGGATGCATTCAATTCATTGAAAGTCTGTGGTCAATGACTACTTTGGCTATCCCCAAAATCTCGCAGACTATCTCAAGTTTGTCGGCTTTTGGTGAAATATCGCCAAATAAAGTGTCAGAAGGAAATATTTCAAATTGAACTCAGCTTGGCGATATCGAAATATTTGTCTAGAAATCGCTAAACCTTACTATTATTGATATTTTATCTCTTTCAAACAAATAAGTTTAGAGGAAGTGCGTCGAAAATATTTTTGATCTAATGGACGTGCAAGGAAGTCATGTGTTGGACACATCAGATTTTACTTCCTTGTACGTAGTATAAGGAAGTAATGTGATCCCGAAAAATTTTGGGGGCCAAATTTCGACAAAAAAACAGATTTTGACTACCTCTAAATTTAATTTTAAAAATTTTTTCGATGCATCCTATCGTAGGCTAGCATGCACGATCATATTAACGCGTCTGCAACTCATTTTGACCAGCGGCGAGTCTGCTGTGGCCAGTTTTTCCATGCCGTCTGTACGTACGTACGTACGTACGTACGTATGTATGTAACTCGCATATCTCAAAAACTATTGGTCGTAGAATGTTGAGATTTGATATTTAGGATTGTTCTATGATCTAGTTGTGCACCTCCCCTTTTGGTGGCAATCGAATGGATAGTTTATGTACAGGACCGCCCAAAAGATTCGAAATACATTACGCTCTATGGGCCGAAATTCATTAAACTCGCCTAACTCAAAAGCTATTAGGCGTAGAATGTCGAAACTTCATATTTTGGATAGTTGTAACATCTAGTTGTGCACCTCTCCTTTTGGTTCCATTCGACTGGATAGTTTATCTACAGGACTGCCCAAAACATTCGAAATACATTACGCTCAATGGGCCGAAACTCATTAAACTCGCATATCTCAAAAACTATTAGGCGTAGAATGTTGAAACTTTATATTTAGGATTGCTGTAACATCTAGTTTTGCACCTCCCCTTTCGATTCCATTCGATTGGATAGTTTATCTACAGAACCGCCCAAAAGATTCGAAATACATTACGCTCTATGGGCCGAAATTCATCAAAGCGTTTTTTAGAGGTATTGGGCTATTTCAAACGACTCAGAAGTGATGTATGCTGTAAAGAGTTAGAAAATGAATTTCTCCATTAAAAAAAGTGTCTTTATCATTTGTAGTTCTGCTACAGGAACACTCAAAAGATTTCCAATACATTACGGTCAATGGCAATTTTAGGGATATTCATCCATTTCAAGCACAGTACAGTCCTACCACATAAGTTAGGTAATGGTCCGACCACGGTCACGTGCCTCCCTCAAGAACTATGCCAAAAGTCGCCAAGCTTGGCGACTTTTGGTGTACGTGTGTGCATATTTAACTCTCAAATCTCAAAAACTATTATGAAATTTCATATATAAGAATGTTGTAACATCTAGTTGTGTATCTCGATTTTTGGTTCCAATCTACTGGAGAGTTTATTTACAGGACCACCGAAAAGAATTTTAGTACTTTAATGTCTATGGACATCTTCAATATAATACAACTGTAGACAGTCATTGTTTGGTACATGCCCAAAAACTCGCCGCCTGTCCTCGACCTTGGCGAGTTTTGGCGAAATATCGCCAAATTTGGCGATAGTCAGTCATTTGGTCCATGCCCAAAGTATCGCCATTTGTCATCGTTCTTGGCGAGTTTTGGCGAAATATCGCCAAATTTGGCGATAATCTGTCATTGTTTGGTTCATGCTTAAAATCTCGACAAATTTCGTCGACATTGACGAGTTTCGCCGAAATATCGCCAAATTTGGCGCCAATTTCGTATTTTGTATAACACTAAAACTTTAACCCGTAGATTTTTGAACTTTTGTATTTAGAACTATTGTAATACCTAACTGTTTTCCATATCTTTTTTCACAGCAATCGACTGAGAATTTATTTACAGGGTGAGCCAAATGACTTTATAAATACATTGAAGTGTATGGATGCATTCAATTCATTGAAAGTCTGTGGTCAATGACTACTTTGGCTATCCCCAAAATCTCGCAGACTATCTCAAGTTTGTCGGCTTTTGGTGAAATATCGCCAAATAAAGTGTCAGAAGGAAATATTTCAAATTGAACTCAGCTTGGCGATATCGAAATATTTGTCTAGAAATCGCTAAACCTTACTATTATTGATATTTTATCTCTTTCAAACAAATAAGTTTAGAGGAAGTGCGTCGAAAATATTTTTGATCTAATGGACGTGCAAGGAAGTCATGTGTTGGACACATCAGATTTTTACTTCCTTGTACGTAGTATAAGGAAGTAATGTGATCCCGAAAAATTTTGGGGGCCAAATTTCGACAAAAAAACAGATTTTGACTACCTCTAAATTTAATTTTAAAAATTTTTTCGATGCATCCTATCGTAGGCTAGCATGCACGATCATATTAACGCGTCTGCAACTCATTTTGACCAGCGGCGAGTCTGCTGTGGCCAGTTTTTCCATGCCGTCTGTACGTACGTACGTACGTACGTACGTATGTATGTAACTCGCATATCTCAAAAACTATTGGTCGTAGAATGTTGAGATTTGATATTTAGGATTGTTCTATGATCTAGTTGTGCACCTCCCCTTTTGGTGGCAATCGAATGGATAGTTTATGTACAGGACCGCCCAAAAGATTCGAAATACATTACGCTCTATGGGCCGAAATTCATTAAACTCGCCTAACTCAAAAGCTATTAGGCGTAGAATGTCGAAACTTCATATTTTGGATAGTTGTAACATCTAGTTGTGCACCTCTCCTTTTGGTTCCATTCGACTGGATAGTTTATCTACAGGACTGCCCAAAACATTCGAAATACATTACGCTCAATGGGCCGAAACTCATTAAACTCGCATATCTCAAAAACTATTAGGCGTAGAATGTTGAAACTTTATATTTAGGATTGCTGTAACATCTAGTTTTGCACCTCCCCTTTCGATTCCATTCGATTGGATAGTTTATCTACAGAACCGCCCAAAAGATTCGAAATACATTACGCTCTATGGGCCGAAATTCATCAAAGCGTTTTTTAGAGGTATTGGGCTATTTCAAACGACTCAGAAGTGATGTATGCTGTAAAGAGTTAGAAAATGAATTTCTCCATTAAAAAAAGTGTCTTTATCATTTGTAGTTCTGCTACAGGAACACTCAAAAGATTTCCAATACATTACGGTCAATGGCAATTTTAGGGATATTCATCCATTTCAAGCACAGTACAGTCCTACCACATAAGTTAGGTAATGGTCCGACCACGGTCACGTGCCTCCCTCAAGAACTATGCCAAAAGTCGCCAAGCTTGGCGACTTTTGGTGTACGTGTGTGCATATTTAACTCTCAAATCTCAAAAACTATTATGAAATTTCATATATAAGAATGTTGTAACATCTAGTTGTGTATCTCGATTTTTGGTTCCAATCTACTGGAGAGTTTATTTACAGGACCACCGAAAAGAATTTTAGTACTTTAATGTCTATGGACATCTTCAATATAATACAACTGTAGACAGTCATTGTTTGGTACATGCCCAAAAACTCGCCGCCTGTCCTCGACCTTGGCGAGTTTTGGCGAAATATCGCCAAATTTGGCGATAGTCAGTCATTTGGTCCATGCCCAAAGTATCGCCATTTGTCATCGTTCTTGGCGAGTTTTGGCGAAATATCGCCAAATTTGGCGATAATCTGTCATTGTTTGGTTCATGCTTAAAATCTCGACAAATTTCGTCGACATTGACGAGTTTCGCCGAAATATCGCCAAATTTGGCGCCAATTTCGTATTTTGTATAACACTAAAACTTTAACCCGTAGATTTTTGAACTTTTGTATTTAGAACTATTGTAATATCTAACTGTTTTCAATATCTTTTTTGACAGCAATCGACTGAGAATTTATTTACAGGGTGAGCCAAATGACTTTATAAATACATTGAGGTGTATGGATGCATTCAATTCATTGAAAGTCTGTGGTCAATGACTACTTTGGCTATCCCCAAAATCTCGCTGACTATCTCAAGTTTGTCGGCTTTTGGTGAAATATCGCCAAATAAAGTGTCAGAAGGAAATATTTCAAATTGAACTCAGCTTGGCGATATCGAAATATTTGTCTAGAAATCGCTAAACCTTACTATTATTGATATTTTATCTCTTTCAAACAAATAAGTTTAGAGGAAGTGCGTCGAAAATATTTTTGATCTAATGGACGTGCAAGGAAGTCATGTGTTGGACACATCAGATTTTTTGTATTGCAATTTACAATATTAATTACCTAATTTAAGGTATTATTAAGTTAATTTTTTTTACCTCTGTATTAGTTTGCGATGTAATAAAATTAATATCAACAGAAACAATTACGATGGTAATTAAAAATTTAAATTTAGTGTAAAATTTCCCCGAGAAAAAAGAAGTAGTGGAGCTGTGCTCCCTCCCATGCAAATTAAGCACTTCCTTTAAATACATGCAAGTATTTAGCAACCACGAAAACTTTTCTGTGGGTGCTTGAGATCTGACATACTACATAAAAAAAACAACTGTCCCTCACTAAAATTTTATTTTCGAATTATGCAGTAGCAAAGCACTCGTCGTCATCAGTGGCGTGACTATACCGTTAGGGCCAGTAATGAATTCATTGGATAGGGTCCTTCATCATTGTACAGAATCTCAACCAACATGTTGCAGTTCACTTTTTCTAGCTTTCTATTTGGGAAAGGCTCCCCCTCCGTCCGGGGGACCGTGGCTTTTGCCCGTTCTACCGCCCTATAGTTACGCCAGTGATTGTCTCATCGAAGTTTCTCATACGCATCTAAATTATAAAGGACATGGGTGCTCATATAGGGAAGTAGGTGGGGGCTCGGGTCCCTCCCTCTAGCCGTCGGTATAGTGAACATTTTTATATTAGCTAACCTTTTTTTCACTATTTCAGTACTAAAATGTTTGAAAGCGCGATTGCCGATGACCTTACAAATGCCAGAAATAACCCCTCCCCCCCTCGTCTTAAAGTACTCATATGGACGTCCATGCCGAAGCACCCACATACATTTGGCCTCATTAAAGATTTTCTTTTAAACTTTTAAAATATCACACAACTAATAAGCAAATAAAACATTTTAGTACTGAAATAATGCAAAAAGTTCCGTATGCTTTACAAATATTCATATTACGTAATGGCATAATTGGGGCGGGGAGGTGAAACCCTCCTTGAGTGTACATCACTGTGTTGGGGTTATCAGACGATTGCTGGTGCTCAGCATTCAACGTAATTTTTTTTACAAGCCCGAAGCACCCACATAAACGCCTTTTCCTAGCTCTTTCTGGGAAATTCAAATTATGACTTGGCACTAAAATTTCTGTGGGTGCGGAGCACCCACAGAATTTTTTCAGTGGGTGCTTGAGCCCCGGAGCACCCACGTAGTCGGCGCCACTGGCTGTCAAAAAGAGACAGTGCAGAAAGATCTTCAGACAAATACCGCAGATGTTTTGCAAACTTTTCTGATGAAGCTTTTGAAATTCCTTGATGAATCTTGGAATAGTCTAACAAACTATCCATCATTTGCAAACCATTATATGGCGAGGTTTCAGTAACTGAAGCAGTCATCCACACTTTAAAGTACACTCTGACTATAAAAACACAGACATCGCGTAGACTACATTCTTCCGTTTTTGTGAACTTGAATTGGGATTTAGACATTGGATTTATACATCCAACGGGCATGGGGCATTGCTCCTGGATGCCTGAAAAGAATTCCTCTGGCAGGTATCCCTCCAAGGAAAATAACAACAAGTTCTAGAAATTCTTGATAGATAATCATGTCTTGTTATAAGTGATAATTCTTGCCTAGCAGCGAACTCTAAAATATCATCTTTTACATCTTGCACAAGGGATGAAATATTATCATCTTTGCTTCAAATTTGTCTCAATTTAGGAATTCCCACAAATCTTGGAAACGTTTGAATAAAGGTACTTCTGGGCATGAAGAAGTTCCTAAAGCGATATGAAAAACTTTTCCAATGATAAGCTCAATAATATGATGACGGCAGGCAAAAGAATACACTCTCTTTGGTCTTTTGATTGGGTGTTTTACGTCCTTTGTACTTTTTTAACAATCTCCATTCTTCAAACAGTTTCTCTAATTTTTTTGACAATGCTGTGGATACCGCATGGGAATTCTGGCTTTCACCCAAAACTTTGTGATCTCGGCTAATGTTACCTTAGATGCTTCTTGCACTGTAGCTTTCAACTCAATATGGTGATGAGGAAAAAATTTCAATGACATACCTATTGAAGGCAATTTATTACCGCTAAGTTTATTCAGAGCATTTCCGAGAAGGATAACTTCATTTTTAGATCTTGTTTCCATGTTTTCAACATAGAAGAACCAAACGAAGAACAAAACTAAATAAATCTAAATAAGATGGTTGCAGTTAAGGTTACATGGTTACAGATTAAAGGTTTAGTTAAATCTAAAAATACAGTTGTAGTAAAACTTAATAAAAGTGACTTTAAAAAACACTAAATATTATAATTTAAAAACCAAAATATAATTTACAACCACCACCAACTTAAAGCAAAAATAATTTAAAAAAAACTGTTCTCTAAGTCTGGTGCAGCCATCTATGAGAGTCAAATGGAATATTGGAACGTAACAGATATTACCTACTGTAAATGCTAAAAATACTTTATAACAAACTATTCATTTATAAATGATATAACTTTTTGTGCAATATATAAAAACAAGTTTTAAATACATTAAAATAGTTCTTATATATTGAGATGAGAGATGTTTTTTTTAAATAAGAAAAGTAAAAACAAGAAACTGACCTCAAAGTATGAAACTTTAGCTTCCTTGAGCTACCTCTAAATATTGCTTGTTAGTAATTAAATTTTGACATAATTACTTTTAGATACATTGAAACAAATTTGGAGGGTGAGAACATGAAAATTCAAAACTTCAATATTTCGGATCACCCTGCTCAGTCAAACATTCCTTAAAAAATATTTCATTGATCACAACTGTATTGAACCAGAGGTGTGCCGGATATCTATATCCGTATCCGCATACGCAGATATTTGTAGAAAAAGAAAAAGATCCGTATCTATCTGAGCAAAAAGACATTATACGGATTCGCCTGAGTGAAAATAAATTATCTATCTATCTATCTATCTATGTATATATATATATATTACTAGCTAGCTGATCTTCTACGGATGTTTTAAAGGCCATTCAGGTGTTAAGTCAAAGAAATGAAAAAATATAATTAATTTATTATATTAATTAATTTTCTGTAATTAAGCATAAATTTTATTGTTTGAAACTTAGTATTACCGGTGTGACGTTGTCCGAATACTTAGGAAGAATTAGAACTTATAGAGATATATCTGTGATGCTCCCTTTTTCTTACCCCTCACTACTTGAATCTCTCCGACAGTCTATGATCTGGCGGTATCCTTAAGTCTTCGACAAGAAGCTATAGGTCTTTGATAATGTGCAGTTATGATGTTATAGAACATATAAATCCCCGAGTGCTTCAAGGACTCTTCAGAATTTGATGCTATAGCGGCATGAGAATCTCATAACTTACGAACAAGCATCCCACGTGATCGAAATCCACGTGAGATTCCAGCCCAGAGCCGAGATCAGCATCTCGAGACAAAGAAGAGATGAGTTTCAGACAGTGACCAGTGCAGAGTTGAATTTCCTCTGGTGTTAGGCCTGTGAAGGCTGTTTTGCGAACCCAGTCATCTAAAGTATTCTATTTCCTACTCTTTTATGTGTTTATACGTGCCTTCTAATAAAGTGTTTATGTGAGGAAAGAGGGCTGCATCTCTTTATCTATGACGCCACACTGGTTATTATTTTTAATGGGGTACTTGCGTATTATCCCGGCGGTCCGCCAAGACGAGCGATTTTTCGTTAAGACGGACACATGAAATTATTGATGATTTTGGAATACGATTGGCAACAGTTTGCCAGAACAATTGACGAAAAAATTGTTTGGTGGGAATGACCACCGGTATAATACGTAAGTACCGGAAATGATATAAAACAGTTTGAGGCGTGTTGTTTATAAGAGTCTAAAATAACTGTCCACTTGTTCAAAAAGTCGTATATGTACCCTATCTCATAGCGCGAAATTTTTACGTACGCGACGGGTCTTGAAAAGCATCCTTAACGTAAGCCAATGGTATACGGTATAGAACTTTTTAAAATCATAAGAAAAATACTCTTATAATGCAGTTGAAATGAAGAAATAAATTTTACAAGTAACTAGCTGAGTGCCCGTTTTTCATACGGTAGTAGACAGACCATTTTTCTAATGCACGTGACTGTGTTTAAACCCTTAAGCCTCGTTCCCGTCAAAATCACGGGCTAAACTTTCTCCCTCTATCTCTTGTGCCCGTCATATTTCTGGGTAATAGTGTTCAAAAGTTATGTGCCAGAAAGATAAGACCATTTCAATTCTTATGCACGGATTTTTTATACATCATTCTACACAACAGATGATAATACCAGACTATTTTTAACTTAATTCGGAGATAGTATTTTTTGAACTAGATGGTAGCAGTACTCAAATACGTGTACTTGCGATATGCATTACGCAATCTTAGCTCACTTTTTGTACTTTTCTTCAAAGCAAACTTTACAAATATTTATTTATTTTACCAAGTAAGTTTCATTATAATCTCCTTTAGGTTTAAAACATACATTTTGAATGATTCCCTGCTTACTGCCAAACACACATTCAGTCACAATAACCCTAAAATGTTGGCTTTTCCTAGAAATTTAACTTTTTTTCTTTAGCGCAAAACCGTAAAATGAATACATATATTGTACATGCACTTATTATCACACAATTTTCAGGAATAAAAAATAGGCACTTTTATGACCGTTTTCTAGAAAATAATGCGACCGTTGAGGGATTAATCCGATCGCAGCATAATTTTCAGAACTACGAATTTTTTTTCCATTCATTTAAGCATCTGCATCTCATTAGATAATCTACACTTAAAAAAGCTTCTCTTAATTTGTAGAGATTTTTG
The DNA here is from genome assembly GCA_038373885.1 of Cheiracanthium punctorium. Taxonomy (NCBI): domain Eukaryota; kingdom Metazoa; phylum Arthropoda; class Arachnida; order Araneae; family Cheiracanthiidae; genus Cheiracanthium; species Cheiracanthium punctorium. The sequence goes on from JAWZYV010016268.1 coordinate 79,133, forward strand.
TTGTAGTTTGTGCCACGCAGTGTGGATGACACTGTTTACAGTATACCACATCACACACCTTACAACTTTCTACCACAGACATTAACGTCCCATGAATAACATGCCACCTAATTTATTTTACCATGCAATTCTAAAGGATTGAGTTTGAAAAGTAAATTTGAAGAATTATGCATCAGGATTTTGTGTGGAGATTTCCTCTGAACCTAAAAACTACTCAGCTTGATGTCTTAAAGTAATATGCGGTACATTTCAAATCGTCACTTGAGATTGTTGTTATCAAGCTTGTAACTTAAAAGTGAGTTCCTAATGAAAACCATATGTGAAAACTGTTTTCAATCTGTATCCACTGTCCACAGTTTATGCATAAAACCTCTGATGCACTTTACGTTTATTTATGTTGGTCCCGATATAAATTCAATTTTCAATCCTAGTTATACTAAACAGTTATTCGAATTTAAATGGAACAGCAAAACTTATGAAATGAGTTGGCTTGTAACTTGATTTTTTCATGAGGTATTCTTAGTTTAAATTTTAATAAAATATTGAACTTGTGAAAGATAATTATCACATTACTCTATTTCGTACTCCATAGGTTATCGCAGGAGTTTCCTGGAGCTGAAAATTACGAAAAATATAAATAGGAGAGGATTCTCATTATTTCTTCTATATCTCTTTACACATCTATACCAAATTTCAATCCGATCGATTGAATGGTGTGGATTTTTATACTGAACAAAGAAAGAAAACAACAACTTTCACAATTATATGTTAGATGCACCTGTAACAACCAAATCAGTGAATCAAGATGTTCCATTAAGAAGCATGTAATTGCAAGTCCTGTGTATACAGGGTGTGCCAAAAAGACGGCATCATGTTTTATTCTTTATTTATTAGCGATAAGTCGGTAACGTGAATTTCAAAACTGTTAAAATTAAGTAGTAATAAATACTATGTTAAGATAAATTCTTCCCGTTAATTTTCAAAAAGTGACCCTATTTTAAATTTATTACGACCCCTGTACAGTAAAATTGGAAATTAGTAAAATGTGCTCCATACACTAATGAGGTGATATACAACATTTCAGAATTACTTCCTGATAATTATATTTTATGGAATATTTTTCTAAAAATCTCATGAATAATAATTAATGAGTGAAGACATAGTTAATTAATCAGTTTACTAATGTCTTTCACATTATTGTCTTTCACATTATTGTACTGAATAACATTCGCTATTTTGTAAAATTAGTCGGGTGGAATTTTTATCCCATTGAAAACAAATTTATTTTCAGACAATAAAATAAAGTACTTTCATGGCTGTTTCCAGATGTTTATAGAAATCTCAAAATTGTTGTTGAAAGTTTTTATTTTTTTCTTATTGTCTTCAACACATTGAGGAAAATTTTGAACCTGTAACTACTCAATTAGTCAATCAAAATGTTCCATTAAGAGGCATATAGATGCAAGTCCTGTGTATACAGGGTGTGCCAAAAAGGCGGCATCACGCTTTATTCTTTATTTATTAGCGATAAGTTGGTAACGTTAATTTCAAAAATGTTAAAATTAAGTAGTAATAAATACTATGTTAAGAAAAATTCTTCCAGTTAATTTTCAAAAAGTGACCCTGTTTTAAATTTATTACGACACCTGTACAGTAAAATTCGGAATTAGTAAAAAGTGCTCCATACACTAATGAGGTGATATACAACATTTCAGAATTACTTCCTGATAATTATATTTATATGGATCCAAATAAAGAGAATGGAATGTCCAATAAGCATCAGTTTTACATTTTTCGTAATTTTTCTTATCATTTTATTTAAATATTTAAAATGCAGATTTTATTAAGAATAAAAAAAAACAAAATATAAAGAAAGAGTGAAGACACGTTAACGTCATTCCCATTATTGTCTTTACTGAATAAAATTCGCCATTTTGTAAAATTAGTCGGGTGAAAATTTTTATCGCATTGAAAACAAATTTATTTTCAGACAATAAAATGAAGTACTTTCATGGCTGTTTCCAGATGTTTATAGAAATCTCAAAATTGTTGATGAAAGTTTTTATTTTTTCCTATTGTCTTCAACGCGTTGACGAAAATTTTGAATTTGCTTCTCATTTCTTTGTAATTGACTAGTCTGTCTTTTAATTTAACCCCCTGTTCCTACACCAAAAGGAATGCAAAATTCCCCAGTTGTTTAGGTAACCTGAGTTTATTTTATTTTATTTCTATTTTTATTTTGGGGGTAGGTGGGGACCCACACCTTAGTCGTTTCTTCAAAGGCAAAGGAAATTATAGCTATTGGTGAATGTAGAGTTGAAATAGATGAAAAATAATAAAATTATTTTTCAATTATGTAGATTTGTGGACACGATAGTAACTTTTCTAACAAGAACTGTGTAAACTTTAGATCGATACCATTCAAAACTTTCGTCAATGCAATTCTACTTCAAATACCATGGTAATCTAACTCATAAAATTTAAAATAAGAATGCAGTTGTAGCTTTTTTTAATTTGAATTATATTTGACAATGGTTGATGTAGTAATCTTTAACACTTAATGAAATTTCACTTTCAAAAAACCATTATTTTTTTTCTTAGAAAATTTGTTAATGATGTAATTCGTATTTAATTAAGTTTGCGAAAAAATTTTTAAGCCCTCTTGCGATCACATAGGTAATTTCTGTCGACTATCGGAAAAATTGTGGAAGACCACAATAACTATTGATTGAATGATATTGCTCCACGCCCAAAGACTAGGCAGGGAAACTTCTGACTTGGTTTACTTCAATCTTCAGAAAATATTTTTCTTCGCAATAATTTTTCTTCGTGGCATTTCCAAAAAAAGGAAAGTCTGTTTCAGGTCACATTTTTTGAATGACTTCTTGGGGATGTTTTATTTTCTGAGTACGCTGAATTATTAATTAAAATATTACAGTTCCTTTGTGATTTGGCGAATACTTATTTTCCTTAGTCAAACAGTTTCATTATTTGAACAATAAACACAATTTACAAGCTAAATTTCTCATTGTGTGTTATTTATCGTGCATAGGTTTTTCTCGTGATGAGAAATAAAATCTTGGCCAAATTTCATACCGGCCAGGTACTCAATGACGTCTTTCAGACTAGCAGAGTCCGATCACTAATCGTTGCATGGCCAATCCGTAAGTCAGTGAAAAATCATCTGACTCTACTGGACTGATACGTCATTGAAGGTCTAAGAAAATGTAGTGCGATTTGAAAAAAGATTCGAAAATTGCTGTTATTACTTCGCAATTTTTAAAACAGTTGTTTTTATGCTGATCCACTTAATGTCCCCTTGAAATAAACTTGGACATGAAAAACAGTGATTATTAAAATTTATGATATTCAAATTGTTTTATGAACGATGTCTCGAACGATGTAATTAACTTTCACCAACATCGAAATATTTATCATTATAAATTATCATAAGGATGGAATTTTACGACACGAACGGGCTATTATTTTTAATCGTATGTTTATCCAGGAAATTTATATTGTTTACAATATCCATGCAATGTTATGGAAAAAACAAATTAAGTCACGAAATTAAAATAAAGATTACGTAATTGAAATTAGAGCTTCTTTCACATGCTAAAATAATTATATGCGGATAGTATTTAAGAGACATTTACGAGGCCATTTTAACAGAATAACTGCAATTCAAGTATAGTTGAGTCTCTAGAACGTTCGAAAACTTTCAACAATGAAGGCAGTTGCTCTTTTAGCCATAACCTTAGCTGTGCTTAGTCTTTCGAAGGCAAATAATGAGACCGATATGAGAAACTTCATCATTGATTTCTACATGTGCTACTCATGCCGTAAGTTACAAACATTCAAATACTATTCATATCAAACTGTAAAATGTCTTGATAAAGTAAAATGGCAAAAAATATATAAGATTTACTAAATTAGTTCATTAAGAATAATGTTTTGTTTAAATAAAAGTTGATTCCGCCAAAAGAACAAAAAAAAATCCCATTTTCTTAAATTCTGTGGAAGAATTGAAAATAAGCCAAAAAGTTTCTGCAAAGAAATTATCATGGTAGATTTCAGTTACCACTCTACACTGATGAAGAAAAACGCGAAAAGAGGTATGCTAGCTTTACTAAACTAGATTTTTAAGAAAATGTGTCACTTAAAAAAATTATTTTTTTAAGAAGAACAAAAACAAAACAGCCTCTTTTCATAAATTTTATGGAGGTTTTAAAATTTAGCCGAGAAGTTTCTTCCAAGAAATGAACAGAATAGTAGATTTCAGTTACCACTCTTATTATAGACAGTAATTGTAAAATTTCATCGCTTTTTTGTTACTTTCTTTATAAACATGTACAAATGATACGTGTCACAAATGATATCCTATAAAGCCTCCAATTCCCAAAAAAAAGATAAACGGGGATGTCTATTAGATTCTCATATTGTTAAGCTTTAATCTTTCGTTGTAAATAACATTATGAAAGAACTTACAGTAGTCAGTTTGTGTTTGTTAAAAAAATTTTAAGGATAGATATATGATAAATTATTAACGTATATATATATATATAAATCCAGGATTAAACTTTGTAAAAGATTCTTTGTGTTTTGAAGAAGAAGATCATTATATCAAATGCATAGAAATATTTTTAAAAATTTAATTAGATACTTTCATGGATACATACGCATTAACTGGTCTACCACTTTCACAAACAGCATTTTCCCGCAAGTAGTGCAATTTAATAATAGCACAATTGTGTACTGGCATACTATTACACAACTCCTAGGAACTTAGCCAAGTTTTTTGCCAAGAAAAGGATTTGTGCTCTAAAATGATTTAGCTAATTTTGTGGGACAGTTGTCGTCGGTGGGATAATATGTAAATACTCTTTCGTCAGTCCCAATGTGAACTCAGAGACAACATTTGTGGAAATTAGTAAACATAATTTAAAGTATATAGTACAAGCCCATACTTTTAAAATCTGTTCTTTTAGTAGCACAACATGGCGCCTAAAATGGAATACATGAAAATATACTGTTACTCTATGAAATAAAAAAGAAAAAACAGTTGAAAACACCATGCTACTGAAAAAGCCATTTTCAAGATGATTTTATAAAAATGTAATAAACTTCTTTTAAGATTGAAAAGTTTATATATCTGGCTAAATTCTTGCATAAAAATATCGGGCTGTGTGTACTTTACGTAGTAAAAATAACATTTTTTTAGTTAAATTATTCTTTCAAATTGCATATTTATATGTTTTTCTTTCAATTAGATGAGGATCCTGCTTTCATAGAAGAACATAGAAAATGCCATGAAATGAAGTCAGAAAAGGTATTATTACTTTTTATTGCCCTCTAGGGTGATAGAAATACTTTAATTATTTAGTAATCTCTATTAAATATAACCAGAATATTATTTTTCATCCTTTAACTAAAAATAACTTTATAGACCAAGCATTTTTATTGAGATATGAATTAATAATTATTACTTATGAAATATTAGTGCAAGAAGATTGGGGCTGACTGCCATGCAGAAGTTTTTCCAGGTACTTCTTCACTGCAAGAACAAATGGCCATGGCATGCAAAAACGAAAATGACGAAATCACAAAAGTGAGTGGCATTTCTTATTAATCTGTAGTATAACTGCCGAAAGTATCGGTATGCAGGATGATTCTAAATTAGTATAACAAACTTTTAGGAGGGGTAGAATACACCAAGACGGTTCAGAATCACATAGCAATGTGGGGTCGGAAACTTCGTCTTCATGTACCTGTAATAATCACTTTAGAAGTAATAGTAAACTGTCGGATCATGATTTTTCAAACACTAATCCATCTTTGACAAACTGCACTTAATAAAAATTGTTAATTCAGAATTTTTTCTTTCATTACATAAATGAAGTTATCGGAGGAAAGCCCAATGTTTATGACACACAGTTAAGAAATTAGACGCACACTTCAACACTTCTTCCAAAGTGACTGTTAATAGGTACATGGAAACGTCGTTTCCGATCCCGTATTGTTATGTAATTCTGAACCGTCATCGTGTATCCTATCCCTCCTGAAAGTTTGTAAAGCTAATTTCGAATCACCCTGTATACCAAAGATATTTGCACATGATAAGTTTCATAGTTTACACAAGATGTTCGTTACAAAGTAAAAATTATATCTTGTTGTGACGAAGATCACACATTTTTCGTGTCTAAAATAATGTTCTTTTGTTTCGCCTTTTAAATCAGTTATTCCGTATTAATTTCTCGCTACAGTTTGCTTTTCTACATGTTAAATGCGCGTTTGTTTGTTTGTTTGTTTTGTTCGCATTTGCGGTTTCCTTTCTAAATTAATTTCGCTTTAGCATTTGTTATGTAACTTCTTGGTGCCAGTCGGTCGTCCGTCTTTGCTTTCTCACGGGGGTTGTAGGCTTTTGTTATGGTGTTCGTCAAATTCTGGCACTGCGGCCTTGGCGATATGCTGTTGTTCCGTTAATTTCAAATTTTTATATTTATAACGCCTACCGGACAGTTGTTGTAACGTGGTCAGTGTCTTATAAATGACTCATCATTTATTCGCCCACCTGTAAAAATCTGGCAGATTTGTAAGAAGTTTTTAGTGGATTTCTTGATAGATCTCCAGGTGTATTATGAATGACTGCACTAGAAATACTTACAAAAATCTACAAATAAAAGTGTGGGATTAAAATTTTGAATTTCAGAAAAGTAGTTCGTATAAATGTACACAAGGAGTATCGAAAGCCTGAAAATGCAATTCAAATGCATAGTAGAGTGGTAAAAGAAACGTTACAGTCATTTTTAATCGATCAATATGAATAACAGTATGTGTGTACAAAACACGTTTAGCAATTAAAATTATTGCCCAATTTTCATAATATTGAAAGGCATGCATAATTCACTAAGCAATGCCAACTATTTATATTGCTTCTGCTGTTAATTTTTCTCTAATCTTGATAAACCAAAACTTTAGATAGTGTTTAAGTAATAAAATCTACTACTCTTTTATTTTGTAGACCGTCGATTGTAAACTGAATCACGATCTCCGAAAGGAAGTAAGTACATTCATTTTTAAAATATCACTATTATTAGTAAAGCATTACTGTAATTATTTAATAGATTCGGAATCTTATTTTTTTCTCTTTAAAATTATTTAGCTCATATTTAAAAAAGTATGCAAAATATCATGTGAAATATAATTCAATTAAACATGAGAAATTAATCAATCTTTTTAATTATCTAAAAATGTATGTAGTAAAAGTATTTATAATACATGTACTCATTATTTTTTAGGTTAGTTACTAATAGCAGTAGACTAATGATGTTATATTATATTTACGTTTGAAATCCTTCATTTCTAATGAATTCTAGAATTCGCATCCGTTATTTTAGAAAAGTTCGATGTTCATTTTGATTTTTTTTTTTTTTTGGTTGAAAAAAACTTCAAGAGTAACACTTCTGAAATGCAGTAATATAGTCATATTGCATATTTTTACCTTTAAAATACTTTCAGGATTATGAAAATATCTAAATCTGCTTTATAAGGATTTCGAATACTATAAAAATAATTTAATTAATTGAAAAAGTTCCAATAGGGATGTATTACATTATGCTAATACAATCACAACTACTTAGTTTGAAATCGATCAAATATGCAATAAAACGTTGACGTATATTTCACAGATATTCATACAATAAACAGAAAATCAATATTCCAATTATTTGAAACATAAAATATCTTTTGCTTTTTTAAAGCAACATTATAATTATACTAAAATATTTTGAGCTAATATTATTTTTAATATTAAAATTAGAAACAGTAGCTGGTATAATATTTCAATGAGACTCTTCCCTTAATATCTGTTTAATTTTTTTATGAAACAGTTAAAAGTACATTCAATATTTATCAATATGACAAGATTTTAAAAGTTTTTGTATTTTTTTGCAAACTAGGACATACAAATTAAACATTTCGTGTTATTCTTTTTTACTTCTTAATTGATTGATAACTTTTGCTTCACCCATTAGAATAATAGCAATCGAAATCATTCAGGATATTAGTAAAAAATTAGAGCAAAATATCGCTTAAAAAAGAAAAGAAAAGAAAAGAAGAAGAAGAAGAAAGGAGATAACAGAAAATCTCATCACTATATTTTCGTAAATACAAAAATAAATATTAAATAGAAAAGAAATGCAAGATGTTCTATGGTTTGAATTCATCCTAAACTTTTTGTACTTTTCACAGAATGCATATAACGTTCTTTGAAATAAGATTCAAACCTTGAAAATCGCGAATGCATTTTATAGATATTTTTCAAAAGTACACTTATACATTGATATTTTCCGTGTTCAACTCGTTTAAATAGAAGATTCAAAAACAACAAAATATTGATGTGAAGCTGTTAGAAATCAGCATAAATTCAATGCAAGAATTATTTTGCCAAATGCATGGAGATTGGTGTTAAAATAGTAGAAATTAATAATTATGGATTGTCTGTTTTTAGATGAACGAAGATGACATGCATAAACAAATGGAGTTCACGGTAAGCAATTACTATTGTAGTACTGTATAAGTAAATATAGCTTTATATTATATTTTGTTTTTATCTTATTCCGCTTTCAAGTTGCATTCACTATTAGTTGCATTCGGTATTAGTACGCAATTTTTCTTAAAATTGAAAACAAGTAACATATCAAGCAAGATTTGAAAATAGCAAGTTTTTCAAGCAAGTTTTTCAGAAGTATTTTCATCATCAATTTTATACAGAGTGCCCCGAAAAGATAGTAACACGGTTTAATTCTTTATCTATTAAAGATAACTGGACAATGTAAATTGAAAACATCTCCAAGATAAGATAGCAAAAAGACAATGTTAAGAAAAATTTCCTCTCGTAAACTTTTAAAAAGTTACATTTTTCAGATTCAAACATAACCCCCCCCCCCTCCGAAAAAAATTACTATTAGTAAAATGTACCCCATTTACTAATGATGCCATGCACGAAGTTTGAGAATTATTTCGTAAAAGTATCAGAGATATGCAGGTAAATTTATGCTGAGTTAAATCACTTTTCAATAGCTGTCGAAATGAAAAAATATCAGATCAGATGATCGCATTTCAGTTCTGGAGCAGAAATTACGATAGAAAACAAATTTCTATTCTCTAGCATTAAACTTTGCCTTTCAAATTCATGAATACTCCTCATCATCTTTATTTAAAGATATCGCTAAACGTTTGATGATGAAAGACTGAAAATTCTACATCACCTCATTAGTGTATGGGACACATTTTAGCAATTGGGAATTTTATCGTACGAGGGTTTACACAAATTGAAATAGTTTAACTTTTAAAAAAATTCGTCAGGGGTGAATTTTTCTTCACTTTAGTTTTTTTTCCTACCTTATTTTGAACATATTTTCAATCTACAATGTCCATTTACCTTTAACAAATAAAGAATTAAAGCATGTTACCACCTTTTTGGGATATCCTGTCTAATATATCAGACACAACACAAAGTTATAAAGTCTATAAAACCCTCAAACTGTTTATCCCTTGTTTTAGTTGATATCAAACAAAAAATCTTCATTTTTTCTTTCAGCTCTCTTTATGCATTGATGCTATTTAACCCATTAAACGCCGCTATGAGAATCAGAAATTTTTAAATGTATATACATTTTTTACATACATTGCTTGCCTCTATTATGGAACAGTTGAAATTTTTTTTAACTCAAAACATTTAGGAAATATAGAATGTTCCCGTAGCGGGAGCTTTGGCGTCTTATGGGGATAAATGTCTTTCTCCATTTTGGCAAATCCTTTTTTACGCAGATGCTGCTCAAAACTGTATATATGATAAAGTAATTGTTTTTGTTGTTGATACAATAATGTACGAAATAACCAGCCTGCGAAGGGCCAAACCTTTCTTTATTCTTGAACGGTAGCAAAATCCAACTGGAAATGCTATCTAGTGGGAGGGCGCCAAAGCTCCCGTTGTGGAAACAAAACATATAAGCGTTTATAACATTCCTTTATAGGAATCTATTCATGCAAGATTTTAAGAATGTTCTTCAAGATGTTGGTTTTAAATATGCATTCTACTTGAAACAAATAAGTGACCATGTTTCTTTTTTCTTTTTAGTTTTTATAAAAGACAGTCATAAAGACAAAATTTCACTATTTAAAAATTAGAAAAAAACATCAAATTAAAATAGATTGTTCCGATAAAAATATATAACACACCCTATAGTATAAATGTTTATATAAAATGTGTATTTCGTAAATTGAGTTAAAATATTTTAAGAAAAAAAAATATATATAATAGATGTTCCCCTAATGGGAGCTTTGGCACTTAATGGGTTAACATTGGAATGAAGATGATGTGTACAGCTTGAACAAGAGAAACATATGATTTTTCTCATAATTATTGTTTGTATAATGAAAAATGGAAATAATGATCCTAGAATATGATTGCTCCACTTTACAAAAAGTACCTTAACTTTTGAGATAGTTGTCAACTATATTGATTTATGGGGTTGGGAATAATCTCCACTGGTTATCCAGAACAATTAAATCAAAAATTGAATAAAGGTGTTAAGGCTAGATGGTATTCCAAAATGTATTTTTATTTTATCAATATTTTATGCCTTTATCAGATCCACTTTTTCTCTTGATTAAATAGAATACATTTTTTTCTTTTACAGAAATGCATACAGAATCTGTACAAGAAATATTGCTCTCATTAAAAGAGTCTATACAACAGAAGAAAATAACATTTTATAGGACATGCATTATATAATACTGCACTGGTACCAGTTGATGTATTTCAGAAAACTAAACAATACTATTTCTGACTGTATCTTACTTATTTTACTCTTTATAAACATGCAATAAAATATATTTTGCCCTTTGAAAGTGTAATTTTTATGAACGTAAATTTAGATATATGTTTAATTACAAGCTTTTTTTAAAAAATATAACATCACAAAATAAAATGCTTTTACTGCCAAAGGAAAATCTTGTTTTAAAATATTAAAGCATATTAATCATATCTTATCATACATCTCATATTAAACCCAGGGGCGTAGCCAGGGGGAGGGATATCGGGATATGTCCCCCCCCCCCCGAAATTTTTGGGATTAGTGATGAAATTCCATACACATATAAGGTTCATATCCCCACCCCCGAAAAATTTTCCCGGCTGCGCGCCTTATTAAACCAATATACGCTTTAGCGTCATTATTTCCTACTTCGATAAATTTTAATGTTATTACAGTTCACTATTGAAGTGATAATGTTAAAAAGGTTATAGTAAAGGTCTCTTGCTAGTTTCATTAAGTGTTTTTTACTCGTATTTGCTATTTGTGATAATAATGTGCTTTTTAAGCCCAATTGTAAGTAAATGGATATATCGCTTAGATTAAATCAAATATGCACACTTTTTACATAACCTGACTAATTACACAACTTAGGACTAAATTTTTATACCTTGCTATAAGTATGAAAAATTAGTTATTAGGGCAACACCGAAATATTATCCAAGGGGAAAAGGCTTTAACTATATTTTATATTGTATCAAAAGGCACCATTTCCATACCCAGACTGAAGGAATTTCCAAGAAAAAAAAGTGTTTTCTCACTCCACCCTAATACACATGTCAGTCAAGCTAAAAGTTTTGAATTCAAAAGGGAAATTGTTTCACGTAACTTAGATATATATCTTTATATTAATGCTCGTTCACTTCCCCACTTCTGGTTTCAGTAGTTATTGCTTTAACTCCGTTACTAACTCCGTTATTGCTTTAAGGCCGTGGTAAGAATACTTACCACCTATAGTCTGCTGAGTGACAGAAATCAATTATCATTAGTAAATTTTCTGATTTTTGTTCGGGGATAATGGACAACTTTTATCAAACATGTAGATTATAAATTACATTTGGGTGATAAACTTTAATTTGGTACGTATTTTTAAAGAAAGCTCACATAATTATTCGAAAATGGAGATTATTTTTTAACTATAGCATTAAAAATACGTTATTTCATTTATTTTTTCCTCGTGTAATTAACGATTTTATTCCTACTAGCAGGAAGAGATTCACATGTACTTGTGTACAAATCTTAAACTTGAACCCTGAAGATCGGTACTTCAAGCAAGCATTGGCATTGTGTATGGAGCATACAGAACAACTTTTCCGATTTGCCAACCTACGAAAGCAAAATCTGTAAAGTATTGCAGGCGCAGCACTTTTCGCACCTTTCTCTGTACAACTTGCGAGCGTTATCTTTTTTTGAAATGATGCGCGAGGATCAGCGTTACAGTGTGAAATGACAATTTTCATAAATTTTGTGCTTTACGCACACGAAATTGGACCGAATTTTTACAATTGGATCGAAATTTTTCAAAAAATGAGAATCTTTTTTTTCAAAAAATATCGCGTAAGATTTCAAAAAATATCGCGTAATTTTCAAAAAATATTGTATAATGATTTACGCGTAAAACACGTGTATGCTCGAGCCCTGGTTTCAGTTTCCATACGCAATAATACTGTTAAGTAATAGTAATAATAGTGTGAAGTTTATGTTTTAATTGCTAATTATGACAGTTAAAATTTTATATTTTAAGAAGAATTTCAATCCCATTTGTTATTTCGTCTCAATATCGATTGTCTGTATGTGTGTGTGTGTGTGTACGTCCGAGCGATCTTGAAAACGGCTATAATATAATGTATTATCACTATAAATGCAATTTTATGAGATCGCCGAATGAATTTATTATTATTTTTAAAAAAGCGCAGATTGTTTTCTATATTTTTAGACATAATTATGAGAAATTTCAAGCGGATCGTACAAACGGTGAAGAAGTTATTGAGCTTTTTATGTTAACTTTGTAATCTTTTTGCAGTAATGGAGGAAAAAGTTTTATCTTGAAGTCAGAGATCAGCGTAACTGTTTAGTTTTACGATACGCTTTAAAGAAAATCTTCCCATAGAGCGCAATGTATTTGGAGTATTTTAAGTGCTCCTGTTGAAAAACTAGAAATGCTACATATACCATTTTCAATAGGGTACATAGACAAGAATAACAGTGGTACAGTAGACAAGAATAACATATTTAAATTTCGTAGAAATCGATGCATATTTACGGAAGTAAGAGCACGGACGGACAGACAGACAAACCGAAATCATAAACACTTTTCAACCTTGCTGGAAAGTGTTATAAACACGAAGTTAAATTTATCTCCGTGAGAAAAAAAAAGCTATTTTTATTTAAAACTGTTGTCCTGGCAACCAGCGAAACAAAACAATCCCGGTTGCTATTCCGAAACACGAAAAGTGTTATAGGAAAGGTGTATGCAGCATTCGCAACAACACTAGAGATACGAATACAAGGAGACGACATTAGCTATTTGACAGTAAAGCCAAAACTTTGTGCACATTGCAATAAGACTGTGACAGTTCCAATTTTAAAGAAGTAAAGTCGCCAAAGTGGGCGCCAAAAATAATGACGTATTTGGCATAACTCTAAAATTTTTAACTAGAATGCTAAGATTATGTATTTAGAACTATTGTAACATATAATTGCGCATCTTTACTTTTTAATCCGTAAAATCGTGCATCTTTCAACTGTTATTTAAAAAGAAATCAATAAAATGTTCCGCCATGCTTAGACCAACACAATTACTTTATTTCGTCCAATGCTGAAGATAGCTAATGTCATCTCTTTGTATTTACACTCTATAATAAATAAATCGACGCACCAAGAAGGAGGTGTCCGATTGAGACGAAAATTGGTGGATAGGAAGAAAATGTACAGAATAGTAAATGTTTAAAATTTCAGAACAATTGAATAATTTATTTCAAAGTTACAGTAACAAGTTCAATAAGGTGTTGACCCGCCGCTAGCCTATATACAAGCTGCCACACGGCGTGGCATAGACCGATTAAGCTCCCGGATGGTCTTCTGCGGTATTTCCTGCCAAATTCGCTCCAATTGTCGAACGAGGTCATCAACAGTCCGTGCCAGATGCAATCGCCTTCCCATCATATCCCAGACATGCTCGAGAGATCTGGCGATCTGGCAGGCCAAGGAAGAGTTTGACAAGCTTGCAGACACTTTAGAGCAACACGAGCCGTATGTGGTCTGGAATTGTCCTGCTGAAAAACCAGCCCAGGGCACTGCAAAAGGAACGGTAGAAAAACAGGTCTTAGGATACCGTCCACGTACCGCTGTGCAGTAAGTGTACCTCTAATGACGACCAAAGGGATCCGGCTGTTAAAGAAAATGGCACCCCAGACCATAATGCCTTCTTGAGGGCCGGTGTGGCGTGCAATAGTGAAAGCAGGATCCCCCCTCTGCCCTGTGCGTCTCGAAACACGTCTTCGATGATTGTCACGACACAGTTGGAAGCGGGATTCGTCGCTAAAGACTATACGTCCCCAGTCGGCATCATTCCAACCTGATCGAGCCCTGCACCACTATAATCTGGCTCGGCAGTGTACAGGCGTGAGTGGCAGCTGGCGTAATGGTCGGCACGAGCGTAGATTTCGCTCTCTCAACCGTCTGTGAATGGTCATGATGGACACTGGTGTTTGGGTTGAACGTCTGATCGTTGATAGAGATGAAGTAGGCGCTGTGACAGCTGATCGGGCCATCACTCTGTACTCACGATCTGTTGTAGCCCTCCCAGCAAACACAGCCCTATCGGATAAGTTTTGGGCCGACACTGGCATGCCGGCGCAGAATGTGCCGGGGCGACATCGCTCACGCGGTACCGAAAACGACAAAATTGCGTCCGCCTGGGCGTGTGTCGGGCCGAAAGGATGGGGTGGTTCTGGTTCGGTGTCGGCAAAAACGATAACGGCGTCGGCCCAGCCCTGTGCCACTTTTGAACCAAAACCAATACGTTTTTGGTGTGGTATCGGCAACGACAAAATATCGAAAACCGGCCAGCACCTTATTGATTCCCAAAATACCCTAATTAGCTCCGTAGTTAGTTCTCTAAAGTATTAATCAACAAATTAAAGAAATAATAATTATTATTATATAAATGACTTTACACCACTAGGACTAAATTTATTAAAAATACCTAATTAGCAAATTATTTTGTTTTTAAGAAAATATTTGATGAATTTAAGAAGCAAAGCTCTTTTTAAAATTAACCGTATTATTTTTTTATGCATCAACCAATGGTTTACTTTTTTTAAACGTGTTACTATATGTTTATCAGACCATATACATTTTTTAAACAACATATTAGGCTCAACTAGACAATGTTCCTTTTTCTCTTCCACAAATTTTTTAGAAGCCAAGAAAATTTATCATTTTCTAGAACCAAAGATTATAAATAAACATTCATGCAATGCTAAAAAAAGAGAGAAAAAAATATTAAAGTTATACAACATGCTTTTTTAAAAAATGTTTTAATTTATTTTTTTGTTAAGTTATGTCATAATACAAAATAAAGTTGACTTTTGATTTTATATATTATTTTAAAGAAGAATGTAAACAACATACGTTAAAAGAAATTAAAATATTGGCTGATTCTACAAATAAACGGTTAATTTCATAAAAACGTTTTCTCTTCAAAATAATTAAACATTTTCATATACAAACAAATTATTTTGTTTATACTTAATAACTAAGTATTTTTGTATATTTCAAAATTAGCCCCAGTGATGTAAAGTAATTTATATAATAATAATAATTATTTTTAATAGGTTGATTAGTGCTAAACTATATATGAAACTAATAAGTATTAATAAAACCATGTTTATTATTAGAAGATACTTACTTTAAGTAAATATTTTATATATTACTGAATTTTCATAGGATTATCCTTTAGTAGAAGAAAGGAACTTTCTATAACAGAATATACTTATTTTTTTCTGTTGTTTTGAGTAATATGAAATTAAGTACTTAAGTAAATAGACACATTTTTCAATGCAGTATGTAAGTTATTTATTAAAAATACCGTCCTGCTTGTTTATTAATAGTTTCCAAGTTTGCTTACTTGAATTATAAATTTCATTTTCGCATTATTTAGAAATAATTAGCAGTTTTGAACTACATCTTATTTTAGTAGTCCCTGAGATAACATAAAAAAAAATCTAGCTAAGAAAAAATACAAATTCTTAATATATACTTAAAAATCACTTACCCCCTTTTAACTGTTGTGAGAACTTAGCAAAATGAAAACCAAAAAGCACTAACCACATTTAGACAACTTTAAAATTTTTGTCTAGTTGAGGTTAATACCAGTTAGTCTTTAGAAAAAAACCACAGTTTATCCAGAGAAAACTACAGCAAAGTCCGATCTAACTGACGTAAGAACTTAGCCTATTTAAAACTAAAAAGCACTAACCACATTCAGACTATTTTAAAATTTTTGTCTAGCTGCAGTCAGTGCCATTTAGTCTAGGAAAAAAAAATCGCAATTTATCCAGAGAAAAATGCAGCAATCTCACATCTTCATTGCTCTGAGAAAACTCAAAATCCACGTTACTGAAAAGTTTACGTTGCGAGATGATTTCTGTTACAGTCTTGAAATGGAATGGACAAGCAAACGAAATAAAAAAACAAACCACCAACTTCCGCTCTTCGATTGACCATGAATAGGGACCCAAATGGGAAAGGTCCATTTCGTCTTCCTGCGTAATACTGTGGTTCTTACAAGGGGTGGAAAGCTCTTAGGAATGCACTCGTCCCCCCTCACCCCCCCCCACTGCGCCTGTGCTACATGTCATGTTATGTGTACGCGGACACGGGGTAGTTGGAAAAGAAAGTCCGAGGGATTTTAGCTTTTAAATTATTCACTTTAAATTAGATCGCGTGGAAAAAAACAGAACAAATTAGTGTTATTCTACTGCAAAATAGTTTATACTTCAATATCTGCAATGAATTAATCAATTAATTTTTAGAAAGATAAAGTACTATAATCAGCAAAAAATGGTTACTTTTATTCATTTTTAAGGAGATAAGAGCATTAAATTTTATTTAATTTGTAACAGCATTTTACAATACTGTAGAAAAACATGATTTTGGCGTAATTTTTACTATTATTTTATTTGAACAGAAACATGACAAACAAGTTGTTCAAATAAATGCTATTAAATTAATTATTCATGGTGATAATTTTAAAATGAAACTATTATTATTTTTTTCAATTTATAATTATTCAGTATAGTGAATTAAAACTTTTATTTATTTATTTAATTTTATTATTATTATTTTTTTTAACAACAGCAGCTAATGTATTATAAAAAAAATTCCTTAACTATAAATTATACTGATATTTTTTATTTTTATGGAAATACTAATGAAAAGGTAATTTTTCTACTATTTTAATCCAATTTAATTTCAGAAAGTTTTGTTGTTTTGTGTTTTTTGTAAGGCAAAAACACAGGAGTTAAGCCTTAGGGCGTCGGTGCCCTGAGCGGAAGAAGGCTTCTAGCGTTTGTTCCAATATATAAAACAATTAATAAGCAATAAAATTGGGGTTGAACAGTAATTATAATAATTATTTGTTCCCTAATTTTATAAAAATCAACCATATTTCCTTCATTTTATAAATATTAGATAATGTTTTGAATTTATATAAAATTTATAAAATATCCCCAATTTTTGTTCCAGAATTGGGGATACAACGGTGATTTGTCCTCAATTCTATGTTCAAAAATCTGGTTAATTTATATAACTCATATTCACATTACATCTGGAGAAAATCACCCAACATCCAAACTGTAAATTGACAGATGCGCGGTAGACCTGAACCCTGGACCTTCACACTTGAACCAGCGGCGGATCCAGAAAAAAAAATTCTGGAGGGTGCACAAGACAATTTTTGTTACATTTTCTTATAGAATGACTTGAATTTACAAAACAAGTCAATGCTCTATAGTGTAAACTTCATTCGTCTGGGGGGGGGGGGGGCTCTCGATCCGCCAATGACTTCAACCATATTCGGTGTCTTATCCACTCGGCCATGGTGGGCTCCTTTTGTGAACTTTTAAAATGCAGCGTTTAATGTTCTGCATTGTATGTATTTTATTTTTAATTAATTAATTAATTAATTTTATTATTATTTTTAAATTGGAAGTACTTAACAACTATCAGTTTATATAAAATGAAATTTATAGTCATATAATTATTTCAGAGTTGTGAATAACTGAAACTGCCCCAATTGAGGGGTGGGGGTGGGCGCTTAGAAACCCCTTCAATACTAAGCCATAAAAAACTGGTTAACTTATCTAACGCATATTCACAATACATCTGGAGAAAATCACCAACATCTAAACTGTAGATTGACAGATGCGCGGTAGACCAGAACGCTGGACAGGACCTCAGGTAAATTAACCAGATAGAATGATTGCCCCCTTTCCCTCCTTTTTTTCGCATGTGAAGGAGGCACTTGAATCCAACGGACTCAAAGCATTGTAAATAGTAACTATTGAAATCATAAATTAAAAAGAATTATTATAACAATATATATGTGCTGCTTGTGCTGGCTTTATACCGTTCAGTTTAGAAATTACACTTCTGGACCGATATCGGTTTTGACGTTTGGTGCAGTACATCGCCAAAATCACATGTTAACCCTAAAAGGCTAGCCGCTATCGGACCGTTGCATGCCCGAAATCAACTTTTATTTGCCTACGCCAAATCGTTTTGCCAGCACAGAACCGACACCGTCCCAATTACCATTATGCCAATGCCGACATCGAAACGGTACTGCCGATGACGGCCCATCCCTAACCCGATACGGCTGTGTTTGCTGGGCTATGTCGACCGCTACCATCCTGACGCTGCACTCTGCCATTTTCCACCCATCCTTGCCAGCATCTTCGAATCGTCACATCGCTTCGACTCAAATGACCAGCGATTCTCCGATTAGTCCAACCGTCCTCTTTCAATCCAATGATACGACCTCTGTCAAACTCTGACAGTTGCTCGTAATGAGCACGAATCCTGCAGCGAGGCATTTTTTATGTTCTTGAAAGGTCATCTGAATCGCAATCAAACCAAAGAACTGCTCCTTATATACGTCTGCTGAATGCGCAGTTTCGATGCGCTAGAGATGAAACTATTCATTCATGGGACACCAAATTTGAATCATTTGCATATCTGTTCAAAACATTCATGCATACGAAATTTCAAAGAAATCGGATGATTGTTTCTTGGTGCGTCGATTTTTTTGTTATAGAGTGTATATCTCTATAGCGACAACAATGTTATTTTGAAGGAATATAATTAAATAATTTAATTAATCTTACATCGAAAGACAAACACGGCATACTCATGAATTATGATGCATATTCCAAACCGTATTTAAAATGATGAAGTGTAATTTGAATATGCTTGGCGAAGATTGTAATAGAGTTTTGGTAGACGATTTAAAGATAGATTTCGAATTCAAAAATGATTTTTATGGAACAAGGCAGAAAAATACGGTATACTCATAAATAATGTTACACATTCCAACTTAACGGAACAATTAAGAAAAATAGAGACGGCGCATGGATTATGATACTCTTTTAATACTTAGCATTTTCGTGCAGTTATAAAATATAAAAGTGTTTGAGATTCTCTTTTTCAATTCTAATTTAGCCGTGGATTAAATTGTGTTGTGTACTACTATTAAACTATAGAGGATAAAGCCCGTAGTGGAGACAACTACGACGGGTGCAAGACACTCAGAATATTTCATCTTTACCAATTTAAAATAAAGAACACCTTATTCAATTTTTATTATGTACCGTTATTGGAACTGCATACTCTGCAGAACATTCGAAACATTTCGTTTCGTAAGAACATCCGCCCTTATAAATTTATTTTTTTTATTATTTTATTATTTTATTTTTGCAAAAAGTTAAACTAGGTAATTTAGACAAACTATTTTAAGCGAACTGGAATCGTAATTTTCCCTTCAAAGCCTGACAATCGTGACTTCAGTATGACGTCAGTTCGTCAGTGTCACTTGCAACACCTAATTTTGACACGCAAATGATTAGCTACTTTTTACTCTCGAAAATAAAATGGAGCTGAAAATAGCGAAAAAATTGTTTAAAAACCAGGAAACGGATGGATTTTAAAGTATCGCAGATTTTTTTTTTACATAATGAAGAAAATTTTCAGGCCGAGCGCACCAACGGTGCGAATTTTACTTTCTTCGGCAATAACTTTCTAATCAGTTTGGATTAATGACGGCAAAAGTTTTGCTTTCGGGTGGTTGAAGTGGAATTGTGACGAAGTCAGGGATCAGCCTTACTTCATAGTAGGAGATGATGTATTTTTGATTCATTCGAGGTTCATGTGTTGTTGTCATTAGGAATCACAGATGTTGATTCATTCGCGGTTTGATTCTTCGAGGAAGTTTTTTTTCTCTAGTCCATCCGTTTGTTCTATTATTGTTAGTGTTTTGTAGTTGTTAAAGTAGTTATTAAAAAGTTGTTGTAAAAGAAAATTTTTTATCTATTCTGAGGTTGATTTATATGATTTCGAAGTGTGCTTTTATTCCAATAATTTAAATGCGTTACACTTTTCTTTTCTTAAGCATGAGTTTATAAAAGAAAATTATGTTTAAAGCATATTGATGTAAGATTATACTTTTATAGCATCTATATTTATGTAAGAAGATTGAATTTACGTTTATAGAATCTGTTTACGTAAGATGTATTTTCTACAAATTAGAAAAAGTAAGTATTTTATGTTTAAATTTAAGCACTACAGAGAAATTTACAATTTCAATCGTAAAGAATTATCATAGATGTATTACACGACAAAGACGTAAATGCATGAAAGTGTAGCTCAAACACGAGCTGTGGAAACGTGTATGAACACCTGCAGCAGCACTTGGTCCAAATGCGTGAACGTGCAGCTCAACACAAGCAGGTGAAACATATAATCAGTGTTAAAGAACAGTTCTTTTTGAATATTTTTTTCTAATAAACTTGTGAATAATAATTGCACTGAGTGAAGACGCGATACCGTCTTTAACATTATTATATTTACCAAATAACATTTGCCATTTTATAAAATAAGTCGGGTGAAAATTTTTATCGCATTGAAAACAAATTTACCTTCACACAATTAGATGAAGTACTTTCTTGGCTGTCTAAAGATGTATATAGAAATCTCAAAAATGCTGATAAAAGTTTTTAATTTTTTCATATTGTCTTCAACGAATTGACAAAATTTTGAATTTGCTTCTCATTGCTTTGTAATTGAATAATCCAAACATTCTTTTAATTTAACCCCTTGTTCCCAAACCGAAAAGAATGTAAAAGTCTTAGTTGTTTAGTAAACCTCAGATTATTTTTAATTTAATTTAACTTTTTTATTTTATATTTTTGAAAGGAGGGAGGGAGGGGACACACACCTTAGTCGTTTCTTCAAAGGCAGGAGAAAATTATAGTGATTGATGTGAATGTACACTTGAAATAGATGAAAAATCATAAAACTATTTTTCACTTATTTAGGCTTGTGAACAGGATAGTAATTTTTTCGGTTTGGTACTATTCGGCGCGAAACTCATTTTTACTTTAAATAATGTACAAAAATAAAGATTGTCTTTATTATAATAAAGTTTTTCTTAAAAACTAAATTAATTCCGTATAATACAATATAATCAGTGCTGGCCCCTTTGCGAGACAAAAAAAAAAAATACATCAGTGGGTCCGGCCATCGCTTCAGGGGCTCCCCTCGAAAATATGCTAACGCTGGCCCCTTTGCGAGACCAAAAAAACATCAGTTGTAAAGCCATCGCTTCAGGGGGCCCCCTTCAAAAATATGCTAACGCTGGCCCCTTTGCGAGAGAAATTGAAGCACTTTAAATTATACAAATTTCTACTCATCACAATTTTTTTGTTCATGCATGAGAAACATAGATTTTCACCGAATAGGCCGCGTCAAAATGAGTTTCGCGCCGAAACGGTCGCGCCGAATAGTCCCATCCCGTAATTTTTTTAAGGAGAACTGTGTTAACTTTAGAACGGTACCACTCAAAATTTTCGTCAGTGCAGCTCTACTTCAAATACCATGGTAACATAACTCCTAAATTTTAAAATAAGAATACAGCTGTGACTTACTTTAATTTGAATTACATTTGACAATGGGTGAGTAGTAATCTTTGACATTTAATGAAATTTCACATATTAAAAACCATGATTTTTTTCCCCAGAAAGTGCATTAGTCATGTAATTAGTATTTAATTAAATTTACTAATAATGTTTAATCCACCTTGCGACCACATAGGTAATATCTGTTGGCTATCAAAGGAGTCGTGGAACAATACCACAACTACCATAGACTGAATGGTATTGCTCACCACCTGTAGACTAGGCAGGGAAACTTGTGACTTGGTTTACTTCAGTCCTCAGTTCGAGAAATGTCAGAAAATGTTTTTCTTCACACTAAAATATTTATTCATGGCATTTCCCGAAAAAAACTAAAGTCTGTTTCAGATCAAATTATTTGAATGACTTGTTGGGGATGTTTCAGGTTGTGAGTATGTTGAATTATTAAATGGAACATTACAGTTACTTTGTTATTTTGCAAATACTTATTTTATTAAGCCAACCAGTTTCATTATTTTAACAATAACCAGGATTTACAAGATAAATTGTTCATTTTGGGTTATTTGTCGTACATCAGTTTTTCTCGTAATGAGAAATAAAATTAATCTTCATATAACCCTGGGTACTCAATGACGTCCTTCATAAAAGCAGAGTCTGGCAACTTTCCATTAGCTATTGGTCATTAATCGATGCATGGACAACCCGTAAACAAGTGAAAAGTCACTTGACTCTGCTAGGCTGATACGTCATAGAAAGTCTAAACAAAATGTAGTGCGATTTGAAAATTTTCAAAAATTGCTATTATTACTTCGGAATTTTTAAAACAGTTGTTTTTCTGCTGATTCACTTAAAGATCCCCTTGAAATAATGTTAGACATGAAAAACAAGAATTATTAAAATTTATGATTTTCAAATTGTTTTATGAATTCTTGTTTTGGGATTATATATATATTTAAATTTCTAATTTTGTTGATGGGTTTCTCGAACGATGTAGTTAACTTTCACCAGCATCAAAATATTTATCATTATAAATTATCATAAGGATGAAATTTTACCACACAAATCGACAATTATTTTTAATCACATGTTTATCCAGGAAAAATATACTGTTTACGATATTCATGTGATTTTAAATGGAAAAAAAGAAGTTAACTCACGGAATCAAAATTAAAGATCATGTAATTGAAATTAGAGCTTCTTGCGTATACTAAAATAATCATTCTCTGGACAGTATTTAAGAGACATTTACCCGCCACTTTAACAGAATAACTGCGTTGAGTCTCCAGAACGTTTGAAATTTTTCAGCAATGAAGGCAGTCGCTCTTGTAATCCTATCCTTAGCTGTGCTTAGTCTTTCGAAGGCAGATAACGATACAGATATGAGAAGCTTCTTCATTGATTTCTACATGTGCTATTCTTGCAGTAAGTTACAAATGTTCAAATGCCATTCATATCAAACTGTAAAATGAATTGATAAATTAAACTGAAAAAAATAGATAACATTTATTAAATTAGTTCATTAAGTATAATATGTCATTTAAATAAAAGTTTATGCCTCAAAAAGGACAAAGCAAAAACAAAAAATCCTATTTGCTGTAATTTTATCGACGAATTCAAAATCAGCCAAAAAGATTCTTCAAAGAAGTTATTATGGTAGATTTCAGTTACCACTCTACACTGACGAAATAAAACGTCAAAAGAGGTATATTAGATTTACTAAACTAGATTATTAAGAATAATATTTCACTTAAATAAAATATTATTTTTTAAGAAGAAAAGAAAAACAGCCTTTTTTCTTAAATTTTATGGAGTCATAAATTTTTTTTTTTTTTTTTTTTTTTTTTTTTAAAGAAATGAACAGAATGGTAGATTTCAGTTACCACTCTTATTATAGGCAATAATTGTAAACTTTCATCGCTTTTTTGTTATAGTTTTTTATAATCATGTACAAATGAGGCATGACACATGCGCTTTCCTATAAGGTGTCCCCTTCTCTAAGAAAAAGAAAGACAGAGATGACTATTAGATACTGAAACTGTAAGCTTTAATCTTTCATTGTAGTAACATTATGAAACAACTTACAGTAGTCAGTTTGTGCTTGTTATAAAAATTTTAAGCCTAGATATATAATAAATTATTAACGTATTTAAAAAAATGATTCAGGATTAATCTTTGTGCAAGATTCTTTGTGTTTTGAAGAAGAAGATCACTATATAAAATGCATAGAAATATTTTTACAAATTTAATAAGAGACTTCCAAGGAGACATTCGTATTAACTTTATACCACTTTTACAAACAGCATTTCCCCGCAAATACTCTGTTATAGTTCAGCGTTTCACCGAAATTCCTGTGCGAATTTAGCTGCAATCGGTATTTTGAAAAATGGGTGCCAAGATTCACCATTTTAGCGTTGTTTCCTCAAACACCATTTTTTCTGTGAAACGTTGAACCAAGATCTAAGTTTTTACTTTAACCTATTATATGGTTACAGGTTGAACGAAAATCTTTATTTTTTTCTTTAACCAAAATTATGGTAAGAAGTTGAACCAAGATAGAGGTTTTTCTCTAACCAAATGCATGGTATAAGTTCGAGGTTCTTTCAATCTTATAGATATTTCTTTAATATTTTATTTATAAATACATTTGCTTTCGAATTATTATTTTTGCAGCTTGCAAAATATAATCTTTCTATACATTATCTCTTTATAACATTTTCCACATCTAAAAACAGGAGAGTTAATTACTTCTAATTCCTCTTTTTTATATCCAATACAGCTTCATAACTTTTTTTCTATGAGACATATCCTCAATTGGCTATTTTTAGAAGCTATTGTGTACTTGAAGTCTAAGTTAATTCAAATAATACATTTAGTGGCACAAATTATTAAAATTTATATATTAGATTGAAGCTCAATCAAAACTACCTTCTGGAATATAAAAAATCAGTCTTTCATAGAGGTCATCTATGAACAAAAGTAATAAGAAAAACCAACTTTCATTAAAAATACACACCACAAAAAAAAACGTCATTGAATAAATTTATTATATACTAGCTGCGTGCCCGTTCTCCGCACGGTAGTGAACGAAACTGTTTCTTACATGTATAGTTCGAATTGATTCCAGTGGTTTGGGATCTAAAAATAAGCAAAATGGTTTGACTCTTGGCCTAAAGTTGCTCATTAGTAATTTGTAAAGTTAATATAAGTACTGACTTGAGACCCTTGTTAATATTATGACGCAAAAAACTATGTCGGCGTCATTCGCGATTAGAAAAGAAAAGCGTGACGGTTTGCAGTGAAAATTCCTAATTTTCAAAATGTTCTATTTCGACATCAGATTGAGACATTTTCTAAGATGACATTTCGACTCTTTCTTAGATTTAAGTTATGCCATTAATACCTTAGATACTACATGATGTGGAGAACCGTTTTATTTTATAATTAAATTAAATAGTTGTGTACCCGCTCTTCGCAAGGCAAGAAGAGAACATTTTCCTAAAATGTGATTATAACTACTTGTGACAAAAAGGAATCCTCAAGAAAAAAGAAAGTTCTGTTGCAGTCTTTTTCTGTTGAAACTACCGCGGGATATATTAACGCGACGTAGAATTACTTGATGTTTAGTTAGCTGTGATGTAATACGGCTGTTGAAAAATGAATAGAAGACTTAGTTTAACGAAATATTTATTAATGCGGTATATTGTGCTTTGATAAATATTGCCTTAGCATATCTACTTACTATTCCTTATACTATCTTTTACTGATACCAATATAATATATTTTCGTTTTGCAACCGTTAATGCTTAATTTAAAGAAACGGTTTAGATATTTGCCACGAATGGAGTATTTTACTCTTTTGTGATTCTTTGCAATTTACGTATTAGCATAAACGACAATCATTTCACTTTATGGTTGCCACTAAATCAGCTCTCCATAAATTTTTACGCATAATTTTTGTCAGATTGGCGTATTTAGCACCAGGGCCCTATTATCGCAGGGGCAAATCGGGACTTTGTCCAGGGCCCCCGGCTCGAAATGGCCCCCAATTTCAAATGTTGTTCTTTTTTTATAACAAAATTTTATGAAAAATAAAACAAATTTCATAGATGGGGGCCCCCCAAATTCATCAATGCCCGGGGCCCCCTGTTGGTCATAATCAGGTCCTGTTTAACATCGCAATATATTTCCTGCGATTCGAAAACGTGTTCCGTTTAAAATCTCAATTGAAAATAATGCTGGATAATTCACTGGTGAAAAAACAGCATTCAATTCTTTCTCTGGCAACGTAAAATAAAATATAGAATTATTTCATGCGTGTCGTAAGTTTTGCTTGTGAGTCCGTTATTGTGATTGAATTTCGAAAATTTAATCGCGAAAGGGGTTTTAAACTCGTGACATCAAAATGACGCACATTTCACATGCGAAAACTCAGTTATTTTAAAGTAATTTTATTTATTTTTTTCAACTGGCAATTTTAATCATTGTTACTGTCTCCAAGACAACCAAACCGCAAGATATCATTCCGAAATTTTTAAGCAGCTGTCATTGAAATGAAAATCCTTCTTTACTTAAAAATTCGTAAAAAATCTCCTAATTTATATTTTCCTCTGGTTTCTCTTTTAAAAGAGGGCGAAATGTATGCTCCGTCATTTGACAAAATATAAAAAAGTTATGACGGATAGATTTCAAGATGCAGCAGTTTTAAAAATATTTTACGAAAGTCAGCGTCAAATTTAATTTTATTTGAAAAATTCCCAAAAATCTACGAATTATGTTACACAGTCCGAACAAACAGTTTTTAAAATAAAATTTTCTCCTCTGTACGATGATGTAAATATCGTTTTCTTGCGAGTGTAATTACCGGCGTTATTACGTATTAACCAAGAAAAATCGCTAAAAATCGGACAAAACAGGAAATAAAACATTTTCTAATTCGAATTTCGAAAAAATCGCTTCGAGGCGTGTTAGGATCTGTCCTAGTGAAGCCGTATGTAAAAATTCGGTAGGTCTGCGACCAACCGTCTCGGCGCATGCTCACGAATGTGCTGAAATCGGACATTTGAGTAGCTTTCTACTCTGAAAATTCCGAAAAATCGTTAAAAGTTAGGGAACTGGTGGATTTTCAGAATATTAAAGTAGCCTACGGCCTATTCTATGTCGTTTTACGTGTATGTGCAAATTTTCAAGCTGATCGGGCAGACGGTGTGGGAGGAGTTCCCGGACAAATAAACAAACAAACAGATAAACTTTCACATTTATATAATAGATTCATACAGCTTTAAAAATATATTCCTAACAGCTAAAGAAGGCAATCATCTTTAAAGAAAATAAATGGAATAAGTGGATATTTTTTGAGAATAATAGATTGAAACCAGCACTATATTTTTATACTGCAATACTGGCTAGTACTAGATAATAGCTTATATGCGTGTGCAAATATCAGGTAATATATTTCCTATATAAAACATTTGTAAACATTCCTTCAGAAAATGTCAGTAGTATTATACATCTATTTCGAAAAAAACGTATTTTTACTATAATACCTTTACCAAAAACTTGAATAATAACAATAACATTAAATGCAGTTATATAATCAAGGGTTTTACTCATTTCATATATAAATAATAAACAGTACATGCCGTTAAATGTATTATTGAAAGTAAACACTCCATGAACGTAAGTTGTCCTCCATTGTTCATAAGCCGTACTAAACTTTAGTGCTCTAGTTTCATTGTAAAAAGTATTAATTTGTGTGTTTTTTAAGAGAAATTAGAAATAATTCACTCACCTTTGTTCCAATGTGTTAAAATAAAATCTATTTCAAACAAGCAAACAATAACAAACTATCATGCAAACTATACATCCAAAGTCAATTGAAATTTCAAATGCACACTCATTCAAGCGTCTTCTATATTTCCATTTTCGAAACGTTTTATTGTAGATTTTTTTTGTTCTTAATGAATTTGAAATTTTATTGATAAATTTCAATAGCTTCTGCATATGCACATTCATAAAAATTTGAATACAATTATGAAGAAAAATATTATTTTCGTTGTTCGTTTCACTTAAAAATCATAAAAATTAAAAAGGAAAATTGTTTTCGTGATATCACAAAAAGTATTTAAAATTAATAAATATATCAAATTTACTAAAATGTCGTTTACTACAAGTTTTACTACATTGCGAAAAATGTTTAATTCTTTAGAAAAATGTGATTCAAGTTTCGATTTTGAATATATACTTGTTTTTATAACTGTAGTTGTTTTTTGTATAAAGTTTTTTTTTTTTTTAATGATTTGCAGAAATATTTATTTCAAATATAATGCGGTATATTATTTCTGTTTCTTCTAATCGAAAAAAAAATCTTCCAATTGAATTTTTTAAAGAAAAGAAATACATAATTAGTGTATTTTTATGCTTTTATATAAAAGAATGTACATTTATATACTTTATAAAGCATCTGAAATTCGTCTGTTAAATATGTGTGATAGATCGAAATCGATTTTAGTTTATACAAAATTTGAAATTCAAGAGTTCAAAATTATTTGGTATTTATTTAACATAATTAATACAACCCCTAGAAGAAAAGGAAAACAATTTCTACCCGGTACTTGAACCCACAATGACTCGTTCAAACGATCGCACGTTGGCAACTAAGCCACGACTGACAAAACTTTGCAGTAAAAACAAACTATACATAGTATTGTTTTATCTCAATTTGCAATGAAAAAAATGTTAAAAATAGAATATTAAGCTCTGGTATTTTATTCGTGATTTTAGAAAAGTTATAGTAACTCAAATATTTTGATGAGCTGCGAGCGATAATAAGTTTATGTTCTCTTTTAAGTGAACGTAGATAGCCATTGCTATCAAATGTGTTTATTCGATGTTAAATGTGGTAGCTCCTTCGCACAGACTATATTTTTTAACAAAGGTTCTTTCTTCCATTTCTGGAAGGTCTTTCTATTTCGAATAATTCATGAGGCAGTCTTTTCTTATTAACGTTTTTATGTTTTAGTAATCGCCGCCAACCTCCGAACGCGAGGTTACTTCGGCGATGTTAGTTCACTCGAAAACTATGTTTTTGACAGTTGAACCGAAATATACTACTATACGGTTCAACTTGTAACGCTCTGATTTCATCGACTATTTGGTGAAACGTTGAACTTATATTTGTAACAGTGATTTACTAGTATCACAGTTGTGTACTGGCATACTATTACACAACTCCTTGAAAATTCGCCATTTTTTTCCGAGAAAAGGATTTGTGTTCTAAAATTATTGCGATAATTTTGTGGGTAAGTTGTCGTCGAGTGATAATACGTAACTACTCTTTCGTCAGACCCAATGTGAACTCAGAGACAACAAATGTGAAAATTAGTAAAAAAAATTTAAAGGATATAGTACAAACTCATACAATTAAAATCTGTTCTTTTAGTATCACTGCATGGCGCCTAAAATGGGATACATAAAAAAATATACTATTACTTTAGGAAATAAAAAAGACAAACAGCTGAAAACATATAGCTACTAAAGAAACCATTTTCAAGATTAGATTATTTTATAAAAAAGTAATAAGCTTCCTCTACGATTTAACAGTTTTCCTGGCTAAATTTTTGCTTAAAAATATTGCACTGTTTATACTTAACATAGTAAAAATAACTTTTTTAAGTTAAATAATTCTTTCAACTTGAGTGTTTTTATGCTTTTATTTCAATTAGATCAAGATCCTGCTGCCGTAGATGAATTTCGAAAATGCTATGAAATGAAGTCAGAAAAGGTATCATTGCTTTCTATTGCCTTCTAGGGCGATGGAAGAACTTTAATTATTTAGTAACCCTTATTAAATATAATCAGAATATTATTTTGCATATTTTAACTAAAAATAACTTTGTAATAAGCATTTTTAGAGATATGAATTAATAATTATTACTTATGAAATATTAGTGCAAGAAAATTGCGGCTGACTGCCATGCAGAAGTTTTTCCGGGTACTTCTTCACTTCAAGAACAAATGGCCATGGCATGTAAAAACGAAAATGACGAAATCGCAAAAGTGAGTGGTATTTCTTATTAATCTGTAGTACCGGGTGAGTCAAAAGTTCGTGTAAACTTTAAAAAATCATTACAAAAGAACAAATGCTGATAAAATGTCCGGTTTGCACGACTGGCATCAGAAAGAGGGTGGATTTTTTTTAAAGAACAAAACAAAAATTCGTTCAAAACTGACCGATAGGTGGCGCTGATGTTGAATATTTTAAGCATATTAATTCAAATGAGGTATGTATTAAAATGAATGAGCAGAAACATAACACCAACGCAATTCAATATTTTAAAAGATTTACTTTGCAGTGCGAAATTTCCTCAATGCGTGTGTTGCTGAGTCGTCATTCTTATAAGAGTTTGATAATCAACGCTTTATCCTGTGAAGACAGCATGTGTTGGCATCGATTGAACAGTCCACTTGCATTTAAGTGTTTTATTGACAACCTATTTGCATAAATCATCTTGGTGTAAGCATAGCAGCGCCAGCTATCGGTCATTTTGTGAACTATATTTTTTGTTCTTAAAAAAAGCCACCCCCTTTCTAATGCCATTCGTGCAAACTGCACTCTTTTATCATCATTTCTTCTTTTTTAATGATTTTTTAAAGTTTGAACGAACTTTTGACGCTCCCCGTATATTTGTTGATAGAATCGGTATACAGGGTGATTCGAAATTAGTTTTACAAACTTTTAGGAGGAGTAGAATACATCAAGGCAGTTTCAAATCACATAGCAATATGGGGTCAGAAACTTCGTCTTCATGCACCTGTAATAATCTCTTTAGAAGTAATAGTAAATTTTCCGATCATGATTTTTTAAAGACTAATCCATCTTTCACCAATTACACGTAATAAAAACTGTTAATTCAGAATTTTTCTTTCTTTACATTGATGAAATTGTCGGAGGAAAACCCATTGTTTACGAAACCTGGTTAAGAAATTAGACGCACACATCAACACTTCTTCCAAAGTGACTTAACAGGAAACGTCGTTTCCGACCCCGTATTGCTATGTAATTCTGAACCGTCTTCGTATATCCTATCTCTACTAAAAGTTAGTGAAACTAATTTTGCATCATCCTGTATACCAAATATATTTGCACATGATAAGTTTTATGGTTTACACAAGATGTTCCCTACCAAAGTAAAAATGGTTTCTTGTCAGTGGCGTAGCCAAGGGGGGGGGATAGAGGGGTTCACAACCCCCCATTAGGATTTTTTTTTCGATATAAAAAATGTATATTCTTTATTCCCTTATCACACACACGTATACATATATGCGAGTTGCAGTAGTCGTAACCCCCCCCCCCTCCATAAACAATTTCTGGCTAAGCCACTGTTACTTCTTATAACATTATTTGAACTAGACTTCAATAATAAGGTATAACAAAAACTACAAATAAAAGTGTGGGATTAAAATTTTGAACTTTAGAAAGGTAGTACGGATAAATGCAGACAAGGAGTATCGAAACCTTGTAAATGTAATTTAAATGCACAATAGAACGGTAAAAAAAATGTTAGTCATTTTTAATCTATCAATACGAATCTGTGCATACGTTTAACATATAAACTAATTGTCCAATTTTCATAATATTGAAAGGCATGCATAATTCACAAAGCAATGCTAACTATTTATATTGCTCCTGCTGTTAATTTTTCTGTAATCTTGATAAACCAAAAATTTAGTGTTTAATGAAAACTATTACTGTTTTATTTTGTAGACCGTCGATTGTAATCTGAATCATGATCTCCAAAAGGAAGTAAGTACATTTATTTTAAAAATATCACTATTATTAGTAAAACATTATTGTAATTATTTAATAGATTCGGAATCTTATTTTTTTCTCTTTAAAATTATTTAGCTCATATTTAAAAAAAATATGTAAAAAATCATGTGAAATATAATTCAATTAAGCATGGAAAGTTAATCAATCTTTTAGTCATTTAAAAATGTATGTAGTAAAAGTATTTATAGTACCTGTACTCATTATTTTTTGAGTAGTTACTAATAGCAGTAGACTAATGATGTTTTATTATATTTATGCTTCAAATACTTCATGCCTAATGAATTTTAGAATTTACATCCGTTATTTTAGAAGAGTTCGGTGTTCAATTTGATTTTTTTTCGTTGTAGAAAAAAGCTTGAAGAGAAACCCTTCTGAAATATAGAAATATAGTCATATTGCATATTTTTGCCTTTAAAATACTTTCAGGATTATGAAAATATCTAAAACTTCTTTATAAATAATTCGAATATTATAAAAATAATTTAATTAATTGAAAAAGTACCATTAGGGATGTATTAGATTATGTTAATACTATCACTACTACTTAGCTTGAAATCAATCAAAGATGTAATAATACGTTGACGTATATGTCACAGATATTCGCACAATATATAGAAAACCAATATTCCAATTATTTGAAACATAAAATATCTTTTGTTTTTTAAAGCGACATTAAAATAATACTAAAATATTTTGAGCTAAAAATGTTTTTAATATTAAAATTAGAAACAGTTTTTGGTATAATATTTCAATGAGACTCTTCCCTTAACACCTGGTTAGTTTTTTTATGTAACAGTTGAAAAATACATTCGATATTTATCGATAGGAAAAGATTTCAAAAGTATTTCAATACATAAAACAAAATGTGTGAAAATTTTCTACAAACTAGGACATAGAAATAAAACATATCGTGCTATTTCTTTCCACTTCTTTATTAGTTGGTAACTTTTGCTTCAGCCATTAGAATAATCGCAATCGAAATCATTAAGCATATTAATAAAAAATTAGAGCAAAATATCACTTAAAAAAAGAAAAGAAAAGAAGAAGGAGGAAGGAGATAAAAGAAAATTATATCACTATATTTTCGGAAAAGCAAAAATAAATATTAAATAGAAAAAATATGCAAGATGTTCAATGACTTGAATTTATTCTAAACTTTTTATACGTTTCACAGAATGCATATAACATTCTTTGAAATAAATTCATCCCTTGAAAATCGCGAATGCATTTTATGGATTTTTTTTTTTCTAAAATACACTTATACATTGATATTTTCCGTGTTCAACTCGTTTCAATAGAAGATTCTAAATTAAAAAAATCTGAATGTCAAATTGTTAGAAATCAGCATAAATTCAATCCACGAAATATTTTGGCAAAATGCATGGAGATAGGTGTTAAAATAGTAGAAATTAATAATTATTGATTGTCTGTTTTTAGATGAACGAAGATGATATGCATAAACAAATGGAGTTCACGGTAAGCTATCACTGTTGTAGTACTGTTTCAGTAAATATAACTTTATATTATATTTTCTATTTATCTTATTTCGCTTTCAAGTTACATTCACTATGAGTAAGTAATATTCACTATTCGTACGTAATTTTTCTTAAAATTGAAAAAAGTAACATTTCAATCACCATTAGAAAATAGTTTTGCGAACAGTTTTTCAGAAGTATTTTCAGCATCAATTTTATACAGAGTGCCCCAAAAAGATAGTAGCACGATTTACTTCTTTATCTATCAGCGATAAATGGGTGAAGTAAATTGAAAATATCTTTGAGATAAGATAGGAAAAAAGACAGAAAACAGGAAAAAGCAGAAATTACGATAGAAAACAAATTTCTATTCTCTAGCATTAAACTTTGACTTTCAAATTCATGAATATTCCTCATCATCTTTATTTAAAGATATCGCTAAACGTTTTATGATGAAAGACTGAAAATTGTACATCACCATATTAGTGTACGGGACACATTTTAGTAATTGGGAATTTTATTTTGCAGGGATTTATATAAATTTATAGTTTAACTTTTTAAAAAAGTAAAGAGGCAATTTTTCTACACTTAGTCTTTTTTCCTACCTTATTTTAAACATTTTTTTTCAATTTACAATATCCATTTATCTTTAACAAATAAGAAATTAAAGCATGTTACCAGCTTTTTAGGACACCCTGTTTAATATATCAGACACAGCACAAAGTTATAAAGTCTAAAAAACCCTCAAACTGTTTTTCCCTTGTTTTAGTTGATATCAAACAAAAATTCTTCTTATTTCTTTCAACGGTCTTTATGCATTGATGCTATTTAAATTTGGAATGAAGATGATGTGTACAGCTTGAACAGGATAAACATAATATGATTTTTTCCATAATTATTGTTTATATAATGAAAAATATAAATAATTATCCTAGAATATGATAAACCATTGTACAAAAAAATACGTTAACTTTTGAGATAATTGTCAACAGTATTGAGTTATGCGGTTGGGAATAATTTTCACTGGTTATCCAGAGCAATTAAATCAAAAATTTAATAAAGGTGTCAAGTCTAGATGGTATTCCATAATATATTTTTATTTTCTTTATATTTTATGACTTTATCAGATCCATTATTTTCTTGATTAATTAGAATACATTTTTTTCTTTTACAGAAATGCATACAGAATCTAAAGAAGAAATATTGCTCTCATTAAAAGAGTCTATAAAACAGAAGAAAATAACATTTTATAGGGCATGCATTAGATAATACTGCACTGGTACCAGTTAATGTACTTCAGAAAACTAAAAAATACTATTTCTGACTTTATCTTACTTATTTTACTATTTATAAACATGCAATAAAATATATTTTTAAAATATTTTGCCCTTTGAAAGTGTAAATTTTATGAACGTAAATTTACATATATATTTAATTACAAGCTTTATTTTAAAACATAACATCACAAAATAAAATGTTTTTACTGCTAAAGGAAATCTTGTTTTGAAATATTAAAACATGTTAATCATATCTTATCATACATCTCATATTAAACCAATATACCCTTTAGCGTCATTTTCTCCTATTTCGATAAATTTTAATGTTATAGCAATTCACAATTGAAGTGATAATGTAAAAAGGTTATACTAAAGGTCACTTGCATACATAAAGTTTTTTTAGCTCGTATTTGCTATTTGTGATAATAATGTGCTTTTTAAGCCCAATTGTAAGTAAATGGATATATCGCTTAGATCAAATCAAACACACTTTTATCAGAACCTGAATAATTGCATAAATTAGGACTAAATTTCTGTACCTTCTTATAAGTATGCAAAATTAGTTATTAGGGGCAGGCCGAAATATTAATCAAGGCAAAAATGCTTTAACTATATTTTATATTGTACCAAAAGGCAGCATTCCATACCCAGGCTGAAGGAATTTCCAGAAAAAAGTGTTTTCTCACTCCACCCTAGACCACATGTCAGTCAAGTCAAAAAGTTTTAAATTAAGTTAAAAGGGAAATCGTTTCACGTAAACTCTCCTTAAATATATATCTTTAAATTTATGCTCGTTCATTTCCTCCATTCTGGTTTCAGTAGTTCTTGCTTTAATTCTTTCTAAGGTCGTGGTAAGAATACTTACCATCTACAGTCTGTTGACTTAAAGAAATCATCATCAGTGAATTTTCTGATTTTTTGTTCAGGGATAATGGACTAGTACTTTTATCAAACATATGGATTATAGTTTACATTTGACTTATAAACTTTAGTTTGGTACGTATTTTTAAAGAAAGCGCGCATAATTATTCGAAAATTGAGCACATGAATCATCGCTTTTAATTATATATTTTTTTGCGTCGAACTGCGTATGCAAGTGGCAGTTAGTTTTCCAAATTTGATTTGTCAACAATAAATTTATTCTCCTGAAAAGTCTGTATGTATGTCTGGCACTTGTTTCTTTAATTTTGAAGCCCAATATTAAAATAGAGGGAATATATGTGAATCCTAATGTGTAATCCTAAAAAACAGGGCAGAAAATACCGGGTGCAGGCAAAAGTTTGTGCAAACTTTAAAAAATCATTAACCCATTCGTGCCCAGTTATTTTTGCGACTTTCTTCGATTTTTGCCAATACCAGAAATAATAGCCAAATTTCTGATGTCAACTTCTTGGACAAGGGATGATTTCTTTTAAAATCGTTATGTATAAAAATTGAAATGTTAACATCCTACTGGGTCATGTTATAATATTTTGTGGAGTTGAGGTTCAATATTCGTGAATAAAGGCTAGGAAAAATAAATAACGTTTTCGACTGATAGCGAAAATGCCGTCCCAAAAAAGGGACGCTAGGCATAAATGGGTTAAAAAAGGACAAATGATGATTAAAATGTCCGATTTCCACGAATGGCATCAGAAAGAGGGTGGATTTTTTTTAAATAATAAAAATTGTTCAAAAATGACCGATAGGCGGCGTTGATGATGAATATGTGAAGCTAATTAATGCAAATGAGGTATGCATTAAAATAAAATGAGCAGAAACACAACACCAACACAATTCTATATTTTCAAAAATTTATTTTGTTGCGCGAAATTTCCTCAGTCCGTCTGTTGCTGATTTGTCATTCTTTTAAAAGAGCTTGATAACACTAGGCAACAAAAAGAAAGCTTTTGTTTGTTTCCTGATTCTAAGTAGCCAATTCTTACTAATTTTGTGTGGCAAAAAAGAATATGCCAGTGAAATTCATTTGTTAGCTATTGTTTTCAAGATATACAAAAGCCCATTGGAGAAAGATACACAACAGCCTACCCATCGACTCAAAGGTATACGGAAGAAAAGAAAAAGTTCTGTGTAGTAAATATAGAGCATAAAATCATATTTCGTTAAAAAAAATGTTCATTTATCAGAAAGCAGGACTTAATTGTAGTTTATTTCTGTGAAAATTTCCTTTTGGCTAATATGCTAATTTGTTGTTTATAAATTAGCATATTAGCCAAGTGTGAAATGGTTCGAATAGCTGATAGAACACAAGGATAATGTACGATCCCTAGTAGTCATACAAACCAGCCACAGTGAGTTTTCATTATCCAAATTGGTACTTTATCTTGAAAACAAAAGCTAATCTCAACTTTTTATGGTGATTTTCGTGTTTAGTGAGACAAAATACTTCGGAAATAACTATGTTTGAGCCGGAAACATTTTTGGTATATTGCCTAGTGTAATCAACACTTTATTCTGTAACGACAGCATGATGTTGGCATCGAAGAATCCACGTACATTTAAGTGTTTTATTGGCAACCTGATTTGCATAAATCATCTTGGTGTATGCATAGCAGCGCCACCTATCGGTCATTTTTTGAACTTTTTTTTTGTTCTTAAAAAAAAACCACCCTCTGTCTGATGCCATTCGTGCAAACCCCACTTTTTTACCATCATTTATTATTTTTTAATGATTTATTAAAGTTTGCACGAACTTTTGCTTAGCTATCCGGTACTCAAGTACTTCCGATTCTCCGCAAATAAACACACCCATGAAAGGGTTAAACTTAAAAATCTGTGAGTCAGGCTGACTCACTAGCAATAAAAGTAAGAGTCTGTTTTTGAAAAGTGCGAGTTTGTTTAAAAAGTAAAAAAAAAAAGATTATTTTTTAAATACTGGGGGCAAAGCCCCTAGTCGCGCTACGCACGCTTTTCGTATGAGGCATTCGGCCACCAACAAGGCTTATTCGTAAAAAGGGCATAATTTCAACAAACAAAACCAAAAGGTTAAATCAGATAGAATAGCTACACATTGCTTCATTCTTGCATATTCCTTGGAACATAAAAATTTAAACTTCGCACTATTTTTAATTATGTGAAACCCATGGAACACCTTGCGTATTAGCCAATTCTGGCAATTTTTCCCAATTTGGGGACTTGCGTATATGTATAGTTAATAATTAGCTCAAAAAAAACAGTACTTCATATGTTTTCTTTGATAAAAACTACGGAACAGCTAGGATAGCTTACCACCAATGGCGATTTTTTATTATTTGGCGATTTACAAATGCTCACAACCTATAATTACTGCTCATGTAAAGCTCCCGGAAAACCGTCATCCATATTTTCATATACATAATACTTTGCAGATTGGCCTATTTAGCACCCGAACTATATCATCTCGTCACGCTAACAAATATGCAAAGTGTACTATAACTGCTATAATTGCATAGTTAACGCCGCCAAATATGTCTACTGGTAGGAAATACTCCGGTTGGAACGAACCGGCTTTAAAATAATCTGCATTTTAATTATTTTTCATTTCCAAGATATTGGGTCCTAACATTTTTGAACTTGTGGTTTAGATTCACCCTGCTTGGAAAGATACCATTTTGCCAGATCGTAAGGCCAAGATGGCGCTTTTAAAATCAGTTACAATTAGCTATTCCGTTTTGGAAAAACAAATAATCGCTAGTTCTAAAGTCCTCTTGTCTAAGCGAACTTACTATTGAAAATTGCCAACTTTTTGTAAACAACTTTGAGTTATTTATTTCATATACTGTTTAATTTGGCGTAAAATCGGTGTAATTCTACTTGATGTTTGTCAATTTCACGCGATTCTAAATACTTGGAATTGCTTTGTTGCAAAGGAATGAATGATTTTATGGCAAATCTGGCAACCATTATGCTTTATTTTTTTTCAGTTTTTTATTAATATCTTCTAAAATAACTCGATTTTCGAAATTTAAGTCAGCTTATCAGGTTCCTCGGAATTTTACGAATCTGGGGACATGTTTCTCGAGATTCAAATCCCCATGGTTTAGGAGAAGATAGTCGAACAAGCTCTTGACAGCGGTGGCTGCGGCGGTGGTGGCGAAGCGGCCGTTACTTTTTTTTAGAATAGAGAGAAACCAATAAAATGTTCCGCCATGCTTAGACTAATACAATTACCTTATTTCGTGCAATGCTGAAGATAGCTAATGCCATATCTTTGTATTCATATCTCTAAGGAGAGAACAGTGTTGTTTTGAAGGAATATAATTAAATAACTTAATTAATCTCAAATCGGAAGGCAAACACGGCGCACTGATGGATTATGAAGCATATTCCAAACCGTATTTAAAATGGTGAAGTATAATTTGAATATGCCTGTCGAAGATTGTAAAAAGTTTTGGCAGGCGATTTTAAGATAGATTTGGAATTCAAAGATGAGTTTTATGGAACAAAGGAGAAAAATACGGCATACTCATAAATAATGAAACACATTCCAACTTAATGGAATAGTTAAGAAAAATAGGGACGAAGCATGGATTATTATATGCTTTTAATATATAGCATTTTAGTGTGGCTTTAAAATATGAAAGTGTTTAAGATATTTTTTTTTCAATTGCAATTTAGCCGTGGATTAGATTGTGTTGTGTACTATTATTGAACAATAGAAAAAAAGACCGTAGTGGAGACAGCTACAGCGGGCGCAAGACGCTCAGAATATTTAATCTATACCCACTTAAAATAAAGAACTCCATAATCGATTTTTATTATGTAATGATATCGGAACTGCATATTCTGCAGAAACTTATCGCATTCGAAACATTTCGTTGGGTACGAACATCCTCCCTTATATCAATGCTTAATGCTAAGAAATCCATTTTATGTTTGAAAAAAAGTTAAACTGGGTAATTTAGACATCTATTTTAAGCGAATTGATCGTAATTTTCCCTTCAAAGCCTGACAACCGTGACTTCAGTATAACGTCAGTGTCACTTGCAACACCTAATTCGGACACGCAAATGATAAGCTTTTTTTTTAACTCTCGGAAATAAAATGGAGCTGAAGATAGTGAAAAATTGTTTAAAAATCAGGAAACGGGTGGGTTTTCAGATTTTAAAGTATCGCAGATTTTTTTACATAATTATAAAAATTTTCAGGCCGAGCACACCAACGGTGTGAATTGTACGTTTTTAGGCAATAAATTTTTAATCTGTTTGGATTAATGCCGGTAAAAGTTTTGTTTTTGGGTGGTTGAAGCGGAATTGCGACAGAGTCAGTGAGTCAGGGATCAGCCTAAATATATAGTAGGATATGATGTATTTTTGATTCATTCGATGTTCATCTGTTTTTGTCATTAGGAATCATAGATGATGATTCATTTGAGGTGTGATTCTTCGGGGAAGTTTTTTTTCCCATTCAATCCGTTTGTTCTATTATTGTTAGCGTTTAAGTAGTTGTTAAAGTTATTTAAAAAAAAAAAAACGTTTTTTTATATATTCTGCGGTTGATTTCATATGATTTCGAAGTGCGCTTTTATTCTAATAATTTAAATTGCGTTACACAATTTTCTTTTCTTAAGCGTGAATTTATACAAGAAAATTATATTTAAATCATATTTATGTAAGATTATACTTTTATAGAATCTATATTTATGTAAGAAAATTGAATTTACTTTTACAGTATTTGTTTATGTAAGATGTATTTTCTTTGAATTAGAAAAAATATGTATTTTATGTTTAAATTGAAGCACTATAGAGAAATTTACAATTTAAATCATAAAGATTTATCAAAGACGTAAATGCATGAAAGTGTAGCTCAAAAACCGGCTGTGGAAATATGTATGATCACCGGCAATAGCACTTGGCCCAAATGCGTGAACGTGCATCTCAAGCGCAAGCAGATGAAACAGATGATAACTATTTGGAAGGAGAACGACATAGAACAGCTAGACGTTGACAAATACTTCAGGTAAACAGTCTAAGTATCTACTAAACTGCTTCAAATGTGGATACTTAGTGTCATAGTTTACAACATTTTAACGTAGCTTGCATTCGCCGTGGAGCTTTGCATTTTCCTGAAGAAAGAGTAAAAACTCAAATTAACAGAAACCATTTTGGGAACTGTAAGATTGATGTAGGACATTCCAAATTTCCTAATGAATTGCTGGGGGGGGGTGTTTCTGAGATGCCACCCACATTCCTAAGAATTTCATAAAGGAATTCGAAATTTGAAAGCATACTTTGCAATAGCTTTGTTCACATTATATGACGAGTGAAACTATTAACGATTGAGGCGTGTGCAGCTACGTTGTGAACAGTGTATAACAGACTTGATGATGTTTTTTTATAAACTCATTCATTTGGCAGTTCAACCAACTCAAATTCCTGATGCTGAATTTGAACATCCTCAATATAGGCAGATATATTTCTGCAGCAATCAAGACACTTTTAGTGAATCATTAACAATCCCCAATGTATGAGCCAAGATCTTCGCTGACACCCTCGCTGATGTTCTCTCTGCAACAGTAGGAAAGGAGGCACCTTACGTTAAACTACTTTTTGCACAACCCTGATGGCACCGACCATCGAATAATTAGCATCTCTCTTCAAAACAAAATATATGCCATTGTAACATTGAATGCCGACCAAAGCTTACCTGATAATGAATGAGGGATCCGACAGCGATGTAAACCTTTGGCAATCATGAAGATTATTGATACGTTTCAAGGCATTTAGGTATCATTATTTTACACTTAAGGAATTTTTATACACTGAACATGGCTCGGTAGCCAGTACTCTTCCTCTTATATGCGAAGAAGTTTTCTTTTCTTTTCTTTTTTTTTAGAATTATTCTCATAGCCATTAGCACTTCTGACTAAGTATTATGTCACGCACAAGACTTTTACAAAACTATTGTAGAAATCTATAATAGTTCTCAATCTCCCCGCATATATATTACATCGCTTTATATGATTAGATTGAGGAAAGGTAAAATCAGCTCTTCTAAAAGCAGATAGCATATTTCATACTTTTGTACTATCATGAAATATTTCTAATACATTTTCAGTTGCATATTTCAAATATTTTGAAAATAAGTAAAAAAATTAAATTCATCAAGTTTGTTTATTGCTTACAAATCCTTATGTTGATAACTGAACTGTATAATATTATTTGAGGAAATTCCCTTTCAAATGTCGCAACATGTTTATTTACTCAGTAAAATCTCATACTATTTCGGACTCAGCATAACTTGCAAAAAAATGTCTTTGTAAGGATCAAACCTACAAAGACAAGAAACAAAACTCATGTAACTCACCAGCCATTTGTTTAGCTTAAACATTGAAAGAATTTTAGATACTGCAAATTGCCCCACCGGGGTACATTCCTTAAAGTCTAACATAGGAACCATTTTTTTTCGTAGTGCGTGGGAAATCGGTTGATGTATTTTCGCTGGTAAATGTTAAAAGGCATGATTTCAAGAATTGTAAACAACAGGTATCAGAAAATGCTCCGTTTTTTAAATTTGTTGCTTTTCTTTCAAATTAAAAACCACTGAAATACTTTCTTATTGGAAAAATGTAAGATATATATTAAAAGAAAACACTTTACAAAATCTTACGTTTGTTAAGGGAAAGAATTAGTCATTATACATTTCATGGAATATGCTGGGAGAGAAGATAGGTGTGCTCTCTTCTAGTACAGTGGTTCCCAACCTTTTCCTCCTTGCGAACCCCTTCGAAAATCGGAAAGAAATTGGCAAACGCTTTCTATAGTCGCTCTATCCAAGCATATTATTTCCACGGGCAACTCGAATGTAGCAAAATTTGCTCAGCCCGATATTTTCGCGGGCAGGTGTTTTTCTTCCTGTATTGAGGAGAGCATCCCGCGTTTTCACCGTTTAATCAGTGAAATAAATTAGAGTTAAACATTAGTTTCTCATGATAAAAATCTATATAAAAAATATTTTCCAGAAAGAAAAAATGCACAATTCAATTCTCCAATGTATATAGATTCGAAATATGAAAAAAAAAAAAAACAATTTTTGAAGCGATTTTTGTCCACAAATTGAACACTGAGAGGGTTAATATTGTTCATGTGCTTTTGAGTTATTTATAATAATGAGCCAAGTGTAAATTTTTAAACAGAATAATACTTCGAGAAAAACCAGCAGAGGAAAACAAAGGTTTAAGAACACTGCCATAGAAAAGCGCAATAATAGACCCTACGTGCATTCGATCCCGACTGACAGAAGAAAACACCAGCTTAGGAACACTGTTAAAGAAAAATACCACAACAGAGACATTCTCTCGATTCAAACCCTACGGGAAAACGTTTTAAGTAAACAGTGAAAGAATAATAGTTCAACACGGACACTTCCTGGATGCTAGCACGGTATCCAGACGGAACAACGGTTTAAGAACACGGGTATGTAACACCACAAAGAAACAAACACTGGCTGCAAAGGGTTTAAGAACAAAATAAAAGAATAACAAATGGACACTCCGCGGATTCTAACCCAACCTCAAGACGAAGCAACGGTTTAACACGGGGATGGAACACCACAAAGAAACGGACCCTGGCTGCAATCAATCCCAAACAATAGACAGAATCTGCGGTTTAAAAACACGGATACAGAATAATAATTCGGAACCTACCAGCAGACGAAATCAACGCTTAAGAACACTGTGATAGAAAAACACAAAAAAAAATAAAGTTACACTACCTGCATTCGAACCTGACAAACAGAGGAAAACATCAGTTAAAGAACGCATTTGAATGGAATACTAGACTATGAACATTCCCTCCATTCAAACCCAAACTCCAGACGGAACAATGGTATAAGAAAACATTTAAAGAATAATACTACAACATGGACACTTCCTGGATTCTAAATAATTATCATGAATTACCGATTATTCTTACTGGAGATTTTAATGTTAATTTTCGCGATCAAGAATCTCAGCCGTCAGTTGATTTAAAAAAAATTGATCTAACTACGATTACTTCTCGACTTCAATCAGCAACGCGTTTCGGTACAACGATAGATGCTGAATTTTTAAAAAAATTAGCAAATTTAGAGAGTACAATTTATGTTTCACATTACAGTTACCACAAACCTATAATTTCATACATAAAAAGTTATGATTACATTCAAGTACCTATTTCCAATGAATAATATGAATATAACATTTATATAGTCTTTGCAAAGTACATGAATAATAAATATAATTAAATTATAATATGATATATATTTTAAGTTAAAGTTTAATCATTTCAGTGATATGTGTCGTAAACGTCAAAGAAGTTTTACTTCAATCGCGCGTAAAGATTACACGCACACACTTTTTTATATTATTCAGGTAAACATGGGGAAAAAAATTAAAGCTTTTTTACAGGATCTCATAAA
Source organism: Cheiracanthium punctorium (assembly GCA_038373885.1). Lineage (NCBI taxonomy): Eukaryota > Metazoa > Arthropoda > Arachnida > Araneae > Cheiracanthiidae > Cheiracanthium > Cheiracanthium punctorium. Next base: position 123,158 of record JAWZYV010016268.1, read on the forward strand.
ATTCCATTTATAGTGATAATACAACATTATCTTATCTCCAAAATCTCTCCAGTTTTAAGAAAAATAATCACCAAATTTGGAGCAAAAACATTTTTTTGTTGAAAAGCATTTTATTATCCATGCGTTTGGCATGATTTATCTTTCTTGTTTTAACACGAAAATGGAATAAAACTGCATGTTATGTTAAAAAAAGAATTATAGACTTCGTTAATCATGGAACTTTTATCTGCTCATTGTCATGGACATCAAACCATAAACAATTGTTTTATTTATACAGTATCTTAAATAAGTAATTTCTTCTTTGAATTCAGTGGGAGGGGATTACGGTAAACTCAGAGTACACCCCCACACTGTGCCTCACCCCCTTATATTTCTGGGGGGGTGGGCAAAGGAGAGATTCGTCCTGTACAGTTATGGGTCGGTGCCGCCCGTAGGCAAAATGTAAATCCGCCGCCCCCAACATGTTCGTTTTTCTTCTATATCTCTATCCATACTGTTAGTGCGTTGTTAATTTTAAAAATTTGTTCTAGACGAAAATATTGTCTTGAATTGCAAGGGCAACACTAGGAATTTACTTTTTTTCCGGAAAGAGCTGAAGGCTTTCTTAGGTTAGGGCTAACTGATTATTTTCCTTTTTGAACACATTTAATTTTGAACAGATTCATGCTGTATAGTGGGGCAGCATTAATAATCATTCGCTCTAGCAAATGGCTTATGACATCGAAAGTGGCCAATCTCGATTGAAAGAATGTATTCGCGGGTAAATGCTTCTTAATATGGACTAAGGGGGAAAAATTCCGCCCTAAACCGAGGCACGCTCTGGCCTGATTAGAAATACGACCGTTTAAGTAATGAGGAAACATCCAGGCTAACGTAAGTCCACATCTATCCGTTATGGTTTGTTGGGAGCTGCTTGTTTCGCAAGGCCATTTTCCGATTAATTTCTAAGGTCGCTTTCGTGTGGTATAATCCAATGAAGATTAGGTTTTTATTATGAATGCTACAGACTTTTAAGATGTTTATGGTCTATGGGGCGCTTTCCGCTGATATTTTGAAGTATAAAGGAAGCTGAGTTGTGTGTGCTATCGGCATAAATTATTGGGTTTTTGTGAATGGAGATTATGAACCATTTTAAAGCTTATCGCAGCATATTCAGCTTTGAAAAAAACTAAAAGCTCTCGATACATCTATCAAAATGTAGAGAATTATTTCTAGAAAATGGAATAAGATTGACCAACAACGGAGACAGGTGTAACTCAAGTTTTCTCATTAGGATATTATAAACTTCCCCAGACCTTGCCAGAACATAAATAGCTTATCAAAACAACATTTTTGATGCCTCAGCCTTTAGGAAAACTATCAAAACTTGTGTTTTAGCTTATTTCAGTCAACAGCTGTTTCAAGAAATTCGAGGTAAAAATCCCCTACTACAGTTTTTTTAAAGCATTTCTTATATAATTGTTAATTTAATAATAAAATTGTTAATACCTGTTGTCTGTGGAAAAGATTTCGGTATAACTTTGCAGGTTGGATGTAGTGTGTGCAATGGAATTTTAAAGTACACCATTTCATTATTTTACTAACATTTGATTACGCCAAACAATTTTATTGGGAACAATTTTATTTGGAATTAAAATCTACATGTAACAAACTACATTTCTTATTTTGTTATTAAAGATACATCATCAACAGAAATTGCATGAAATGTGAAATAAAACGCAGTGTATTTTGCAAAAGCTTCAATAATTGCTGCTTTTACGTCGGAGACATTTGAGTTAGAAGTATTTTTATTGTTATTAATAGTTCTAAAAATTATCTTAAAATAGTTTCAGTCATGGCAGATTCAAATTATTGTGATTTATGATATTCAAATTTATACAGTTTTAAGAACGCGTATTTTAGTATTCCACATGTAAATTTTTAATTTGTATATGAATTATATCTGACTATGTAATTAACTTTCGTTGTCAAAATATTTACCGATATAAGTTATTAATATAATCCAACTTTACGGCACGAATCGACAATCATTTTTTATTGCGCGTGTAAACAGCAAAATTACATTGCTTACAATAATCCCATAACCTTGCATATGATGAAATTTAAGTCACGAAATTAGAGTGAGCAAGCATTATGTAACTGAAATTAGACCGCCTTGCAGTTACCAAGATAACCTTTCTCGGAAGTGTTTTTTTTTTAAAAACGCATTCCAGCTGACTTTTCAGAGTTACTGCGAGTCGAATTTAGTTGGACATCTACAGCATTCAAAATCTTTCAGTAGTGAAGGTAGTCACCTATAGCTTTCTCTGCAATTGGTCTTTAGAATGCAGTTAATGAGACCGATATGAGAAGTTTGTTGATAGATTTCTACATACGCTACTCTTGACATAAGTTACAAACTTTAAAAATATATTCAAATCAAACAGTAACATAGATGGAACAGTAACATGGATGGAATAAAATAAGATAAAATAAGTGAGTTACATTTGTTACTACGTTATGCATGTGACTTTTTAATTTTAAGTTTAATCCACTTTAAACTACTTTTCTAAACTACCGTCTGTGTCTAATAGAATAAAATGCAACTTACATGAGTAAAGATTGCAGTTTTTATATTTATTTACGTATATAGTTTTATTTATATAGATAGATACTTTTAAAATTGACAAATTGGTTTCCAAACAACTGAAAAATTTTTAAAAATGTTAAAAAGAGTATGTAAGAGTTTTCATTCAGTTTCTAAATCCGAAATTTAAAAACGACAATGTCTACATTGTAAAACAAGTATCAGAAGTGGTAAATCACTGCGTAGTTTTTACTGAATTTCAAGAATTCATTTTGCATGAACTATTTTGAATTATTTTTAAGAAATTCTAGAAAGGGGAAGGTTTTATATTCCACAATTCTTTTCACTATATATAATTGTACTAAAGGAATCGTTTTCAAGATTAAATGATTATTTGCGGATTTCATTACCATTTCTTAAGCAATAAACACTTCCTTACCGTGCTAAATTCTTAATTAGTACTGACCTATCCTTTTGAGGCATGTTTTACTGACTGGGAATTTTTCTGTACATGGGTTGTATATAAATTTAATAACTGAAATTTTTTGAAAATAAACAAAAGAATATTTTTCAGCATAGTCTTTTTTCCTACCTTATTTTGAACACTGTTTTTTCAATTTACATTCTCACTGATAGGTGCAGAATTAAGGCCCAGCTATTACCTTTCTGAGACACCCTGTATATTATGTGCGTTATAAAATTTTTCAAAAGCAGTAATAAAACAGCAGACAAAAATAACTGTAAAATTTTGCTTTTTTTATGTTTTGTCTTTAGATGGAAGATGATGATTTGAATAAAGCGATGGAGTTTAATTTAAGCTATAATTATAAATATTATTGTAAATTAAACTTCTACATACTTTGGAATTAAATACGAAAACATTCTTTATTACTTCGAAAATTTCACAACGATACACTTTTCATGACTGTAAAAGAAATTCATTTTTTTTTGTTAATTGGCCAGTTTTTTTACTATATATGCAGAAGCATTTTCAAAACTAAGTAATGCAGATTCCAGTCATCATATCAACAATTTTAATCATCATTTAATATGTGTGCTTGTCTGTATTTTAGTGTTCTGTAATATATCATTGGTAAGTTTTTTAATATCGAAACGATTAATTAAAAAATAATGTTAAAAAATAAAGAAATTTCCGAAATTATGTAGTAAATAAACGATCAAGACAGTCGTGCAAGCATGAAGTTGTTTTACCAAACTCCATGATGACAAAGTAACATACTGTTACACAAGTGATAATATTGTTGCACAAGTAGAATGTCTAATAACATCAGTAAACTTTTAATAATGCAAATTCATTTATTCCACTAATTTAAATCTTGATATTAACAAATAAAATCGATATATTGCTGTTGAAAAACTTTTGAACCTTATTCCAAGTTTGAGTTAACGTGATTGTCCTGATTGTCGTCAAAAAGTTAAAGTTCCCTGAAAAGTTCAGGTGTAATTTTTACATAAATAATAGAATCCTTTTTTATAGAGTTGAAGCATAATTTCCTCATATCAAAGTTACATAATTATGAAACTAATAAAAATATAAAATATAAAGTTCTTTTAAACTGTTTTTATGGTGTTTCGGTTGGAAAGCAGAAGTTCAGATAATGTTTCACATTTCCTTGCATATTGTCTGTAGTCTTAAGTACTATGTCCAGGGGCGTAGCCAGGGGGGGATATCGGGATATATCCCCCCTCCCCAAAATTTTTGGATTAGTGATGAAATTCCGTCTATTTATACACATATAAGCTCATATCCTCCCCCGAAAAATTTTCCAATCGCATATCCCCCCCCCCCCGAAAAATTTTCCTAGCTACGCGCCTGACTATGTCTTATCTAAGCACTATCAGAATAAACGATCTCGGGAGGTATTGCATCCCCCCGCCCCCGCCTATTATCCCAGAATCTAATAACTAGTTGTAAAGCTTCAACAGTCGTTTTATTTGTCTTATCTACCTATCTGCATCGAGTGATTCAAACTAAATGTTCCCGCGATTATCTCTTAATCCGCAAGTGATCGAAAATTACAAAATTTGTTAAACTTCGATTAGTTTTCGAAAATGGTAATTTTTTACAAGGGTAATTTTTTACTGTATAGATCTTGCAGTGTAAAATGTAACTGTATCACTTATGTCTGGAAAAATGTTGTTGTTTGCCTAAGAATGTAAATAACAAAAAGTCCATGTCTGCAACTGGAACAGATACTGGGATATCTCAAGTTAAAACTTTTAGAATATGTCGTCAAAAATGAGGGGATGCCCCAAAAGTTAGAAAAATAAAATTACTAACATAATGACAACTGACGTCAACTTATGCTCGTGGTCATTCGGCTACTGGAAATTATTTTATCTAGAATTTTAATGTAATTCATGTTTGGTATTTTCTAGTAAAAATTACACCACACCAATGTGTGTATCGTTCTCGATTGAACTTTGAAATTCTATCTCTGGAAGCATAAGATAATTGATGCATGACCCTTCAAAGTCTAAATTTTCGATAATTTCTTAATTTAGTACTTATCTTCAAATAAAACTACACCTGTTCATTTCACGAGTTTTCCACGAATGCGTTTAATTGCCATTTACCAAGAAAGGGATAATTATTAACATTTATCAACTCCAGTTAGTCCCCTAAAGTAAAACATTTTTCGTCTGAAAATGTATGTCAACACAGCAGGTAAAACGGTGTAAGTCGTTATTTTTAATATTAAGTATCTCGGTAACTATTTCTCGCTTTTTCACATTTTGTTTTTAATTTACTTCATAGACACAGAGTAATATTTTCTCAAATGACATGAGAGACCGTATAAAAATTATTTTTTTATTTTAATATGTATACAGCCCCTTGTAGAAAAATTACCCAATTAAAAGTTACTCTAAATTTGACAAACATTTCTAATCGAAACTAAGTCTCGATCATTTACGGCTTAAGTGATAATCGCTGTACCATATATTTTGAGTCACCCGGTATATAAAGAAGCAAAAGTTTCTCTCATTAAATATTAAAAAAGGTACTTTTTAAATTTGTATACGATCACTGTACCAAAGAAAGAAACTCCCCATTAGTAAAATGTACCCCGTACACTAATGAAGTGATATACAAAATTTAAGCCTTTCTCAACTAAACTTTTCAGAGATATCTTTAAACAAAAATGGTAAAGGGCTATACATGCATTTTTGAAATGCACTCTTAACTGCAAGAGCGAAAAAAAAGTATTCGCTATTTATATACGTGATTTTTTCCCTGTGTAAGCTATTAAAAAGTGCCTTAAGTCAGCACACATTTATCCTCATATCTCTGACATTGTTTAGGATATAATTCTAAAAGTTCGCACATCACATCATTAGTAATTAGAGCACATTTTACTACTAAAGATTATGGTTTTTTTACAAGGGTCATATGCAAATTTTAATGACGTCACTTTATGAAACGAGATATTTTCTTCATAATATAGTATTTTTTAACTACCTTTTATGAGCACTTCTTTTCAATCTACTATGCCTATTTATCACTAATGGATAAACAAATAAAACGTGTTACCAACTTTTTGGGGCATCTTGTATAGTTTCATTACAGTTTTATATTGTCTCACATTTTATGCTTTAATCTGATTTATTCTTTTAAAAATTAATGTAAAATTTTATTTTTTACACAGAAATGTAAATAGAACCTGTACATGAAATACTGTTCTCCTCATTACTGAAGAGTTTATAAAATCATTCATATTATTTATATATATTAAAAGAACTACATAGTTTATATGATACATTATGATATTCTTTAACTAGATCCAGTAAATCTGTCTGAGAAAACTATTAGATGATATTTTCCTTTGAATTTTACTTATTTTATTCTTTAGAAACATGCCATAAAGTGTACTTTTTTGTCCTTTAAGAAAGTTGCTTTTTTTATAAGAATACAAATTTACAATTATAATTAATTTTATGGTCTTATAATTAATTATATTTTTATCACACTTAAAAAACTCAACTAACTTTTTTCTTATACGTAAAATTACTTTTGTTTTATAAATAATGTTTTACGTATATTATATATATTTTTCACAGCTTTTTAAAATTTGTGTGTTTGTTTACCGTCCTCATACAGTGTACTTTGAACATTCAAATGTAAAATAAATAGATGAAGCTTTTTTCGTTTTCTGAATGAAAATGCTTCTAATGTATTTCTCCCTTAAATTATTTAAATTAAAATTATATACATTCAAAATTTATAATTAATTACGCGTTTAAATAATTTTATTTTAAAGTTACTGGTGAAACGATTTTAATTACTTAAAATTGTTAGTATGTTTTGAATTAAAAATTGCTAGATAGCGATTATTATCGTTTGAAATGTTAACTAAAGCATTTAATTTCAAATGCATGCTTTTGCTTAAATATCTTTGCTAACTGTTTCTTATGATTTACATTACAGACGTTTCTCGATTACAAGAAAATGATATTAATAGTAAATCTTACAACATGAACAATGCATTTGCGACCAGTTTATTTGTATTGATTGGTTACAGCTAAAGTTATATTATTCAAAACTATATAAGTTCCATTTCGTTCGGCATACTTCGTGAATACGTTATTTGGATTATAATGTACCATATGCCCAATACGCTATATGGGCCGATAAAAATTTGCAATGATTCTGTAGTGAAATCTGCAATGGTTCAAATTTCAACTCCTAGGATTGGAGGGGGTCGCACTGAGAACAAAAACAGATAATGGATAGATATTACAGACTATAACATATTCAACAGTAGCGCGAATATTTCAGCCACCAGTTTAATTTCCTGGTACCTTGCTTGCTTTCAATACAGACAGAGCCCGTATGCTTGCTCCATCTCGTATTGTCTGACTGCGTTTAGCTTGAAAAATTGACAAGCTGCCAGTAAAGGTTAATCCATATGAACCTGTCGAGGAGGGGAGAAAGCCAGCGGTGTGAATGCACGTCTTTCATCTTGTTCATTGATGTCTTAGCTCAATTGAATTAATAATATCCATCTGAATTTTGCGGCTGTATTAGTAAATATAGTACTCCTAAACAATAAAATGGTTCGAACATCTAAGAATAAATCGTTTCGAAACAAGCGCACATCTGACTGACACCCCTGACTACTAACGGACGTGAGCGTTTCCGCCACTAAACCGGATGTTTAAGTTTTTATCTAGTCGGTAGTCAAACAGTGATATTTTAGAATCGCTATAATTGTCGCAGGCATGAAAGTCAGGATATTTGTTGTTGTTGTTGTTGTTGCTTATGCCCTCTGATAACCGCATACCGTGCCAGATCCCCCTTGATAGGGAGGTGATGAGCAGAGGGGCGTCTTTCACTTTTAGTGTGCCCCAGTGGGTGCAAGTCCTACCTTAGCCCGGGGTCCCCTAATTTTGAACCAATTCCAGGAGAGAGACAAACCCCTTGAAATCGTAACCGCCAGAGGTATCGTTTGACAGCTCGGTGGACATTGAAGCCACCACGGACTTTACGGACACCAGCTCCCATTAGCGTACACGGTCCCTCAGCAGTCGAGCCAAACGGGTGTTGACCCTCCCAAGTACTGGCCAAGCCGGATGCAGCTTCACTTGCCGTGCTCTTATGGAAGCCCTCTCCGCCCAGGTGCTCTCAGCCCAGACTACTGGGGGATAGAATACTTTGGAAAGCTAGGAAGTCGAATTTCTTGAAATTATCCAATCAACTCCAAAATATAGGAGCGAGCCTTGCCTTAATGGCCAGGGAATGTGAGGTGGCTTACCATTAATCATGAAGATAGCATGGCTAAACACTCTCGTTCGTGTTATGCGGGAGCGACTTGCTACAGAAGAAGTTCGTAGTAATGGGCACTCTTGCATGAAATACTTTTCAGATCTCAGAAGAGTATTCTCCTCGATGTACAAAGAATGTGTAAAGAATTTGCAATGTGAAAGATGTACAAAGAATGAAAAATCTGTAAAACCACACCATACAGTTAGGGTCCGACTGAGAAATTCGGAAGCCGTAGGCTTAACACTTTCTGGGGGCCCTTATATAAGGTCATAGTTTATTGGTGCTTGTTACTTATAGTCACAGGTTGCAAATGTTTGTCCGCAATGGCGTACATAAGACAAAACTTTTGATTTTTTTATTGATAGATTATTTCAAAAGCATACATGCTTTATCCGTAAAAATCTGTTGTAATCGGTGATATATTTGTAAGAATCAATGGTAAAAATTGTAAATTTTTCTGCTTTTTAAAATTCAGTACAATTGTTGGCTTAATTATAATGTTTTCATTTTTTAAACTCGCTGCTTGAAGTTATATTAACAGATGGAAATTAAAGACAAAGATTCATTTTCCTAAAAGTTAGAGAAGTATTATTTTATATCTTAATAATTTTTAATTATTATAGCAATCATTTTTTATTAATATTAATATTTTTTCTGTCTTTTTTAACAGTTTCTTTTTGTAATTTACTCCAAAAATCATATGATGTAGCAGATAACTTTGAAATTTACATTATAAACGTATCCTTTATAGATACAAAAGTAGTCCAATTTTGACAATGACAACATGAACTTTTACCATATTCTACAATAAATCACAAATGGCACAATAGAGAACAGATTTAAAGATAGAGCCCACGATATATCTTGCTCAGAAATAAATAATAAAGCTTATGTTATCTGGATAAATTTCATTTACTGATAATACGAAGTTCGAAATTCGTAAATGCATTTGAAACATCAAAAATTAAGACAAACACAAAAGATTATTATGTAATTTAAATATTTAAAATTCACGAATCAATATACTTTGTAAGACAATTGATTCAGTAGTAAAATATGTTTTAAAAGTATTTTAACAAATATTGTTTTTAAAAAGTCAGACATGCAATAAAGGTCGTTATAGTTGTATACATAGTATATTTTTAAACGTGAAAATATGTGACCATTTAACACACATAATTTGCGAAATTGTAATAAAAAACTTTGTACTTCTTTTTTTCAAACTTTCTACTAAATTAATTAATAACGAAAACTTCATCGTAATTCTTGAAATTCTTATCTTTAACCGTTTAAATGATGCGTGACATAGTCAACAGGACATCCTCGCATATTTCACTCTTTTAAGTGATGCATACGTAACTCACCTTGAAGTAATTTTTTTTTCCTTTGACAAGTTATTATGAAATCATGCAACACTCAGATTGCCTTTGCGTGCAAACGGGATATTTTTATTTAACCTTCGAAATACTCAGAAGAACAAAGACTCTCGTTTCATTTTCCCTCACGTAAATGATAGTCGAAATATTAAAAACTGCAATTTTTCAATGAAAAAATGAACTGAAAACACGAATTACAAATAACAGTTTAAACTGTGAACGTTCATGTGGGGGAAGGGTTTGCAAAAACGCATTCCTTGGAGTCCTTTAAGAGAACATTATCAGAAAATACAGCACGCGAGAAAAGAGGTATATTTTTTTATGCATAGGAATATCAAGTTAATCTCTTTCTTACAAGTATATAAAGGTTTGTCTGAAGGAAAAAAATTGCTGTAGGTTTTTCATTTTTATCCTCCCGCGGAAGGCAATTTTAACAGTTTAAGCTATGCAAATAATTCAGGTTTTAGTAGTTTCTTTAGCATTCGTTGCAGTTTCCTTTGCTGGAGATGATGAACCTATGGATGCAAAAAGAACAAGGATAATGAATTTCTATAAGTGCTTATCTTGCAGTAAGTTCTGAGTTTTATATTTGCTTCGATGCAAATAGTAAGCAGTAGAAATCTCTTTTTTACTAAGTAATTTAAGCTATATTTTATCACGAAGTACTCTGAATAATCTATATTTGTAAATAATTTAAGTAATTTAAGCTATATTTTATCACGATGTACTCTGAAGAAGCTATATTTTTAAATAATTCGCCAAACATATTCTGAAAAGTATAAATTCGAAACTGATGAATTTTAATGACTTCGTACAGTGATTCATACTTCTAATGAATGTATTCAATATGTACATTAATCTAGTTAGTATTCAACTGGACTGATCATGTGATGATAGACTGGCATACAGAGAACGTTTCGAGGACTCCACTAGAGGACGGCGGAAGTACCCAGTGAACGTTTTGCGAATGCCGCTAATAGGCGGCACAAGTACCCAGAGAGCGTTTCGTTACCGCCGCCACTAGGCGGCAGGGTTAAATGGCTGTTTTTTAAAAGCAATAAGTTTATAAAGTCCTCGGTACTGTAATAAATAATTATCAGCAAAAAAAAGAAGAATGTAAATGTTTTCCAGTTGACGACTGTATTTGTGTAAATGTATATTACATCATAAACTTGTAAGTTCGCGATTAAGTAGGCAACATATTCTAAGCAATTTGATAGACCTTTTTATTTCTAAAGTAGATATCATATATGTGGAATACTGATAGTTTTTAGACATTGTTTCATTATAATTCAACAGTCACTGAGATTCTATACCCTTTTAGTTTATTCTTCGTTAAGTCACACTCCATAGAAAAACTAGATTATTGCACTAGATGCAACAGTAGAATTTGCCTAAGAAATCTTTCTCTCATACAAAAGCAAATTCGCAAGTGCAGTAAAAACTATAGACTGAATTGAAATTAATAATGCGACCGGGCAATGGTAAGATGCATATCGAAGTTCTAAAATCTGGTTTAAATAGTTTTTCCTCGATGTTTTAAACCTCACATGAGGTTTCATCATAATATCCGAACTGTTATAAAGATTCTCTTTTAGTTAATATAATTAAAATTAAAATAATTTTTTTTTGAAATATGGACCATTGGTGTATATTCTTTTTTCATCACTTTTCATTTGCTAGCTCAAGATCCAATTTTTAAAGAGGAATTTCAGAAATGTCACATGCTGAAACCTGAAAAGGTAAATAACTTTATCTTACTGTAAAAGTAGTTCTTGCCCTTCAACCAAAATCAGAAATGTCCTTGCATTTTAACTTTTAATAATACTGCTACGCACTTCATTTTGCTGTTTTTGTTGTTCTTTTATGCTCAAATAATTTTTATTCAATCTTTTTACTTATAAATGATTTCTTAGAACTATCAACTTCAAGTAACGACCATATTATATTCTATGCTGCTCAAACTACAATTCACTTACTGACTGTAGAAAAATGTCTTATGATTCACTTTGAAATTTCAGAGTAAGAAAATGGGAAAGGAGTGCTACGATGAACTGATGCAGGGACATGATACTGAAGATAAAATGTGGAACGCTTTTTGCAAAAATGAACACGACGAGCTGGAAAAAGTTAGTATAAAAGCAGTAACATATTTTTTAAATGCCAAGGATCGTGGAATCAATAATAAATAATCCCATCTTTGTAATTCTATAATCATTAATATGAGTAGTCAAAATTTACAAAATAAGTAGACTTAAAATAGAAAAAAATCGTTTTAAAGTACTTATACTACATGGTTGTTTTCGTTTTGTATAAGTACTTTACAAAACGAAAGTACAAGAGCTGCAGAATTAAATCAGCCGTAAAAGAAAGCATGTTGGCAAATCAAAATCATCTGTATTCTAAAACAGAGGAAAATTAATCACCAGATTAAAAGCATGAAGATTGACATTAATGACTCATTTATATTGATATTTATAATTTTTTTTTCTATCAGTGTTTTAGTCTATAGAAAATTGTTTGTCACTGAGTAAAAGATTGTTTTTTGATGTTCAAATTTATAGATGCTGGGGTCTATAATTCATTTAGACCCCGATTGCTTTTTTTAGATATACCTATCACAGTCAGTATGTATCTGATGAGCACTTCACAAATTATGCACTAAACTTGATTCATGCAATTCACTTTTGTAAAATCACTACTTTTCTTCCAGGGTATGCTGTCAGATGATATCAGGTTTATGCACACTTCATTACAAATAATCATTTTAAGTAAATATACGATTACTTTATATCATGTGGTAATCAACAGGATAAGTCTAAACAATTGCATATAAGTTGAACCAGATATAAAGAAGTTCTAATTAATGATTTGAAATTTGAAGCTACATTCAAATGATAACAGACTGAAGAGATGATGAGAGGCTTTGAAGCTAAATACTAGAGACGGAATTCTCTATAATCAGTAATAGAGAATGCCGTCTCTATTACTGATATACTATTAAAAATGTTTATATATAATTTACTTTGCATTTATCTGATAAAAAACATCCTTGAAATAAATTAAAGTTAATTATACAAAAACCTGTACGTACCTTCAACAATTAAATGATTAATGGCATTTGTAATACGGTTTAGAACTGGGAAAAAATAGGGACAAGTTAATAATAATTATTTTAAGATGTTTATAATTCATTTAGACCCCGGTTGCTTTTTTAGATATACCTATCACAGTATGTATCTGATGAACACATTACAAATTATGTACCAAGTGTTTCTAGCTTAACCCCTAACATTTTAAAAGCAACAATAAACAGAGTTTTAAAGTGACAGAATTTTAAAACTTTCTCTCATATTTATATCTGAAGATTTAGTCACATACGCAAGTAAAACAGCTTTTCGAATACTTTCATTATTAGCAAGATATATTAGTACACAGATTAAAAAATTTGTAATTTTTAGATTAAGAATCTCTCTTTTTCTCTCTCTCTATATATATATACAAATCTTAATCCTTATCCATAAATATTCTAGTGATAAATGAGCATTTTCATTAGTTGTGTAAGCATTGACAGCAAAAAGAGATGGTAAAAGATCTCCCGGCTTGCTTACATTATGCTTCATTATTACTTGATAATGACAAAAATTAATTGAGATAGGAAATATATGTTTTAAATTTTACTTGTTTACATATTTTTATTTATATTCATATCTCACAATATTCTTTATCTTTTCTAGATGTTCGAATGCATCATTCACCACCAAGACAGAAAAGAAGTAAGTGCAGCTTTTGCATTAGTGACGAATTTTAAAAGTAGATTGTTAATTTCAAAATGAAATCGTATTTGGTATTTTAAAGGTTTTATCGAAAAGGCCATTTTTGAATAATTATTCACGTATCTAAATATATTTTTGTTGTGAGGAAGTGTTTAATTTGTCATACCTTTACTTCTTATACATTTGCAAACTAAAATCTTTAACCAAAATACTTTGTGAGAATGCAATTGCCATTGTAGGGCATAAAATAAAAATAATTTTTTTCTTACATACTTATTTTCTTGCATAATAGAAAACAAAATTTTATAATTTTTTTCATATTTATTTCAAATAGTAAAATTATATTTATAATTTTCCATACTTTGTTTTTTGTAAAATAGGAATTTATTCTTTGGTTATTTTTAAATTACTCCATGAATATTTAGCAATAATACAATATAAAAACAACTACTTGTGTTTTTACATGCAATCAAATGATATGCATTCACAGAAAATATCAATAAAATGGGAAACAAATTATATTGTCCTTATGAAATTAACTAGTTTAACAATTAAGACATTCTTCTTTTCGTTTTCGTATGAAAGTTTTTGTGTATGCATTTGAAAAAATAGTGAGAAAGTAAAATTATATTTATGAGAAAGTAAAATTATGATTTTAAACTGACTGATTTTCAAACTGCAATACACAAATGCTATGGATATTCAATCTAGATGAAATAAATTTTAGAAGCTTAGTAACGGGAGGTTTTATAGAATTTTAGTTACTATCAACTTCTGAGCGTATTAGAAAACGGTTAAAAAAATGTAAAACTCTTTTCACTGGGTATAATTTACAAGTAAGAGATGTTTGGCATAGAAGGGCAATATGCGGCGTTGTAATATTGCACTAAGAAAACGAACGGGTTAAATTCGAGTTCAAGAATAAAAAAGAAGTATGACCCCCTTACCAGTCAAAATCAGTCAAAAATTTTTTGAACTCTACTAAATTTAGGCAGTTTAAAAAAAATAATCAACTTTGATAACGTATATAAGCTCTAAATAAGATTTAAGTTTAAAAAAATTAACTTTTATTTAAAATTTTGTGAAATTTAAATTAAAATGTTTAATTTTGCCAATTTATCATAAATGTAAATGCTAGAAATTTTTCACTGTGTAACTTGCATATGCTTTTTTACGCTTTTAGTGATCTAAGAATAAATTTGATGTATAATTTACTATTAAATCAAGGATCTAGATGATTTCTTCAGTGGAAAGCTCCAGAGTGGTGTTTTTGGTGCCTTTGGCGATCCAAACATAAGACTAATAGATTATATCCCATTAAGGTTTTATCTAAATACGTAATTTTTTGCTCATTATATCAGCCAAACAAATAGTATATCAACAGAGCTACCAGCTTCTCCAAAAATGCCGGCTTGTGAAATTATTACACAGGCTTGAAAAAGGTTTTATAAGGCTGGAATAAGATTTAAAAAATGTTTTTTTTTTCATAATTCGTGTATTGACAGCTAGCATGCATGAGTACGCAAAATTTTAGCTCAATTGGAAATTGTAAAATTAGTAAAATATTCATTGCTGACCCAGTCATACTGTGTGGATTAAATAAACGTCTTAAAAATACGTTGAAGCTGAGATGTATTACACTAGAGAAAATTGAAGTTACATGAAAGTAAAATTATGTTTCATGCTTAGAAGGTAAATAAGTTAAATTCGATGTATTTTCAGACGTGCTTAGTCAATGCTTAGTTACGTATTTACATCCTTAACAATTTTGAACCTCTCGGACATTTAATGTTCAAACAAACTTCAATTATTTTAACGCAATTAGGCCGTGGCTAGAGAAATTCCTTTGTGTATATGAGAATGCTTAAAATGTGGCCTTATTATTTTACGGACAGTAACAATTAATTATTGAAAATTAAAATTATTTGATGGACTGGAAAGATAATAAGTAACCTAATTATTAATGAGACAGAATGGTAATTTTTTAATTAAATCATTAAATTTTCTATGAATATAATTAAACATCTTTATTTCAGATGGATGAAGATGATTGGACGAAGCTTAAGGAATATATTGTAAGTTCGTTGGATTGGAAATTATATTTTCCTCCTTTTAGTTTAAATTTTTAATTGCTCTTCATATATATAATACAAACTTGTTCAGTTTTTTTACTGAAAAAACTGTTTACCAAAATAAAATAAAATAAATGCGTATTAACTGAAGTAATTGTAGTTTCAGTAATACAGCATGTCGATTGGCCACTTTCTTGTTATAGAAACATAATCACGAATTTTAAACACCTTAATATAAGTTGTAACTACCTTAATATAAGTTAAGGTGGTTATATGTTTATAAACACATTATATGTTTATAAACACCTTAATTTGTTATTATGGTTATATGTTGGTTATATGTTTATAAACATATAACCAACACCAAACATATAACCACACCTTGGTTATATGTTTATAAACACCTTAGGTGGTTATAAGTTTATAAACACCTTAATATAAGTTGTAACTATTAAAAGGAGTAAAACCATTATTTTAGTAGCAAATAAACAAATTTCCTTCGTTTAGTAGGAAATCTTTTGTTGAATCTTTTATGTCTCTGTCGGACATCTGAAAGTAAAAGTAAAATAAAATACATTTAATGGAAGGCCTAAAACACGATTATAATTATGCAATCGATTTCAATTCAAGCAGTATTTTTTATTTATTTACTTACTTATGCTAAAAATATATTTTTAATTAGACTTGAATAGTCTGAATAATTTTAATCGTATTTTATTTGAGTCCATTAACATAAAAATATTAATGAGCAATTAAATTTGATCTATCAACTGGCTTAGCACTAGTTGTATAACGTTTTGCTTATACTGGTTAAAGTCTGCGTCCTTTCTGTAGCTAATAATTTGAGAATCGAAGAATATTAAGATTCTACAATTATTTTAGCTCTTAACCACTACCTATGAGCAGTCAAAAAATTGAATTTTAAACTTTTTAAATAAAAATTGCAATTATTCTGTTTTGTTACAAACAACATATAACAGCTCTGAAAATTGGATGATAAAGAATAGCAAACAAATATATATTACTTTATCCAAAGAAATAAGTAAATCAGCAATAAAAGAAATTTTAAAAAATGTGGTGTGGTATTTACACACATAAGATGCATGCATACAAAACATAAGATATTTCCACCAATAAAAGGCTGCTAGATTTCTTGCTGCGTGTCTTGAGCTGATTTTTAATGAAAGCAACTATCAAAGTTCCAGTAATTTCAAAACAATAATCAAACAATTAATACAATATGATAAAATATAATTTTTAAAATTGTAGTATAATTAAATTTTGAAGAAATGCCCTAACAAAGTTTTTAAGTAATTTTCTCATAAATTCATTCCGATGATTGTATTTTTTTTTCAGGACTGCTCAAAGAAACTGGATGCTAAATTCTGTAAGCACTAGCAAACAGTGATATCGAAAAATTGCCAGAATAATTTGCAAAGTGTGATTGTTCAGGATTTAACTGCTGAAACTGATTGTAACATTTTAGATTAATAAAAATTTGTTGATCTGAATGACACTACTTTCCTTGTGCTTATATGCAACTATCATCTACTAATTTAAAAAAATCGCTTCCTTCTTTATTCAAACCACTTTTCTTAAACCACTTTACGGAGCAAGGCTGGTCGGAGTTAACTGGACTGGTGAAGTGATCGCTGAAGCAACTCATTGAAATTTTAGTGCGGTTTCCCTATAAGTATGGAATAATAAACCCGTTAACTTATAGAATAATCATATATTTTCCTTCTTCGAATTTAAAATTTAGTAACCTCCTCTATGTACGAAAAAGCAAACAAATTTCGCTTCCTAGAACGTAACAAGATCTAAACGCGCACACGCCGAATATCCGAGATAAAGATTTTCTTGCTCCCGTGAATATTTTACTTCGGAATGTGGGTTTTGTTTCCGAACTCGAAAGTCCTAATTGAACATAGTAGTTGCCGTTATATTTTTGGAACCTATACTGCAATAAATAACATTTCTAAATGTTTTTGCTGTGCAGAATGGAAAAATAATTCCGTGAAAAATTGTAGGTTTCTCTTCGCCATACTGTTACTAAAAATTAAAAAATGGAAATAAATAAATGAATAATGCAAAAATTCAAACTTTCAATTACTTTCCCAATTTTATTCAAGCGGAGTACAAATTTAAAAAAAATTAAATTTAAAATAAAAATATTTAATTAGTAACCAATGTCTCTACAAATATTAATTGTAAAATGTTTTTATTTTATCAACATTTATTTTACTTTAAGAGGCGAATTTCTCGTATAGTTTCATTTAAGAAAATCTCAGTAACAAGAACAAAATAAAAATTTTATAAAATAAAATGGTGCAGAGCAGAAATGTTCTTTCATTTGCATTCAATGTTTGAATAATGCTTACATAATAAATAATTAATTTAATGCTTTGTACAAATGATTTATGTGTGTTATTCATTTTAAACTTTTTTCGACAGTAAAACTTTATTGTTTAAACAAAATGCACCAACCTCATACATATCAAAAGCAATGCGTTACGCTTTCATAGCATAGAAATAATTAGATATATGTTTTATTTTTCTCGATTCATTTCATGCAATCATTGTTTGCAAATAATTTTACAACCAAGAACTACTTTTAATATTATTTGATTTTAGAAAAAAAAATATAGAAAATACAAAGGACTTTGTATCCGGATGCAGATTTGTTTTAGTTTTACAAATAAGCAGCTATATCTAATACCCAAATATTTTAATTACTATTTGGTTCGCACTTTCTCATTCTAATTAAATAAAAGTGTTCTTTTTACATTCTGTGAAATTAATTTATAATCTTTTCGTCCGAGGTTTCTGTTTCCTTTGTTCGTTGTGTCATTATTAAACACATATTGGCATTAATTAAAATTTGCATATTAATAATTTTCCGTAGCCATATTTATAATACAAGCTACCAAATTTCATGCTTATACAATCTTAAGCATGCAAGGATCAAGTTTAAATCAAAATTATTACAAAATATTTTTGCAATTACATGGAAATGTGGTGTTGCGATAAGTTTGTTCAGAAAGTTAAGGAAGTAAATGAATATTTCACTAAAACATGAATTCATTTTTCTGAAGAAAAAATGCAATAACGAAAACGCGTACTCTTAATAGCAGTACAATCATCTTACAAACCCCCCCCCTCCCCTTTTCCACACAAATCAGTTAAAAGTTGGTGGAATTTTTCTTTTTCCAATTTAGAAAAACTTTTTTTTTCTTGATAACCAATCCGTGAAGAACAAAATTTTGAATTCAATTTACAGTTGGACCCATGTAATGGAATGTCGGTTAAAAGAATGTATCGCTTAATGTAATATATTTTCATTGTTCCAGTCCATAGTAGTTTGTCAATAGGATCAAGGATAATGAAACATTCCACTTATTAGAATGATTTTTTATGACAGTATGGCTATTCCATTAAGCGCTCTTGACTGTATTTTACTTTTTGTACAGTAATGACAGGAAATGGCATCACTGGTAAAAGACAGCAGCTACAGTGTGTGACCGGTACAAGAATTAACTGAACTTTATAAAGCCTTGTTTTCTTGGTAGTACAAATATCGTACCAGCCGGTTACATGAAGTCAAATAAATTCTTCAAATAATCACTCATGAAATATGCAGAGCTTGCCGTGAAGAAGATTATGCGAATTATCTTGGGCCGTACGGGAGGTAGAGAAGGATTAGAAGAAGTTGCAATATTCTCATTTTTGCGTCGTGTTTAGAGCAATAACACAGATATGATCTCCGTTCATAAGTGTAACTAGAATTTTTATTGAAGAACAGTAAGTATTTACAAAGTCATTGGAAGGCAAGGGGGTAGGGAAGAGTTGCAAATTTACTACCGCATAAATGTTCAACTGGAGTTAAAGTGATATCCTCTCGCAGCGAAAGAATTAGACGTAGCTAATGAAAAATACGCACTAATGAAAAATACGCCAACAAACAAATAATTGGCTCACACATCCGGAACGGTTAAGAATAAAACTGTGTATTAACCTTAAAGGCCCAAACAATTAGGCTGAGAAATTTAAAAAGGTTACCCAAACGCGTCAATGAAGAAAGTCGCCAAGATCCAAGCGTTAGAAATTGCTGGCTTTAGCAAAAATTGACAACCTCTCTGAAAGTTAGCAGCTGCAATAACAAAATACATTCTAACGTACTGAAAAAGAATTAGCAAATATTCCGTCATAAACCACAAAGAACCGAAATGCTTTAAGTGGATGTGGGGGCTGTATATAACATGCACCGTGTAAAATACAGGACAGGGGTTTTATACTAGTGCCAAAAAGCAATATGTGATGTCGGCATCACACTTGCTGGATAACGTTCAAAAATTTGGCAGTCCGTACTGATCACTCGCTTCTGACAAGGAGAAAACTTTTTTTGTCGCTCAAACAGAACATGGAATATAAACTGTTTTGCGAATATTTTATACACATGTTTTCTTACATATTTTATACAAATATTTGATAGTCACTTGAAATTAGAGTAATTCTCTTTTATCTGCATAAAAGTAACATGGCGAACAGCATAATTCTTCTAGAAACTTACTTGAATCGCTATAAGAATGGCACTGTTGTAAAACGACAGTTCAGGTATGCTGTCAAAAAATTTAATTAATTGCATTTTTATTCTTTATTTTCTAAATTTTAAAGTTCTTTTTGTATTATTAATGTAACATAATTTTACTAAAAATAATATAATAACACAAGCGGCTATTTTTAACAAGAATGATTGCTGGAGGAATTGTTGAACGAAATAGGTTGTTAAAATTAACGAAAATTTTTATAGGATAAATCTCGTCATAAAAGAAAGGAAAATCCGCCTCAGTTGTGAGTTATCTAAATACCTTTGAATAATTTAAATTATTAATTAGCTATTTAATGAGAACATAAAACAAGTATACTCCGACAAAAAATAAATAAATAAATAAATAAAAAATACACAGACGTAAAACATCACAGTTGCCTATTTCGCAACGGAAAGTGGAGTAACCATATGCACAGTACCCTATATAGGTGTTACATTTAGTTTTTACTTCGAAATCATTCATGGATTCACTAATTAGCGTAGAAAACCACTTAAGCGTAACGTGTTTAAAAGTTCGGATAAAGAAATCATGCGCTTTTCTCAATATATATATATATATATATATATATATATATTTGTTGTAACAGCTAAAGCATTGAACGAGATTCCTGCTATACACCAGTTAAGAAAATCTCACTGCACACCTATACTGCACATGTGGCTGCAATCTATCGACAATTACCAGATATACAAGGGCTGCGGCATCTGTCCCGGGTGCGGCGACTCTCCCGAAATTACCCTATACATGATTTCCTAGTCAGACGTAATTGCAATTGCCAGAAATATTACCAAAAAAATAATATAAAGTTACAGTGAAACTATGATATTTTTCTGTTTCACTGCAAATTTAATTCACAATATTTAAATACAGGATGTTCCAAAAAGGGGGAAACGGGCTTTAATTCTTTACCTATTAGAAATGTATGGGCAATGTAAATTTAAAAAAAAATGTTCAAAATAAGGTCGGAAATAGGACTCTTTAGAAAAATATTCCTAGAGGATTTTTTTTTTTTTTTTTTACCGGAGAGGGGGTAACTTTTGTAAACGGGTAATTTTTGCGAAAGGGTAACTTTTTGTAAAAGTTCATTTACAAAAAGTTACTCTTTTTTAATTTTTATACGATCCCCGAACAAAAATATTCCTAATTAGTAAAATGTGCCCAGTCCACTAATGAGTTGATGTACCAAATTTGAATCTTTCATTATGCAGTGTCGCAGAGATATCTTCAAAGAAAGGTGATAGGGGATTATACATGATATTGAATGTAAACGTGTGCTGCTCGAGTAGAAGAAAATATCTTCTTTCGTAATTTCTGCACGGCTCCTGAAATGTGCGATCATTCGATGTGATTTTTCCCTGTCGAGAGCCATTATCAAGTGGTGTAAGTCAGCGTCGTATTTATCTTCATATCTCTGGCACTTTTTAAGGTATAATTCTAAAATTTTGTATGTTACCTCATTGGTGTATGACGCATTTTAATAACTGAGAATTTTTTTGTACGGAGGATGTATACAAATTTTAAAAGGTGTAATTTTTTTAAAATTAACGAGAGGAATTTTTTTTCAAAAGTCTTATTTCTGATCTTATTTTGAACATTTTTTTCCGTTTACACTGACCTCTTACATCTAATAGATAAAGAATTAAATCCCGTTACCACATTTTTGGGGCATCCAGCATATATAAATATATATCTATAATAAAATAAATAAATAGTATTTTCTAACATTTTTATGTTGATGCACAATGCCTGAAATTATTACAAATGAAGTTTTATCGTTTCATTTGGCATATTTACATTACATAAAAGCATGAAAACATATCAAAACGATAAAGAATTCTGTTTTTAATATGCTTGCACGGTAAACGTGATTTAAGATGTTTACCATAAGATAAACGCGACATTTATAAAATAAGGATCTTGGTTGTGGTAAAATAATCAAAACATTCTGAATTTTCAGCGGCTGAAGCAAATGCGTTTCACAGACACATAAAATAAATCCTATAGCAGATTGAATAGAAAATTACTAAAATGCTTTTTGTTGAATTCATTTTTCACTGAGCAGAGATGTATATAAGATATAAGAAATTCACGGTTTGTGGAAATTATTCCATATGAGGCAAGTACTCTTTTAATAGAAGATCCACTCTTGCTTATTAAAGACTTATTTTAGTCAATGCTTTTATACAAATGGTAAGATGATAAACAATTCCTAATGATCAGTATGATAAACAGTTACTAAAGATCAGGAGGATAAATTATATATGTGATTCTGAATTTCTGTTCAGGGTGATAAACATTTCCAAATGATCAGGATGATAAACATTGTGATTCAGTTCAGGATGATAAACAGTATATATGATTAGATGTCATACTGTTTCATGATGAAACAAGATAATATCGAACCATACAGAAATGGAAAACACAGATGCTTCAAGCACCACTAAATTATCTCTTCGAAAAACATTTCGAAGTGTCAGTTAAATTTTCAACTATTCTTTGTTTGGTAAAAATTACTAGATTAATTGAAAAACATGAATAACTTATAATTGATAGTTAATACATATTTTTTTCTTAATACTGCAGTTTTCAATAAACCTGTCTTTTTTTTATGAAGCCATTTTATTTAATTTTAGCAAACACTTTTTTGCAGTAATTCTTGAAATGGGTGCATAAAAACTAATTTTGCAATATGTATTGCTTTGTGATAAGGCTTCATAATACAATAATACAATCTACCTTTTTCAGAAATTTTTAATAAATCATGTAACGCATTGTTTATGTGTAGTATCTGACTATAACGGACGTTGACGTTGAGTGTTGTTTCAGTCAGTAGTAACGCAAAGTATAAGAATAGACTACTTAAATAAATCAAGGTGATTTTTCATTTAGATTTTCCATGTTTGTTTTTGCATCTGCAAAGGTGAAAGCTGTATTAATTTATTTTATTCTATATACTGTTCATTCTTCTACTTTTAAACCCTTGAAATGATGAAAATTTTGCTCTCTAACCTTCCGTTTTCATTGAAAATTCACAATAGTTTTTTTTTCAATTTCTCTTTTTATCTTAAACCCAAGTTTAAACTGCTCACTCTCATCATCATAAACGTGAAATGTTGAAGATTTCCTTCCGAACAAAGTGGCACATTTATATGCCAATGTTTGAAAGCAACGCTGATCACAGACACAGGAGTGAATCTTCATCTTTTCCACATTTACGTCTTTGCGTCTATTATCTTTCCATGTGTTGTGATGCTCTTTTTTTTTTTTCGAGATGCTCGAGTTATTTAAACACATATTTAACATTAACATACGTAACTGTAAAATACGTGAAAATTTCTATAAACAGTCAACATCTCACGCAAACTATCTTGTAGAGCTTAATTTTAGGAAGTGTAGACACACACACTATTATCGCAAAACTGTGTTCAATGCTGGCGTTCTGACCACTTTGCATACTTTATAAGAAAACAGGAAAACGAAATGTATAAAATCTCGAAACAATTTTCCAGTAAACTCGGCGTGGGAAATGGTTTCTGAATTGGAAGGCGTTCTCAATTTTTCTCACGTATCCACGTGGTTTATTCGAAGATAAACTGCCTTGATTTCTATTTGTACAGCGAACGTTTGTTCAAGAAAACTTTTGTTTTTTCCCAAAAGTCAAAATTCAGAGAGGTGGGGAACAATTTACTAATTTTGAAACATTTTACTTTCATGAGAAAAGGATTTGTAGTTGAAATTTTGTGAAACATAGCATAAAAAAATATATATATTGCTATTTTGGAAGGAGTGCTATCCAGGCTTCACTGGCACTTCGCTTGCACCAGGCTTCAGTGTGCAAATATGCGCACAGTACAAGAAGAAAATATGTAAATAATTAAGTAAAAGCTATAATAGTTTGAATCGAGCTAGGATATACTATTTCCTTTAAAAATAAAATCACATTTCTAAAATTTGTATGCCATTTTTAAAAATTAAATCACCTTTCTATAATTGTTATTTTTTAAAATTAAGTCATTTTTCTGCAACTTTTATGACAGTTTTAAAAAAATCTCTTTCTCATGTTATTTTTAATAATTTATCAATTTTTCTAAAACTTTTACATATCCCATGTTAATGAAAATTAAGATAATCTTTCTAGTAATCAGAATTTTTTTAATGTTAGATTTTATTTGGTTACTTATTTATTTATCGACTGATTTAGAAAAAAGACTTAGATTAAAAAGAAACACCAACAGAACTTTAAAATTTATTTTTATTATCTTTGAACAGATCGTTATTTTGAAATATAAATGTGCTTTTGATTTACAATTATTATATTGTATTAAGGTAATTCAATTTGTTCTACTGCAATATGCATACTGATTTTACAAATTCGACTAATGAAAGTGAGAAAAGTATACCTACTGTGTAACGTGTATAAGCAGACGAATTTCTGTTTAACTGTAAATAACAAAATCGTTGATATAAAAGCTTCCTCAAGCTTAGGGGTGGAAGTAACGATAGTGACTGGCTCGAATATACAGCAGTATGCGTATTTGCATTTGTTGTTAAATAAAGATACTGAAGAATATTAGAATGTACAAAATTTGTAGCGCTGTAATTTGTGTCATCTACAAAGAATATAAACATGCACTCTAGAAAGATTGCAGCTATCACTGTGTAATGTGATGGGATGACTAACTAACCTGTGTAAGGATGACTAACTAAGATATCAATTTGTTACTTTGAACTTGTACATATCATTTGCCAGCAATACTGCAACTTAGAGCCATTAGCAGACAGGTCAAAGCCTGACGCAAGCGTCTCGGTGCCTAAATATAACTTTTTAAGCCATTACCAGCCACTAGTTTGGCATCTAAAAGGTTCAGCTAAGGATGACCAACCGCTACGGCAGTTGTGCATTGGACATGTCAACATGTCCACTGCACAACTGATCAATTAAGGTGGGTTCAGTTCACAGATGAATCCCTGTTTATCCTCTAAAAAGACAATGGATGCCTTTTTGATTTGGAAAAAACATAGAGTATGTTATGATCTATCAAATATTCGTAAAAGTTATTCATGTGGAAAACACAATGTCTGCATTTTGGGTAGTATCTCTTTGGGCGGACGCAAGGGAAAACGAAAACGCCCAAGTCAATTCATGATGACATCCTTGGTGCTTTCATGCGTTTGTATATCGATGAAATAAGTAATGATTTTTACATACAGAACAACAACACTAAAATATCATCGTGCAGGAGTACCTTTACCAGCAAACAATCCAACGCATGGTAAATCACTGGAATCGAATCCGATCGAGCATGTTTGAAATGATTTAGATGATTGTGTTGCTGCTTGCTGTCAGTCCTCCTCAAGCCACTGCTATACACTTGCAAATGCTTTGCAAGAGTAAAAGCTCCAACTTCCCTGCGTACACATCAATGACATGATCATGCATTGAAGAGTATGAAAGTCACACATCATGAAAGAATCATACATTGCTGCATGTGCTGTATAGTTTTTAGGGGTAATCATACACCATACTAAATGCACTTTCCCATACTGTATTGACCCATTTAATTTGTAAATTTTGGACATGTATTAATTTTTAAAATACCATAAATGCCTCGAATTTCATTTCAGGTTATTTTCTGTTTTATGCTGTGCGTCAGTTCCATTAAATTCTAAATATACAGTTTCTCAAAAAAGTACTTGAGCAAAACTCAAACTACTTAAGTTAGTTTCATATATTAAAAATTGTACACAAAAATATATGAATCAGGTTATGTATAATTATAATTTTCTATATTCCTTTCGACTTGTGAGTTTTTAAAAACTAATTAATTGTTCACAAAACTAAAAAAAAAAAAAGAAATTTTTCTTATACTGGAAAACTTTTTATGAGAGGATATAAATTTTTGATTAATCTTAATGATATCTTAATAATACCTTAATGATATCTTCATGATTTTTTTTTTATTTCTGGGATCCAGAATTTTTTACGATACCTCCCATTAAAAAAATCGAATTTCATTAAGTATGAAATTGTGTTACGTATAAAACCTTTCAGAAAAATATTAAATGATTTACTAAATCGTCAATCATGGAATCCTGACGTGATTTGAAGTTCCGGAATTTTTAAAAAGATAAATCTACTATGATATTAATAATAATTCTTTTAAATAAACTGCATTATTTTTTTACTTTTAAATTAACTATAAAATTCTCCATTATAAGAAATATTTTAAGTAATGTCACTCACAATCTAGAACGTGTCAAGAAGACGTTATATACACCTACATGTGACGTAAGGAACAAAGTATCGCTAGATTTTCTTCCATCCACACCAATCCCAGTCTTTCATCAATATGCTGAAGCAATTTCCGTACATTCAATCCCGTCATAAAATTTTAAACCGGAACGATCCGACAAAAAAGTTAAGGGTTTCAAAATTGCTAAGCAGGATGGGGAGAAGTTCAATAAAGAAATGATAGATTGTACTAAAATAATGAGAAAAGTAAGGCAATGTATAAATCCTCAGTAATGTTACATGCTTAAGTAGCTTAGCATTTTTTCCAGTTAATATTATGAGTAGGTGATTTTCAATGCATGTTATTGTATTTAAAAACGTCAAGTGATAAAGGATTTTTTAAATGAAAGTTTGTCTAAAATCTCTACATGATTTTCAAGGTTAGGCTTGAAATTTATTTTAAATAAATCTAATATACAAGTAAAAAGACCTGAACCTAGTGAGCTAATCTATGATAGAAATTTACTCTGCAAACTAAAAATAAATTAAAGCAATTAAGTACATTTTTGTTGTTTAAGTCAATATACTTTAATTTTTATATTCTATTTCTGTTTTATTATTTTAATCAGTCATTTTCTCTATTTTCTTTTGTTATTTTTTTCTTATAGTTTAATCTGCAACCTTGAGATTTACGCTGCAAACAATAAAAATAACTTAAATTGAATTCAAATAATTAAAAAAAAATACTTGTTTACGTCAATGTACTTTTACTTCAATATGCTCTTTCTTTGTTATTACTTTAACCATTGATTTTTCGGTATCTTATTTATATACTTTTATTTAGCCTTATTATTTTAACCTACAATGTTCTTTTAGTAAATACTACCGCTTTTTTCCCTTCATTTTTGTTAAATTTGATTTTATTACATTTTTTGTTTCTTCTGAATGGCAGTTTCTTTTTTCTACTTTTGTATTTTTCCTATTTCCCCAGTTTCCTTATTTGAGTGGGTTGATAATCTTACTGCTGAAGAAGTGCAAAACCTTTGAACTATATAAACATAAGACACACATTTGTGTTTACGTGTGTTTTATCAAAATTATTTATTTTTAATTGATTCTTAACTCTTCCGTTTCTATTAATAAACACACTATTTATGTTAAGGAAAGGCACGACGACAAAGTGTGTCCGTAATTAAAATTCACATTTGCCAGAAGTTTATACCAATTACTATATGCAGCAGAGGTTCATGAAAATTGAGTAATGGCATAATTAAATGATGGGAATTTATTTAGAAAAAAAAATCCAAAAGTGAGATATTTCCTGTACACAAATCTTGTTAAATTGTTTGCTAACTCTTTGAGGTACGACCACGACCAAAAGTCACAAGGATTCAAGCTAGTGATTTGGGAGTCCAAGCTGTAAGAAAATGACGGCTTATGATTGCGCCGTCACGAAAAAGGTGGCGGAGCACTTACTTCACACAACAGGAGAAGTGTGGTGGTGTACCATCCTGCATAAATATTGATGTTGAAATACATCGCCTAGCTGGAAGAGCCGTAATCGCGAATTGCTCCAATAGCGATGCGTATTGTTGACATGTGACACAGCCTGTGACAGGATGTGTGTTGTTGAGATCTTCAAAAAGAAATGGATCCAATGAAGCACTAAGCCTTTTGTAGATATTCATGTGGGTTTCTTGTATCCCAGATACAAAAATTGTGCATGTTTATAGCACCATCCAGATGGAAGTAGGCGTCTATCAACAAAATGTTCCATGGTTGTTCATTTTGCATCTCAAATAGCGCAAGAATCTGCAACGGAAAGTTATTAAAATCAGATGGTAACAGCTGTTACCCAAGCGACCGTTTATAGGGATAGTAACATAACTTCTTTCGAAGAATCTTATTAACCCTGAAACGAAATCAGTCAGCATTTCCTGCAATACGCCTAATACTAGTGCTGCCCTTGAAACGGGACAATGTGTCTTCCTACACTTCCGTCGCTACATCATTTACTGACTGTGCTACAACACGCCTTCATCATCTTCCTAGATGCACGGACAATCATCCTGTTGTTTTAAATGTTTTAATCATTTGTTTTAGTCCTTGTCACCGTTTAGATGAAACAATATCACTTCTAAAGCACATTCCTGCATTACATAGCCAACGTCATCTTCCTTGACTTGGACATAGGTATGACCGAGACTGCAAGAGCAAATTACTAAGGTTATAATATTTGCATATGCCAGAAGGAGTGTCGCACAGCGCCATCTAGTAGTGGTTATTCGATATTATTTTCTTTCTAGATAAAATTTCGTAATTTCATAATAATATTTCTGATTTTCATGAAATTATCCTGCATAGTAATTGATACAGGCTTCTCGAAAGCGTGAACTTTAATTATGGATACCCTGTATGTAAAAAATAAGTTGTAGAAGTATTCATTGTAATAAAACGGAGTTATTAGTTTTGTCCTGTGATTTAAACTGGGGCGAAAGAGTATTAAAAGGTTCAAGATTTGAATTTGATCAAAGAATAAACATTTTTTAAAAATCTTTCTCAAACTCTAATTTCCTTTCTTGCTGATAGCGCCCCTGTTGTGAGTCAATGATAAATCTAACAGTTTTTTTTTCTTTTCTTTTTTTCTTTTTTTTTTTTTTTTTACTAAAAGAATCTGTTAAAGAATTCGTATACTTTAAAACTTAATTTAAAGATTAAAAAAGGGACAAGGAAAAGTAATTTCTAGCAACAACAGTCTTGAAATCCCGAATGTATTCCTTTCAATCCAAACAAACAACAACAACAAAAAAAAAAGAAATATTTAAAATCAAAAAATGGCCTGGCGGAAACTGGCCAACAATCTCATCTTTACATCATGATGTTTAAGAACAATCTATTTTTTTTAACCTTTATTCTTTCTGTGTTTTTGTTATTTCTTGTAATTGAATTATTTAACAAAAATATAACAGTTTTATATAAGAAACAGAAAATCTGCATCTATTGTATCCTGTATAAAAACATTTTTGCGTAATATATATGTTTAAAATAAGCTTTTTTTTCCCTTTAAGACCAACGTTTTTCAGTTTATTTTAATATGGTTATCTCGGATAAGTTGATGAAACTTGATTAAAGAGAGTCCGAATTTCAGAAGAAATTATAATCAAACATGCATCAAAATGAATAAAGTATCATACTCAAGAAAATGATTTCCCAGGGGATAACTATTGATCTATATGGAAAAAAACTTTGGTAACTTTCAACCAATGACGAGATTGAATTAAATCTTGGTAGTTGAATACGTGTATTTTTTTTCTTTTTTTAACCTTTTACGGGCCAATGCTGGAACATCAAACTAAATATTTATTGAAAAACGAAATTTTATTAATATTGACTTGAAAAAACTAGCTGGTAAAGTTAAAACATGACTTGATTTTTTGAAATAGAAGGTACGTGTCTATCATTAATGGGCAACTGCACAAAAACTCATGAAAACAGCCATTTTCATAAATTTTTACAGAGCTATCGATACGCCCCACCCCTTCAAACCTAATTCAAAGCTTTACTTAAATTTTAAAATAAAATTCAAAAATAAATCTTTTATTAATTATTAATATTTCACTTATTATTCATTATTATCAAATTATTAATATTTCACTCAGTTTAACCAACGTATTAGAAGACAAAATAAAATAAAAAAATTAAAATATGCTTATATCGGTCTAAAAAAGGTCAAGTACTAGTAGTTGTAGTTTATTTTTCAGGTGAAAATAGAAGAATACAGCGTTTCTCAGAGTATATCGGCCGTCAAAGCCAACTGTTCGTACAATAACAGTCCGATTGCCGCACAAAGGAAATTTACGACCAAGTACAGTCTCAAGACAACCGATCTTGGGTTAATGCTGAACGATATGGCAAATTTTGAAAAACGGTTTCATCCATTCGAGAAGATTTTTCATGCAGGACGGGACACTAACCGAACCGGTATAGTCTTGAAGTCCTGGAAGCGCATTTTGAACGAGGAATTCTGGCTTAAGGCAATTCTTTTAGGAAGTTATGCAACTTTTAAACTGCTTTTTAAAGAACTGAATTGGGCTGGAGTCTAGAGATTATACCCCGAACCGGGCTAGGGCTCTGTAATTCAGGATTATGTTCGAGCTCTGCCAGCGTCAGGCTCGCTAAAAATTCCTCCTTTATTAAACATACTCCTTGCGAACAGATTTTAACCCATATATGCCTACGCCCCTTTTTTAGGACGGCATTTTCGCTATCAGTCGAAAACGTTATTTATTTTTCCTAGCCTTTATTCGCGAGTATTGAACCTCAATTCCACAAAATATTTTAATATGGCCAAGTAGGATGTTGATATTTCAATTTTTATACATAATGATTTTAAATGATATCATCCCTTGTTCAAAAAGTTGACATCAGAAATTTATCAATTACTGCTGGTGTTAGCAAAAATCGAAGAAAGTCGCAAAAATATCCAGGCACGAATGGGTTAAAAAGTGTTTCAGGGAAGAAATAAACGAATTTTTATTATTTGATAAACTTGAAAATGAAGAGTTAGAAAGTGCTTAAGAGTTTGCTATTATATTTGACTTTAATTTGTACACACGGCAAAATTTATGATTTTCTATCAACGAAGTAATAGACTTCTATTTATCTATTGGCTGAAATTTTGGGCTCGGGCTACGACTTAAATAATATCCCTTGACCTCGGGCTCGTACTTTAAAAAGTGAGCCTTATCTCCAGTAGAGACTGAAAAAATAGGTTACAGTTTTTCTTTCAGTTTTTTTTTTATTATAACTTTCAGTAAACAATTTTTATTCAAATTATTGCTTTTATTTTATGTGACCAAATAGTTGTGACAAACATCATGTAATTTTGAGCCCATGAAAATAATTAGGAAAAAATAAAAAAAAATAAAAACAAAAAAACGGCCCATTGATTACCACTCTCCCCTACATAATTTCATCAGACATTCTTTTATTCCTAAAAATCACGCAAATTTTAAACATTTTTCTAAAGAATACATTTGTGCGAGACACATGAAAAAATTGTAAATGTCTCTTTGCCAGCAGTGCGATGCACAATTGGGAGTAGTGAAGTTTTAGACTTACGAAACAAGAAAAATATTAAATATTGGGAAAATTGTTATATTTTCCTTAACGGATATCAGTTCAGACCATTTATGATGGGAAATTGTTTCTGAAAGTTTCGTGAGACATATAGATTTGCTGTTAATGTAAATGCATTTTGTGATGGAGCATTATTAATTTGTTAAAGTGTTTTGAAAGCTTTCCAAAAATCATGTAACGCCTATCGCCGTTTAAAAGAAACAGCCTTTTATGTACACATGAGATTAGCAAAAAACACTTTCATTTGTTCATACACAGCGAAACTTCTGTGAGCGGCCACTTCCATTAAGCGACTCTTTCCCAACGAACTATTTTTTTAGGCACCAATTTTTTACCCTATCTACTTAATGTTAAAAGGTCCTCTAAAAAAGACCACACAACCCTCTATAAGCGACCGGTCCTGATTCCCCTTATACTTCTTTGAGCGACCACCTCTCAGATCGACCAATTTTTCACGGAAAGGAGTCTGGTCGTTCCCGAGAAGTTCCACTGTATTTAAATACTGTACATATCAAATCAAGTATAGTCAATCTATAAAGCTACATTATAGTATTTGCTATTTAGTTTTTACTTTATATTATTTGGAGATACTTTGCTTTTACTTTACATTTATCATTTATTTTACTTTAAATACTTTCAGTTCTTTACTATCCTTTCATTGTCCCGCCAGTGACATAGCGCTAGCGCTTTGAACCGGGGCCATCGCTAAGCAACGGGCCCGCTTATGAGTTGCCATCGCTAAAAATGAGTTTATCATTGAGGCCTGTTTTCCCTAGTCACAGTATTCTATTTTATTATTCTAAGTATTATAAATGTTATATTATTTTATTATTTTAAAACAATTTTTTATACTTTTGTTGTACTAAAGAACTTTAGATGTAGGTAATCGTTTTATGAATCTTGCGCCATTTTCTTTCATGAAAATTTATCCTAAAATTCGAACATTTTGCTCTGAATGTAAAAGTAAGTGAACGCTTATAATGTATTTAGAAATTCTAAAAATATGTATGAAAATCATGTTTAGTGAATAATTACTCATGTGTTATTTATAAATAAATTATTTTAATCAGAAATCGTATTACTTGAGTAGTTTTTATTCTTCTAAATAAGCATGACGTTGTGATACTATTTAGACAATTTAATTTTGCCAGTTGAAAATTTTATTTATCAGTTATATATGCCTTGATTATGTGATTAAGACTTACATCTGGTACAGTGCAGAAATACAGTAAATTATAAATTATTGATTTTTGCCCGTTTATTCAGAAACTTCAAATATAGTTAATATTTTGTACAAGCGTTCATTATGCTGGCTCAATTCCAAAGTTCGATTGAGAAAGCGACAAAAGAATAACATCTACTATATGAAATATCTTTATTAAAGAATAATTAATTCAGGTATCGCGCTATAGAGCGTATTTTATTAATTTTCTCCAATATACAGGATATCCCGAAAACACTGAAATGCGCTTTAATACATCATTTGCTAAAGATTAATGTTGAATTGTTTAAAATAACGTAGGAAATACGACTACGTTCATGAAATATCCTTATAAATAAAAATGAAATTCTGTTTGTTTGTTTGTTTGTTTGTTTGTTTGTTTGTTTGTGGATTTGATTCGTATACAAATCCACAAAAATGGACCTATCAGCCTGAAATTTTGCACAGATATGTAAAATAATATAGAATAAATGATAGTCCACTTTTAAACTTTGAAAGTCCACCCGTTCCCGGAATTTAAGAGATATTTTATGTCCTCCACGCAAAAACCTTTCCGTAATTGT
Source organism: Cheiracanthium punctorium (assembly GCA_038373885.1). Lineage (NCBI taxonomy): Eukaryota > Metazoa > Arthropoda > Arachnida > Araneae > Cheiracanthiidae > Cheiracanthium > Cheiracanthium punctorium. Next base: position 156,499 of record JAWZYV010016268.1, read on the forward strand.
AACCCCTGTAGTGAAAAAAGTGTGAAATGAGGATCGTGGTTGCCATGTGTGGCGATTTTGCCGAAAAAAATGTTTTAAATTCTCAAAATAAAAATAAAAGAATAATAATGATTTTTTTTTTGTTAGTTTATATTCGTAAGGTTATTTTTTTTAAATTATAATATCGTGTGCATGGGAAATCGGAGCAGGAATGAAATGTTTTATACGCAAAACAATAAGAATTGAAGATTTCCGAGGCTAATATCTTAAAATTTTTTAGTTTGGCGAAAAAATAAAATGGCTCAAATGCCGAGAAAGTGAGTTCTAGCGGTTTACACTGTTCCCGGCTTGGCGCAATTTACTGAGAGCTTAAGGAAACGGATTTTTGAAAACAAGTGCAAAGGTTTTATTAGAATACAGCGTTAAATTTTAATGATCCGTGCGGAAATAATGCAGTTATTAAGGGATTTCAAGCGATCTATCTTCAGCATTCTCGCCAATTGAGTGCATTGATTTTAGTTGGGGGAAATCCGCCAAATTTCAGAAAATTGAAATCTTCGTATTTAGTACATCGAGGTAGCGATGAATAAAACATGTTATAGTTGATAATTTAAAAATCGAGGCTGTATTAAGGGATTCCACTTTTCAAAAAAATGCCTGGCGGTCGAACCATTTCCCATTTTGATTGCTGCTAAGTCAATGCTTCAAATGATTCCCTGAAAAAACTTGCAAAATGGCGTATGTTGGCACTTTGGCGAGGCTTAGATTTGAAACTGGATTTTATTTGAGACTGGTATCTATATTAATAAAACAATGTGTGTAAACTGTTTGTTTGTCTGTGTCTCGCGTAGCTCGCAAACGGGGGATCGTAGACCTACCAAATTTTGAACGGAAATTCTCCATGACAGGTCCCGACACACCTCGAAGCGATTTTTTCAAAATTCGAACTATTTTAGGAAATATCGATAAAAACGTATCGCAAAAAGCTAATTTTTGCTTTCCGCCATTTCGTAATTGTAACCCCACAGTGCATTAAGCGACAATTAAGCTTATCTAGGTTGCCACATTCGGCAGTTCATTAAATGATTCAGACTCTTGAAGTAAAATTAAAAGAATAACGATTTTTTTTATTTTGACTAGATTATTTGTAAGGTTGTTTTTAAATTAAAATATCGTGTGCATGTGAAATCAGAGCAGGAATGAAATGATTTATACTCAAAAGAAAAATAGAATTTGGAAATTTTCCGAAAATAAATGTGCAACTTTTTAATTGGGCGAAAAATAAAAGGGGTTGATATGCGATTTTGAGGAGGATTCTAACGCTTGGCGCTATTTATCGTAATTTAATCGTCTGCTATTTGGGTTATGAATACACCTTCGTATAAGTTTTTGAAATTTTTATTCAGATGGAATTGTGCATTTTTCTGAGCAGCTTTTCTGCATCTATTTCTAATATATTACATCCAGAAAAAAGGATGTTAGAAATATCAATTTTAATTTTGTTTAATCACACTCATGAATAATGATACATTTTCCAACTTAATAAAAGAAGGAACGAAAATAGGGAAGACCCAAGGATTATAACTCTTTTTATATATAGCACTTCAGTGCGTATTTAAAATCTGAAAGTATGTCAGATTTTCTATGATTCTAGCGCTTGGCGCAATTGAATGAGAGGGTATTTTTTAAAAACAAGCGTAGGTTATCTTATAAATAAAAATGAAATTCTGTTTGTCAATTTGTTGATTTGGGTAGTATACAATTCCACAAAAATGGACCTGTCAGCCTGAAATTTTACACAGATATATGTAAAATAATATAGAATAAATGATAGTCCACTTTAAAACTTTGAAAGTCCATCCGTTCCCGGAATTTAAGAGATTTTTATGTTCTCCACGCAGAAAGCTTTATGTAATTGTAACCCCAGCAGTGAAAAATGTGTGTGAAATAAGCATCTTCGTTGCCATGTGTGGCGATTTTGACGAATAAAATGTTTTAAATTCTTAAAGTGAAAATAAAAGAATAATAATGATTTTTTTAGTTTATATTTGTAAGGTTATTTTTTTTAATTATAATATCGTGTGCGCATAAGAAATGAGAGCAGGAATGAAATGTTTTATACGCAAAACAATGAGGATCGAAGATTTCCGAGACTAATATGTAAATTTTTTTAGTTTGGCGAAAAATAAAATGGCTGATTGGCCGATTTTTAGAAAATGAGTTCTAGCGATTTGCACAGTTTTAGGCTTTTTGGCGCAATTTACTGAGAGCTTAAGGGAATAGCATTTTTGAAAACAAGTGTATAGGTTTTCTTAGAATACAGCATTAAATTTTATCTATCCGTTCAGAAATAATGCAGTTATTAGGGCATTTCAAGCGATGTAGCTTCAGAATTCTCGCCAATTGAGTACATAGATTTAACTTTAAAGAAATCCGCCAAATTTCAGAAAATTGAAATCTTCGCATTTAGTACATCGAGGTAACGATGAATAAAACATGTTATAGTTGATAATTTAAAAAATGAGGCTGTATTAAGGGATTGCACTTTTCAAAAAAAATGCCTGGCGGTCGAACCATTTCCCATTTTGATTGCTGCTAAGTCAATGCTTCGAATGATTCCCTGAAAAAACTCTTGCAAAATGGCGTATGTTGGCACTTTCGCGAGGCTTAGATTTGAAACTGGATTTTACTTGAGACTGGTATATATAATAAGACTGGTTATAGATAAAAATGAATGTTGGTATGTGTGTAGGAGGTTGAAAAACTCAGCACCGTTTCACCGATCACCATGAAATTTGGTTCACCTAAGTCTTTTATCATTGAGAAGCTTTTTATGCTATCCGTTTTCCTCTAACTTGCCACTAGGTGGCGCAGCAGAACGTCGAATTCTATTCCGTTTAGCCGTTTGCTATGCGAATATCGTCCAACCAATTTCGATGAAATTTGGTACACGCGGATATTAGAACACGGAGAATATTTTTCACTATCCATTTGCTGTAACTTACCGCTAAATAGCGCTGCAACGCATCAACTTCTATGCCGTTCGATCGATCGGCATAAAATTTTTTATACTTACACATTTGAGCACGAAGAATATATTCTAACTGTGTTCCTTTTGGTGTTACTCACCATTAGATGGCACTGCAATGCATTATTATTTTAACTCGCCACTAGATGACGCCGCAGCAAGCCATATTTTTGACCATTCAAACGGTGGCTATGAAAATCAGTACACATAGCTATTTGAACAATGAGAATATTTTGGCGTTATCCATTTTGCTATAACTCGCCACATGACGGCGCTGTAGCAAATCATTACTTTAATTAACCACTAGATGGCCCTGCAGTGTATCACTTCTTGACTGTGCGAATGATCGCTATGGAAATAGGTTTACATAGATATTTGAACACGGGGAAGAGTTTGGCACGATCCATTTTCCTATAACTTGACACTAGATGTCGCGTCAACACATGAACTTCTGGACTATTCAGCCGATCGTCATGAAAATTCGTATGCATCGATATCTGAATGCGAAGAATATTTTCGCCGCATCCGTTTTGCTAAAACTCGCCACTAGATTGCGCTACGCCGCATCGCCTTCTGCACCATAAAAACGATTGCCTTGAAATTCAGTATGCATGATTATTGAACACAATATAACGCGATATCCATTTTGCTATATCTCTTTATTACAATAAATAGTAATCACAACAAATATTAATGTCAAAAAGTCTATTCATTCCCGTGCGAAGAACGGGTACTTCAGCTAGTTCATTATAAAAATGTCTTTCTCATTTGTGTATTTAGTTATTTTAAAGTATATTAAATATCCACTTGTGAAACTAAAATAAGCAATCGTGAATCATGAGAGTAAGCGCTACTTTGTTTTTCCTTCAAATTATATGCATCTATTTTCTTAATGTCAATATTTAGAATAGCAAACAAATTAATCATGAGTTCGTACTTGAATTAGTAACACAATTACTACTTAAAACTACATTAAATAACGTTTGAAAGCACTGGGAAGCTTAAGAAATGCCTGATGTATATGTGAAGACTCGAGCATCCGTAGGCCTCTTTGGATGGCTCTTCAAAATACACGCGCAGGCCCGTTACTAATTGCGAAGGCCCCGTTTGAACTGGGAGACGGAAGGTGCTTGGTTCGAAACCAGGGTTCGCCCGCCAACCTAACCGTCCTCAGTTTTCCGTGGTTGCCTCCGAAACTTCGCGTAAATACAGCTTAGGACCCCTTAGAAAGTCCCCCACAGAGAACAAAATCACCCCAAGCCTGGATTCCTAGCGTAGATAATCAGCCGTGACACACTTTTCCATTTCTAACCCTTCATACATTTACATATTTCTATATGCTGTATAGTTATGCTACCTCATATCCGTTTCATATTTTATTATAATTCTTTCATGCCTGCTGATAATTTTGACATTTCGCGCTCATTGCATTTGAGCATAAATGCGTGCGAAGGTAACCAGTTTGTTTATTTAGAACAAACTTCCAAGAAAAATAATTTCTAATGGTGAAAAAAAAATTCAGATAAGCACTTTTATAAAAATTTATAGAGTTATTATTAACAAGTTCTGCAACAGATGTCAGCACAAACCATTCAGCTTCTACTGTAGTCAATTTCAAAGTATGAAACTTGTAAGCAGCATAAAACGCATACTAACTTTAAATTATTTTTCAGTTACTCAAACATATTATTTTTTTCCTTTAAGGAATGTCTGTTCATTGCTGAGGTTTAAAAATAATGTTAAATTCCCTAGCTGTGCAAAAACCAAGACATTGGAATGAAATCCTCTGCATTACTTGTCACGGATTGTTTCGTATTCTGCATTAATGCAGAGCTATTCGAGGGGTATCTGCAAAGAAAGTGCAACTTGGGCGAGAGATTTTTTAAGGGGTTCTATCGCTTATTCTCGTTGCATTTGGAGGAAAGAGTACAAAACTTCAGACCGTTTGATGGATAGCCGCGCGATAGGACCAAACCTGGTACCTTCACAGTTCAGTCATCTGCCATGTTCAGTGATTCATTAAAAAAAATGGTTGCATTCTTAAATCTACATTGTTTAATTTTTTTTTTCATTTTATGCATAGTATTAATTAACAATATCCTATAGCTAAATGAACTCATGTTTCACTTTTTGGCTCGTTTTTGCAGTTTTTTGTTTGTGCGCGTCTGTAACTGAGTATATTGTTTTGGTTTTTGGCATTAAATTCTGGGCTAATAGGTATTTTTACGAAATTCTTTTTGCTCCGTATTACGAATACACAACTAAAAGTAAACTTGATACTGTACTTTCATGAACATGGTTTATAGTAAAATATTTTGTCAAAAGATGGCAGCATCAAACACTTGCGCCTTGTTTTAATAAGAATTTTAGGAACGATAAATCAGTGTTGTTTTCCTTCTAATTTAATTTGACAGGATAGTCTCCAAAACTAATTCTAAAGATATATGTTTTAGTGGAGTGTAAAAAAACGATGGTAGACACACTACCAGAGGGTAACAAAACCACTAATATTTTTGAATTTTTTTTTACATAAATTTAAATAAATTTAGAGGTAATGTAAAGGAAATATATTTTTTAAAATCTTCACGCTTTCCACTTCGTTAATAACAATTCAGTCTTTAGTAGTCGACTTTAGTTAATCATATTGCACTCCAATTTAAAATTTTAGAAAAATACAGGGTGAATACAAAATGGATACCATTTTAAAAAACTCATTTCCGAAACCACTGCACATATATATAAGTGATACATGAATGTAAAGAGAAATGTAACAAGTTTTTTCTTTTCCTTTAAGTCACAAATGTTCGATGTGTGACCCTTTTGTTACACGGCATAGGTCCAATCTGTAATCCAGTACGTTCCATACATTTTGTAGCAGCACTCTGTCAATGATTCGTAATGCTGAACAAATGCGTTCTTTAAGTTCTCGCGGTGTTTTTGGCCTAAGTGGTACATAAACAATATCTTTGGCATAACCCCACAAAAAGAAATCGCATGGCGTTTGATCTGGAGATTTTGATGGCCATCTGATTAAGGGTAAATATGTTTCCTTAAATTTATATCATCGCATAATGCTCTTGTTGGTGGGTGTTTCTCTACCACAGCGATTTCTAAATGCACGGTGCACCGAAATAACTGAAAAAAACACGTGCATACTCTAATACTCAAAAACTCTGCTGTGTCATTTGTCGCCATGTTTGGAATTCAATCACAGCGATCTTGAATACACTGCCATCCGTTGGTCATTGGTGAAAAAAAAATTTGGTATATTTCTCTTTGCATTCATGTACCACTTATTGTAATATGTGCAGTAGTTTCGGAAATGGTTTTTTAAAATAGGATCCATCATTTGTACTCACGCTGTATATTCTTTCGACGTTGACCTTTTGGTGTTTCTTCTCAGAAAATTTAGAAGAATGAAACACTTTCTTCCTTTCTGAATATAGAGTCAAATTCAAATATCGAACATCGCAAACCTTTTCGAAGAATTTATCATCCGACATAGATATATTGTGTAGGTAATGTGTTTAGTGTCGTGGCAAGCTTACACGAGGGGCATCTACCTAGGGGGGTGGAGGGGAGGGTACCTTGGGTGGTGGACCTTTTTAAGGGGTTCTTACGCGTATTCACGTTACATCTGCAGAAAATCTCCAGACTGGTATATCGGCAGACGCCCGGTAGGCCCGAACACCTGATTTTCATACTTCAGCTATCCATGTTCATTGACTTATAATCTCGACCATGATGGGGACAATGTGTTAGTAGAGTCCCTATGTAGTGATGCATTCTAGGCCGTAGCAGAGGATCATACCCCAATGATACCCCAACCCCCGAAATTTTTCTCAATGTCTAGTATTTTATTTGCATTGGGGATTAATTCAACTTGAAAGATTTTTAGCTCTACATATCCCTTACCCCCTCGAAATTTAATTTTAGTGCTACATATCTCCCAATACTACAAAAAGTATCAGAAATTTAAAATATAAAATCTCAAGATTTAACAATGATATTGTGGTAAAGAGAACACTCGAAAACTGGAGTTTGGAGGTTAAAAGTAATGAAAATTTTAACACTTATTTTAAAAAAAAGGGGGGGGGGATAATCGTTTTGAACGGTGCGACTTGCTCGTTCTTCTACACCTGTAAAAAGTTACACCATTCAAATAGGCAGGAAAAAGCAAGACTCATTGTAGGCTTAACTAAACTCTGAAATAAATAGAAATCTGATTTTTAAGAAATTTCGGAAATATGTAAATATAGAGCTGCGCAGCAAAATTTTTCAGAGCGACACAGTCTGCAAAATTTTCAAATTTTCAAGAATTTTTCACTAAAAGTTTCATAACAGCTACAGGCCTGTCGCTTATTTCAGTGCATAGATCAGCTTGTATAGAGAGACATTCTAAAAATTTTAAGTCTTTGGGATAATTCCTTTTATTGCACTTATATGCCAATGTCTCATCAATTTTTTTTTAAATACACCGTTAGCGAATGCTTTCGTATAATTATACAGTCACCATAAAAAAAGAATCCAAATTATTTTTTAAATATTTATTCCAAGGCATATTGTGATATAAATTACAGACATGTAATTCATATTTATTTAATCTACAACAGTATAAAATAATAAATATAAACAATGAAAGATGAATAAAACAATTTTTGTTATAATACATAACTTTGGTTTAACAACGCATGAGCAAAAACGTACAAATTGTTGATTTACTTTAAAAATTCAATGTTATAAAATACTATTTACAGGTTATTTCAATTATATACAAAATTTTATAAAGTTTTAGCTTTAAATCTCAAGCATTAGTATACAAATTGTGTTTGAAACACAAAGCAAACAATCCATAAGTGACAGAATAAGTATCTCGAAATAAGCAGGCAGTTATTTTGTATAACTTCAAACATGGTTAATACCAAATGTAAACAGCAGTGTTTAATTATTAACAGAAATCAGAATAACTTGGCCTCGAGCATTTAAACGCGCTTATATAGAAATCAAAACATTTTGTTGAGATACTAAATAAGAAATCTAATTAAATCTTTGGTATAACGTATCACAAAAGAAAGGAAAACGCACGGCTGCATTTCTTTTACACAATTATAAAATTGTGAAAAATCTCTTTAAAATTATAAAGCGAGTAGTTGGCAAAATTAAATTACCGGCTTTTTTATTTGTAACTTTGGTTTGTTGAAAATATACATGGAAATATCTCTCTTTGCAATATCGTATCACTTATAAATGGTAAAAAAAGTATCAGTACAAATTGTTCTAACAGCACAGCCTTTCAAACTTTTTAAGATGGTTATCTGTATTAAAATAAATCACTGTTTCCCCGTAAACAAAATATCTTAGTTATGTATTTATATCATTGTAGTTTGTCACTGAAAGTTATTTTTTAAGATAGCATTTAATTTTTTTTGCGATGTATGCATGTACAAAAAAAAAATAATATATTTGATAATTTAGGAGCTTTTCTTTCACAGAATGTAACAATTTTTTTCAGTTTCTGGAATTCAGACAAAGTTACATTACGTTAAAATTATTTCTGAAACGATCTTAAACCCTACACGAAAATGCATTTATCGATTTCTAAATTATTTTACTGATATTCAGAAACATTACTTTAAGAAGAAAATTACTTAGCAAATTTTAATATATAAATATGTACATATGAAGCAATGCATTTTAAAAAAACAGTTTAGAATACAAATTATTGTATGAATTTCTGAAAACTATTTTCTTTTGCACTCCAAAGAAATTAGTGGACGTATAACTGTTAAGCAACATATTAATGCATCTAGAAGAAAACTTTTTCATATAGTTGCTCCCATGGCTTTTAGAGCCAACAGTGCATTGACAGCTTTCTGAAAAGAGAGAGAAAAGAATTTACATACCTGGTATTGAATAGAATGTTTCATAAACTAATTTGTTTGAAATAAATATTTTACTGCTTGTATTAAATGAAAACTAATTCCTTCTTGTAAATATATTTCTTACCAGAAATAATAACTTTTCTAAATTTGTTTGCACGAAGTTGAAAATTCAAGTTATTTGCAACTTCTTAACCAGGGTGGTCCAAAAAAGGCCGATTTTAACTTTTTTATTTTTTCCAGTCTCACCCTCTAAATTTGTTCCTTTACAGTAGAAAACAATGTTGGAAAAGTTTGAATGAAAAAAAAAATATTTAAAGGTAGCTCAAGGTGGTTGAAGTTGCACAGTTGCATGTAAAATTGTGTTAATATTGATGATACAAAAATGACAGAATTTTAATATTAAATTAATCGATTAAATTTTAATTAACACAAATGCATACATCTACACATATATAAAGTAAAGTACTAATTTTAATTTGAGTACATTTCAATTTGTCAAGTCCTTTTTTCTGCTACCAGGATAGGCTTTTCGATGATCATCGACAACTTTCATCAAAACCTGAAATTGAGGTTCGCTTCGTGTAAGAAGTCCAGTATATTCTTTTACCAAAGCAATACCTCTCTCGGTATGATCATTTACAACATTTATAGCCTGAACACATTTTAAGATAGTGCAGTAATCGAAATCAGAGTTCCAGTATTCAGGGTCTATTTGGAGGAATCCAAGTGGTATATTCATTACTTTGAAGATCTCGAAAGACTGTTGGGTTACAAATTCCTCAAACTTCCTTTCATGGAAAGTTTCAAGGGAAACTGTTATCCTTTTCTCAGGATTCATCGTGCCTTTTTGATTTTTTAGGGCTTCAACTACCAGTTTTTTTGTCGAAAGAGGTATCTGGCTGTCAAAAAGAGACAGCATTGCTCCTGGATGCCTGAAACTAATCCCTCTGGCAGGTATCCCTCCAAGGAAAATAACAACAAGTTCTAGAAATTCTTGATAATCATCTCTTGTTATAAGTGATAATTCTTGTCTAGCAGCGAATTCCAAAATATCATCTTTTACATCTTGCACAAGGGATAAAATATTATTATCTTTCACACCTGCTTCAAATTTGTCTCTATTTAGGAACTGCCATATATCTTGGAAACGTTTGAATAAAAGTACTTCTGGGCATGAAGGATAAAGGTGTTTGCGTTCTTTTAGAGAAAAAGTTGGGAAAAAAGCTTTTTTCTTTTGCCTGCCGTCATCATATTATGGAGCTTATCATTGGAAATGTTTTTAATATTGCTTCCTAAAGTAAGTTCCTAAAGCAATATTAAAAACTTTTCCAATGATAAGCTCCATAATATGATGACGGCAGGCAAAAGAAAAAAGTTTCTTTCCCAACTTTTTCTCTAAAAGAACGCAAGCACCTTTATCCTTTCCACTATTTGCGGAAGTTGTATCAAAGCTCATTCCAAATACTTTGTCAGCAATATTCCATTCTTTCAGAACTTCGTAAACTGCATGGGCTTATGCTTCACCTGTTCCTGAAGGAAGTTTAGCAACTGAGATTAACTGCGAAACCCCATTTCCAGACACTAAAATTGGCAGTCTGTCTGTTTTCTTTTTGGTAGTTAAAGTTAGCTCTGGTAACAGTTTTCCATCTCAGTGTACAATCAGAGGAACATTACTTTGTAGTTGTGATTTTACTTTGTTGGCTTGTTCAATTCTATTTCTGATTCTCTGTCGGCGAATTGAACTTCTGCTTAGGCTGACATCTCTCACATCGATACCCAAACTCTTGGCAGTTTCTGCAACCACAAACATAGCTTTTCTGTCAGATACTTTTGTCCTATCTAGAGCTGCTGTTAATTCTGGTGTTATAATGTTGTAACGTCTTTTTTTAGCTTTTGATGGACCAGGACGCGGTGTTGCTCTGTCATCTTCAAAAAATTCTACTGCCTTTTCAGTATGATTTTCATCTTCATCTGAGTTATTTATAAAATCTAATGCTGTTTACTGCAAATCTTTCATGTTCTGTAGTTTCTTGTTCAGAAGGCTTTTGTTTTCATCAGCAAGTTTTTCTTTCTGAAAAAGATTTCTATCAACACTAATCATGGATCCTCGTCTTCCATCTTCCCGCTGAGCTACCAAGAAATCTCTGTCCTCAGCTATTTTTATTATGTCAAATGCATTGGCATGGGCAATATCAAATAAATTATTTAATTTTGAAGAGAATACACTCTCTTTAGTCTTTTGATAGGGTGTTTTACGTCCTTTGTTCTTTTTTAACAATCTCCATTCTTCAAACAGTTTCTCTAATTTTTTTTTGACAATGCTGTGGATCCCACATGGGAATTCTGGCTTTCACCCAAAACTTTGTGATCTCGGCTATTGTTACCTTATATGCTTCTTGCACTGTAGCTTTCAACTCAATATGGTGGTGAAGAAAAAATTTCAATGACATACCTATTGAAGGCAATTTATTACCGCTAAGTTTATTGAGAGTATTTCCGAGAAGGTAAACTTCATTTTTAGATCTTGTTTCCATGGTTCTAACACAGAACAACAAAACTAAATAAACCTAAATCAGATGGTTGCAGTTAAGGTTGCATGGTTACAGATTAATGGGTTAGTTAAATCTAAAAATACAGTTGTAGTAAAACTTAATAAAAGTAACTTTAAAAATACCAAATATTATAATTTAAAGACCAGAAAATAATTTACAACTACCACCAACTGAAAGCAAAAATAATAATTAAAAAAAAAAACTGTTCTCAAATTCTGGTGCCGCCATCTATGAGAGTTAAGTGGATTACTGGGATATAACAGATATTATCTACTGTAAGTGCTAAAAATACTTTTAAACAAACTCTTGATTTATAAATAATATAATTTTTTGTGAAATATATACAAACAAGTTTTAAATACATTAAAATAATTTTTATATATTGAGATGAGAGATATTTTTCTAAATAAGAAAAGCAAAAAACAGAAAAATGACCTCAAAGTATGAAACTTTAGCTTCCTTGAGCTACCTCTAAATATTGTTTGTTAGTGATTAAATTTTGCCATAATTATTTTTAGATATATTGAAACAAATTTGGAGGGTGAGAACATGAAAATTCAAAACTTCAATATTTTGGACCACCCTATTCTTAACTCAACGGCATAACAGTAAAGGGAGTGCAAATCACACTAATCATGCACAATAAAGTTAAAATTTCTTTACCTTAGAGATTAAAAGAATTCGTTACATCTTAATTGGTGAATTAAAAGGCTTATATGCAACTAAGTGATCAATCTTCAACCTTAAAAATAATAATTTTACTACATAATTATTTAACGGTTTCGCAAAAAAAAATAATGGCTCGATATCCATTTCTCAAGCATACCCTCACTTATTCAAAAAACTGTGCACATCTCTTGGCAAACCCAGGCATCATAGTCATCCTTAATTTCCTACTTTGATCAAAGTGATACTTAAATATCCAATACAGTTTGGAAGGTTTTTCCAATACCCATCAATTAAAATGTGTCGTGAATGATAGTTCTTCCATTCCTTTTGTTCATTCTACATGGAGGCAGTTGTATGTTTCTATTTATATAAATAAATAAATAATGTACTGTCCTGTACAGTAATAATAATAATAAATCTATCTTTGTTCTTTCGTTGCTCTTTTTTCTAATTTTTTTTTTGTATGTTCTTATTTTGTGTTTTTTGTTTGTTTTATTTTTTCTATATTTTATTTTATTCCTTTTATCAATCCTCGTATTTTACCCCTGCTTTTATCCTCCGTGGTTTGTTAATTTTTATTTTTCCCAATTGGCAATATGCTTGTTCGCTTTCATTTTGTTTATCTTTCAGTCCCCACTATTCTCCGAGACTTTGCTATCAGCTGAAGACGACCGAAGATCTTTTCGGTAAAAACGATCGTACTCATTTAGATAATATCTTGTTATATGTGTTAATTTACAAAATCTTACTTACATCATCCCAATACTGTATTAGCCCGAATATAACGCGATGCTTTTTGACTGATCATTTTCCGTAAAAAATACCTGACTCGCGCTATTTCGAGGTGTAAATATAGGATTTTTCTAATTATCTTGATGAAAAATTTCGGGGTCGCGTTACATTCGAGGCCACGTTATATTCAGGCTAATACGGTATTGAAATAGTTTTATTGGTGAAATCTCGACCTCTAAAGAAACGTTAATTAGCTGCTGAAGCAGCAGAACATTTCAGTATGTTTATTATAGAGTTGGGAATTTCAAAAAATTGAGACGATTGTTATGACTAAAAACCTTAAGTATAAAACAAAAAATATTGAAAAGATTACATTAAAAAATAAGCATATTAATGCGACTAGTAACAAATTACCGAGGAGCATATATCAGTAAGACTTAATTTAATGCACATAATATTTAATAATCAGCACTTTTTTTTTTAATTTAAGAGTATGTTTATAAATAACCGTATTTTCAATAACAAAAACGTTTCAGTTTAAATTCGATATCTTAAACTCTTTATATTGCTAAATAAAGTTATAAAAATAAATAATAAGAATAAAGTTATACTCTATTTAATATGAATAAAATTTTTAAATAAAGATTTAATTTACTAGAAAAACTTTTAGTTTAAAAATATTTATACGAACGGAGAGTTAAAAGCTGAAGTATTTTTCTACAAATGCATACATCAACCTATTAAAACATTAAAACGCAATACGAGTACACTGAAAAGACAATTTTACGTTATTTTACATTATTAAGCATTACCTGCCATCGCCTCCTGATGACAAAACGTTTCAACCTTTTCTTGTCCAGTTTCTTATCTTGTTTAGGCTCTCCCTTCTGAAAAGTTGAAATGTACAAGTGTATTTACGAGATACATAAAAATGTGATTTCACAGAAGTAAAATTCATCACAGTGTTATGATAATCTAGACACTCTGGTTAATGGTGCGTCTAAAACTTAGAGATTTTATTAGATATTAATGCATAATGCAGTGAAATATTTTTGAGCTTTATTCTGTTTTAAACTCATCTTTCAAACTTAATTTAAAGTACACAATTTTTAATAATCAGCAAATTTAAGAGTTTGTTTATAAATAACCGCATTTTCGAAGCAATGTCGAATCAATGCCGCTCAAAAGTCTTCAGGTTAAATTTGATATCGTAACTCTTTTTATAATGCTAAAAATGTTATACTCGATTATAAAAAATGTTATACTCGATTTAGTATTCATACAATATGGAAATAAAAATTCAATTTACTAGATTTTTTTTTTAGTTTAAAAATACTTTATTTTTCCTAACATATAGGGGAGATCTGTCCTAAAAGGAGATGACGGCGCAATGGAGGCTTTACAGTTGCTTATTGGTTTGTACTGCCATCATAGGTACAATACATTAATATTACTACGCTATCGTCTATATTTTAAATCCGTATGTTGACATGTTTGAAAGCTTCCTACAAAAGAACAAACCTTCAAAGTTTTTTTTTCGGCTTATCGTCCGATTTGTAGTTACTGTAATGAACACAATCAAGTCATCTTAGAGAATTCGATTTTGGTAAACACACGATTTATTCTTTTATATTTAAGTTAAATTTTAAATAAAGCTCGATGAATTTACCAAAGAGCTCACCAAAGAGCTGATATTTAAAAAACAAAATATGTCACTAGCGGATCAAACGAAGACAACAGCGGTAATACAAAATTAAGTCGTTTTGGAAGTCATGGAATATTATTGAAGTATTATACAGTATGATACAATTCTAAGACAAATATATGACGACATCTGCTACGGCCAATTTACGCGTCTTATTTTACTTTTAGGCACCTTTTACGTACAGGCGAATTGCAAATGCATAAAACCCTAGATAGTGCGTTATTACAAACGAAGTAGAAAACTAACAAGTCTTTTAAAGAGAAACTATACTTTGCAAAACATGTTGAAGAGGTTTCAGAAAACAAACTCTTGATATATATATTTAACAGAGAGATGTATTCCCTGAATATTTTTATTATCATACTGAGAGCATATCCATACAAAGCAGAATCGGACACTGTTTACCGGGAAAGAAGCAGCAAGAAGAATAAATGAAAATTATTCCTAAGAAAACTATTCCTTAAAAAAATAAACTAAGATAGTGTGAATTAATAATATCTTCTGTTGAGGAGACTGAAAATGATCGTGCTTGCATCTTTTGTAATGGCCTGTATGCAAATTCAAAAGATAGAGGGTTGGATTCAGTGCAACAGATGTCGAGGTTGACATAAAGCTTCTTCAAATGCAGAAAAATGCGAAGTAAATTTCATTTGTGACTTTTTTCAATTACATTTTTGGGCCGAATTAACGCGAATACGAAATTTTTCATTAAGATAGAAAAATCATATTTAGGCCTCGAATTTAGCGCGAATCGGGTTTTTAACGGGAAATGATCAATCAAAAATATCGCTGTACATTCTGGCCTATACGGTAATTACTTTGCAATGAAAGGATATTAGCCGCTTAAAACAATGGTAAATACTTGTATTGTGCTCTTGTTTGGTCATTTTAACTTCCCTTTCTATTGTCAAATAACTGTTCTTGATAAATATTTCCAATTGAATGTTTAAGATGTTATGCGAGTACCCCATTTACTCGACCGGTCGTCCAAAGAGGGGTACTCTGCTCATTTACCAGATACATATTTTTAAAACCCCATTCTAATTAGTTTTTGAACGAATAACTTCAATACTGGTAGTCTAGAACCCACTCTAAAAAGAAAGTACTTTCCCTTTTTTCTTTCTTAAAAAACAAATTTAAAGGCATGCGAAATATGTTAGCTTCCACTCGTTTTGTGGACAACTCTCTCCGATGAGATAAATAAAACTTAGTATAACAACGCACATAAAAAGTAATAACACACAGTACCTTTTAAGTTTTATTTATCTCATCTTCCAACACTAGTTTCTTTTCGAGTGTTTTTTCTAACTCTCTCCTGTGTTTTATTTAAGAATTAATACATTTTCGTTATTAACTAGTTAAATTTATTGAGAAAACGTAACAGAGTAAAACATCCCAAAGTTAGTCATTGTTCTTACTTTACTTTGAAAAAGCTCTCCATCAAATGTATTTTATTTATTTATTTTTAAGTTATTTTTATTTATTTATTTAGGATTAAGTTTTAGAACTGGTTGCACAGAAATGTTTCGCTGCATTAGCATAGAAAATATAAGGAAACTATATAGTGCCAAAAAGGTACCAAATGATAAATAAAGATATGAGTGTACACACGAACAGATTAATTTGGATAATAAACTAATAATAGCAACCAAATACATGCTTAGTGGATACATCTCCGAAATATATGCGTTTTAATATTAGTACACTATGCACTACAGTGGAATATAAGGAAATTAGGAATAAAGAAACCAGAACACATTATTGACCTGTAACTTCTTATTTTTCCTTTTACGTCTCTGAATTATCATAGTTTTATATTGATCCTAGTAGAATGAAATACAAGTGCGTAAATAGTGACACATAACATATTGAAGAGTTTTTATAATAATATTTACTATAAATAAGCATGACTCAATGAACTACGAATACATAAAACATATCATTTAGAATATTGTTGTAAACTATACTGGCTTATGTGTTCATTTACGTTAATAGAAAACATTTTCGCATTCTACATTAGCATAAGATGTCATGATCAAAATTATTCGCTTAAATGTACTAGTAATTTTCAAACTAGGACAGTTTAAAATATGTTAAAGTCTTGAAAAGTATTAGCATTTCAGTGAAATATTTTAATTTAGAATTTTTTTTTATAAAGATCTGAATAATTATTTAAACAAATCGTATTACTAATTTACGTAAATATAGGAACAGTATATGTTAGCCATTTATTAAAAGAAAATTCAGTTGAAAAGTTTATGCACAATACTTTTATAGAAAATGTATGGTTATAGAAATACGGCCAATTAAATGTGAATAATAATTACCTTCAACCAAGGATGCTTTAAACTTTGGGTAGATGTCATGCGCTTCCTGAAAAAAAAGAATCAATTATATGTAAGAAAATTGTAGAAGTTTTCTGCTGGGATCAAAAGTGCTTTCATACACCAGTTAATAATCACTCCACAAAATGTGTTGAAGTGGTAACTTACTTTCAAGTTTTATAGCAAATAAATATTCTTTTACAATTACAGCATTTAAAATTTAATACTACGTATACGGATCAGTTTTAATTTAGTATTATTTACGAAGTTATCTGGTGTGGACAAAATTTACTCTATTTGGTAATAGATACATTACTGCAATAATACTAAGGTTTGGCGATTTCTAGCCAAATATTTGAGAAATCGCCAAGCTGAGTTCAGTTTAAAAGACATATTTTTGGCACTTAAGTTGGCCATATTTTAGCAAAAGCCGTCAATCTTCAGGCAGTTTTTCTCAGGGCGTGCCTATAACGCTTTTGTGCCCGAAGATCTTCTGAAATGTTTTGCCTCTCTACTATATAAAGCTGGCTCAATTTTTGTGCCCCTTTATATCGTTCTGAACTCCATTTTTTGGCCTAACTCTGCATGTGTGCTTAGGACACGTCCCTGAAATGCCTTTGTGATGATCAGGGCCTGCGTTTGCGAGATTTGAGGCACAGCCTAAATAGTAATTGACCACCAGACTTTTAATGAATTGGATGTATCCATATGTATTCAATGCCTTTTGGATTACACTATAAATAAATTATCCAGTCGTTTGCAATTAAAAAAAGGATACACAATTAGATGTTGCATAGTTCTAAATACAAAATCTCAAAATTACACGGTTTTAACCGTATTTTAAAACTGCGAAACACTAAATTCTTTTCGCGCCAAATTATCCAAAACTCGCCGAGTGCGATGAGAGTTGGGGAGATTTTGGGCCTGGCCCAGACAATGCCTGACTACAGACATGATATATCGAAGACGTACATGTACATAGTAGACCTTGATGTATTGAAATTCTGTTGGTATGGCTCAGTAAATAAATAATCCAGTATATTAGAATCAAAAAGGGAGATAGACAACCAAATCCTTCAACAACTCTAAATCTAAAATTTCAACAATCTACGAATAATAGTTTTTCAGATATGCAAGTTACGTATATACGCATGTAAAGACGAACGTCAGGAAAAACTAGTCAAAATGGATTGTACAGCTGCGGAAAAAAAATGTCCCACTTGCTCTTTATTTCGCCATCGCTCGTCGTATAGCAAAGTTATATATACCATTCGTTTGCAAATAACGCATACTTTAATTTACTATTAATTTAATTTGCATAAGGGGCGGTCTTCATATTTAATTCTGCATCAACTTCGTTTTTCTCAATGGTAACCCCATATTTTGACTTTACTAAACGAAAGAAAACCTTCAAATTACCCTAAATATAAATTTTCACCAATTTTCTACGATAATTTCCGGAGATATTGCGAATTCATTTTTGCGTGTTTTTAAGGGACTTTCTGCAAATTGAAAAACGCTATTTGTAGGTTCCGAACTTTTCGCCTTTCATTTATTTCGCTCGCGAGAATTAAAAGAAATTAATATTATTTTCAAGGAAAATATTGTTTCCATCTCTCTTAAAGTTTTTTGTACTGAGAATATCAAGGGTAGAATAGAATATTTAGTCTGTGGTCCAAATGACCCGTGAGTTCATAACTTCATTGGTTCGTACACATGATTTCAGGGAAAAATGCAAAATGACTGCTAAGGATTTTGAAAATCTTTGTAATTTTGAAATTGTTATTCAGTGTTTCCCTTGATGTTTCTCTTAGACAGCTGAAATGTTGGCAGGAGTTAGAGGCTGCTCCCTGCTCTTCTGACTACAAACATGAACATTGCTCGATTCACCTATGATCGAACTTAAAGAATGGTTTCATGATTGAAATTTGTTTGAATTTCATGTAAAAAACGCAATTACTTTTTTGCCGACCCAATATTATCACTGTGTTTGTTATTTCACTTTCTTCATTTAATACTATCGTCTGCAATGTGCAATATTCTTAAGACTTTTGGCGGTATTTTAATTTATAGTTAAATGAAATTTTTTTTACAGAAAAACGTGATTTTGAATGTTTGATAAAGTATGGGGAATTCCCTAACCTAATGTTTCTGATATTAAAAAAGGTCACATTCATACCAGGAAAGTTGAGGATGTTAGTTTTTCAGAAATAGGACGTTGTATTAGAAGACATACATATACTGCATCTAAATCTATAGCTGGAAAATATTTTATTTGGGGGAATATGGTAGCGGACGCAACAATACACGCTTTATAGAATCCCCAACAAACTGTAAAAACGTCTAATTTATTTGCTTGAAAATTTGATATTTTTAATACTGGTATCTTTTACTGTGTTTTTGCACAAAATAAATCTATTTTACGTTTATTTTATGCAATTTTCAAAAAATTTTCACTTAATAAATTTATATATGGTCCCTTAACTCATGAAAATAACACATTTTATTTAATATAAATTAAACTACTGAACGTAAAAATTTGAAATTTTGCACAGCCATGTAATATTAATTTCTGCATCTATTTCCATCGAAATTTGGCTAGGTCGCTATTCATAATTTTTTTGAATATTAATTTAATAATTCATAATTCATATTAATAATTTATTAAAAATCATAATAACACTAAATTATGTTTGGGTCGCTTAGTTCTAATAGTACGAATAAAAATCAGCTTCTTACTACCAATATTATATGAGATATGAATTGAAGTATGAAAAAAATATTTTAACATAGGGGGAGGGGGATTTTGGGTGCTCATAACTCACTCATTTTCTGTCCAAATTTATTGAAAATGGGTGTTCGGGGTTAAAATGAGCTAAATTTTTTAAATATGAAGTGAAATCTAGGGGTTGCTATTGAGAAAAAAAAAAAGCTGGTGCGAATTTTAATATGTAGATGGCCCCTTATGCAATTTTTATGCATAGCAAATTAAAGTGTGCGTCAATCGTAAACGATTAGTATCTGTAACTTTGCTGTGCGACGAACGACGGCCGAAAAATGTACAAGTGGGACTTTTTTTCCGCAGCTGTACATGCATACACGAACATATACACGAACATACACACACACATGCGTACGTTGAGACGTTTCTCAAATACTCTTAAAAGTAAATTTAGAGATTGCCAAGATCGATTTTTTTCATTCGCATGGTGAAATTTCTCGCCTAACTATACTTCTCTCATTTCGTACAAGGAAGTAAAAATAATTAAATATTGGCAAAGCATGGTAAGAAACGTCAGTAACATTTCACTTTTGTATAGCGATTACTAGCTGGTATATGGAAACCACGTTTTTAATCCCATACTGCTATGTGATTCCGAATCATTTTTATGTGCACTACCTCTCCTACAAGTTTGTTGCAATGTTTCAGATACACTCTGTATATTTGTGGTGGATTTATACATATAGTACTACTCAAATGCGATCAATAAATTATCATTACGATTTAGAGGATGATAATTCTTATAAGGAGAAATAAAAATCTGCGTGTTTATTTATCTGAATCGCATACAAAGCCACATCTTTCGACAAATCGGCTTGAAATTTTGCACAAGTGCGTATAAAATATACAGGGCAATTTTGGACAACTTTAAAAATCTGAAAATCTACCAGTTCCCTAATTTTTAGTGATTTTTCGCTACTTTCAGCTCTATAGAATATCGAGAGTAAAAAATGTAAATCATTTGAGTGACGAACTTTTGTATCTAAGCGAGATGACGTCATGTTGATGTCACGTTAGGCTTTGAAGGGAAAACTGATTCCAGTTCGTTGCAAATAGCTTCTCGAAACTACGCAGATTAATTTTTTTTTTTTTCAAAAATAAAATGATTTCCTCTGCATTAATATAATGTTCGCAGAAAAATTACACGTCATGTTAGCAAACATTCATAATATTAAGATTTTATCACTTGAAATTCAGGCGACACATACGTCATGTCCTTGATCAATAACTTAGATATGAAATCCTTAGCAGTGTCTGATATGTTGTCGAAGCTTTCATCGTCGAAATCGTACTCCGCCTTAGTCACATTCCCCATCGTTTCTAAGTCAGAGTCTCCCATAAATGGCGATAAACCAGATAGTCTGTAAAAGTAAAAATAAAAATCATCAAAAACTGTTTTTTAAAAACACCAGGAAAAATCATATTTCTATATACATTATAAAAATGTTGCTATATTAAATTATCCGAGAAGAACTCGATCATAAAGAGAAAGGATATTTCACAAAAAAATATCCTTGTTGTCCTAAAATATTGTATTATCATTCCTTTCAGCTAATTTTGAATGTGTTCGCTCGTAGATAGGATTTTCCAAAGAATTCCTGCAAGCATCGCTGAATTGAAACGAATCGTAACTTCATATTGTTTCAGGTTGTTGGCGTAATTAACAACTCGTTAATAACACCAACAATGTTGCGAAGTGTGTCAAATAATTGGGTTTGATGTGTTCATGTTCACATTCAAAATGGTGGCGAACATTTTCAACATTTGCTATGAGGAATGATAACGATAAATAAGAATGGAGTTATAATAACGTTTTCCAAAAATAAAATTATCCCAGTATTAGGTAGCATTGTGAGTCTCTGTTTTATGTAACAGTCCAACATTGCTGGAAATTGTCTTCCACACTTAAATAACATCCAAAAATTATAGTTCAATGTTAGAACAGTTGCCACATCTGTTAGATATGAGGGTATTAAGGGGATGGTGGACACCCAAATCATCAAAATTGGCCCAAAATAATGTGTTTTTTCTTTTTTACATACTAATATTCTACAGTTATAGCTGAACCATGGAGAAAAATCCGCGTATGTCCACGGCAATTTTTTAAAAAGATATTAGGGTTTTAAAAAATTAAAAGGGACAGTTAAATGTCCACAAAAATACAAACAAACGCGTAAATAAACAGGCCACAATTTTTATTGAACGTTTTACAAAATAAGCTAATAATCCAATGAAATTATTTTAAAAATATGTTTTGTTTAGGTAAAATCATAAATAAAATTATTCAGAAGAGACGGTATTAAAGATAAATGAAAAATGAGACTTTAAACTGCATTTTCTCCAAATCAAGTTTTTTGTGATTTTCTGGCCTTCAAAATGCTCCATGCGAATTAATTTTGGTCGGAATTGTACAAAATTTACTACAAACATTCTTCTCATATATTACAATAAATCTGTGTATCCTTTTTAAATCGGGTCAAAATTTCGATTATGAAATTTCACTTTTATTTACGAAAACTAAAAAATTTCGGGAAAGTTTGATATATATCCATGAAAATATTTCTAAAAAATTAACTACTCGGTCGAATCAAAAACCGATACACAGACTTTTTTAAAATATATTTTTAAGCTATTATAAAACAAATTACTGAAAAAAAGTTAAAATTAAAGGAGCATTTTTTCGAAACTAAAAAATTAATTTTTAATTAATTACTAATATTTTTAAAATTTATTTTTTTTCAGTTGTTTATAATGCTTTTAGTTTAATATATTAAAATACAAAATTTCATAATCCTACCTTATTAAATAAAAAAAAACTTTTTAATGTCCACCATCCCCTTAAGAAAAACAATGGGTACTCTTAAATTGATCACCCTGTACGTGTACAAGCCTAATAAACATGTGATTTCTGTAAACGATCTGCGTGAGGCAAGATAATAAAATATACAAATACTTTAATATTCAAATATTTCGAAACCATCTACTTTTTTTTTTTAACATTTACAAAAATGATAAAAATTGCTGAGAGCTGAAATATTTATGAGGATTTCAGCGATTTATTTATTTTTTAACCGAGTTAAACTTATTTTCATTAATAATGATTTTCACGCTTATCATTCTTTATTCTAATTTTTTTGCTTCCTAGCATACATCAACGGTTGCAAGATTTTTAAATAAAAAAGGATTCATTATCATTTTGCAAACTGTTCCATATGTGACCCCCATAACATTAATATGCTTAAAAGGGTTTTTTAGAGCACTTTAATTTCTATAAAGTTGTCCGAATAAATAATCATAACACATTCTGTGGTGACAGAAATTAAAAGATTTCTTTCTAGAGCACAGCAGCAGTTTTTTACATTTCACTAAATTTTAATTAAACACGCTCTTCCAAAAGCATTGCATTCTTGAGTATGATTGTGTCAAAGCAAACTTAAGCCTAGGAAGGGATGCCTTGAGCGGAGGACTTTTTAAGGGATTGTAACGCGTATTCGCGTTACATCTGTAGAAACACCTGTCTGTAGGAACATCAGCCCAAAATACCGTTAGATCGATACCCGCGCCGTAGGCCAGAACACTGGACCTTCCTACTGCAGCCATCTACCGTCTTCATTGTCTTATCTTCTTGGCCATTTTGGGGTCTTATTGCATCATGGTCATAATGTACATATGTGTATATATTTCAGTGGCTTACGCTCTGGGCTAGCTGGGTTAGTTACATCAGGTATGAGCAACATTTGCAAAGTTGCTTGTCAAAATTTAGGATGTCAACGAAATAGCGGACTGTATAATTGGGATTTAAATGGGATTTTGAATTCTTTATATGGGCTTTATATAGAGTTCTGATATGTTCCATAGGCCGTATCAAAAAGCCGGGGCGGGCCACTTCTGCCCACGGCCTGAAGGTTGTCCATTTAGGAGTTACATAATCGAAATATTTAAAGCATAAAATGCGTTGAAAACTAGTCTGTATTGATTTTTTAAATAAGTAAAGAAATATTAATATTATTAAATCGTAGAAATAAAGTACTCACAAAACATAACATATAACGCCTACACTCCACATGTCTGTCGTGTAAGATACCTTATCGAAATTGACCACCTCCGGTGCAACAAATTCTGGTGTTCCAAACAGAACTTGCAGTTTTTTGTTAGGTTCGTATTTTCGCGCAAGTCCAAAGTCAATGATTTTGATCTGGTTTCCCGTTCGAGTGACGCACAGGATGTTTTCTGGCTAAAATTATAAAAATACACGAGTTATTACGATAGTCTAAATAAAATCCGAATTCTATTTGATATAAAAACATAAGAATGTATACCAAATGGAAGATCAAAGAATTGGTAAATTACAGTGTCATTTCCCAATTCAAATATGGAGGAATTTATACATCAATTACATAAAACGTAACAAAAGCACTCAAAAGAAACAGGTGTTTAAAAGATACACTAATTAAAACTTTGTAATACAGCACTCATAAAAGGTGCTGCTGAAGACGATCTAAAGTTTTTCGCCCGAAACTCGTGCCAGATAGTAAAATAACACACGTAAAAAGGTACTTATCAAAGTTCTAATTATTTTACATAAAACGCATTTTAACTCTCATTCTCAGAAAATACGTTTTAATGAATACTAGAACAATTATGAATCAAGGAAACAATAGAATAATGAAATTACACTCAAATTCTAGTTATTTTCGTTTTACAAAATATATTTCTTTCCTACAACAGTAAAAAATATTCTAAGATTCTTCATGAAACGCACATAGTTAAAAAAAATTAATATCTAGCTTAAAAATATTATGTAGAAAGTTTTAAATTACGATGAAAGTTTCAGTGGTTTGTAACACAAGTTATTCAATACAGCTAACTTAAGTAATTTTTGTCATAAACCAACTATTTATAAACCATTACTAGTTTCCTTAATATTCGATTTGCACGTCTTAAAATATTTTATCGAGGTCTAAAAATAATTTCGAAAACAGATGGTTATTCCCGAAGGAAAACATGAGACATCACAGAAATTTAAAAATTAAAATTAGATTAGAATATATTGTGTTCACACACAAATTGCTCTTAAATTTTTTAAACATGAAATTAATAAAAAATTAAGTTTTACCACATTAACCGAAATCAATATTCATCTTTAAAAGAAAATATATAATTTCAGTTTCACATAGTAAATTGTTGGAATTGGTTAATCTAATTCGAAAGAATAAGTGTGATAAAAAAGAAAATAAATTTAGCTACATACCTTCATATCCAAGTGCAGAATATTTTTTGAATGCATATACTCCACCCCTCCACATATTTGACGAACAAAGATGGAGCATGCTTTCTCCGTGAGTACAAAGTCATCACTTATGACTCTCTCAAACAATTCTCCGCCTTCTATTCTGGAAAATAATCACAGTCTTAAAGCCGATTCTATGCAATTTTCTTAAAACGATAAAACATTTCTGAAACACGTGATTTTTTTAAATTTTAAATGAAGGCGTAAATTAATTTTAAAAAATACAGAAGATAAATGTTTTTCTTTAGTTTTAGCGTTCGATAAAATAGCATTCCCCTATTATTTCATCAATTGTTTGATTTATGATTATTTTTTAACAACTAGCTAATATTCTACTGCTTATTATACTTCTAAGATTTTATTTTACTCTTATACGTTGAAAATAAGAAAATGTTTCGGTAAAATTATAACTCTTAAAAATATCAAAGTTCAAGATTTTATTCTCAACATTTTGTATTTTAGATAAAAATTTCCAAAAAGTCCTATTTCATTTTGCATCTTACATTATACTTTTTTAAGCTAAACTGTAATTCACACCTATTTAAAAAAAAGTAAATCATCTTTTATTTCATCCTATACATATTTCTTTCATAAAAAGAGAAACTTTCGAAAGTTCTAAAATTGATTAACCCCTTGCGTCGATGACGAAACACTCCCCGTATATTTTAAATACCTGGTACTACGGTACCCTTTTATCGAATATCTACTCTGAGTTTCATTAACTGTTACCAGTTTTATAATCAAGTAATAACTTACTGCACGACTCTGATAATAAATAATTAAAAGAAAAATAAATAAATATTAGTAATTATTATTATGCTTTCAAAATAACCATTTACAATCTGTATGTACAAGAGCGACAACAATGAGTACCTCAAATTAAAAATATACCTACACATTTAAAAGTTAGTAATATTAAGAAAGTAATGTGTATATTAATTATTGTAATTGCATATATATTTTAACATGTAATACTTGTTACAATATTGCAATTGCATACCTTAGAATACTATTCTTGTAATTATATAAATGTAAACCACTTTATTTAAGAAACGCTTTGAATAGTACAACTATAAAACGATGTAAAAGCTATTTCATTTTAAATGATTTACGAACAATTATTGTATAACGTAATGTGAAGTTGTAGAATAATGCTTTCAACCAAAAATTATCATTTTAAATCTGATTGATCGTTTCAATTAACATGGAAAATGTGTTATAATAAATTGTAATGTAGTTACTGTGACTTAAGTACTCAGTTGGAACAATGCAATTTCAGAATCTCTTTGAGAAGATAAGTTAGCTAGCCTCTAGCGTTTTAATCGCAACATTTTTTGACACTGCCCTGCTCCTTGTACCTAGGAATCAATCACAGATTCAAAACTGAAGTACTATCCCAAACTGATTGTGCATTAAATATGGCAGAATGCTTTTATATATGTGTTTAGATGATGAATTATATTTCAAATGTAAAATAAATAGAAGGTAAAACATTTCGATGTGCGTATTACAAAAGGTTTGCTTAAGAAAGTAAATCCATTGTATCACTCCACAACCTGAACTTTATATAAAGTGAAAAACTTTTCCATTTTCAGGAATATTTTTCAGCTTGTCCCGAAAATTGAATACAGTAGAAGTAGCGACAAAATTTAATTATAATAATTTTCACCATTAAAAAATCAGTCATGTTTCTTTTATTTTATAAATGTTAATAATGCTTTTATTTGAATAAATATAAGCTATTTTGTGAAGAGCACTGAATTTATAAAATATCCCCGACTTTAGGTTCAGAATCGGGGATCCATCATGATTGGTCTACAATTCTTTGTTTAAAAAAAAAGCTGTGTGTGTGGTCACCCTAATTTATTTTTTTTTCTTCTGGGTGTTCAAAATTAGGTTTATCCCACTAAAATGCATTAAGAGATGTCTGCTTATGTTCCGCAAGCGTAGTTGCTCCACTGGTTGCTATGCTTGCCGAAATGATCTACTTAGTTTTCTTTGTCTGTTCTCAAATTCAGGTTTGAAAAGGTTGAACTTCAACTGTCAAAACAGTGCGCATCTAAAAATGAAAACTAAACGTGTTGCTTTTGTGCTTACAGTTCCAAAATAAGGCACATTTCTTTCCGACCATCATCAAATGCGTCATACAGCTGCAGCAATCTAGGGTGTTGCAGCAAACACATGATTTCTACCTCCCGCTCCACATCTTTGCGATCTTCAGTTTTTGGCGTGTAGATAAATTTTGCGGCCAGTTTCCGACCAGTGCTTTTCTCTGTGCATTTGTACACTGTTCCGAACTTTCCCCTGAAAACAAAAGAATAAAAGCGTTTAACATTTTAGTTAATTTCAAATCACTTCAGTTCTTACACAAAGTCTTTCCTGGGGTAGGTTTTCAGCCCATCTATCATAATGCATTGCCTACACTGTAAATACAAGAAATAAGCAAAATATACTCATTTCTGAGTACTTTGTTATCTTGTAATAAGCAAAATATACTTAATCATTGAGTATTTTGTTATTTTGTAATAGCTCCGAATACTTTATTCTTAAATTTAAGCAACACATGTACTCATTTCATGAAATGCGATTCATATTTAAGTTCGTCATGCGCTCCTTTATGACGCAAATATACTTAAAAAGAGCTAATATGTTAAAGTACTCATTTTCAAATATTTTCTTTTTAACAGTGCACTTTTAAATGGAAGCTGAAAAACTTGTAGACCATGTTTCAATCAAAGAATAAGACGACTTATGTTCAATTAAAAAAAAAATCTTCTAAAAATTTCCGAAAATAATTTAGCACGACGGTTTTTGCAGAAACCACTTAGAATAAAGCAGAATTTAAAGTAAGTTATGCTTTAAAAAAAAGAAATCACACTAAACATATCTTTCAATTTGCTTTAATGAATACATCAAAAACTTTACCTTCCCAATTCTTCATGAAGAGTATATTCTTCTTTAACATCTTTTCCGATTTTCACTACAACATCTCTAGGTTCAAAAGCTAAATCAATATCTGAAACTGAAATTAAACAATATTTAATAACAATTGAAAGAAAATAAATTTTAAAAACTACCTTCAAAAAGACAGTAGAAATATTTTGCAAGAGTTTTTAAGGACGTAATTCCCAAAATTTGTCGACTGAAGATATATGGTTTGACGAATATTGGCTGCCATAAATTGTTGTGATGGCTCCAAGAGTTACTATAAAAAAAATTTAGAAGGTCATCATTCTTCCCCAACCCACTTGGCTATGTTCCATAATGATACATGGGAGAAATACGTTAGTCCAGCATCAAATTCACTCATGTTTGTTACAAAAGGTAAATATCTAGCTTTTGTATTTTGTTTCGCTGGATTTTAAACCGACACTAAATGCACGGCTGATTACAGGAATGTCAGCTTCCTAACAGCGCAACGTATGACTGGTGCAATCCGCAATCGCACGCTTTTTCAACTATAACAGTAGAGCAATGAAGTTTGATATATTTTGTAAACAATGTTCAATAAATCAATGATCCAATTAAAGTAACGTCTTAATCCAATAAGGATCCAATTAAAGTATTATCAGTTGACGAGATCTAGCCCCACAGTGTCTTAATTGGTAACCCTGCTACAGAGGTCCATGCATACTAGCGGAAATCTTTTTACTTCCTACAAGTATTTCAAAATTAAGTCAAAGAATTACAGGTAGGCATACAAAAAAATTAAATAGAAAAACACTAAACAATAAGCCAATAACGCAATACTAAAAGTCTTATTTGTGTGATAACTAGAAAACTGAATCATATATACTGACTTATGAAAACTAGAAAACAGTGATAACTAGAAACTCTTTTTTTATCTACTTTTTACCTCTCTACAGTTTGCTTTTACCTTTTTAGATTTCATGGATTTTCGCGTTACTTGTTTTATACAGCACCTTTTTACCTGGAAAAACCTTCTTTTCTTTTAATTTTTACACATAGTCTGGCGCTGTATATCCTTTTTGGACCTTGTGTCATTAAACACCAACCAAACAAACAACTAGAAAACTGTAGGCATTATTTGATACATGGACAAAGAAAAATAAAATAATCACATTTAGTATGTTTCAAAAATGTACGTACACTTCTACATTTTATTTGTGGTCATTAAACGAGCTGTTACAATTTTCAAAAAATCTATTTTTTTTCCCTGTTGTCCTTTAGATGAGAATATAACGCTTTATGCTTATATACTTCTCCAAACGTATTCTCTTCTTTCTTCTTTAATGACGACAGAAAGAGCAAAAATAGCTCGTGCTGAAACATCTAAAGTGTTTCTGCTTAATAGTCGTGTCTGTCGTTTAAGCTGAACCACCTATTTCAAGGTTGGAGAAAGAATAGTTGCTAAGCTTTTAAGTGATTTAATAATAAAAAACGAAACAAGTTTTCAACTTTATGAAGTGTTCCTTAGAGGTGTCAGCTGATCATCAAGTATATTCCGGAAGTAAAAATTCTTAAAAGCTTGTTAATTTTTTTTTTTACAGTAAGGTTTCTATTGAACTATTTCCATACGAGTAATTAGTTTTGTAGTTTAAAATCAATTTCAAAGTAACCCCTATAAATACTCTTTCTTGTGGTTCTGTCACACTTTCTAAAATTGTTCGCATTATTTCAGCAACTCTTAAATATCATAAAAAACGCACCATTGAAACACAAACATACATATTTATAATTAATAAGAACTCTCGCTTTTTTCGTACTTCTACACTCTAAAAAAAATTCCGTGAAAATACGGAAAATGTACTGGCACATAGGATGATCGTACTATTCCCGTATATTTACGAAATTTTTTCTGTGTAAATTCGAGTAGAAATTCTGTTCCAGAGATGCGCTGTCTCTTGATATACGTAAATTGGGCTGTGATCAATCATAAACGCAGAATTTCTGTAAACTTTTACGGAAAGTTTTCAGTAATTGCACGGCTATTTTTTTTAGAGAGTATGAATATACAGGGTACACAAATTCCGGTCATTGCTTAAGTTAAATAGTTTCTTTCTTTTTTTTCAAATCTGAAAGCATCAAGATATTCTGATCAGATAATTTAGAAAAGAAACATACTTAAGGCCTTTTTATTCTCATATTTAAATTTTCATTATGAAATATCTTTTGTCATTTCAATTTTGATGGGCCAAAAGAATAAAAACATTAATATATGAATTCTTATGCAGTTACTTCTGTAGCAATAATCAAAAAGATAAAAATGAAAACAAAAATGATTTGGAATGCTGTACACAAAAAAGTTAAAGCTCATGCAAAACATTAATGCGATATTTAAATATTGCAATTAAGTACAATAATTTTCGAAAGAAACGTCGCGGTGTTTATATATTTAAATGTACAAAATTTAACACTTCGGTGCTGCGTGGCGTTTAGGTGCAATCCAGGACAAATTTCCAGCCATACTGCTAAAAGAATTGTTATAAAAGTAGGTTTCTTTTCTTTTACTCTGATATGTTTTACTTAATGACAGAACATCTCCGTATATATTGCATTTTTCAGACCTGTTATAAGTATACAGTATATCTGTTAATTATAGGCATAAAATTAAAGATAGTTACCACAATTGGCAGTGCAACGATTAATGCAACGATTCAATATGTAATCATATGCTATCATTAAACTAAATATTAGAGCTTGCAAGTAAGCTGATACTTTTATTTTTCTTATAGACAACTGATATATCAGTTATATTTTTGATAGCCGTTATTAATTTAATCAAAATAATTTAAATTGATAAAACAAATGTGTCCGATAGATAAAATTTTCGTTTAAATTTCTATAAACTTGAAACTTTAAGAAGTTGCAAAGTATCTTCAAAAAGAAAATTTAATTTGGAGGAATGCTAGTTTAGTTGCAGTAAATCTAAGATAAAGGAAACATTCATGACCTTGAATCTATTTACTTCCATTCGTGAATTCAGTTTAATATTTCAAAGAATTCGAGTGTTTGTTCCAATTTTTTCTTACTAAAATTAGTTCAATATATCAGTTATATTTTTTATAGCTGATATTAATTAATCAAAATAATTTAAATTTATAAAACAAATTTGTCTGATAGATAAAACTTTCGTTTAAATTTCTATAAATTTGAAACTTTAAGAATTTGCAATTTATCTTCAAAAAGAAAATTTAATTTGGAGGACTAACAAAACATTCATGACCTTGAATCTATTTACTTCCATTCGTGAATTCAATTTAATATTTCAAAGAATTCGAGTGTTTGTTCCAACTGTTTTCTTACTAAAAGTAGTTCAAAGTCGTAAAATTATCCAGAAAAGTTATTTTTCATCGGTTGTCATTTTGAACATGACACAACTTCAACAACTACAACCCACCGGCACTGCGACTTCAACTGAACAGAGCAACTGGCAATTCGTAGAAAGCGGTAAACAAGAGCTACCATCACCTAATGATAATTCAAATTACACGAGCGCTGTTTTCTGTCTCAAAAGCAAAAGAAGCAAACACCCCCGAAGATGAGAAGAAAAAA
Organism: Cheiracanthium punctorium; assembly: GCA_038373885.1. Lineage (NCBI taxonomy): Eukaryota > Metazoa > Arthropoda > Arachnida > Araneae > Cheiracanthiidae > Cheiracanthium > Cheiracanthium punctorium. The sequence continues at coordinate 187,958 of JAWZYV010016268.1, forward strand.
AGTCTGACAATTGGGACATGTGTTACCCTCTTTCAAAGTCCTTTTGGTCTATGCCCTCCTTCCAGGCAGGCTATAGGCTCTTTCGCATTCGTGTCTTTGGACACTTGCCCGACCATTTTTCGAAAGATGTTTTTCCCTCACAATTTTTGGAAGCAGAAACGCGAAAAGGAGAGAGGAAGGTAGAGGCGATAATGTTTGTTTTTCGGGACGGCGGAAATTAATTCCTTGTTCACGACAGACATGGTTCAGTCTTCAACGCAGTAAGTTTAGTTTTGGCTGGGTTAAGTATGTTTGTACGCTCTACATCGACGTGGATGTCTACCAAAAAATAATAAAAAAGTCTCGAATAAAGGAATAATAATGATTTGGAGTTATTTTAGAATTGCCTATAAGGAGTAAAAACTAAGATTTTTCAAGAGAGGGGGTGAGGGGAAGTGCGTCGTTAAATAGGCCCTACAGCTGCAGTCATGTTCAACCACTGATGGATTAAAAGGGGGCGATTGCCCCCCAGCGAGAAAATACCTTGAAAATATAAGAAATCTTATTATTCCATAAAATGGACATACATTTCAATTAGTTGCCCCAACCCTGAAAATTGCATTAATCCGTCTCGGTGTTCAACAAATATTTCATGCTTTTCGAAAAGTCGAAAATAAATTCCATCTATGGGCAATTAGAATCTCTACAAGCAAGGCTGCAGCCAAAACTAAAAAAATTCGCATAATGTTTTGTGTGCGGGGGGGGAGGGGGTATGTAACGCCAATTTTTTTTCACCTTTAATTGATCTCCAGTACTAAAGTCCAGCATGATTCCACCACCCTCGCTGTAGCCTTGACTAATAGAATAATTCCAGGAAAATTATGAAGAAGCTAGATCAAAAAACCGTTAGTTATTTTAACACTGGATTAGGAAGTATAAGTTTCAATGGAAAAATTCACTGTTTAAGGGGAAATTTGTGAAGGAGTTCATATCTCGGAGCTTTCAAACTGTTTAGTATCAAAGTAACACAATCATGCTTGTTGCTATAAAAATGTTACCTGTACCAACTTCTGGGGGTGGGGGTGGGGTGGCTCTAACCCCTACTTACTCGCCTATACTGACGCCCTTGAAAGAGGTCAGAAAGATTTTACATTTCTCTGTGCATGCAGTACTAGCTAACTATTACATCTAAAAAGAAATTGCTCACGAAATAAAATTTTCTTTCACCGAAAGATGATTAGTTTAGAATTTCTTTTTTTATCTTTTCACCCCAGTGCAATGCAATGCTTGCTATTTCTTTCCTAAGACCAGTAGTTTCTCGAGCCTAGTTGTACCAGTTGGCTTTAAAAAAGTTAGTGAATTTAAGACTTAAAAAAGCAAAATAGAAATGTGTCTAAAATTTGAAACTTCAGAATTTGTTAAACTGGTTCTAATGTATCAATTATCTTTTTTAAATATTAAAATTACTTGTGATCAGTTCGTCAATGACAACTAAGTAACCGAATTTGATAATCAAAATTAGTATTACCCAATGCCTAGCTAAAATGAAAAGAAAGTTCCTAATATGTATTTTTACGACGTTAAATTCAATTTATGTAAAAGTTAAATATTGCGTTTTCATCATCGAAGTCAATACAAATAAGCTGAACAATTTCAGCAATCATTCGAAAAACTAACAAAACTATATCATAAAATGAACGAGTGAACGCTTTTTAAATTAGTCGTGTGGTTGCAGCATTGAGGCAAAAAATGGTTGCTCATAAAATCACAAAAACCTGCAAATAAATCTGAACCACTTAATTCACTGTCTTGTTAGACTCATTAGGAGGAAAATTGAACAATCTTCGACAAATATATAGATCTATCTGCGTACCCTGGTTCTGACAGAAGTGGTTATAAAGAATGTCGCCAAAACGGAAAAGCTGCTTTAATCAGAGCAAAATAACTATCCAGAAAAAACATCGCCAAAATGCCATTCAAAGGACGATCTTGCTTCGTAAAAAAAGCAAAGCATTGTAAATAAAACATTTTGTTGGTAGGGGGGTGGGTGGAACTCTCTGTACAGCCACCTTGTGGCGAGTTCTGGGTTTTTTCGTTAGTTTTGAATGCACAAGATGACAGTTGCAGAAAATTTTCTAGTAGCATACCTCATATTTTAAAAATTGATATTAATAAAATGCTATCTTATAACGCATGATTCATCTAAAAAATAAAAATGCATTTGAAGCTCTATATTTATTATTTCATTATTTATTACAGATAAATAAGCGAAAAAGATATTTGAAAATTTCGACAAAATTTAACTAAAAAGTAAAAACAGAATTTTACTGAAATTTCTGAACATTTGCGGCAAATGAAGGAATTATCCTTCACACTTCAGAAGATTTTATGTGAACTAAGTCGAACAAGTGGACTTTTCTTGCACTATCTATCATTGAAAACGAAAAAAAAAATATATTTTTTTAAAACTTTGAAATCTTTTTTTTTTTTTTTTTTTTCAAAAATCAGCATTTGGCCAAAGTTTCTACACATTTTCTGAAAATGAAAGAATTATCCTACAAAATTCAAATGTTTCATGTGCCCTTTGTTCCACCAATGCCAGTTTGAACGCACCACCCGTCATCGAAAATAGAAAATAAGTTTTTTTTTCCTTCAGATCACCCACTCTACTGTATATTTAATACAAAGTACGCATTAAACTTTTAATTAGGCTTTCAGTCGTTTGTTTTCAAAGGCATGCATATTCATTCTGGATTAAAGCCATACCGCTAAGAATTTGAGCGAGTTATATTAATGCATATGTCCTCCGACATAACCGTTCTTCAACTCTATAAATAATCCGTAGCTATTTATTATTCTCGTAGCACAAGACTTCTTAGTCGTCAAGATATTTAAAAGCACGTGGTGGCTGTTTATAAATCTTTTCTGAGAAGAATAAAGATTCAAATTATTTTTTATTTGACACACCTCCAGTCTTCGGTTAAATGGTTAAAAATTAAATGTTGAAGTAAAAATATATGTAATGAAATTAAAAGTTATAATAATTACTAAGCATTTGAAACGTATTCGTTCATAGCATCTAATTTCAACTTTGCAAACTTATTTTTTAATGGAAAAAATAAGTGTCTGAAAATGTAGGTGGAGTTTTGCATTATGGCAAGCCTGCTTGAGCTGTATCTGTCTACGGGAGATACCTTTGTTGGAAGATTTTTAAGGGGTTCTAACGCGCATTTAGGTTACATCTGAAGAAAACCTCCTAAAACTCCAGATCGTTAGACCGACAGCCGCGCTATAGGCCAGGCCAGAAAAAGTTGGACCTTCACACTTCAGCCATCTACCATTTTGAGTGTATTATCCACTCGGCCATAGGGGGGCAGTCTGAAAATGTAAGTTTGCATAAGTTATTTTAAAGTCGGAACTGTAATGGAGTCAAAGTTTTCATTGTTTAAACAAAAATTTTATAATTCTTTTACATATGTATTTTCCTTTATATGAAACATTTGCTTTCTCATTGATTTAAAAAAATATTTCAAATACTTATTTGTAAATAAATTAATTTTTTTACATAAAAAGTACTATGGTGTTCTCAGTAGACTGTGATATCATTTCAAATTATCCAAAAAAAATGACAACCTTTTGTTTTTGAATTTTGTTGGTTTCAAAAGTTGCTAATGTAAGCAGTACTTATTCCGGGCTATTCTAGTATGACTCGCCATGAAGAAACAACTAGGGTGTATAAATGGACCTTGATATTTGGGAAAGTTAGTTCAACTCTCACTTTTCTTCCCAACCGAATCCAAGGAGACAGTGCATTTAGTGGTTCAGAAAAATTCATACTATGGCATCCTGATAATTTTCTATTAGCAATGACAAACAGACAAAAAGCTAGGTATTAGAGCATCGTCATGGAAAGGAATAAAAAAATGCAGCGGTTCAAAGAAGTAAAATCCAGCAGAGAGCGAGTGTTTAAGGTACCAAAACTGAAATTTATGGCTGCGAAATACTACGACTGTAGACCTAAACCTTTCCCGAGCAGCTAAGAAATTCTTACTAAAACAAAAACGTCATATACTAAATTACGTTAGAGTAGCAAATATTAAGTATTCTTACTAAGACTATTGTTAAGCGTTATATTTATAAACACAATTTTTTAATCATGGATGCAAACCAGAAATGTATATCAGATAAAATCATTTTTTCTCCTATTAATTCTGTAGTATTACGATTAACCTTATTAACCCGAAAAAGGAAACAATACATAGCAAGGAGTAATTCTAATAGAACGAGGAAGTACAAAACCATAATTCAATTTCTTGCTTAAATCACATATGGGCAAGCCTCGGTCCACGGTACATTTCAGATTCCCATAGAAAACCCATATTAATAATTCAAAATCCCATATAAATAGCATTTACAGCCCGTGACTTCACTAACATCCTAAAGTTTGGCCCTCAACTTTCTAAAGGTTGCCCATACCTGGCTTATATATTTATAGATCTTTTTATTAGCCTTATATTTTACCTTCTAAAATAATATTTCACCAATAAAATGCAGATATGATACATATTATATATACTGTCCTTTTTTTAAGAACATTTTTTTTTGTACAAATCTATTAATGTTTTGCATATAAAACAGCTAACGAAATCTGCAAATCACAACGTATTTCTTGAATGATAAACAAGTTGGATGCATAACCGAGGAGAAAAAAAATTAATTACCTAAGACATTAAGAATAAGATAAGTTAAATGGGTAGATCATGACCGACGATAACCCAAAGGATATGTTTATAAGTAATGAAAAAACTTTTCAGCAATCGTGTATCATATTCCTTGTTGGCAAAGAGGCTAACGCGGGAGATGTCATTGAGACACAATTTGTTAGACTTTGCCAAGAGCGTCACTAAAACCGTAAGAATTCTTAGATGTCTGAGTACATAAAATGACATCATCACCAAGAGTATTGACGCACTTCACGCTCTTTCATAAAAGTTAGGGTCAAATGTTCTACCGTCCAATAAGACATGAAAAATATTCCATTGAGTTGAGATGCATTGCACAATTTTTTTTATTTGGTTTCATATCTCGTGGAAGTAGTACCTTCATATTTTACTGCCATTATCTGGTGTATTGCTTAGCCATTCTCAGAAACATTTGTAGGTAATCAATCGTAATTGATCATGCTTCTACTGAATAGTCGGTTCAACTGTGTAAATATTCTTGAAATTAGCATTAATTTTGCTACTCAGAAACCTAAATTAAAGGGTCACTGTTGATATTTTAGTGGTGCAAATTCAGTAGCTTTAGGGTAAATGGGAAGAAGGTTCAAAGTATAGTATACAAGTAATCATCCCTTAAAAAGATAGAAATAACTCATTTTTAATTTAAGAACCGTAATTGAAATGCGATTACAATTAGTGATGCAACTGATATCAATTTGGCCGGATTCCGGATACCGAATATACGGCCAAACTTTCGGCCCGATATCTGGCAGCAGTATGTTTTCTTTTTGTTTAATTTTCACTAGTTTTCCAAGTAAGATCATTGAACTATTACTTTTTTCTTTAAATTCTCACATTAGTTTCAAATCATTTAATTTAAAAATCGAAAATCCTTTTTGGATTGTTTCCACGAATTAAGTACCAGTTTTACGGCATTAAAACCATACCAATAACTATCTCATGGATGTTCTCCCGCAAGAGTTACTAGATAAATATCTTAAAAGATCTGTTCTTGAATGAAAGACATCTCTATTCAGCTGTTGGAAAATCAATGGAACAAATTTCCTTCCTTTATCTGAATTTGGGGGGGGGGCATTTTACCAGCCAGCGGTACTACAGCAAGTACACTATTCTCATAATCAGGGTCAAATTATGATGGAAAAAAAAGGTAACCGAATTCTTACAAAGAATTCTTCTGCTTTTAAAAGCAGTGTTTTTGTACAATAAGATATTCCAGTAATAATTTACTCCAATCTTAAAAAAAGATAGAAGTACTTAATTTTTTTCCGCATTTTCTATACATGATAAAAATACATCCAAAAAAGTATTGAAAACAAAATATTTTCACAGAACTTTGTTTTTTCGCATTTTTTATTATTGCAGTTTTTTTGAATTCATTCATTTATTATGTTTATTTATCTTATTTCTCTGTACATAATTTTAGGCCGACGGCTACTGCCAATTATCCGGCATATTGGCCGGATGCCGTATGTTTGACGGATATCCGTTGCATACCTAATTACAATTAATAAAAAACAATCAATTTTAAGGTTTAAATTAAATATTACAAAAGTATTAAGATAAATGAAAATCCTTTTTTTTAAATCAAAATAATTTGAAATATTTTTTAAACTCAAATATAAATAAATATATTTGGTATAGCTTGGATGTTTGTCACAACGGCAAAATGAAACATTTCGCAATGCTTAAATGGTCAATCTATGAAGGATTACGGAATAAGAATGTATTGAGAATTATTACAATGGCAACTTTAATGAGATATGCCACATGCGCAAATTTGCCAAAGAATGCTAAAGTCGACACGGGTGGCAACTAACTGCTTCACGTATTTAAAGTTAGATTTACAAATCAATATGGTATGGTAAGTTCATTTGAGAGAACGTTGACATTTCTGCGCTAGGGAAATTTTTCGGTTACACTATAACAAGAGAAAGTGATAAAAAAAGCTAGAAGTTGCAAATTTGTAACGTTACATACGAGAAAATAATTGTAAAATTTGTTTTCAAACAAACTCGTAATGTGAAATATACTTTTCTTCATCAAAGGGGTAGCATGAATTAAACAGACTTAAATGCTTCTAAACTAATTATGTTCTGTAAAACTAGTTCGACACAGCATTGAATTTTTTTAGTTAAAATATAAAATAATTATTCATCTAAAATCATATCACCCGTGATACCACATAATATGACACCATATAACATGGCTAAGTTTTCATTCAGTAACAGAATTTTTAAGGTTCTCATCAATACGACAATCAGTATTTAAAGCCTTAAGTAGCAACCAGAAAAAAAAAAATTGAAAAGATGTGAATTCTCGTCATCTGTAGCAAACATTCTAAAATCATAGCCTGTTGACAAAAACTTACACAAGCAAAGATAGTCGGCAGATTCCAAACTAAAAATGTAATTTTGCGAATTAACTGGAAAGACTATCCAAGATATCATTTATGGATGTTATGGCAGATTTGCTATTACAAATGTGTGGTTAAATTTTTATATTTACACAGTTATCACAACACGAGATTGTAGAAAATTCCACCACGGGTACAATGGTGTGGACCTGCCGTAGCCTTTAAACATATCGAAATAGTTCATTAACCCTCTCGTCACCGAATTACGAAAAATCAGAGAAAAAAATCTCTAGCATTTAATGCCTCTGAAATACTATAATAAATCATGCAAAAATATTTTTTGTAATGTCGATTAATATTAGATTTTTCTAATATTAATTTCTGCATTTTCGAAGCATTTTCTTATGCTAAAATTAATTTAAAAGGATGCACATATTAGGTAAAGGTTGAGGAATAAGAAAAAACTATAATTACCTTAAAAAGAAAAAAAAACGATAAAAAAGCAGCGTAAATATTTTTTTAATATTTTTCCTGAAACAATGAAACGAAAACTGTAAAAAATGATCTAAATTGACTAGTACTGCAATCTAGGCACGAGTTATGCATCTAATTAAGAGCCTCATATACTTTCTACATGAATTAATGATATTGATATCACTGAAAGAAAAATATACTAAATTTAACTATTTTCTCTCGTAAATATTGCTATTTGAAGTACGAGCCTCATATGAGGTTCAGGGTGACGAGAGGGTTAAAAAAATTTACAGTGTTGGCGTGAAAAGTAGTTATAGTCCAAAGGATAGAGGGAAAACATTGCTTTTGAAAAATTTGGACTTTATAAATGCAATTAAATTCTTTGATTAGATAAATTAATCATACATCCATCGTTCTTAATGAAATCTTACTATTCAAATATATTTTAATGTTTACAAATTCGGCTCGATTTGGTAAAATCAATGCTTCACTATAAGAATAAATTATGTCAGCGATAGCTTAATCTATTCAGTTTCTGTTTCCCTGAAACGAATTTTAATTATTGTACGGCGAATTTCTGAATCTGATAAAATCAAGCTTCGTTTATCAAATATATAAAATTTTCACTTACCATCTTTTTCTTCTGTTTCATCTACATATATCATATTAGTCCAGACACAATCTATTGAATATATCATTCAGTTACTCAAAAATATTAAAAAGTATCTTTACACACAAAAAAAGACAAAATAAAATAAATTCAAATCAAAGCTTATAAATACTAGTTTTCTCGGCAAAGATGGCTTTTGTTAAGTTAATATAAAAAAATGTCAACTGTCATAAATAGAATTATTCATGTACAGTAAAAACAGTAAAACAAAACCGAATAGGTAATTAAACAAAACTTTTATTCAATAGATCACAGAATCCCAGGCAATCGTGATATCCAGCCAGTTTCTACTTAATAAAGGATCCAATGAATTTAAAATTTACCATGGTGAATATCAGGGAATTCAAATAGGAGAAAACGAAGATGTTTCGAAATTTTATTAAAGACAAATTATCAAACTTACTTATGAGAAATAATACCTCTCCAGGTAAATTTTGTCTTCATGCAAACTATCTGCATATTGAGACCCTTGATCTTTTTAATTTTTTATAATGCATAAAATTTAAGGTTTTTAGCTATCGTACAAACCTTTAAAGTTCGTAAAACAGCATTAATATAAAATTTAGGACTTTAAAGCCTTCAACATTTCATTTGTTGTAATAAACTAGTAAAATCTCCTTGATTTAGCAAATATTCTGGCTTTCTTTTGAAAACAAATCAACACAAGTTGCTAATAAGGAATATTTTTATAAACAAAATTATCTGCCTTTTTTTCGGAACCTTAATTTTTAGTAGCTAGATAAACATTAGTTTGACTGCAAAATAATTACTTGTATGATAAAATTTCAGGCTTAAATTCACCTTTTATTAAGTAAAAACACGTGTTTATCCTAATGATGTTTTCATTTTATGAATGTTTATAATTTTTTAAGTCCGAAATGTAAGTGATAATTAGGTTTTTTTTTACTGCTTATTGCAGAAGAATGCATTTTTAAAAACTTAGGCTATGTTCGTAAGTGGAGTTTTAGTTATCTTAAGAGCAGATAACTGACAAATTCTTGGACAATCGAATTTAGTTTATCAATCTTTCCACACTTAAAAAAAGAAAAGAAAATGTAAGTTGTGAAGGAAGCAATCAATCAAAAACAAACCTTCTCCAAGCAAAAGCCTTAAAGAAGTGCATATAAAAGTGTAATTTTAACATTTTCAGCACGAAAATTTGACTAAAATAATTACACTGGTTGACATTTTTTTCCCTCTTTCTTACGAATTTAAAATCGCTCTGCAGGAAAACCGACTTGATATTACTCCGCATTAGCAGAATCATCAAACGCTTTTAATGATATTGCCATTGAAATTTTACTTAAATAAAACTTTACTTTAATAAACTGACCAGACCTCCATCATTTAAAGGATTACTTTAACTTAAAAAGCTGCACACACACAAAAAAAGTGACATGAATGTTTAACCTACCGAGTCCGGCTTACAGATTAGTCACGTATTACTTACTAATTACTTAGTCACAGGGGACGATCCAGGAATTTTATTTCAAGGCCCCATTCTTGTGAAAATTGTTTATTTAATTTCAATAATTATTTTTGTAAATTACAATTCTTATTTTTGTGAATTTTCCTACCGATTTTTATAAAAATCAGTTTTTGTTAAAATAATTGATAAATCAAATTAAAATGTACGGTAAAATGGCAATGGAAGGTTGTTTTATTTAATTGTATTTCTGTGAAGAGGTCTTATTAATAGAATGTATTTTCGTGAAGGTGCCGTTTTAACTTATTTTATTTTTTGAAGGGTCAGTATTAATAGATTTTCATTTTTTGAAGGGGCAGCAAAACAGATTCAGTCTTCGTCTTCATCGATCCCTGTTAGTGCAGAATAACGCACTTTTTTAAAACATTGTTTTTTTAATGAGGTTTTAATTCAGCTTAATGTAAACACAAAGAACGTATGAGAAATTTCCAAAAACAGAACAAATAACAGACCTCATGTTCATTTATGTGTAAGCAAACAGCTGTCGTGAAATTAAAAAACAAAAAAATTAAAAAGATATCTTTAAAATGGAACACATAGTATTCCAAATATTACAATATCCCTTGAAACTAAGAAACAAAACAGTATTTCTCTTGTATGCAAAGTGACACACAGAAAAATTTCCTAGAAAGGTGTTTCATTTTTTTATGATTTTCTCTAAAGAAAAGAAAAACTGAGGAAAGCGTGCCTTTGTTCTCCAGTCCTCACTATGTATACTTGCTTGCCTTTTGTCAGCTTACGAAAAAGTTATGTTGGTGAAATCTTAGGATATAATTCTCAAATTTGTACATCGTCTCTGTGAATGGCGCCCATTTTTTTTTTTTTTTTTTTTTTTTTTTTTTGGTGCGGTTATCGTTCAAAACTTTAAAAATTGTCAATTTTTGAAAAAATAACGGTTTTCAATTTGCACTGTCCACTTATCTATGATGGGTATTGTATAAAGCATGTTAACTTTTTGGGACGCCCTGTATAAACGAGTAGATTTTGAAAAGGGGGGGGGGGGAGGGAGCTCGAGTTCTACGGAGCCATGTAATTTTACACCTATTCTCCCTACGATTAGTCTTAGTTGAAATTCCGTTCACATGACGAGCAAATCGCGTCTTGCATCAAATGTAAATTCCACTTAACAATAAAAAGAGAAAAAGATTGCGATGCATTTTTAAACACTTTTCAGCGATGAAAAACGTTTATATGTTCGGTTTGTCTGTCTGTCCGTGCTCCAACTTCAGTAAATATGCATCGATTACTACGAAATTTCTAAATTGCTCCTATATACTGTACCATGCACTCTGTTGAAAATAATGTATGTAGCGTCGTTCGTACGTTCGTGCGTCGTTCGGCGTTCGTTCGTTTCACCGGAGTACTCTGAAAGAATCCCAATACACTACGCTAAGTGGGCAGTCAACATTTAAAATATCTTTTTGAGGTATTCGACTATCTCATACAAAACGGACCTAATAATGTTTTTTAGAATAGCAGAATAATGCTTGCCATCGAAAATAGTATACGTAGCATTTATATAGTTACAGGAGCACTCAAAATGAATTCTAATATATTACTGCTTATGCAGGTTAAAACATTCGATCATGCCAAGCACAATAATAAGTATAGGTACGTCCATTAAAATTTACTTTTCATTTAAAAGATGGCAATAACATTTAAAGTTCTTTTACTAGGTATCGAAAGATGAATTAATAGTGACATACAGCTTTTGAGGTTATTTGTAAAATTTCGCCAAATTTGGCTACAATTCATCGCCAAATTTTGCGTAAAAAGATTGGCGTGATGGAAAACGTTTTATGGTGCATGCGTTTGGCCTCATTAATCTTTCTTGTTAACGAAAGATAACGATTCTCCATAACCGGCCTATGTAAAGAAATAAAATTCTTTCAATGTATTTGGAAGTTTCTGTATTACTAAGATTGAAAACTGAATGAACTAACTCCGGTGAACTAAGTAAACTGGGTTACTAAATGGATGTACGTAGTGCAAAAAGTGACGCCATACAAAATTGCGCGATAAAGTATAACCAGGCTTTTAAAAAACCCTTTTTTTTAGTACTTTTGTATTTTATTAAGATTTTTCATAGTATAATACATTTTGATTTAAACTTCATAGTTTTATTTCAAAAGATAACAATTTTAGTCTAAAACAATTTTAGTCCCCCTTTTGGACTATATTCCGTATACGGTGCTTTGTTTACATATCAATGTTTTGTTTACAAATCATTGGCGAACAATCTGACGCGAGAGTGAGCGATGCACCGCCAACTGCCGGTGGTAGGTCGTGACTGGAAACCATAAAGAATACGTGTTTCGTCAGGTTTGGGAATTTGAAATTGTTTGCGTTATTGATGGAAGGGAATGAAATGTGTTATGTTAATATAAGAAAAGAATTTGTGTGTGTTTGTTAGAAATATAGTACGTTATAAGCCGGTGGGTGTTGGGGACATTTCTGAGCGGTTATTTAAAAAAAAATAGAGGTAAGTGCTCTTTTTTAACGAATCTTTGCAATGTTTAAGGTTTTTAATGTGAATTTTAAATTGATATTTGAAGTGTTTATGTTTTCGTAAGTGCTATTTACGTGCTCGATGTTTTTTTGAGTTGAAAACGGGCCAGTGTTTGTCCAGTTTACATTAGCTGTACAACTAGGTTGCTTAGTTCACTGTTTTTTTTTTTTAAAGTTAAAAACGGTCCACTGGTTGCGTAGTTTACATAGCTGTACAACTAGGTTGCTGAATCCACTGAGGTTTTTTTTAGTTAAAAACGGTCCACTGGTTGCTCATTTTTAGTGGAATATATGTGCTATTTTAATGTGCTGATAGTGGAAAATGGTTGACAACAGTCGCTGGAGCTTGGCGGCCGCCAAGTTCCAGCGACTGTCGCCATGTTTACATGGGGTGCGCACCGGCTTGTATGATTTTACCTCTTTTTCTGCTGGTATTCATAAAAGGCTGCTAATTCGTTTTATGACCATAGATAAAAGTATATTATTGTTCAGTTAGAAAAATGCTATTTTTGATTGGTTGTTTTCGATTACTTTTTAAATTTATGATTTTTTTTAGCCATATTTTCTAACTAGAATAAAAGTCAGTAAACCCTTTGCAGGCAAACTTACTACGGAACTACTATTTATTTAATAATTTTCTTTATAGTTATTCATTTTTGCTAATATATATTTCTTTTTTATATTAAAAAATCTAGAATTAATATGTCTGATATTAAATCTCACATAAACAATGTATAATGTAAATTAGTTGAATATTTCTCAGTACTAAAAATACAATACAGGATGATTTCCTGAGCCTGAATTCATTCTTGAGATGCATGCTTGTAAGTTGTAAGAGACATATCCCATTCTTCTCTTATCAGGGAAAGGATTACTTTTTGTCATTGTACTGATAATTACATATTTTATTGGTATTTGAAAACTTATTTGTTAAAGAGATAAATTGCTAAGTTATCCCTGCCTGCACTCTACATCTGTACATTTCAAAATAAATATTGCTGATAGAATTAGCTCAAGGTGGTATTATTTTTAAAAAGGTTATTGTTCTTTATGTTGAAGTTGGAAAAATAATTATATAAAATTAAACTGGTACCTATCTATCCATCCATATATAATTTAATACAACGCACTAAGTTATGAGGTAATCTTATAAATAAAAATGAAATTCTGTTTGTTTGTTTGTTTGTTTGTTTGTTTGTTTGTTTGTGGATTTGATTCGTATACAAATCCACAAAAATGGACCTATCGGCCTGAAATTTAGTACAGATATGTAAAATAATATAGAATAACTCATAGTCCACTTTAAAACTGTGAAAGTCCACCCGTTCCCGGAATTTAAGAGATTTTTTATGCTCTTCACGCAAAAATCTTTCCGAAATTGTAATCCCTGTAGTGAAAAGAGTGTGAAAAAAGGATCGTAGTTGCCATGTGTGGCGATTTTGCCGAATAAAATGTCGTTCGTATACAAATCCACAAAAATGGACCTATCGGCCTGAAATTTAGCACAGATTTGTAAAATAATATAGAATAAATCGTAGTCCACTTTAAAACTTTGAAAGTCCACCCGTTCCCGGAATTTAAGAGATTTTTTATGCTATTCACGCAAAAAGCTTTCCGTAATTGTAACCCCTGTAGTGAAAAAAGTGTGAAATAAGTATCGTGGTTGCCATGTGTGGCGATTTTGCCGAATAAAATGTTTTAAATTCTCAAAGTAAAAATAAAAGAATAATAATGATTTTTTTTTGTTAGTTTATATTCGTAAGGTTATTTTTTTTAAATTATAATATCGTGTGCATGGGAAATCAGAGCAGGAATGTAATGCTTTACACGCAAAACAATAAGAATTGAAGATTTCCGAGGCTAATAGGTAAATTATTTTAGTTTGGCGAAAAAAGAAAATGGCTCAAATGCCTATTTTGTGAAAGTGAGTTCTAGCGGTTTGCACAGATTTTGGCTTGGCGCAATTTATTGAGAGCTTAAGGAAATAGATTTTTGAAAACAAGTGCAAAGGTTTTATTAGAATACAGCGTTAAATTTTAATGATCCGTGAAGAAATAATGCAGTTATTAAGGGATTTCAATTGATCTATCACCAGAATTCTCGCCAAATGAGTACATTGATTTAAGTTGGGGGAATTCCGCCAAATTTCAGAAAATTGAAATCTTCTCCTTTAGTACATCGGAGTAATGATGAATAAAACACGTTATAGTTGATAATTTTAAAAAATTCGGCTGTATTAAGGGATTCAACTTTTCAAATAAAGGCTTGCTTTACTTTTTCGCGGTCGAACCATTTCCCATACATTATTGCTGAAGTCAATGCTTCGAATGATTTCCTGAAAAAACGCTTGCAAAATGGCGTATGTTGGCACTTTGGCGAGTCTTAGATTTGAAACTGGATTTTATTTGAGACTGGTATATATAATAACACTGGTTATAGATAAAAATGAATGTTGGTATGAGTGTATGAGGTTGAAAAACTCCAGCACCGTTGAGCACCGTTGCACCATGAAATTTGGTTCACCTAAGTCTTTTATCATGGAGAAGCTTTTTATGCTATCCGTTTTCCTCTAACTTGCCACAAGGTGGCGCAGCAGAACGTTAAATTCTATTCTGTTTAGCCATTCGCTATGCGAATATCGTCCAACCGATTTCGATGAAATTTGGTACACGCGAATATTAGAACACGGAGAATATTTTTCACTATCCATTTTGCTGTAACTTGCCGCTAAATGGCGCTGAAAAGCATCAACTTCTATACCGTTCGACCGACCGGCATAAAATTTTTTATACTTACACATTTGAGCACGAAGAATATATTCTAACTGCGTTCCTTTTGATGTTACTCACCACTAGATGACACGGCAATGCATTATTATTTTAACTCGCCACTAGATGACGCTGCAGCAGGCCAAATTCTTGACCATTCAAACGGTCGCTATGAAAATCAGTATACATAGCTATTTGAACAATGAGAATATTTTGGCGTTATCCATTTTGCTATAACTCGCCACTTGACGGCGCTGTAGCAAATCATTACTTTATTGAACCACTGGATGGCCCTGCAGTGTATCACTTCTTGACTGTGCAAATGATCGCTATGAAAATAGGTATACATAGATATTTGAACACGGGGAAGAGTTTGGCGCTATCCATTTTCTTATAACTTGCCACTAGATGTCGCGTCAACACATGAACTTCAGGACTGTCCAGCCGATAGTCATGAAAATTCTTATACATCGATATCTGAATGCGAAAAATATTTTCGCCATATCCGTTTTGCTAAAACTCGCCACTAGATTGCGCTAAGCCGCATGGCCTTTTGCACCGTACAAACGATTGCCTTGCAATTCGGTATGCATGATTATTGGACACAATATAACGCGATATCCACTTTGCTATATCTGTTTATTACAATGAATAGTAATCACCACAAATCGTAATATCAAAAAGTCCATTCATTCCCGTGCGAAGAACGGGTACTTCAGCTAGTATTAAATATATTTAATGTCAAATAACAGATGATTTAAATGAAAGAAAGGAAAAATTTTGATAATGTTTAATAAAACCCCCAAAAAACATGTGTGGGTTTTTTCAGCGGGTTTTTTTTTTTTAAACCACCCGGGTTTTTTGGGATCGTGGGCTGGTCCGAAACCCTGAGTATAACACACAATTTTACGTCATGTTCGAAATTTCTGCGATTCTGAATAGATCCATAACATGACGCAATTTAATATTCTCCCCGAGCCGCCTAGGTGATGTAGTGGCTATAGACCCATTCTATCACGCCTTGGTTTCGAGTTCGATTCCCGGCTTTGGCTTGGGTGTTAACTCGTTCGTTACCTCATTGGCGACCCCCATAATGGAATGGCCAATACCTTCGGGCAGTTGTAGTGACGAAAGCCTAATTGTCACGTGTCCGCCTGCTATTAAAAAAAGATGCATACATATTCTCCAAGATTAAAGTAAATATTTCCCTCAGCCGAACTATGGAGGATTTAGATATTTATGTTGAGTGCTTCAAGGGGTGAAACAAAGGTAGTGCATTAAAGCGACTATCTTTCTTAATTTCCACGACGGGAAACTCACGAAAGCTGGAGGGGAGAGGGAGGCCGGTAAAAATTTTAAAAATATCGGTGTTTAAACGTCGAATTACATTTTAATGCAGATCTTTATCAGTAGATTACAGCATTGCCCATCACACGACATATATTCACTTGCAGATGTAGTTTTTCGCCGTTCCTTGCAAAAGAAAAAAAATAGTAAAGAAACTGAGTTGCCTAATAACAGTGGTTTTCAACAGCTATTTTCTGGATGAAAATACGGGACAGTACGGGACTGCTTTTAAGTCCAGTACAAAACCTCAAATACGGGACTGTTGGTCGTTTTATATAAGTATTAGGTATGTACAGAGTGATCAATTTCAAAGAGTACCCGTTCGTTTTTCCTAATACCTTAATATCTGACGTACGGGGCAACTTTTCTAACGCTAAAGCATAATTGCTGGAACCTTGTTTAAATGTGGGAGACAATTTCCAGCACTGTTGTACTTTTACACCTTTCTTTGCGAGGTAAAACTGAAGAGAAGACTTAATACTGTGATGATTTTATTTTTTGAAAAACATAATTTATTTAAAATTTGTTACATTATCATTCTTCACAGCAAATGTTGAAAATGTTCGCCACCATTTTGAATGCGAACATGAACTCGCCGAACCCAGTTTTTGAACACACTGCGCAACATTGTAGGTGTTATTGACGAGATATCTTCAGTTATGATTTGTTTATAAACCATTGATGTTTGAATTTTCTGGAAAATCCTACCTGTGCGCGAACCTATTCAAAATTTGTTGTAAGGAAGGATAACGTAAAAAATTTCAATTAAATTATGTTTTTCAAAAAATCAAATTATCACAAGATTCAGTGACACTGTGCGTCTCCATTTCTGTTTCATCTCACAAATAAAGTTGTAACAGTACAACAGTGTTGGAAATTGTCCCCCCCCCCCACACACACACACTTAAAAAAAGTTTCAAATAATTATATTTCAGTTTTATAATAGTTGTCACATCCGCCAGATTTAAGGAAAATCAGAAAAAACCAACAGGTACTCTTTTAAATTGATCACCCTGTGTGAGACCCTGATTTTCCATTAGGCCTGGTAGGCCCGGACCTAGGGCACCAAAATGTTGGGGGACTGACTCCCCAAACAAAATCCCAATTCAATTTTCCTTATCATTTTTTATACCAAATTTTTATATATCCTTTCAAATTCTTCAAACAGTATTTTGAATAAATTTCTAATCTGCTCAATGACAGCATTTATAACCAGGGGCTGAAAAAAAGTGTAAATTCTTAGGTATTTTATGTACAGCTTGAATTATTTTGTTAAATTTTTCATGAAAGATAACAGACGACTGACATTTTGGGGAAAAAAAGCGCAGACATTCGACAGCGGGGCACAGTCCGACAGTAATTTACGTTTGGAAATTTCACACAGCGCGATTTCACCGATTTGCGCCTATAGTGAAAATATTTACTAAATCTGGCCGTGCACAGCATAAGTAGATTTGTTACTATTGGATTAAAGCACAATACATCGTGTTAATAAACATTTCACGTATTTTAAAAATGTTTGTTATTATTTTTCAACTAAGTAATCGATAACTAATCCTGCATTACGTTAGTATATCCGTCTGTAATTTTAACAAAATAGACTACTTAAGTATTTTTTTTTTATTTAATACGAGTAACTCCTTATAAAGACATACTCATGAGGTGTTTCCAGGAGTACTTAACAAAAACATGCCTTAGCGACAACACCCTTAAAAAGGACTATTGATTCACAAACAAGAGAATATTATGAAAACCCACGACACTTGTAAAACCTAAAATGAACTATAAATAAACGCACCAGAGATCGGTGACTCAGCTTATTAAAATAAAATCTGAAACACGTTTTTGTTTTAGTAAGAACGCAAATAAATATCCGAATAGCATATCTTTAACTTACCTCCCAATGGAAACAAATCAAGGAATCCTCATGGAAAAGAAAATCCAGACAGTTCGACTAGCGCTGGAGCGTCTCCTACCTATCCGAAAGTTTCATTCTATCTCAATGAACTTCACTTCATGCGATCCGGCGCTTTGCGATTCATAAGAACCTCCAAAAAAAAAAATAGAATACTTAGCATCCTGTAGTGTGCTGCGCTCACGTAATCCGCCTGCTTCTCACTTCAGGAACTTTTTCCTCTGCGCAGGCGCACTCGCGGTGACGTGATGTTGAGAGGGATTTTGCTGTAGATGCAAAATCTCGTAAGGTTTGTTTGTATAGCGAGAACGGCTGTTTATGCAGCAATTTTGAAAATATTTGACGGATTTTTGTTTTCAGGTATTTCGGGAGGAGAGGAACGTACGGTGTCGTGTTTTCAATAAGTTTTTTTTTTTTTGTTCTGTATGTTTTTCTAACTTTTCTTTTCTTTTTTTTTTAAAGAGAAGTTATTAGTGAGGAATTCGATATAAATGTCTTATTATCTGGAATGGGCGGGGTGGGGGGAATAGAGGATTTTGCTAGTTTCTGAGACATAAATTAATTTTTTTCCCCTTAGTTCTGTATGTTTTTCTTTTCTTTCTCTTTTTTTCCTTAGAAAGAAGTTGTTAGTGAGGAATTCGATGTAAATGTCTGATTTTCTGGAATTGGGGGGGATTGAGGATTTTGCTAGTTTGCTGAGAAAAAAAATCCTGAAATATGTTTTTATATAACTCAGCCGCTGCTATATATGAAGTAAAAACTCTTAATTTACTTTGAATTTATAACTCATACACTTCTTTTCAGAAACGTTGTCAGGAGGTGGGCCATAGGCGGCTGAAATTTTGGACTTTTATTAATTGGATGTCAATAATAAAGCTTTTTTTTTTTTTTTTTTTTTTTTTTTTTTGAGAAATTCTACCTTTTTTCACCTTTTGGGTTCCCCCGGAATTTTTTTTCTGCCTACGTCCTTGCTTCTCCTTCAGTTTTTATTATTGCAACTAGCTGAAATACAAGTCGTTGACTAGTTAATATGCAATGTAGATTTCCAAAAAGCCTGGAATTATGTCAGCATTGTAGGGTACAAAGAATGGAATTAACTTTTTATATTTTTGCTAATGGAATATGTTAAGTTGTAAAATTTCTGCATGGTTAAAATATAACAGCTTTGGGTGTAACTAAGTGCTAAGTGAAATTGTCAAATTAAAAAACATTTTATTTTCAAAATTGAGGTTCTTGCTTAATTGGAATAAGCTTTTAAACTCAAGAGGTCATTCCTCACGTATAGCTAAATTTTGTTTGATTGTAGAGAGATTTTTATAATGAATTAAGCATTAATACATAATTGTACTGAAAAGGTATTTATTATACTGTACACGGCGTATGGTTTTACCTTTTACCCTTCGAGACCCTGAGTTCACAATTGAAGACACCAAAATTACCTGCACTATCTTACATATACAGAATTTATGTTAGGCGTAAATTGGCATGTAACATTGAGGGGGTGGGGGGACAAAATGTTGCCTATTGTAGACGATACCATTTACAAATAGGTGTTACCGGAATTTTCTTGAATTTAAGGGGCGGGGATTGCCCCCTCTTGCCCTTTGGACATCCAATCCATAGGCGTAATTTACTAACTTGTGCACATAAAGCAAAACCTTTCACCTAAAATTTAATAATCAGGGTTTGGATCATTAAAGTTTCTATAGTATTCAGTTTTCCATGAAAGTAATTATTAAGACTTTCTAAAGTGATAAGCACATAAATGCAACTCATTTTGGTGGAGTGCAACCCTTGAGCTCTCCTCCTGATTCTGCTTTTGAAGCGTGAACCAGATACACCACCAATGCCACAAAAGTATTACAACTTACGTTTTCCGATATTTACTCCTCATTAGCGCAGAAAAGCTCAGCGAAAATCTATTTCGTACTCGAATAATCCTATTTACTGAAATCCGAAAATTCTGAACACAGCTAGTTGTACGATACATAGAAAAAAAAAGGTGTAATTAAGGATTCTACAATTGTGCACCATCTACCAATTAATCCAACCAGAGAACATGCGGACCCATACATTGACTTCATTTTCAGAACACAGTA
The DNA here is from genome assembly GCA_038373885.1 of Cheiracanthium punctorium. Lineage (NCBI taxonomy): Eukaryota > Metazoa > Arthropoda > Arachnida > Araneae > Cheiracanthiidae > Cheiracanthium > Cheiracanthium punctorium. The sequence goes on from JAWZYV010016268.1 coordinate 208,299, forward strand.
GAGTCTCGATTGTTCGAGTTTCCGATAAATTCGAGTTAGTGAAAAATATCAGTTTAGCTTCCAAATAATGACCAACAAATACAAAACAGAAGAAAGAATTATTCCGCACCACAAAATTCAAATACCTGGCGCACCCGGGAGCAACTTCAGAAATCCGCCTCCCAAAGGAAAAGGAGCTATTCTTCCTACAGATGACCTCGCAAATATTTCTGTCCTGTGTTGACATTCTGCTTTGGTGACAGAGCGATACTGCGGTACGGAAACGGTTCAATTTGTTAATAAGAGGAATAACTGAAAATCATTTTTCTGTATCATTTACCAGTTCTAATCATCGGCAATGTAATAATATGTCAGTACATTTTTCATTTAAATATGCACTCAAATTACAAATATTGCTTTATTTCCATTTATTTGTTTATTACATTTTATGATTTCAATAGTTCAACGCAAGCCCGGTCCCGTGCACCTCAAATTGTCGAGAATCTAGTCACCGCCGCTTAACTGGATCACTGATTAATTGGATCAGCCGCTTTATCGAATCAAATCAAGGAGAACGGAACGGAATCACTCTTTTCAAGGCCGCAATCAAAGCCACCGCTTTTTTAAATCAGCTGTTTTATTGCATCAAAAATCGATGGCACGAATGTGATCCAATTAAGCGGAGGCCACTGTACTGTATATGTATAGTGGTTTTCGATCAGCCTGCATTCGAGTCTGGTCCCTTCTATTGCGAATAGATTTCTGAGTAACCACGTTCTCTGTCAACGAACAAGTTTCAATCGACTAAATGTTTACAATTCAACATTCTTTTTCAATATCACTATAAAAGCAATTGGAACAGTTACTTTCCTACAGAACTACACAGCAAAAAACAATACCAAGCAGAACAATTCAAAGCAGTCAATGTTCGGCATTTGTCTTACTTGAAATATGATACTGAATATCCATTGTTTTTCAGTTTGATAGTAGTCCTTTCTCTCTCAACTTTTATGCATCCAGACAAAATGATCTTTATTTTCTTAAGACACCCACGTACGGTCTTCCCCCTCCCCCCATTATGCCAATGCTTTATGCTATACAAACTCGGGGAATTAGGGCAGCTGCTATTTACGGTTACGAGCCCTTTTCTGTTCTTTTTTTTCCGCCATTTGCTTTGAAAGTAGTAATAAAATACCTCAACTTTGCTTCGGGATTTCTGGTTGTAAATCACATTCGTTATGTTTTGGATCCACATCCGCGATGGCGTTTTCGAAAATGATTTAAAGAGAATGATGACATATATATTTGTATTTTTCTTGGAAGAACACTTAAATGAAATATTTCATTCAGGTTTCTTTTCCTTGAGTTACGGAACACAGTTTAAGTGCTATATAGTATTTTTAAAAAGTGAATGTTGATATATATATTTTTTTCAATTCGTTGTTTCTCAAGGCTTCATTGTTATAAAATCAAAGCTTTTTTTCTTCGATCGTATTCTCGTTTGTAACCAGTAGTTTTGTCAGGCTACACTTCACCAAGTTTCAAGAAATGTGTATTTTCAGTTTTTAAGCGACCGAGACATAAAATAAGACACCTACATCTTTTGGTAACTAGAATATATTCATCACATTTTTTTCGGTACTTAACATATTATCCCGGCGGCCATTCTCACCAAACTGTTTTTTCCTCAAATGTGCTGGCAATCTGTTGCCAATCGTATTTTGAACCATCAATAATTTCGTGTGTACGGCATTTATCTTGGCAAAAAGTCATTCGTCTTGGTGGGCCTCCGGGATAATACGGAAGTACCCTTTTTTCTTTCTTAATTTCTAACTTTAAAGTTTGGATGTGGCATTTAACAAATAGTTTTATATTCAACTACATTTTTGATTTTCTCTTAAGTATAGCTGCTTTTATTCAAGCATATCTTTTATAGTAAAATAGCCAAAATTGGCCCATTTGCAACAGCTTTTGACTGTGAGGTAGCTGCTATCCAATGACCCCTACTGCAACTACAGTTTCGTCACGAGTTTTTCTCAAAGGTGGTTTTCTTATCAGACTCCAAGGCCGCCCTTCAAGCTATTGAATCGCAGAGTAATTATCGCCCTTCAAGCTATTGAATCGCAGAGTAATTATCGCCCTTCAAGCTATTGAATCGCAGAGTAATTACCGCTCTTAAACTGCCAGTTACTGTTTTGATCTCAACTTCCCTTCAAGTAACGGCAAAGAGGTTGTGCTCCAATGGATTCCTGCCCAATGTGGAGGAATTCAGGGTAACGAAGCTGCTGATTTCTTGGCTAAGAAGGGAGCTTCTGTTCTGCAAACAACACAACCTGATCTCCATTCCATCAAGTTAGTTAAGAGAGCCTTCAGTGCCTCATTTTTCGAAGATATTATATCTAAAAATGGTATTAATCCATGGATCAAACAGATTTTTAAAATACCCGAATGGTCCAGAATGAAATCTGTTGCAATTTTTCGTCTCTTATCTGGCCATGATTGCCTCCGCAAACATCTCCATCGCATAAATGTCACTTCGGACTCTCTTTGCTCCTCTGTGTCATCTTGGAGAGGACATAGACTTGCTTCATCTCCGCATAGGCCCTGCTCTTCCTCATGTTTCTATTTGGAAGCGTTATTGGGTGGCAAGAGTTGCCCTGAGTTTATAGATGTACTGATGTCACTTTTGTCTTTTTGTTATCATTTTGTGATGGCAGTTGTCTTGTAACTAGCCATTGAAAAAAAAACTTCTGTAGCAAGCGCAGAATATATCGGTGTGAGATTTTTTTTTTTTTTTTTTTTAATTCCGCAGGCAAATTTAATCTTTTCGAGTTGGAGTTGGAGGTTGGTTGGTATTGTGACCCTTAGCCTGGGGGCTGTCGTCTGAATTGTTCCGTTTAATCTTTTCGTTCAACCCACAACACTAGAGATTCTGTTAAGGTACTCTCACCATCTCTCTCAAAAGAGCATTCAAGCGTAAGTCGAACTTCCCATGCCAGTTTCGTACTTAAAATTGTTTTCTGTAAAGGGAATCATAACATATAACAACTTAATATTTATTTTTAAGGTTGCGCTTTCTAAAATCTAATTAATCATTGAGAAAACCAAAATAGGAAATTTTGCTACAACTCGAATACTTATTAGAGAGGATGAAAAAGGAGACCAAATCCAAAAAGAAACGCCGAGCACATAATAGAATCTTCACAGTGGCGATTGTATAACGATGGGAGCAAGCCTATCAAACTTGGTCTCAATTCTGTGTATGAAGTATAAGACTTTCTTTCTAGAGTACGCATCTCCAATAATCGTGTTGTGGTCTGTAAACAATTTTGCATGCTTGCGTTTTCCAAAATTCTGAAGTCCATGTACTCTTTTTTCCCTAAAAAAATAATCATAATTTCTACTTGAAAGACTGAAGGCGTTATACCAAACACTTGATACGCGGATTACACCTAACACTCGTGTTAAAGTTAACTGCAAGATATCTTATCCATGACTTAAGCACGCGTCTTTGGATTAATTCACGTGCCAAATGTTTGGTGAATAAGGCCGTGGGATAATTATTCTTTGATAATTACTATTTTATTCTCGGAGAATTGTTAGAGAAAGTTCGCGGGCGTGACAATTGCAAACCATAATCTTAAATAACTATTCGTTGTATCGGAAAGACATGCGATTACTTTACATAAAATTCAAACAAATAAATTTTCAACAAATATTGAATTACGAACAATCTGTGCCTAAGAAAATGACACATATTTGTCAATTTTAAAGCAAGAATTTTATGGATAACATTTTTACTCTTTCAAGAACAATGGCCACCCTCCCCCTTTATTCAAGTCTACCCCTAGAGGATTCCATTCATAGAGATATGAATAAAAGGAGACGGAATTAGCTATCCAATAGTGAAGCCGAAACAGTAATACATCCGCCATGTTGCTTGGACCACATTGCAATACGACTGTGTTATTCTATGGTGACAGTTCCAATTTTAAAGAAGTAATGTCGTCAATTTTGGCGCCAAGAATAATTACGTATTTGAGATAATTTTAAAACTTTTAACTGCAGAATGCTAGGATTTTGTATTAACGATTGTAACATAATTGTGCATCTTAATTTTTAATCCGTAAAATCGAGCATATTTCACTGTTATTTAAAAAGAAACCAGCAAAATGTTCCGCCGTACTTAGACCAACAGAGTTACTTAATTTCGTCCAATGCTGAAGATAGCTGATGCCATCTCCATGTATTCATATCTCTATGATTCTATTCGAAATACTCTGAAATCCATTTTTAGGTATTCGTAAGTATTATATTTTACAGCAAGAATTTTGTGAGTATCTCTTTTCTTCTTTGAAATCACCGGGGATATGTGAAAAGGACGTTTTTGTGCACCTATCTCCCCATAAGTTACGGAATTTTAGAAAATGCTCTCTTCTCTAGCGCCTGTGCTATAAATCTCACGTACCTGCAATGTGTATTTGGGTTGCCTTGTGGTCTTAGTTTTTAACTTTTTAGAAGTTTGAAAACGACCTTCAGAAGATTCTTCCATTCTTCATGCAAAATATGTAAAGAGGCAAGATATTTTAAAATCGTGATATGGCAAATTATATTACTAAAAAAAAATCACGTCAGACTCCTTTTAAAATCTTTTATATTAATTCATCATTCTAAACTAATATACTTTTTAGTATATAGTTAACTGAAATATTAAAGGCCAACTATTGCATGCGATTTTTTGTAGAGCTGATTGAACCTAGCTCTAGCACAAAAAATGTTTTTATCATAACAAATAAAATTTCATTTTTGGGGGTAAATTTGACTTTGACTAAGATATATTTCTTCAAATACAGAGTATCTGTCTGAATTTCTATCCTTATGCAATGGAAGTTATCCAATGAAAAATTGATTTATACTTAAAAAATAGATGAGAATGGAGTAAAAGGTAAAATAGCTTTCAAGAAAATGTAAAACAACCATTTTCTAAAAATCAAGTTTTATTCCCATTTTCTGAGTGAGTTACATTTTACACTGTACAGCAAATGAAACGATGCAATATGTATTTAAAATGTACAATGACCTATTCTCCCTGCATATTTTTTTTTCTAATGCAATGAAACAAATTGAACATCTGCATAAAATTAAATAGAAATATCCAGATAGATGCAGAATACAGCATGCTAAGCAGACCATGAAAGGTATTTATGACCTATTTTTTACAAAAGAATTAATTATAAACGAAATAAGACTTCATGCATTTGTGAGTATAGCGACATGGTATCCCAAACTGCACATTATGAAACAGCACATTATCAATAGCTTATCAATTTTTTTAATTTTATAAATCTCTATTTCTATTTTCAAATTGATTCTTGAAATATTTAAATTAAAAATTTGATGTGAACTACTTTCACAGCAATAACTAAATAAATGGTAAATATATTTCACTAATGCGGTTCTGAAATTAGGAAATAATAAAATTAATTTTTGTATGTTCAGCATTTTTTCTTACCAACTGATTATCACCTTACAATCTGTAGCTGTATATTTACTTGACATGAATAAAACCTTGATAGCGTCTTTTTTATTCTCAAATTTTCTTATAAATAAATTTCACTTAAGATTTTTCTATTTCTGGTGCCATAGGAATACAATGCTCGCTTTTTTTCATCCATGCATGAAAGTGTCTCATGTACTTTATCACTAATTCAATTTTACATACTTGGTCGAATGAATTTTAGGGAGAAATAAAAGCTTTCTACAAAATAATTTTTTTTTCAAAAGTATTTATAGAAAGTTGGAAATTTATTTGTTAAAATAAACTTGTAAAACTTTTAAGCACTGCTGATGCTTTTTTGGTTATTTTCTACAATCAAAACAAGGTTATATTAACGACCAGCAAAACAGCAAATACATTGAATAATTAAGTATAGATGCATTTCAGATAGGAAGGAAACAATGCCACCACAGTTCATAAAAGATGAATTAGTGTGTTTATTAGTTTTTGTAAATTTATAAATGCAACTTCTTTATCTTTTTCCAAGTTAGCTTTAATAATTATAAGACAAATCGTGATTTATTTAGAATCATGTATGAAGTATGCGAATGAGTACATATCTAAATTTATCTTAAAGCTAATAATTTTTATACTACTCTTGTTTTAAATATAGATATGTACATAGTGGCAATACTCCATTGAATTATTTTATTTTGCTAACTTTGCGGACACGTGGAACTTTTTTTATGAAAAACCGCATGAACAATAGAATTTTTTAAACATTAAATTACTGTAATTTATTAATATTGAATTTTAATTTCTCAATCAGAGAATTGGAAAATATGTCTTCTATGCAGTTCCATATGCCATTTACAGCATAAATTTCTGGCAGCATGAAAACCCACACTGTTTGAAATGCATCTGTACACAATGTAGGTAATACGATTTATCTAGCATTTTGAAAGCCATCATATTATTTTAGTAGATATTTTTATTTCATAAAGCTCTTTTCTGAAAACACAACATAAAATATTAACCTTTCGACGTAACAAATTTACTTTAATACAAATATTTTCGTTGAATATATTAGATTTTCATGAATAGCAATACTTAATCAGTTTGAAATGAGCTGTTATTACATAAAGCTACTAGTCATGTAAAATACAACACAAATATTAACCTATGGACATTAAGTACACATTTAATGCATTATAAATATTTTCTCTGAAAAGGGAGGTAAGAATTTAATAAATCATCTTAAAAATGACTACTAAAACGTACTATTATTCTTTATTTATTTACAGGTTAACATAAAATCTATCAGTGCATCTGTCATCATTTTGTGAAATCTATAATACAAGAGAATTCTTACAACTTTAGTTCCTTCATTAATAACCAAGTTCTTGACATCGTAAAACATTTGGTCAAAAAAATATTCAAATACATCCGTCTCCTTTTCTCTTCAAATCGCCCATATTTATATTGTAAGATTTTCTTCTGCTGAAAATTCTAAAATATAATCTTACTTTTTATTACATATATATATATAGTATCCTGTTTCTACATCAAGGACTAGAAAACTACATTTTCCCGTATATTTACAGTTGATGTTTTTTTTCTATTTTTTATCGTGTTTTTATAAAAACACATTTATGATACATATTTCTACTTTTCTACATTAATCCTCTACTTTGTATATTCATAATGTTAAAGTATACGGCGTGTGTGTAATCCACTAAGGAAGCTGACACCCTAATTTTATATTATTTTAGAAATATGATAAAGTATTTCTTAACAAGCTTGTACACCTAATAAATACATAACCTAAAAAGACATACACAAAAATTCTGATTTAAAAAAAAATTAAATGCTTTTCGTTATTGTATAAATTCTGATTGCTTTAGAATTTCAAGTTATCAAGGAAAAGTTCATGAGTTATAATTGATTTTAAATGCATAGTTTAATTTATGCTCGCATTTATGATATCCATTTACAAAACATATTATTAAAATTCTATCCCTCACAGCAGGTTATTCGAAATTACATAAATACACCGTCGGTTTCAATAAAACACCATTGACATTGCAGAGAATCATATTTAGGGGAGTAAATAGCCACGTTTAAAGAAAATTGTATAGAACTGCATAATTTTTAAAAACAATAGAGTACTGGACTGATATTTTCCCCAAAATTATGAAAAATGTTATGCATGAAAAAATCTATACAATTAAAATGTGACAGAAGATAACACAATTTTAGCATAGATCAGTATATGTCAGCCAGAAATGGTTCAACAGAAATTGAAAACATTTTCAGTACGTTATTTTTTTTTAATAATGCGATATGATTATCGCATCAGTTAGTACTAAACTGTAAAAGTCAAATATTTTTTCCAAGTTAAACTTGGCAGTTAGATTATTCAGGAAATAAAACTGCTTTAAAATGTTCAAATACGAGCTCTTGGTTTATTAAATACTTAATAAGCAGGTTAAGAAATGCAGTATCGAAGTAACAGTCTAAACCTTATATGACTTAATTTTCTGTGTCACAGGAATTTATAAATAAGGCTTGGATCTTTTACAACTATTTTACTGTATTTAAAGCACTGATATTCAAGTTTGGGCGCCTATGTGTAACAACACAAAATACATAATATACTAGCAGTACATATAATAGCAAATATATCTACGCACATTCTTCAAGTATTATTCTACATATAAACAAATGATACATATTAACAACTATACACTCTCAAAAAAGAACAGTATTATGAAAAATGATACGATTTTTTTATACAACAAATACAACTGTACTTCTGAATTTATACACATGCTCCTAAAGACTTTTTAGCTATTTACAAGGAAGTAACTACAAATAAAAAAAAATCAACGTTACTTCAAGTTACACTTGGAAAACTTATTAATTCCAATTTATAAATCAGAGGTCGATGTACTTTGTCATTATACGCATGCATAAACAATTGGACATTTCAAAGAGATTTTAGTATCATAAATGATTTTGTAAGTATTTTTTTTTATTTTTGCATTTGCAGTAATAACTATATAATTTGAGAACAATTTTTAAATTTCCAAATACGAACTTGTAAGCAAACATGCACACTTTAATACAGGTATTTACTTTTATTGTAAATAAATATTGCTTATACTACACAAATTAAAATAAAAAGATTTGATTTCATTAAGTTTAACTGAAATATTTATTATTCAGACTTCTCGCAAACATGCAGAGTATTTGGTTACAATTTGGAAAAGGTAGAACATAGGCTGCCTGTCTGGAAATACCTTCAGATAAAAAATCCGATTAATTTTACAGGAAGCTACAGCCCCAGTAACTCAGTTGAAACTACTAAGAATTACAGCAAAACTGCGATCACATCAGTGATTTTTACAGAACATGTTTTTTAAAGTCATCGTGGGTCATAATTTTATACAAATTTCCCGCAATTTAAATATCTGCAGGAAGTGTTTTAAAGACAACTTTAAAATAATTTCCTTTATAAATAAACAGATTCTTTTGACAAAAAGTTAACTAAGTATAATTTAAATAATTCTTTCTTTAGTTATTCTTAAAAATATATAAATGGTTTAATCCTAATTTCGTGCTTTCATTTAAATATTTTTGAGTCGCAGTACGCACAATAGTAAGTTTATAGTGATAATAAAATCTAATACTCAAGAGATTTTTTTTTCTTTCCACTTGTTAAGAACGTTTTTTAATTCAAATTTTCCATGTTTAGCAGAAAATATGCATTTTTAACTACATATTTTGAGTGCATATCATAAACTACTAAAATGAATGTATATTACACTTCATACTAGAGTACAATTTATTTATTTAGTTAGTTTTCGTTTTTTTTCTTGTCATTTGGATGCGTATTTTATTGCGAAAATTAAAAAAGAAAGTTTTTAAAAAATAAATTTCATCTTGTATGCATAAAAAGTAATCACTTTTGTTCCATCCGAATTACTCCAAAATAGCCTCGTTCATTAACTGTTAATTCTGAAATTGCGTACTTATATTTTCCAAAAGCATTATTAACTTTTACTAATTATAATTCGTATCTGTAAAATATTCAAAATACCTTTATTTTAATTTTATAGGAATGCTAATTATTTTCATGTCTTACTTACATTATGTTTGTAAAAATACATTTAGATACAAAAATCTACTTTCAATATGTCTTATTGTACAAGAACTCATAACTATTAAAGAAAATTAATTTTTATTCATTTAAAGAATAACATTGTTTAACCTATAGAAACAATTGCAAATTAGAATCAAAATTATGCGTTTTTAGTAGATTAAAATATGTGCTAACGAAAATTATTCGAAAAATTTCTCTTTCACACATCATAGTATATTAATGTATAAATAATCTAATCCCAGCAAAATAACTTTTAATAATGGCTTATATTATATTAAGCATATAAAAGCCACAATAAATGTTATTATTTATGCAGATAATAGTTCATTCCCTAGACCCGCTGTGAATATCATGCAAAAAACTTAACAAATGTATAAAATTATCCAACTGCATAATTATAACAGGAGTAAATAATAATTATTATAATATATAATAACTGCAAGCATCTATCTGCAATATTACATAGTTTGACAGATTATCATTGTAAAACGAGTCTTCAGATTTCAAAATATAAAATAACAGCTTTCAAGCACCAATAAAATATTTAAAACCTTCAAGATAAATTTTAAACAGATATATTCATATGCATATTTAAGAAAACAAGATCGGTGTACTCATAGTACATTTTTATTTGAATGTATGGCATTGTTATCACTGTACTGATGTCCTTGTAGATATGACATCGCTATACTAACTTTACTGCACATACAAGATATAAATATATACAGAAAATCGGCAATATTTCATCTCGGAATAGCATGTGGGCAAAAAAAAAGTTTTATATCTAACATAAATAATAATGAAAGGATGGAAAAAAATCCTTGTCCAATAGCATTCGTACTGTTGGTATTATGTACTAGCATAGAAATTTCATCAATAAATTCTATTTTTAACATAAATTCAAAACAAACTCTAAAAATTAGCATCTAGCACTGCGGTTCCCAGTATTTTTTATCTTACTCCTTGATAAGTTTTGATTTGGGATTGCACATTCTCTCATGGCTTTTTAACACACATGCTTCATACTGTCCAAATAAATAAATGATATAACTTTTTTTCATTTGTTGGTGTGTTATCAGCAACAATGTAATCTATCAGTAAGATATGTGCTGGAGCCCTTTACTATAATTCTATTGGAATAGATTATGCTCCAAAATTACTTCTATATTCATTTTACTACAGGGCTGGTAGTTGATGGAATTACTATTAGAGTATAGGGCTGAACATATTATTTCAATATTATTTCGTAAATATTGTAAATCAAAACTATATAACTGTTTGTTTTTAAATATAATTTTCCCCCAGTGGTTCTACCACTGCAAATATTAAAGGAACAGCCTCGTCTAGGGATGCAGCATTGCCCTTAGAAGCCACTTACTTATAATAGTAATACAATACTGTAGTTACTACTTATGCTGTAGAAAAGTTCTTAATTAATGATGATAATCACAATAATTTAAATATCGCTTGAGATTTCCTGTAGACACAAAAAAAACCATACTTAATATCTTAAGAAATTAAGCATTATGTCGGTAGGATATATCCTTCTAAATGAAGACATTATGGCTATCCGTATATTCCGAACAATTTATTACCTATATTTAGTGTACATAATTTTCTTAATATTTGATATAATACAGCTCAAAAAGTACTGCTTTTTTTTCTTCTTTTTCTTACAAGAGCACTGGATTTCTTACAAGCATTTTCTCGTTTATTATTTGCTTTTTTTGGAAGCACACATCTACTGCTACAATCGGATTTCCAGCCTCTAGCTCAGTTTACAAAAATATATGTAAATACAATTAATTTCGCTAGTCATTTTCTACTAGAACCACATTAGAAAATTTACTCTTAGAAAGAAGACAAATTTTTTGTTCAATTCGCTACCAGCTTTCACTACATTACACGCAAGCAAGCTCAATGTATGCCTACACAATTCTCAGACGGTCCATCCTAGAAAGCTCAGATACTGATTGTAGATTGGAAATCTTAATTCATGCAATCAAAGATATGATAAAGTTTTCCTAGGTGGAAATATATGTATATTTAAGTCTAGAAAGGAAATAAGTCATGATTAACTGTCTTGATGAATCAGTCAACTGTAACACACACGTAAAGTTGGTTATAAATAATTCTCATTACTTACAATCTAAAACACAAATAAAAAAACTGCATAATTTATAATGAAACACAACTGAAGAATATATTTTCTTTTATTACTGTACTTAAGTTTCAATTCCATTTCAAGCACAACTAGGAAATCAAGTTTTATTAAGCATTATACTTAATTTTCATCAGTAGTAGATACATATCATCATAGCAAAGCTAATATCGTAAAAAAAAAAAAGTTGAAATTTTTATTTTTGATTTGCATTCCAATATTTTCTTAAAGTAAGAGCCTTTGTATACCATTACGGGGAATGTTTTAAATAATATTTGGAAAATCACTTCGGATCAATTTACAGTACATTCTAGAAATCAACAGTAACATTGTTTTTACGTAATGAAGACGATATTATGACATTTTTCTCTTACAATCGCATGCATTCTAGAAAACGCCATGTTTCGAAATATTTAAATTCGTCTTAATTTTATACAATTAACAAAACCAAAGTAACATGATCGATTTGTTCAAAACGTTTGCCAGTTTGAGAAATTCATGAAAATTCCTATTTTGAATATTATAATCTGGATTTGATAAACAAAAATATACGTCAACAGAAATATTTTCTTGTAATTTTCCGATTTAATAGAAACTACTATAAATCAGTACTAAGAAGTACTGTTTTTAAAGTCTAACTTTTGGACAGTCAGCAATATTAAAACTGTAATAGTATTTTCTATCTCATTTAGGAATCGGAATAATTAAATTTAATATTTAAGCTACTTATTACACACATACGTTAGAAATAAAATTATTTTTTTCTCTTAAAAATTAATAACTTTACTGTATAATAAATATGAAAATACTAACAAGTATTTATTAAATTCCGTGTAAATTTAGTGAATTGCGTCATTGCATGAATTATTAAATTTTACCATCATACAAATTTTTGACACATTTTATGTTGTTTTAAATTGTAAATTTAAACTCTTAGATAACTAGGAACATTCATTATCCTCAAATATTATATATTTCATTTATTCAGAATGAATCAATGTATTTCAAAAAGATTATTCAACTTAGTAAAATAGCGTAATATTTACAAATTTTATCAAGTTTTTGCAAATTCACCAACGTATAAACTAACAATATTTTTAATGAATCTTAACAAACTTATTTATACATGTGCACAAGGAACGAGTGCTTTCTTTGATTAACACATTTTAAGATGTATCTCAGAATCTTAAGGAACAATATATATATATTTATTTATACAACAATACACCTCTGTATGAACAATAAAAATCAATGCAAATAAGTTAAACCAATTGATTCGGTATAAACAAAAAATATGTGCTTAAAATCTTGTGCTTACACTTAAACGTTTCATACAACTTAATTCCTTTAACAAACAAAAGATATTGTAACATATCTACAAATTTTTATGCATATGGTGAAGAGGCAATTTCCAAAGTTATTTATTAAAATAAAAGCTATATTTATTCTGTTTTAATTTTTTTTCGAAAACACATGTTAACTTTGTTTGAATTGTATCACACCAAATTATAGCAGAAAAATGTGTAAAATAATTTAAATTTATTTATTTCGGTAGTTCTCATTGTTAAAAAGTTTGTGTTGTAAAGCTAATGATTTTAATTTGTTAAATATCTTGATCAGTTGTTAAATATCTTGTTAAATATTTTTGTATCATATCATGCTCAGTGATTATAATTAACGAATCTTTGAGAGTAGTTTTCAAAAATCAACATTTAAACCTCAGAAATATAAAATTATGCTGCATATTCACGCTCTATACTATACAATTTCACATTTTAACAACTTTAGTAAATTTATTGATTATTTAGCTTTAAAAACAAACACTAGAAGAATGTAAATTTTAGCTTATATATATAATGTGTATGTATGTGTAAATATGCATGTTTTAAGTAAGGTGATTTATCTCTTCCAGTTACATTTCAAAACTATTATAATAACTATTTATAATAATTTAAAATAAATGGTGCATTTAAATTTTATTTTGAAGTAGACTTTTTAAGAATATACTGCTTTATTTCTTTAGCTATACCTTGCAGTAAATTAATCAGCTTATTATACGAGACATTGTCCATGCATTTAAAGATTTATCTAGTTTAACGTCACTTTATTCCATTATTATATTAAATACTAAGAAACATACTTCAGTATTAAAGTTCTTGTGATACAAATTAACCATAATACTGGATCTTTTAATTTTTAAAGTCAACCTTTAAAATTTCGTTACTGATTATGTTCTATGGAATGAATTTATATCAGTAGTCAAAATTATATAAACCCGAATGGATATTTACCGCTTAACTAGAGTAATTGTAATCCATAATTGGCACTACACTTATTTGCAGCAGTTCTACATTGTCAAGGTTTCATACAAAGTGCCGCAAAAGAAAAATATTCATTCATATTTTTTTTTAACTGGTGGTTAATTGCCCCTTAACCATATACAATAAAACTGCCTCTTAAGCAACCTCTAGACCCCCACCAAAGTTCCTGGTACAATACTTAGTGGGTTTTTTTTCTCAAGCCACTGCAGAGTTCCTCATTCTGATAAAAAAAACCACACTTCATTTGTATTGAAGTCAAGTAGAATTTTCTTAGAAGTCGGGGCCCAGATTCTCTCTTTATCATATGGCCGTCTCGAACGTGTAGGTAACATTGAAGGAAGGATTGTCGAAAGAATTTTTGCGTATATAGTCCGTAGCTGTGTCGTCCGCTGGATCTCCAGTCTTGAAGGTGGCTAACTTGGGGGGTGGCCCCCACTCGTCAGTTGGCTGCATCAGTAAGCTGATTTTCTGGCGAAGGAGGAAAATATAACAGTTTACGATTACGAATCACAAAACATCACAGAAACTGAAAACATTGAACATACTATTTCCACTTGAGATTAACTTTATATGTACAGGGTGTGTCACAATTCCCTCCCTGGTTTGGAAGGCTAATATAAAATACTAGCTGCGTGCCCGTTCTTCGCACGGTAGGTAACGGAAATTTTCCTCACATGTGTAATTCGAACTAATTCCAGGGATGTGGAATCTAGAAAAGCAAAAATATTTGACTCTTGACTTAAAGTTTGCATCATATGTACTAACATGAGATCATTGCAATATAATGACACAAAAAAAAAGAAACTATGTCAGCGTCATTCGCTATCCAAAAAGTGAAAAGTTTGACCGTTTGCAGTGAATTTCTCCCTTTCAAAATGTCTTATTTCCACATCATGCTGTTTTTTAGGTTCACGTTTTAGCGATAAATACCCCAGACACTACATAAAACGGAATTTGTTTTTAAATTTTAAATTACGTCACCCTGTCTTGTAACCTTTACAAAAAGAAAAGAAATAAGACTGCGCTATTTATAGAGGCTTTAAAATTGTTTTTCTAGATTACGCAGTTTAATTTTTCTTTTCACAAATAAATCAAGTATTTATAAGCGGAAGTAGAGCCAAGCAAAGAAATCGTTGCGTAGACATAAGAATATCTATGTACACAAAACGAAATCTTTGGAATGCGAAACTTTTTTCACGTTTTCAGAAAAGCGCTCGTTGTAATTGCTTCACAACTGACTTTGACTTCTATCCGTACAATAACAGCAGTATTTGGCGCATTTTGGCTTCAAATATAAGGCAATAAACAACAGATGTTCTAACTGGAATTTCGAAGGGATCCGTCCTGGCAAATGACCATACAAAATTTGGTAGGTCTACGATTTGTCGGAATTCAACCAACTTAAATCAATTGACTTAATTTAGTGAAAATTCTGAATTTAGAGCGTCTTAAATCGCCTTAATAGCGGCATTATTTCTGCACCGAAAATTAAAATTCAATGCCGTATTTCAATAAAACCTTGTTTTTAAAAATACGCTCTCATTAAATTGCTCCAAGCGCTAGAATCATCTTCTCAAAATCGCGTATCAACCATTTTATTTCTCGCCAAATTAAAAAATTGCACATTTTATTCTCGGAAAGTTTCGAAATCCTATTTTTCTTTTGAGTACAACAGATTTCATTCTTGCTCCGATTTCCCATGCACACGATATTTTAATTAAAAAATAATCTTAATTAAATTAAAATTATTTACTTAATTTAATTAAAATAATCTAAAAAATCGTTATTGTTTTATTTTTACTTCAAGAGTCTGAATCATTTAATAAACTTGCAAAATATGGCAACCTAGATATACTTAAATTCTCACTTTTTCCACTACGGAGTTACAACTGCAAAATGCCGAAGAGAAAAAATTAGCCTTTTGCGATAGGTTTTTTATCGATATCTCCTAAAATAATTCGAATTTCGAAAAAATCGCTTCGAGGTATGTCGGGACCCGTCCTGGAGATTTTCCATATTTTAATTAAAAACAACCTTACAAATAATCTAAACAAAAAAAAAAGCGTTTGTCTTTTATTTTTACTTCAAGAGTCTAAATCATTTAATAAACATGCCAAATATGGCAACCAGATATGCTTAAATTCTCACTCATTCCACTGCGGTGTTACAATTGCGAAATGGCGATGCGAAAAAATGAGCCTTTTGCGACATATTTTTTATCGATATCTCCTAAAATAATTTGACTTTCGAAAAAATCGCTTCGAGGTATGTCGGGCCCCCTCCTGGAGAATTTCCATAAAAAATTTGGTAGGTCTACGATCATCCGTTTCGGAGCTACGCGAGACACAGACAAACAAACAAACTGACAGTTTACACGTTGCTTTATTTATATAGATGTGTATATATATATATATATATAGATGTGTATATATATATATATATATATATATATATATATATATATATATATATATATATATATATATATATATATATATATATATATATATATATATATATATATATATATATATATATATATATATATATATATATAGATATGTATATATATATATATATATATATATATATATAATATTTAGAAAAATTATATAGACAAAACCCCCCAAGCCAGTCATTGTCAAAACAACAAAACACTGTAAAATGCATTGTCCTCATCAGAGGGGGAAATGCACAATTGTACACCATAGGTTTCAGACTCACAGCCTGAGATTTTGCCAAGGTAATGTATTATATTAAAGGCTGTAATACATTACCTTGGCAAAATCTCAGGCTGTGAGTCTGAAACCTATGGTGTACAATTGTGCATTCCCCCCTCTGATGAGGACAATGCATTTTACAGTGTTTTGTTGTTTTGACAATGACTGGCTTGGGGGTTTTGTCTATATAATTTTTCTAAATATTATTAAACGCATGTTTTCATTTATGCTGCTTTTTTAAGCGCTGGATAACATGTGAAGCAACTGTAATTTTGTTATATTTTTAATTAAAGTTCAACTACATATATATATATATATATATATATATATATATATTGCCAATACAGCAACAAAGTTGACTTATGGATAAAGCAATGTTAAAAGTTTTGTTTCATAAATGTCCAATATGTGAACGTTCCGTGATGCAGCAGACATGAAGTCTAAAGTCAAATTCTTCCCTCCCCACACTCACTTTAACATGTATAGCGATCAATGACAGCGAATGCAGTTCCTATTCTTTGGCGTAAATATTTTAAATCATGAGAAATAGGTTGTACGAACACATGATCTATTATGTAACTCCATTAAAAAAATCGCATGGATTAAGGTCTGGAGAGTGTCGAGATGGAAGAACGCGTTTGTCGACGTCAGAACCTCGACCAATCCAACGGCGAGGAAGCTCATTATTTTTGAAACAAAACTTTTAATGTTTCTTTCTCCAGTAAAGTCAACTTTGTTGCTGTATTGGTAAGCCTTCCAAACTAGGGAGGGAATTGTGACGCACCCAGTATAACATATCCATTCACTCTTATGCATATTTTATAATAGTTTACTTTACGCAACTCTTGTTATTGTTTAATTTTATTTATAACTCAATATTACATATTTATATGAAATATTCATTACTTCATATTAGTTACATCTTTATATTTAAAATAAAAAATCAAAATTGCTTAAATAAGTTTTAGTTATTTATTATTGATATTTTCATGAATTACATAATACGAAGATCATCACATTACAGTACTAAAAGATTTAAGTTATTGATTTTTTTAAATTCAAATTCAACAGACTTAGAAGACTATAAAACTATTCAGAAATTCTTAATTATTGATCGAAGTGAGAGCTAGATAGTTAATTAATCGATTAATTGTTTTTTGATGTTTATTTTTAACTCGATGTAAACGTAAATTATCATGAAAATAGAAACATTTCATCTAATTATTTTTTTTAAATACAGATTTTAGATTATAGGTTTAATAAATCCAGGTAGAGAGTATTTTTTCTTTAAAAAATTATGCTGAAAACAACAGCTGATGAAAGAATAGTCACTAAAAATCTCCATGAAAATGAATAAAACCGTGAGTAGTGAAATAAGCTGTACCATCTTTCATAAGTATCTTATGTGATTTCACTGCTTCAAACTAGCTGCCCTTCTGAAAGAAAAACTGCAATAAGGCGGGCATACCAGAAACTTTTTCATTCATCTTTATAGTGAGTTTCTTTATACTTTTGTTCTTTTGTTAATGCAGGAAATATATTCTTAACTAAGCATGAATTGTGAATAACTTTTGAACACTATTGAAACAGACATAGCCAGCAAATATCAACCGAAAAATAGTTGATGGAACATTTGAAACACCTAATCGATTGATCGTCACACCACAGATTTTTTCAGTAAAATTATATAAATCTTAAAATTGTAAATAAAAATAAACATTGAATATTTTAATTATTCAGTCGCCTTTTCCTTGCTATATTGATTAATCTCAGAATGCATATAGTTTAGAAAATATTAGTAAATTGATATGATTTATTACTTGTGTAGGGAAAAAAGAAAATTTATAAATCTAAATTTGTTTAAAATTTCTTTTTTTAACATTGTTTTACACTTTGATCCTAACCAAGCTTCTTGTGTCACTTTATCTCAAAGCGCATATTAGTATGGTTAAATAATGTATCTTATACTAAAATATTTAAGTTATTGAATTTTTTAGAAGCATAATTTGTGCGAAATTGCGAAATTATTATTACGAGATAATGCTTCAAAATTACATAAAAGTGTGTATCCACCTCTGAACGGTTGGTAAACTTCAACCAACCGTTTGAAGCATCCATTTTGCTTAATTACAGTTGCTCATTACAGATTTTGTTTTGACATCAAAAAAATTAACTATCAATTTCAAACTTCTTTTCGGTAGAGGTTCTGAATAACAGTGGAATGATTCACACATACTTATTCAGCTCTGAACTCAATTATTATTCGAAACCAGCCACCAGATAACAATGAGACTATTTAAAAGAAATTTTTATTCTATCTTATTTAAAATATCAACCGTTTAATTGGCTAAATTAATATTCAATACTGAAATCTTTTAAAGAATTATGCCTTGGCTGTGTTTCCTCACAGAACAAGGTTAAGAATCAAATACCCAGATTTTTAAGTTTAAATTAGCTCTGTCGTGCTGGTAAAAAATGATGTCATCTATACATTCATCGAGAATATTCTAAAACTTTTTTTACATTGTTTAATTTTTTTTTATTTTGTTAAAACAAAGTTATTTGAGCTGTGCCGCACAGATGTCGTCAAAAAAGAGTCTTTAGATCTGTGGCACGCGATGAACGTTTCGATCGTCCGCCATCTTGCTGGTAAGTTAAGTCGAGCGTTGGCAACGGCTGCCCTTTTTTCAGCATTCGGAAAGGGTTGCGCCTCAAAATGTTAAGATACACACATGCTTACAAATTTTCATGCTGGGTAAAATATTGACACGCGAAAAATCGACATTTCTCTTCGGTAAAACTGACATATAAATTTACCGTAAGTAATATTCGAACAGAAAACCTCATTGCCTCAGAACATATTGACAAAAGAAAGAAATTCGAATAGTGTCCAAAAAGCTGCACTTACTTCACGGAATGGTCGTTTTGTAGTGGTGCAGATCTTGTACAGCATCATGAATATGATAAGAGCAACGGGGCAAAATGCAATGACCCATCCGACGCCGTTTGCCCAGGCTGGATATACGTAAGTACCACTGGTGAGAGGTTTGTAATCAACCCAATTGAATACTAGAATGAACTGTAGGAAAAGAAATAATTAATACAATTCGCACGGCACATTTCACAATATTCAGTTAAATTTTTTTATGTTATAATACATTTTTACTTTCCGAACATGTACCATGTAAGGAAAGTATTGTAATCATGAAAAAATTCGACTTCGAGATTTTGGTGTGTTTACACGTCTTGGTGTCTTCTGAATTCATTTATGCTATTTTTACGAGATGTGTGTGTGTGTGTGCGTGTGTGTGTGAACACGATTGCTCCTGAACGGGGCATTCGATTAAGCTCAAATTGGGTATATATGTTATAAACCCCCGTCACAAGACCGGTATTGATTTTGGTGTGTATAGAACTTCAGTTTTCCTACAGGGCTACGACAAAGATTTCTTTTACATTATGGCATATGGGGAGAAATTCTTGAAAGTGCGCAAGCGTTTAAACGGTGCATTCAATTGAGCTTCAATTTGGTATATATGTTTGAATTATTCATCGATTAAAATTTATTTCAATCCTTCGGAATGATCTTAATCGTAAGTGTACGGAAAGTCGAGTGGAGTCACTCCAGATTTTTTTACTTCAAGAAATAACTGCAAAAGATTGCTTGTTTATTGGCATCGTTTAGTAGTTCATATTGTTACAAAGTTGTAATGTTGTTTTTCCGCATTAATGTGTGCTGATGGAAAGACAGTTGTACAGTCATTCTTGAAAGTGAAATGAGTATGTGACCTTTGCTCTTGGAGAAAAACTTGGCTACATATTATGCCACTTTGGCGATCAAAAGTCCCCCCAAATATGGCATTTCGGCTGTATCTCACTTAGGAAAGAAGTTACGTGAAAAACCGAGAAATATAACGTCACAACCTATATAACCTCGTCCTGCTTGGAAATCTGAAAGTAGGGAGTCTCTCTCGAAGTGAGAGAGTTTAAAACAGACTGTGGATGTATTTCTGATTCATTTTTTTACAGTGTAGAACTAAAAAATATACATTTTCTAAACTCTAAATTTGCGTTTTAAGAATGTCGTAAACTAAAATTTATTATGTGTGTATCTTGTTTTTTTTTATGCTATTATAAGTTTGACTAGAAAAGAGAAAGAAAGTGATTATTGTCAAAATGAACAAATATATATTTATAGAATATATTTAACATGAAATGGAAAGATATATTTGCTAAGTAAAAAAATGAATTATGCAGAAAAAAAATTTAGAAACTAATGAATGTTTCATGTTAAATCTTTTAATGTAAGAGATTTATAAATATTTATGGCATCATATTACTCTTTATACTATCCACATTACCATTATATTAATCTTGTACATTAATTAGGAAAAGTAATCTCTAGCGGGTCCTATAGCTGAGTCATTAAAATGTAATCATGAATCTTCAAAGTAAACGAATCGTATTGAATTAACGTAAAATAATTTATGCAAAGTTTCTCAATAATGAGTTTAAATATTTATTTTTTACGATTTAGATATTTGTACAATTTTAATCAATACACTGAATTTTCTAGATAAAATTTAAAATTAAAGGCCCAAAATTATGTTATATGGGTCGCATATCTCGTTAAAACTTTGTATTTCAAGGTCTTTAGATCCATGCACTACATAGCCGAAGGTTGAGAACATGGTCTTTAACCCTTTCAGTCTCAAGCATTTCATATCAATCATAAGACCAACTGAATAGACTACCCGATGCTGAAAAAGTGCATCGGGTGCCATTGGTCCATTTAATTACCAACAGCATGGCGGCCGATCAAATTGCCCATCTGGATCCACAGAGCTAAAGAAGGTTTCTTGCATACCTGGCTGCGCGGCCACACAGCCAGCTGTGCTTACCAGCAGCAAAAGCGCTGAAATAAGGTGGCTTCACGGCGCAAACACCGTGTGTCAAAGGATTAAAAGACGAAAAGCTTTGCGCGGGCTTTATCTATCGTTAAACGTTTAAAGAGACGGAAATTCAGACAGTTGCTTCCAAACGTATAGGAAAAAAACTGTTTTAATCCCACTTCAAAAAAAAATGAGGGTGACAAGAGAAACGAAAGAACGAAAGAACAAAAAAAAAAAAAGAATCAATGAAAGGGTTATTCTAAACGAACATCTGTCGCCCTTGCAAGACTTGCGCTGAAGTCGAGAGAGAACAGTGGCCTTTCTTGTAAGGGCTGGAAACTGGAGCAAACGAGTGCGAGGAACAATCCGTTTTGTTTCAACTACGTGCGTCAATTTGAGAGATTTTTCTCCTGGGCTGGTAACAGCCCCACACCGCGGGTATTCGCAAGGATGGTTTGGTGCGAGTGACATTGAAAATCGGGAGTGGTATTTGAAGTGCTTTTTAAGAGAATAAGTGTTAAGCATTCTTGCCTCAGTATGGGGTGGAATGATCTGAGAAAAAATTGCCATTAGATCGATTTGTTTGTGTGTCATGGGAAGTCTACACGAAGGGCATCTGCCTGGGGGGGGGTGTCCTTGGATAGAGTATTTTCTAAAGAGTTCTAATGAGTATTCGCGTTACATCTGGAGAAAACCGCTCAAAACTCAAGATCAACAGCCTCGCGATAGGCCCGAGTCCGCGACCTTCAGACTTCAGACATCTACCATGTTCAGTGTCTTATGCCCTCGGTTATGGCTGGTAGCCATTAGATACAAATTTCTGCCCACTCATTTCGAGTATGAGGAAGTAGTACTTGAAATTGCTTTCTTGATGTATATTATGTTTTAAATTTATTTAGAGTAAAATAAATTATTCGAAATTGGTACAGTTTTTAAGATTAAAAACAATTTTAACCTATTAAAGAAATGACCTAGTATTTTTTCCAGGTACGTGCATCAGTTTGAGAAAAATAATAGTGCTCATCAAATTAATATCAACTTCTCGAAAACAAAACTAAAAAACGCCATATCAATCTACGGTTGAAATCATTTGTGTGTGTAATCAGTTACTTCAAGAGTATGATATTTTTGTTCAGTCAAACTTTGATAGATGAAACAAAGTGGGAAGTAAACTCAGTAAATGAAAGAAGTCTCTCATAAACATGAGTAATACTATTTTGAGTTTAGGTAATTAAAGTATTAGGCAATCCTACAGTATATAAAAAAAATATTTAATTCTTTTGTGACTGCATTTTATTGAAAATATGATTGGAAAAATTAGCAGTATTACGTGTAATCCAATTTAAGATCTGTCATTTAAAAGAAATATTATCGAATTTAAATTTATATTGGTTAAAGTATTTTAATTCATAAAAATTTTTAATAGAAATAATATATTTCACAAGCACGATACAGAATAATATTTAAGTGTGGAAACGATCGTTTAATATGCCAATTAACTACAGTGTAAGTATATGATACAATATAAACTTTGGCATTAAAAACACGTGGTTGATCGATTAAAAAAATGTAAAGGCAACATAAATAATAGTTACTATATTCAAGGAAAGCAGCATTAGTCTAAAGTGTTTTTTTTTTTTTGTCAGAGTATTTATAACACACAGAAATAATTAACATGAATTCTACTGAGTATTTAGAAATTATTCCAATCTACTTACAACCAGTGTCGCTGGGGTGCATATCCTCCACATCACAGACCAAAATATCGACCAAGCGTATGATCGGGCACCGATCATCTTTTCTATATCTCTTAAAAACTTTTCAGCACCTGGAAATTGAGATAAGAAACGAGTGAAAATTGCTGAACAGCATATGATGTTGAAATAGTGGAAGTTAGGGGGGGGGGTATTGCCATTTTATTTAATGTTTATTCAATTCGTCAAATAAAAAATCTGAGTGATTCCATTGGACTTTCCGGACACTTACGATTAAGATCATTACCAAGCATTTAAATAAATTTTAATCGATGAATAATTCAAACATATATACCAAACTGAAGCTCAACCGAATGCGCCATTTTAACACTAGCGCACTTTCAATAATTTCTTCCTATATGTTGTGTGTGTGTGATTATAGCAACGCTACACTAGGGCGATCTGCCAAGAGGGTGTGCCTTGGTATGGGGACTTTCTAAGGGGTTCTATCGCGTATTCACGTTACATCTGGAGAAAACCTACCAAAACTCCAGACCGTTAGATCGACAGCCGCGCGATGGGACCCGAACCCGGGACCTTCACACTTCGGCCATCTACCATTTTCAGTGGCATAACCACTGTGCCATGGTGAGGCTATTCTTCCTATATGTCATAAGGTAAAAGAAATCTTTGTCATGCCATAAGGTAAAAGAAATCTATACCATGTATACCCAATTTGAGCTCAATCGAATGCACCGTTTAAACGCTAGTGGACTTTCAAAAATTTCCTCCCATAGGCCATAATGTAAAAGAAATCTTTGTCGTAGCCCTGTAGAAAAACTATAAGTCCTATACACATCAAAATCAATACCGGTCTTGCGACGGTGGTTTATAACATAACCGTGGTAATAATTTGGTAATATGCCCAATTTGAGATCAATCGAATGCCCGTTTAGGAGCTATCGTGTTCATTCACATACACACAGACACATACATACATCTCGTAAAAATAGCATAAATGAATTCAGAAGACCTCAAAACGTGCAAATACACCAAAATCTCGAAATCGAATTTTTCATGATTACAATTCTTTCCTTACATGGTACATGTTGGGAAAGTAAAAATGTATTACACATATATTTCAGTATTGCGTAAATTATTTATGATGTTGATGTATCACGTCGTTGTTATAGTTAAGCTGTATTCACAGGTGCGATTGTAAATACGTGCTTAAAACATGAAAACGGAAACAAAAATGTCAGGGTAAAAGCAATCCAATATTTTTTTTTTGAATTCATATTGATGATATTTCCAATTTAGATGTAGCTACATAAATATAACGAATTAGCAAGATGAGATTCATAAGATATCTTTCAAAATAACTGTTCATTTGAAAATTACGAAAAAAATTTTGATTATAAATAAGCGGAAACAATGCAAGGCGCATATAAAATTGCCAAGTCATACTCATTCTAGAAAAAATATTGCAAGCATTGAAATTGTAGATTGACAAATTAAATTAAGAAAAACTGTCATTTTTCACAGTTGATCAAGCACAATAAAGATTTTTTTCTTTATTTTCTTTTGAGAATATGAGCCAAATTTTATAATAAAAGAACTTTCAAATGCCATGTCATTTATATAAACATTTGCTGTGACACCAAACATATTCCAGAAAATAATGAAAAGATTTACTTGAATAAGTTTGTTTATAGCTATTTCACACTAAATATTTTTAATTTGTAACTCAGTTAATACTGACAGGAATATTTATGTAAAGCTTTCCTTGTGAGGGGGGGGGAAGCTATTGAAATTTACTTAAAAATTTATGCAATATTAAGTACATATGGTTGATAAATGTGATACATTTCTTTAATAAAACGTTATGCATTTTGTTTTTAAACTTACCATAATTCCACGATATTAGAACACATTCGAGAATGGCAATTATCAGAACTGAAAAATTGGCGGCATATTTGTCAAACAATGTTAACCAGTACACCCCAGCCTAAAAAAAAAGAAAACATTTTCAATGAAAGTCCTAGCATTTTTAAAGGAAAACATTTTTAAGGCTAACTTAATGTGACCATACTCTTGTTTCAGATAGGCTGTTCTATTGGTTGTAAGCACAGCTTCATCATGTCAAAATGTCTCGTTTTTAGAAAAAGAGAAACTTGGGGGAACAATTTTTTAAAATTTTCTAAAGTCTATTGCTAAGAAGCTTTTAAATAAAAATATTATATACATATATAGCATAATATTTATTTAAAATTTAATTATAATGACAACTATATTTTCCAAACTACACTAAATAACTAAATACATCAACGCTAAATATTATGAAATAAATCTGCTTTTTACAGAAAAATTTAAGACCACATATTTTCATGTACTTCCTTTTTACACTGGTTAAACTGATGAAGAAATTTGCGGGTTTTTTTTTTTTTTAAATACACGTTTTACACGAAAGTCAATAGATGAACTAATTTTGCTATGAAAAAATGTTAATTGAAAATTAGACTATACAAAGAAAAAAATAGATTTTATAATTAATTTTTTTCTAAGGCCGAGCACTTTACCATCAATCATTTGCCACCGCTAAGGGCCGAAGTACTTGTCACTTTATCATAGAGGCACCCAATAGGTGGACCAGCATTGTCTTCTAAAAGGGGCTTATGAAATAACGGCCAAGCCCATGCCGGGAATGGAACCCGGACCCGTGGTGTGAAAGAATGTTTCTCTAGCCACTACACAACCCCTGGCAACGATTTTCTTATTATGTTCAAGGGGAAGGTAATATTATATTTGTTCCAGTTTTGGAGAAAAATTAAATAGTCACATTAAGTTTATCTGACAGCATATCACACTAAGTTAAAAATTTCTAAGGCGTGAAAGAATTTTGCCTTACGTTCGTCGTGAAGATAATTCCTCCGGCATACCCTAGTACGCTGAGACCCAGCACCACCAGGGTTTTCTTTTCTCGAAGTGAAGGGAAGCGATCCAAAATGGCTGTTGTCACCGTCTCCAAGAGAGCGAACTGTTGCACAAGAGATGCATTTTACTTTCATTAAGTGAGTGAAAATTGCATCCAAAATCTACTACTAAATAAATCATTAATTGAGATTGAAAATAAATGCACTTCAGTATATTGCTCAAAATATTACCAAATGGGTCAAAGAGTTACACAAACCTCTGTAAACTGTAGACATAGTTTTATTTTATCAACAATGTCTACATTTGTTCAATTAACAAACTGTCAGCTACACTGACAATTTGTTACTGTATGTTATACATTTAAGTTTAACGGTGTTGTTCGAAAAAATCATTGGTACATAAGTACAAATAAACTAATTATGCCAGACACTTCAAAATTTTGAAACTGCCTCTTTACAAGCTGTACTACATACTGAAATGAACGATAAATCTGTATCAGTTTCAAAACTTTTAGAAAAAATTCTTAAAAATCGGAAATTTTCGCAAAACATGTCCCTCTTCGAAAAATCTTGCAGCTCAGATCCATGTTTAAGAATTTTTTCTAAAAATTTCACAAAAGCCACAGTTTTTTCGCTTACTGCAGTGTATAAAGCAGCTTATGAAAAACCATCTGTAATTTTTTGGAGACCATGGTGCTATTAGTTTATTTCAATTTTTGTACCAAGACTAAAAACAGAGTTTTTTCTTCGATATACACCCTTAACGTACGCCTTTTATAAGCATTTCGCTCTGTATTTTAGAAATCTCTAGTCTTCAGTGGAAAAAGAACGTATGACTTAGTATAACTGAGTGATATTGGTATAACTATTGCGCCTTAAACGTTATAACTCAGTATAGCTATTGCCATTGTGACATTGTGCTGATAAACACATATGGCACAATAGCAATAAGTATGTAACTACGAAGTTTTTAAACTCTACAAAGGGAAAATAAAATCAATTTCCTCGCAGATTCTGCAAAGTTAAATAGTGATTTCATTTTCGTTTCCATCGTTGCTTATCTTCGATAGTTGAATGTTAATTAAGTTAAAACTTAATTGAGCTTTCCTTCAGAGTTCAACAATTTTTAAGAAACATGACAGTAAGTTTATAAAATTCATACGTAGAAATCAGATAAAGAATTTTTTGATATCGAAAAACAATCCACGAATAGTCGCTGTCAAGTCCAGCGATACGGATTCATTTATAAGCCTATCGTGTATTACTAAAAACAGAAATAATACAACCGTAACATCATCGTGGTTCAATCGCTATATGATCGAGGTTAAATCGCGATGATGTATGCTTGTCTAGCAATGTATTCACACTATGACTCCAAAAGACAAATGCCGAGGGGACACAAAGGGGCGTGACTGCTCAGCTTTGTACAGAAAACAATGTATTTTAAAGCTTACTTCTAAAACGCCAAAGAAAAACATTTTTACTTTTGAATATCGTCGTTGTCAAACCAATATCTGCTATGTGCAAAAAGTTTATTTATTAACTAGTTCTTATTAACAGTTATTATTTAACAATATTCTGGCTGATTCACACGGCATATTTTTTAGCAATCATAGCTCACCGTATAATGTTTAGAGTCCCATAGAAGTCTTTTATACAAAGATTTGGTTAGTAAACTAGTCACAGTACTCGAAGTGTCAAAATCTTCAAACAGTGCACATGGCAGATGTTCATTCGACAATGACTATATATTTATCTTTTACTTGACAGTAGCGGCAGTAGCAACCAGTTACTGCAGCTGCAGCTGGTTGCTTCAACCAGCTGTTTTAGCATCTTGATGAATCTCGACATGATTGAATTCAGCTTCATCCTGTCTTCGGTGACATTTAAAGCTGCCTATGGAAATTTAGCTTCATTTGACAAAGACGACATATCACACGTCCCCTTATAGGCCCCAATTTTCGGCCACGCTACGTTTATACTTGATGGTTAAGCAGGACATAAGTCACCGAAAGGCAGCTGTCATGAATAAAAATATTGGGCGCTAAAATCATTGCAAAACTCTTCTTCCAGCATGACAATGGTCTTACCTGACTGTCGAGTCCAAGTGTGAGCAACATGAAGAAGAAGAGGAAGGCCCAAAGAGGAGCCACCGGTAGGCGGGCCACGACCTCAGGGTAGACCATGAAGGCCAGGCCGACGCCTTCCTCCACCACCTTCCCGACTTCAACATTCAACTCGTGCGCCAGGTACCCTATGACGGAAAAGATGACGAATCCGGCAAAGATGCTCGTCAGCACATTGCTCACCGATACGATCAGGGAATCTCTGGAAGAGAAAAATTCAACCGTGTTTCAGAAAATATCACTTGAAAGCAATCCACATTTTTCATTTTATAATGATTTACATTCCTCATCGATTTACTTGTTTAACCCTTTAATGCGCAGTGATCCCGCTGTGGGAACACCAAACTCTGACGTTTTGACTGTTGCCAGTCACGAAGAATAGATTTGATTTCTATAAAAATAGTTGCGGGTGACATAGCTCAACGAGAATCCTTTACTTTTGAGCACGTCGTTTCCCGTGAAAAAATGGCCACGATTATTTTTAACAGCACTGACATCTGCTGAAAAATGAAAGAATGCGAGAACAGCTGGATGGATTGCCCAATGCTGAAAAAGGGTTCCGCCTCAAAGGGTTAACGCATAGTATCAAGAAAAGAAATTTTCCAAACAGGAAAAGTATCCTAAATTTTTTGCTACTAAATAAAATTGAATATTCTTCTAAGCGTTGAAAAATTTAAGGCCTCGTACAGTAAGCCACAAAATCGCGAAAGATTTGCAACAAGTCACACGACTGTTCCACGACATTTTTTACGAGTTCTGATCTACCGTGATACTTGTTCCCTTATACTACACATTTGCAACTGAGGGAGTGAACAGATATATTTGGTTTCATAATGCGAAATTTAAATAAAATAACGCAATATTAATAAATTACATAAAAGTGTATTTTATAAACCAGTTTCCTATTTGTATACAAAATCTTATAGGTATTTAGTAAAGGAATCATTTTTTCCTATAAGAAAATGAGATATCGGCTAGTCAATCGTGATAAAATCATTATCAGGGCGAAAAAAAAATAATAGTAATAAGCAGCATTTGATAGATATTAGAATTGGGTAAAATCAATTAGCTTTTCTTTTACGTTTATCTATACATGATATCTAGCGAGATTCATGTTTTAAGTCTGTTATTTTTTTTAAAAGAAATAATGCAACTTTCTGGACAACTTTTAAAAAAACTAACAACGCAAGACATCCAAAAATGTAGAACGTTTCTTCACAAACTGTTCAATGCACTTCTACAAATGGTCTACTTTTAAAAACTATGGAAGATTCAGAAATCCTAAACATACAGTATTTTGCAATAGTTTCTTCATAGACAGTCTCTTGTACGGTTTTCTAAGACGACTTTCTTGAGTTTTTCTGATAGTTCCATAAGACTTTTCATAAAATTGCACAAAAATGCTTGCGAAAAGGCTATATTATCTTCATAGAATGTTTCAAATATCAGTTATTTATTCCTTATAAAGTTGCTCAAAAATCCTTAGACGTATGCAGTTTTAACCCCTTAAGCCACACTCCCGTCAAAATCACGGTCTAAGCTTTCTCCCCTCTATTTTTCGTGGCCGTCATTTCTCCGGACAATAATGCTCAAATGTTGTGTTCCAAAAAGCTAAGAGCATTTCATTTCTTATGCACATTTTTTAAATCTTATTTTACACAACAGATGACAATAGACTATTTTTAACTTAATTCTGAGATAGTTTATTTTAAAACAGATGGAAACTCTACTCAAATACGTGTATTTGTGATATGCATTGTGTAATCTTAGTTCACTTTTTATACGTATGTTGAAAGGAAATGTTACAAATATTTATTTATTTTACGAAGTAAGTTTAATAAAACTTTCTCCTTTAGTGTTTAAAACATATTTTTAATGATTCCGTGCTTACCACAAAACACACATTAAGTCAAAATAACCCTAAATGTTGGTTATTCCTAGAAATTTACCTTTTTCTTATCTTTCACGCTAAATAAATGTCCGAAACCTTAAAATGAATACATACTATATTGTGCATGCACTTGTTATTACACAATTTTCTGGAATAAAAAATAGGCACTTTTATGACCTTTTTTTAAAAAATTAATACGACCTTAAAGAGCAACCTTAACTAAACTTCATGATAGAGGATATTAAAATAAGACTTACTTGTAGCAATTGTTGTGGAATTTATTGTAGGAAGAAAGAGTTATGAGCCCACCCCAAGCAGGGCTCAGAGCGAAGAAGATCTGGACGGCTGCATCGCCCCATACCTGCGGGAAACAAAGATAGTTTTATATTTAGTGTACAGACATTCGCGATTTTTAAGTCCTTACGTTAAAATGCACTCTTATAAATGACAAAATGCTTCAAAAATGCATTGCAATTTTCTGTAATATCTTTGAATCCTCGAGCATAGTTTTTGAAATTGAATGAAATTTTTCTTTGAAAGTTAAAAGTTATTGTTAAATAATTTTAAAAAGTGTTTTAATTTTAATACAGGGTAACCTGCTTAAGAGGCCACCATAGGTTAAAAAGACTACCTGTCTGTAGTGACCACTTTTACAAGTTTCCACTTTCTAGTCACCACATTTTGCAACCTTTACAAGGTGACCCCCTTTATAAGATGACCAGTCCAGTTGGTCCCGAGAGTGGTCATAATAGACAGGTTTCATTGTATTTACAACAATGGACTAAAAGTTTATTTTTTCTTCAATTAAAATGATTTAGTTTCGCAGAAGTCTTACAGAAAACTTTTACAATAAAGTTTTGGTTTACGCTAGGGATCAAGAATCCCCGCGTATTTGAAAATTTCGCTTATAGGACTTTCGAAACACATACACAAATATTTTAGACACTTATAAACACCCACCTAACTGTTTGAAATATTCCCTAACTGCAAATGCACATAAGATAACATTTCAATCAATAATTAATGAATAAACGAATGCTGGCGCTTCTTACTGTTGCCAATATATTTCGCGCTACTGAATACGAGTAATAACCATTCATGTAAGATTGATCACGTCATAGATCACGTTGTAGATCACGTCGTCCACTGTAAGTTAAAAAAAAAACTTTAGTGACTGCACTCGACTTTCTGAAAACTTGATATTTACCAAGCATTTGAATAAATTTTATTCAACTGAATCTGATCTAGCGTTCAAGCACTAGTGCACTCCAAATGATTCCAGTGTATAGACCGCAATAACTCTTTTGTAGCTCAGTAAAAAACTGTAGAGCGTACAATCGCTAAAATTTATGCAGCATTATTAAGACAGTGACCTATAGTATCCGTACACAATTTGATGTCAATCGAATGCACCTTTTAGACACTACCTCACTTTAAAGGATTTGCGTTCTTAGGCCGTAGTACACCTAAGAATTACCTTTTGCAAGTTTGTGTACAAACTATCAGCTCTACACACACCAAAATCTATGCAGGTTATGAGAATGTGACCTATAATATATATTTACCCTATTTGAACTCAATCAAGTGCGCCCTATAGACACTAGCGCACTTTGGAGAATTTCCGTACATGGGCCGTTATGTAAAAGAATATGCTGCTCTGTCAAAAAAACTCTAAGTTCTATACGCAGAAAAATCTATACATGTTGTGTGACGGTGGCCTATACTATACGTACCCAATTTGAACTTCCACGAATGAACCATTTAGACACTAGCTTATTTTAAATGATTTGGATCTATAGGCCGTAATGTATAAGAATTATTTTCTGCTATCCGGTAAACAAACTATCAACTGTACTCACACCTAAATCTATGCAGATCTTGTGACCGTGACCTAATATATACATGTCGAAGTTGAGCTCAATCGAATGTTCCATTTAAACGCTAGCGCACTTTCAAGAATTTCCGTCCATAGGCCACAATGTAAAAGAACATTCATTTGTTGCCCTGTCAAAAAACTATAAGTCGTATACACACCAAAATCAATACCGGTCTTGCGACGGTGGTTTATAACATATGTACTAAATTTGAGCTCAATCGAATACACCGTTTAGGAGCTATCGTATTCAATCACACACATACACACACACACACATCTCGTAAAAATAGCGTAAATGAATTCAGAAGACCTCAAAACGTAAAAATACACCAAAATCTCAAGTCGATTTTTCTTTCATGATTTAACAATACTTTCCTTACATGGTACATGTTCGGAAAGTAAAAAATTAAAAGAAAGCATCTTGTAAATGAAAAGAATAACTATACCGTTTTCGTCCAATTCAGAAATGAGCCATATTAACCATACAACCGTGAGTTTCATGAAAATCAGTGGCGTAAGGATATCCCAAACAACCCACGCTGAGCAGTGGAACCTCGACACATCGTGCATAAAGGAGTTTAAGAGTTCGCTGCAAAATGGTCTAGGATTAACCCTTTAACGCGCAGTGTTCCCGCTCTGAGAACACCAGACTCTGACGTTTTGACTGTTGCCAGTCACGAAGAATAGATTTGATTTCTATAAAAATAGTTGCGGGTGACATAGCTCCCGGAGAATCCTTTACTTTTGAGCACGTCATTTTCCGTAAAAAAAAAAAAAATTGTCACGATTATTTTTAACAGCACTGACATCTGCTGTAAAATGGAAGAAGGGGAGAACACCTGGATAGATTGTCCAATGCTGAAAAAAGGGCAGCCGTTGCCATCGCTCGACTTAACTACCAGCAAGATGGTGGACGATCGAAACGTTCGCCATCTTGCTGGTAGTTAAGTCGAGCGATGGCAACGACTGCCCTTTTTTCAGCATTGGGAAAGGGTTGCGCCTCAAAGGGTTAACATGTAACGCCACTGAAAAGAATGAATCTTCAGTGGATATCTGTACCTGAGCAGTGGCTAGGCGACTCCAATCCGGGGTGACATAGAAAAAAATCCCATTTTTGGCACCAGGCAATGTCACGCCTCTAAAGAACAATATAACAAGCACCACATACGGAAACAGAGCTGTGAAGTACACCACCTGAAAGATTAGAAGCGTTTTTATTAAAACTTTAGAAACATCCATTCAACACAGTGTCACAAAAGCATAGGAACATTATTTTAATGCTAAACTGTACTACATATACAGCGTATCCGCAAAACACTGACTTACGATTGTATTCTTTAAATATTGAATATTAATCATAGACACACAATAAATTAAAAAAGTAACGTATAAAAGATGCAGAATTGTATGGTATCCATTCAAGTTTTAACAGGAGATTAAATCTAAATAAATACAAAATTTAAATTTTTACACTGACACCGTAAAAAAAAAAATTATAATCAGTAAAATGTGTCCTGTGCATTAATAAAGTCATGTAAAAATTTATACTGAAAAAGTGTTGGAGTGATTATGTTGTATTAGGGCAAAGCTGCCCAAGGGCTGTCTGCATAACTGGCGTGTGCCTTAGCAGGACTTTTTAAGGGGTTCTGACCCGTATTCACTAAAAAAGAGTCGACTGATTGAAAATAAATATGTAATGAGAAATCACTTTTCAGTGGGTCACTAAGAGAAAAAGGCTGGGAACCACTGCTTCAGTCATATGCTTCAATCCAATAAATTTCCAATTTAACAAAATAATCATCCATTTAAGTACATATATGATTAGACTTAATACACCGTAAGTCATTATACTTTCAGACAAACCTCAGTGCATTAATTCCATGAAATAACTTGTACTTCAAATAAACTTTCAAAACACATTCGAAACGTACAAAAGAAAACGCTTTCTATTATCAGCCCTGTATTTTTTACAATTAAAAAGGGACATGCATGTTTTTTTTTGTTGTTGTTGTTGTTGTTTTTAAGCTGAAGATTAAGAGTTGTAAAAATGCAATGCAGATTATACTTCTAAAAATTTCATTTAATTAACCATATTATACTTCGACCGTGGGAAAGAAAAGAAATAAAAGAAATAAAAATAAATAAATAAAAACCACAAAACATTCTTTAAAAATATGCAATAA
Source organism: Cheiracanthium punctorium (assembly GCA_038373885.1). Lineage (NCBI taxonomy): Eukaryota > Metazoa > Arthropoda > Arachnida > Araneae > Cheiracanthiidae > Cheiracanthium > Cheiracanthium punctorium. The sequence continues at coordinate 242,737 of JAWZYV010016268.1, forward strand.
TTCAACTAAATTTAAAACTGAAATTTATTTATTCGATTATTTTTTTATTATTCGATTATTTATTTATTCGATTTATTTTTTTATTTTTAACTAAAATTTATCGCGACGCGATAAATCTACATTTAACTTTAACAAAATCATTGAGTACATTCATAATTTATAGCACGGCAATAAATTTTGTAATGTATTTAAATATTTTTTTGTTAGGTTTTCTCCAGATGTAGCGTGAACACGCGTTAGAACCCCTTAGAAAGTCCTCCTGCTAAGGCACCCTCATCCTTGGCAAATCGCCCTAGCGTAGCTTTGCCATAATCACACAAACAAATAATTTTAACAACATTTCGTGCGTATAGTGCAAATAAAAACGTTTGTTTGTTTTTTTTTGTTTTTTTTTTTTACAGATTCATAAAAGCGAGAATGCATTTATGATGGAAAAAACACACATAAAATGATACTTCTATCAAGATTTCTTGTTATAAGTATCATTTTATGTGTGTTTTTTCACAAAGTTTTTATTTATTTTAATGCATTTATAATATCATCATTCAAATATGAAATATTAATCGATTTAACTAACGAAAGCATTCCGTACCTTTTATTTCAAAATGTAATACTTTAAAATGTTTATTTTATCATTTAGTCCCCAGATGGCAGCACGACAAGCAAAGCAGCACTGCTACTTGATCTTTCCCGTATTTCGTCGGAGGATGCGAATTGGAGTATTGACCCTTTCATACGCAAGAATTTTCGCATCAGTAAGAAGCAGGCCTCGATTATCACACGGGCAAGGGGGCTATAGCCCAGAACCCCTGAAAAAAGCGGGGGCCCGATATATCCCGATTATCTAGATTAGAAATTCATTTTACTGAAATAGTAAAAGGGAAAAAAAAAAAAACTGCACATCCCATGTAATACCATTACATAATTATCCATCACTAGATCAACTTAGAGACATCCTTAAAGAAAGAAAGAAAATTACAAAATTTTGACAGTACAGGAAATTTTTCTACGAAACTTGACGCCATACAATAGGAATTAAAATAATAATAATTTTCAAATATATAATCTTGCTAAAATATAAATACGTACGCAATTTTTACATTCAATTTTAGAATTAATTTACAATCATTATTAGAATTTCTTTTAAGATTAAAAGAGTTTTATGCTGCTATTCGATCGACCACCAAGTTGTTGGTAGTTAAATGGATCGGTGGAAACGGCTGTTCTTTTTCAGCACTGGGACCATTTAATCGTATTTTTTGGGACTATCAGTGAAAGCGCTGAAATATGCGGGATACACGGCGCAACTACCCCGTGTCAAAGGGTTAACCCTTTAACGCGCAGTGTTCCCGCTCTGGGAACACCAAACTCTGATGTTTTGACTATTGACAGTCACAAAAAATAGATTTGATTTCCATAAAAATAGTTGCGGGTGACATAACTCCACGAGAATCTTTTCCTTTTTAGCAAGTCATTCCCCGTAAAAAAATTGTCACGATTCTTTTTAACAGCACTGACATCTGCCGAAAAATGGAAGAATGCGAGAACAGCTGCATAGATTGCCCAATGCTGAAAAAAGGGCAGCCGTTGCCATCGCTCGACTTAACTACCAGCAAGATGGCGGACGATCGAACGTTCATCGCGTGCACAGATCTAGACCCTTTTTTGACGCAGCTGGCTTTCAAAAAAGGGTCTCTAGATCTGTCGTCAAAAAAGGGTCTGTAGATCTGTGGCACGCGATGAACGTTTCGATCGTCCGCCATCTTGTTGGTAGTTAAGTCGAGCGATGGCAACGGCTGTCCTTTTTTCAGCATTTGGAAAGGGTTGCGCCTGAAAGGGTTAATTGCAGATAGGAAGCAAATTTTATTTTTGAAGGGAAAAAAAAAATACTCACTTTTCCAGATGACTGGACTCCTTTGCTGAGACACAGAAACACTATGACCCAGGCTAATATCAAACAGAGGGCCAGAGACCACCTGACGCCCCCAGTCTCCTCGATTCCTGATGACTGGCCCAAAACGTAATGACTGAAAAATGAAAACAGTAATAAAAAGAATGGTTTATCTTTAAAATAAGGTGTTAAGCCTTTAGAGGCCAGTGTTCCCAATTGGGAACATCAAATTAATAATTTATTGAAAAATTAAATTTCATCAAGATTCACTTGAACAATTAGCAGGTATAGTTAAAACATGACTTGATTTTTTAAATAGAAATTTCATCTCTATCATTAATGGGAAACTGGAGAGAGGAAAAAAAAAAAAAAAAAAAAAGCCATGTTTCATAAATTTTAACATAGGTATCTTGATACACTACCCCCTTCAAACTTAATTCATATCTTTACTTAAATTTAAAAATAAATATTTCATTAGTTCTCAATATATCACTTATTATTTAAACAACCCATCTCTATACTCAGATTTTGAAACCAATGTATATACTCAGAAATGACCAATGTTCCCAATTGGAAACACAGTGAAAATTGTAATTTTCTTGACTAATATCCTTTAGCTAACGCATTAGATGACAAAATATGCAAAAAACTAATTTAAGGTATGCTTGGATCTGAATTCGGTCTGTAAAAAGTTAAATTAGAAAAACAATTAATATACTGTATTAGTAATGTATCTTCAACCATTATATTGAAAGCATAAAAAATTAATAAAACTTCTTCGACGAATTCATTGTAATCTCTTATTTTTGACTATTTGTATTCTTTACCCATAGACGTGTTTTATACACGAGTGTTCTAAAAATGTGCATTTTTATTACAATACTCTTTTTAGGAGTGCCCATATACTATCGATATAAAATACAGTGCTCTATTTTATTTTCAATCATGAAAAATTTCAAAAAGTTTCGGGTATCAGAAAGTAAAATTATTTTATTTTAGCGCGTTTTTAAATAAAAGCGTGCTTTTTTAAAAGGCTTATTATTATCTTAATCCTTGTAGTCTTTGAAATGGTGTAATTCATATTTAAGAAATATAACATTGTAAAAAAAGGTAAGAAACGATCAAAATTACCACTTTTTTTAAGTATTGAAAAATTGGTGAGGGAACTTTTGTCCGGGACAATTCTATGAAAAACCAACAATATACTATCAAATGAGTCGACACCAAACTTAAAATTATGTTTTTTTTTTAAGATAAGTTCAATGCTCTGCATGAATTGTTGCGAAATTTAAAACTTTAAATTAAAATATTTTTTGACTAGTTCGTGTATTTTTAGTTAAGATACACTATAACATAGAGGGGGTTTCGGACCTCCTTTCCCAAAAGACAGTTTCAGGGGACACATTGCTTTATTGTGCACTTCGTTTAGTTCAGTTAAGGAACTTTCGTTTTAAAGTAACTCCTTTAAAAAAAAAATACTTCTGTATTCGGTAATGATAACGTCCCATTAAAAAAGTTGAACTATGAATGTGTCTTCATAAACATAAAATTCTGAAAGTTGCTGTGTGGGGGATGGTTCTTATTTTTTATAACACACACATACCGTTTTTCCCTCAAATAGTGTGGTTAAAGGATTAATTTCATTTAAGGAGTGGTTTATATATATATATACATTAACAATGTTCGTTAGAAAACTACCGACGTCTCTAATTATTCATATCCCTGAAAATCAAAAACTATAAAAATCCTTTGTGTTTCTTCACACTGTACCGTAATTTTTTCTAGTACAGTAATCACATAACAAAGTTGAGACGGGGATCCACCTTCTTAGGAAGATATATTTTAAAATATACTATGTTTACGTACTTTTTTATTCTCCTGTCTACATTAATCGTTCATAAGACTGTGGAAGAACAGCTTGTAATCAGACATTTTATACGTTTTATGGTCTCTGGCGTAGTTAGATTTTTCTTAAAACTATATAAAAGCCACGCAAAAAGACAGCCTTAAAAAACACTTACTTAGAAATTTAGCATTACCGTGTATAAGACTTGCGAAATCGAACACGTCCTTGAAAGGAAAGCCAGCAATAGTAGCAAGCACACCAGGGCTGGTCCAAGAGAAATTTATCACAGATGCGAGAGGGTGATTTAGCGCACATCCCACTTTTCGAAGTTTTGCCTTGTTGTCCCCTTCCCCTTTAAAATAGCCCGATGTGAAATTATTCTTTATTTCATATAATTAGAATTGATAGAGCAGGATCTCCACTCCATGCAGCACAACAGTGTTGTCTAAACGTCTATTAACCCTTCCCGCTCTGGGAACACCAAACTCTGGCGTTTTGACTGTTGTCAGTCATGAAGAATAGACTTTATTTCTATAAAAATAGTTTCGGGTGACATAGCTCCATGAGAATCCTTTACTTTTTAGCACGTTATTTTCCGTAAAAAAATTGTCACGATTATTTTTAACAGCACTGACATCTGCTGAAAAATGGAAGAACGCAAGAACATCTGGATAAATTGCCCAATGCTGAAAAAAGGGCAGCCGTTGCCATCGCTCGGCTTAACTACCACCAAGATGGCGGACGATCGAAATGTTCATCCCGTGCCACAGATCTAGAAATCATTTTTGACGGCACAGCCAGCTGCATCAAAAAAGGTCTCTAGATCTGTGGCACGCGATGAACATTTCGATCGTCCGCCATCTTGGTGGTAGTTAAGCCGAGCGATGGCAACGGCTGCCCTTTGTTCAGCATTGGGAAAGGGTTGCGCCTCAAGGATTAACATTCGGAGAGCATTACTGAATAATCTGTTAATGTCAAACCTAAAATGCACGTTTATTTCTAATGGGCTAAAAATAAAATTGCAACTTCCTTCAGGCTTACTTTTATAAGAAAAATTTATTTTAAAAATAATTCAACTTGTAAATTCCCAGGAAAATCGTGAAAATAGTTCAAATTCGAAGTTTTAGAAAGTCCCACAAGCTGATGGAGTTTTTAAGAAGTTTCGCTTGAGTTCCCTTTTTCTATGTTTGACATCGATCAACAACTCTTTTATACTAATTTATAATTTCAAATTTATTTTTTGACTATAATATAGAAGATTTAGTGATATTAAATACATCCGTCGCACTTTACGATAGTTACTTTGTTCACAAAAAATGGCAGTGGTAGTTATTCATCTCTAATAGATTTAATACACTGAAGTCAAACATCATGTTTACATTGTATCATAATATGTATTTAGTATTTTAGCATTAAAAAAATTAATAATTCAAGCTTTTTTTAAAAAAAAAAAAAAGAAAAAGAGAGAGAGAGAGAGAGAGAGAGAGACTCCAAAAAATTCTTTGATTATCCATTGTTCAATACTTACAAAGAAAAAAAAAATCTAAAAACAAAAATATTATTCAATCATAGATTATTTTTCTCTCCTTTTGCTTTGTGAAATCTCTAAAGATTGCGCATGTATCGATCACAATGAACCCCTAAATATATATAGCCAAAGTTTCTAAACCACTCAGGTGCTCTTAGAAAGTGGACGATTACAGTTAGTAAGAAACTATTAGGTGTATTTAGTAAAAAAACTAACTCCTCTCCCCACTAGAAACTAGTACTTGAATGGTAAGTAAAATTCTTAAACGCACAAAAAATTAGGAAACATATCAATAAAATTATTTACAACAAAAAGTATTTTCACTACAGCTTTCCTGTCCCAGCAACAGTGTTAAAAAGTAAAATCTCATCTGAGGTACATAATTGACTGCAAATCTATACAGGCTTCTCTCATTTTTTTTTCCAGTGTTGAAAGATATGAATGTCATACGGAAATTTAAACTTTTAAATTTCATTATGCTTCTTTATAGATTAATCATTAAAGGTTTTATCAAACCTTTATGACAAAGAACTAATTGTTTGATGTAATACAACAAAGAAGTATACTTTGAAAAAAATCTCTCCTGAGTAAATAGTACACTACAAAGTAATGTTTTATGATGTCAAGGAAAAAAAAAGAAATGCGACTGTCAACAGTATATTTCACTCAATTGTATTTTACTGAAGTATTCTCTTCACGAATTATTTTTTCAACCACAAAAGAAAGACCACAAGAATAAAAACCACAGAATAATAAAAAAAAAGTTTTGAGAAAAAGACCTTTATGTTTTAGGTGAGGGGGGAGGAATTTTACAATCTCCCAAAATTTATTCGATAATACAAATGATTTTTAAAGGCTTTTTTTTTGTGTGTATGTGTGTTTAACAATGTTAAAAATATTTAACATCTTCGCCGGCGTCTCGTCTGGTTTGGTGCCCCATGCGACCATTGCATGGGCCTTGGACCGCTCACATATCAATGAGACAGGGTAAATAAATGGAGGACCACAACATCCTATCAAAAATTGAGACAAGACATATTTTTAACCCTTTAACGCGCAGTGTTCCCGCTCTGGGAACACCAAACTCTGACATTTTTACTGTTGCCAGTCACGAAGAATAGATTTGGTTTCTATAAAAATAGTTGCGGGTGACACAGCTCCACGAGAATCCTTTACTTTTTAGCACGTCCTTTCCCGTCAAAAAATGGTCACGATTATTTTTAACAGCATTGACATCTGCCGAAAAATAGAAGAACTCGAGAACAGCTGGATAGATTGCCCAATGCTGAAAAAAGGGCAGCCGTTGCCATCGCTCGACTTAACTACCAGCAAGATGGAGGACGTTCGAAACGTTCATCGCGTGCCACAGATGTAGAGACCCTTTTTTTGACGACAGCTGGCTGTGCGGCACAGTCAGCTGCGTCAAAAAAGGGTTTTTAGATCTCTGGCACGCGATGAACGTTTCAATCGTCCGCCATCTTGCTGGTAGTTAAGTCAAGCGATGGCAACGGCTGCCCTTTTTTCAGCATTGGGAAAAGTTTTTGCATCAAAGGGTTAAAAGTACTTGCCTATAATTTATGTGTCTATGTGTGCATCTCGCATTGAAAACGCAGCCATAAACGTTTCTGGTGTATAGGACATATATTATACTCATTGAAATAGAGACTCACATGAAATACTCGTCGGCAGGTGGTTTTCTGGATATATTCTTGGCAAGGTAGCTGAGGTTGTGAGCCAAGGAGTAGTTGGCATCGAAGCAAGTCCGATTGAAGTAAGTCTCATTCTTGTCGGAACAGTCCTGTGCGTCCCGGTGAGAGTAGCATGCTGCAAAAAAGAAGAAAAAATGCTATGGTGTACTTGAAAATGCAGGAACAGACAGCTCTATCTAAATCCGAATTAAAGTTATTTTTACGAAATAAATACTAGATTTGCTGTTCTTTTGTTTTGTCTGTTTCTGCTATTTTTTCATTACCATATTTTGTAAAATTTTCTTTCTTTCTTTTTTCTATACATAATCTTATATTCTATATTTTGTTTTTAACTTCCCTCTCCCCCTCCCCTTCTCTTATTCTCTCTGGTTTCTAATCTTTTCCTTCATCCGATTTTCAACTCGCTCTTCGCTTTTGTTTCCTGCTTATTTTTTTTTTTTTGGTCCCCAGCCCCAGTCTGTGGGTGGACCTCTGCTGTTGCTGAAGAAGGTACACTTGCTTTGATCGGAAAAAAATTTGATCAAGTACCTTAAGTGTACCAAGTAGTTATGTGTTTATTTTACAAAGTTTTAATTACTTTATGCTCTATTATTGCGGGAAGAATACAAACTAGTTAAAAGACGTCTCATGTGAACCAAAACTCTTATTTTACTGTGAGCAGGCCGATAATATAAAAGCATAGTTTCAAATAAAAGAGGTAGTTCATATATTACAGAGGCATACGTCGTTCATCTATGTTTCCAGTCATAAAGTTTCATGTGAGGGTTGGAGCATTGATCGTCCAGTAATGTCGCAAATGACTGGGAAACAGAGCGGAGGAGTAGAAACGTGTCAGTTTGGCGATTGCGACCAATAGCAAGAGTAATAATTAGTTCTACATTGCAAAAAAGTCTGTCAAATCTACGGAAAAACTGTCAGCCAGGACGCCAGTTTATTTCCGTTTGTTTTACAGAAGTCTTCCTTGAAATTTGCAGATTCTCAGTTCATTTTACAGAAATCTTCCGCATACGGAAAAAATAACAGAAGGCTACTGTAAAGGAAGGCTGACAGTACTTTTCTGTCAATTTGACAGACTTTTTTTTGCAGTGTGCCGTTTTGCTCTTCAAATAATTTTGGCAGGATGTTGCAATATTTCAGCTCTTTTTCAGCAGCAATTCATTCAATTGAGGTCTGAACAAGAACCCATGCCAGATGTTATCGTGATCCGACACTGAAAACGTGTTATATCTGTCAATTCTTTCTACAAAGCTCATCTAGCCGTTTGGCTATTGAAAATACCAGCAGTTCGTTTTTATTTGTATTTTATTACGAAAAAGAATCTATCGACACTCTTTAAACTCTACTTCGACATGTTTACTAAGCAAACTAAGGCATGTGTCATACTTTGGCGTTAACTGCAACTAATGCGCTTAGTAGAATTAGAATGCCTACGATCCTATACCAGTTATGAGCGTTTACATTGATCTCATCATCACTTGCGAACTACAAGACGGTAAGAAGTTTGTGATGGAAAAAAACAAACGGAATGTGGTTGGAGCTGAAAGTCTGGATGTTTACCTTCATCTCATCATTACTTGGATGTACCTTCATCCGTCTTCCATTTGTATTCTCATCACTAACTTCTTGCCGGACAGCTATGACAGCTTCGCAAATGATTATGAGATCAAGGTAAATGTCCAGAACTGTTTCAAGAAACAGTACACGAATTCTACGAAGAGGGTATGTTGCAATTAGTTCCGAGATTTGGCACATGCAGGGGCGTAGCCAGGGGGGGGGGGATATCGGGATATATCCGCCCCCCGAAATTTTTGGATTAGTGATGAAATTCCGTCTATTTATACATTTATAAGTTTATTATCCCTCCCCGGAAAAATTTTCCAGGAGCATATCTCCCCAAAAAAAATTTCCTGGCTACGCGCCTCGGCACATGTCTGATGAAACAATTTGCTCATCTTTTTTAGAACTCAAACGATACCTAATGTCTCGATGAGCTTCATAACTACATAATAGAAACCTTTGTTAGCACAGACAGCATATAGAAGCAGTGGGAATGAAATGGTAGATGTGCAGAAAATCAACTAGGTAATTTATGACTCCACTTTCTCAAGAGTAAAAATAAATGTAAGTAAAATTAAGTAAAAGGGCTTGCTGAAAATTTTCATTCGCAAAAACCTATGGCAACATAATCAAAGTGTTCAATTCTTTTATACGTTACTTCAATCTTTAATTACTTAAAAGATATTAAAGTATGAGCCTACCTTCGGGGGACTTTTTTGAGTAAAATTTTAATGAAAGATTCATGTTTTTAAATAAAGTAAGTATAAAATTAAAAATTTAAATGCAGTTTGATAAAATTTAATGTAAACGCTGAAATTTTGGTAAAATCTGCATTTACGCCACACTTCCTGTAACCAATTCTGATATTTTGACTCATTTTTAAGAGTACATAACTAACGTATTTATCTGTATTATGTACAAAAGATTTGCAAATGTTTTTTAAGTTATGAAAGTATTTCAATTTTTATATGAAAATTCAGCACCTTTTTTTCCCTGAAAAAAGCATTTTTCAATTGAAAAAAATGTTACTAAAATCAATAAATAGGCACTAAAATATTATAATGCTTCATAACACAGCTAGCAATGATCCAAAATATCCTGTCAAAATTTCAAGAGAATATCTTAAACACGTTATAATGTATGACATTTATCGTAAAGAAAATTTATGAAAAATACGTTTTCAGAAAACACATTTAAAGATTTCAATACTGTACCAAATACTATCTTTCCGGTTCATTATTTCTTGTATAACTTAGCTTCTAGTTATTGTAGAGTGAAAAACGGTTTAGAAATCCTAATCGTGTTACCTATGTAATTAGAGAAGAAAAATTTATGAAAATTTTCAGAAAGCAGGGTCCTTTTGCAAAGTCTCATACCATAACTGTAGTACTTGGCACAGTACACTAACGCTGCAAAAGTTAACACTACATTTAACTAATTAAAATCACCTACACATACTGAGAGATGATCACGAAATCCATTATGTTCAACTATATTATACAGCTTATGGTGCAACTCAAATGAAATTAATATGACTGCAGATGATTTAAAAAAAGAAGCTGTTGTTGGAACCTTGAAATTCAGTGCAAGACTCTTTTTAACCTTTTATTTTATAATTTCAGATAACCTTTGCGACATAACATTAAGTACTTGGAAATCTCTTTTTTCTTTTTCCTTAACTCAAACAAATTATTCTGAACAAAAACAGATGTTTCACTCTTTTTATAAATAATTATGATAAAATATTCATAAATAATTATGAATATTTTATACTTCCTGATAAGGCATTACTTATTTTTGTTTCATTGCATTTATCCAGTCTAAAAGTATGAAATGTAAAAAATATATAGTAACATACAATTAAACTGCAAGTGTTCAAGGGCTGCTGGAGAGAAAACTACCGAGAATATTCCAGTGAAATTTGGTATCTACACGTTTCAGAACATGCGCAAGTCAAATATGAAAAAATAAAAAATCGTCATTTTCACAGGATAGATGGCGCTGTACCGTATTTCAAAGCTCCCCGGTGGCATATACAACTTCCAAAACCGATAGACAGAGCATAGTGACATTCTAAGAGGCATATAAACAATATAAAACATCATTTACAGTTTATCAAAATTCCAAACAATTTCCTTCAGCAATTAAATTTTAACGTAAATTAAGATCACAAATTAAACCTTTCATAAAGACGCTTTGGAAAACAACTAAACCATTTTTATTCTCATTGGACCTCTTCTTAATCGTTTCATACGCCGGTATTCTTTCAGAGTAGCTGAATAATTGCTACCATTCTGATAGAATATCTTCACTAACAATGCACGTTCCTTCTTATTCAGAGTCATGATTGACCATTATTCAATATGGTCTTGTTTTTACACTGTTCGATGGGCTTAAAAATTGCATATATGACGTCTATAAGCATTGAAACACGATATAGCGCCATCTATCGGGTGAAAATGGCGATTTTTTTAAATTGCATATTTGGCTTGCGTATGTTCTGAAACGTGTAGATACCAAGTTTCACTGAAATATTCCTGGTAGTTTTCTCTCCAGCACCCCTTGAAACTTGCAGTTTAATTATGGCCACCCTGTATTTTACTGATTTTTAAACACATCATTTGCACACATGAATTGCATTTGAAATTTTCTTGCAAATGCAAAAAAATCAGTTACTCTTTACATTATGAGAATACCTTTGAATATAATGAGCAATGAAAAATCTTTCTAAATCATTACTTATGTTACTCAGAAAAAGCAGTCTGTGATACTTTAGACAAATAAATTTATTATTCAGTCCCATTAAAAAAAATTGTAAACAAATTTATAAATTTTCTGGTCGAAATTTCAGCTATGTGCTTAGTGACATGAAGAATTAGTGACATTTTATCTTTTAGTAAAAATAGTAAAAAAAAAAGTAGTTCTAAAAACGTTCATTATTATTCTTGATGTTAGACAGTGTGTAGTTTTCATTTTAAAATAAAATGATTTCAAAACCGGAAAGTGAATTAATTTTAATGTAAAACATTTCATTACAATAATAAAATAAGAAAACATGAAAAATTTTTGTTAATATTTTACACAACTTGAGTTGTAGTTAACAAAGCAGTTTATTTGAAAGTAATCGATGATTTGGAATTTAAGAAAAGCAACATTATCCTATACAAATTTAATCAAACTGTCTACTTGAATGCAACCTTGTTCTTTCAGTTATTTGAAATCCTATATTTCGCTAGCGGAAAGGAAATACTTATTAAAAATTATATTTTTAAAAGAATTATTACGCACTGCTTTACAGAATGGTAATCCTTTAATGTACTCAACATTTTCGGTGAAATGCGGCTCTATTTTCCTAGGAAGGCAAAGTAATAGCAAATCATAGTTGAATGATGTTATTAAATTATTCAGAGGGTAATTGAACCTTATTCGAAGAGAATTCAAGGAAAATGATGAATATGATCTTGCTAGTTTTTAAATTAGATTTCTAACTAATGAAGTTGCATTTAAGTAACTGCACGAGATATTTTTGTGGAGACAGAAAAAGGTTTTGTAAAGTTGGACGATAGATATTTTTCTATTATTCAAAATCTCAAAACTTAGAAAAATATTCCATAATTTAGCTAACCACTATTGCAACACTGTGGAAACTAGTCACTGTTGGAAAAATCAGTTGAAAAAACAGTTTAATTTAATGTTACTTTATTGTTTTTAATTCACCAAACTTAATCGAGCAAAGAATTTTGCAACTCTTAAAAATGTTTCCCATTCTGATAGCTATTTTTAAGTCTTGTCATTTGAAAACTGCTTTTATATAGTCTGTGTTGAATATCTTAACCTGAATTTAACTATAATAATAATGTGTTGTCATAATATAGCTGATTTTTAATTTTTCTTACTCACTGTCCCTCTGTGTCCCCCAATGGGGGCCCACTGGGACAACTCGAGCTCCTTTTGAAAATTAATATTTTTTCGGAGAATAAAATAAGGATAAATTCAGAAAAGAATTGTAATGAAAGCTAAAAGTTTTAAAATATTATTCTGTGTTTAATTTTTATTTTTTTTTTAAAGGGAAAGAATTTACAAAAAAGCGAAAAGTGTCCCACTGTGCGTCCCTCTACCCTACAGAAGAGCCTTCTTAATACATAAAGAGTCCCAAAAATGGCGGTAAAGGGCTTTAATTCTTTATTTCTTAGAGATAAGCTGGCAATGTAATTTGATAAAAAGAAACTGTTCAAAATAAGGTACAGCTTCGGAAAAAAAAGTCCCACTTGTACTTTTTTCGGACGTCGTTCGTCGTACAGCAAAGTTACAGATACCAATTGTTTACAATTGACGTACACTTTAATTTGCTATGCATAAAAATTGCATAAGGGGCCATCTACATATTAAAATTCGCACCAACTTTTTTTTTCTCAATAGCAACCCCTAGATTTCACTTCATATTTCAAAAATTTAGCTCATTTTAAACCCGGACACCAATTTTCAATAAATTTGGACAGAAAATGAGAGAGTTATGAGCACCCAAAATCCCCCTCCCCCTATGTTAAAATATTTTTTCATACTTCAATTCATATCTCATATAATATTGGTAGTAAGAAGCTGATTTTTATTCGTACTATTAGAACTAAACGACCCAAACATAATTTAATGTTATTGTGATTTTTTATAAATTATGAATATGAATTATGAATTATTAAATTAATATTCAAAAAAAATTATGAATAGCGACCTAGCCAAATTTCGATGGAAATAGATGCAGAAATTAATATTACATGGCTGTGCAAAATTTCAAATTTTTACGTTCAGTAGTTTAATTTATATTAAATAAAATGTGTTATTTTCATGAGTTAAGGGACCATATATAAATTTACTAAGTGAAAATTTTTTGAAAATTGCATAAAATAAACGTAAATTAGATTTATTTTGTGCAAAAACACAGTAAAAGATACCAGTATTAAAAATATCAAATTTTGAAGCAAATAAATTAGAGTTTTTACAGTTTGATAGGGATTCTATAAAGCGTGTATTGTTGCGTCCGCTACCATATTCCCCCAAATAAAATATTTTCCAGCTATAGAATTAGATACAGTAGATGTATGTCTTCTAATACAACGTCCTATTTCTAAAAAACTAACATCCTCAACTTTCCAGACGTGAATGTGACCTTTTTTAATATCGGAAACATTAGGTCTTTGGACTTCCCCATACTTTATCAAACATTCAAAATCACGTTTTTCTGTCTAAATTTTCATCTAACTATAAATTAAAATACCGCCAAAAGTTCTTAAGAATATTGCACATTGTAGACGATAGTATTAAATGAAGAAAGTGAAATAACAAACACGGTGATAATATTGGGTCGGCAAAAAAGTAATTGCGTTTTTTACATGAAATTCAAACAAATAAATTTTCTATCAGGAAATCATTCTTCAAGTTCGACCATAGCTGAGTAATATTCAAGCTTGTAGTCAGAAGAGCAGAGAGCAGCCTCTAACTCCTGCCAACATTTCACCTGTCTAAGAGAACCATCAACGGAAATACTCAATAACAATTTCAAAATTACAAAGATTTTCAAAATCGTGAGCAGCCATTTTGCATTTTCCCCTTAAATCATGTGTACGAACCAAGGAAGTTATGAACTCACGGGTCATTTGGACCACAGACTAAATATTCTATTCTACCCTTGATATTCTCAGTACAAAAAACTTTAAGAGAGATGGAAACAATATTTTCCTTGAAAATAATATTAATTTCTTTTAACTCTCGCGAGCGAAATCAATGAAAGTCGAAAAGTTCGGAACCTACAAATAGCGTTTTTCAATTTGCAGAAAGTCCCTTAAAAACGCGCAAAAATTAAATCGCAATATCTCCGGAAATTATCGTAGAAAATTGGTGAAAATTTATATTTAGGGTAATTTGAAGGTTTTCTTTCGTTTAATAAAGTCAAAATATGGGGTTGCCATTGAGAAAAACGAAGTTGATACTGAATTAAATATGAAGACGGCCCCTGATGCAAATTAAATTAACAGTAAATTAAAGTACGCGTTATTTGCAAACGAATGGTATATATAACTTTACTGTGCGACGAATGACGGCGAAATAAAGAGCAAGTGGGACTTTTTTTTCCGCAGCTGTACATTAAGAAAAGTTTCCTATCGTAAATTTTCATTATTTTTCCGCGCAGGTGGTGTAGTGGCTAAAGAAAATTCCTATCACGCCTTGGGTCCGGGTTTCATTCCCGGCTTGGACTTCGGTGTTAACAAGTACGTCTCTTCACCTAGGAAGTAATGCTGGCAGCCAGTCGGGTTCTCCCATAATAGAAATGGAAATGTGGGTTACGGCCAATTATCAACACTAGGGATCTAGGCCGGGGGGTACGATTACCCACCGTCTGGGAATTTCTAAGGAGTCCTAACCCGTATTTACGCGAAGTTTCGGAGAAAACCACGGAAAACTCCGAATGGTTAGGTGGGCGGACGCGACCTGGTTTCAAACCTGGAAAATAATTTCCGTGAAAATACGAAAAAAGTACTGGCAGCTGATACGTCAGTACTATTTCCGTATGTTTACGGAATTTTATTCCTCTAAACTGCAGTAGAAATTCAGTTCCAGAGAGGCACTGACCCTTGATGTGCGGAAATTGTCCTGTATGCAAATATAAACGGAGAATTTCCGTAAAATTTTACTGAAACTTTAAAGTAGTTACTCCGTTATTTTTTAGAATGTATCCTACTCCGAACAATTTCTGATATTACAACTAATTTAACAGAATAAAAAGATTTGCGGTGGCAGAGTGTCGGGCAAATTTCCTGCCTGGCCGCCGATTGCGAAAGCCACAGCAGAATGCGCACGTGGTGATGTTGGCGTGGTGACGATGGTCAGGATCTGCAGTAACAACTCAACCGTGCTCGCGCTATATAACCTTGGTATATAAGCAAGTGCTGCTGCGACAGCAAATATGCCTGTTCTTAGTTAATAAAGTTTCCTAGTTTTTGAATGCGTACTCATTTTTAAGTCACTGCTCTAAGTTATCTGGATTAAGTTTAGACGGCGTGCTGGTTGTAAGATAAGTAAAACTCCAGCACCCGTAGTGGTGACCCGTCGTTTCTACAAAGTTTCTACAAGTTCCTTGAAAAGCGCCGAACTGGCTGTACGTCTGTGTTTGTCGGATGAATGAAATAGTGACTCCCAGTCGTACATTCTGAAGCAACTTACATTGGCAAAAACTACTAAGTGCCACGTGCTGAAAACTCTCAAGGTGAATGCTGCTGATGTTCTGGAGGTTTGATTTCTGCTAACTACCGGGGACTGTCATCTTTTAGTAAAGGTTCTGCCTGCTGTTTGATCAAGTTTAGAAGGTGTGCTGAATTTCAAAATTTTCCTACTATGCCAGGTGACGGGGAACAGGCGGTGGCTGAAACACATAAAGTTGGCTTAAAACTACCTCCCTTTTGGGAAAAACACCCAGAATTATGGTTCGCAAACATTGAGGCGCAGTTTGTTGTTTCGGGTATTACACAAGATAATACCAAGTACTACTCAATTATATCTGCATTAAATTCAGATGTGCTGTCATATGTTAGCGACATAGTTTTACAACCACCGGAGGGTGATAAATACGAAACACTTAAAAAAAGGTTAATAACGGACTTTTCAGACTCCGAACAACGTCGACTAAAAAGTTACTTTCAGAGCTGGTTTTGGGGGACGATAAGCCGTCTCAGTTACTCCGGCGAATGAGACAATTGGGAGGCACAGGTTTTGATGACAAATGTCTTAAAACTCTGTGGTTACAACGTCTACCATTACAAATGCAGACAATTTTGTCCATCTCCGACGATACTTTGGAGAAGTTAGCCATAATGGCGGACAAAATCCATGAAACCACTGCAGGCACTGTCGGCTTACTGCAAATTGATAAGACAACTGTTTCCCCTGAAATCAGTCAGCTACAAACCCAAATCCGCTCTTATATTAAACGAGGAATGTTTGTGTGTGTGTGGGTGTGTGTGTATGTCCGAACGATCTCGAAAACTGCTCTAAGGATTCTTTTTAAATTTCGTACCTGGGGGTTTTTTGGGCCCCTAAAACGATTGAGCTAGGTCAATTGATTGAAAAATCTCTAAAACGCTCAAAATTTAAAATTTAAAATTTTTGGACGGTAGCGCCATCTATTGAGCGTTTGATAAACACACTTGATGCAATCTTCCTAAAAGGGACGCTCAAATAAGTTTGGGGCGGATTAAAAAATACACGCCATCGATATATAATAGTAAAAATTAATTTCGCAAAGAAATAGAATAAATGGAACTTGATATTCAGTACACAGACAAATAAATATTTTAGAAACTAGATATATTACACCATTCAGCTACATAAATTTGTTTAGAATTAAAAAGTTATTTTTATTTCAAAATATCGTCCTGGCAACCAGCGAAAGAAAAAGAAAAAAGAGTCTTCGTTGCCATCCCCGCAAGCACCTTGATGTAATATACGTAAATAATTTAATTATTCTTAATTCATAGTTATTAATACAAAACTATTCGTAAATCTTATGTGAAAAATTGCCTGAATTTATTACAATTATCCTTTTGTAACTAACGTAAAGCTAAATGTATTTTCGCGTATATACTAAAACAATAAATATTTTTCATGTATTTTATTGATCCATATGATGCGAATTTCAAAAGTGCATAAAAGTTTCAGCTTAGCCGAATAATTTAAATGAAAATGACACCCTTTTCAGTCATTCACAGTAAGAAAAAAGATCCTGTGACGTAACATGAAAATTCCTTTTTTTTTTTTTTTTTAATAACGGCACTAGGTTGAATTCTATTTTAACTGCCTTATTCCGCCAAGTTGACGATAAATATTTAAATGTAGTTACCCTGACGATTTTTTTTTTTTTTTTTTTTAATGGGTCAACCGTTTATAATGAAACGATGTTCGAAACTCCGATGAAAAAATGATACGATCGATTCCTAAATTGGGCTCGCAGCCGATATTCAAATTAATTTTGCAGATGATCAGCCATCAGTTTAGTTTTCATTCACTGCAGTTGATGATTTCAACTCATTTATTTTATCATCGTATGGACAACCTTTTAAAAGTTGCGGGCAGAACTTTACGATAGTGGCCTACTGGGCCTGACTTCAGGATGTTAGCGAAATCGCGGGCCGTATAATTCGGATTTATATGGAAGTTTGAATGTTTTATATAGGTTTTATACAGGGTTTTGACTTGTTCTGAGGGCTGGTCCAAAAGCCATGGCGGGCCCCATCCGGCCGCAGGCTGGGAGTTGTCCATATGTGGAAGCAGTAAATTGGGAGGCTGAAATCTGGTTACTAAGATTTTTTCTAATAAATTTTCAATTCTTATTTAGACGTGGATTAGACTGTGTTGTTTTGTGTTGTGTACTATCACTAAACTAAAGGATAAAGCCCTTTGTGGAGACAATTACAGCGGGCGATAGAATGTCTACACTCAGAATATTTAATATTTACCCACTTAAAATCAAATAACTTCATATTCAATTTTTATTATACATCGAAATTCGAATTGTATAATCTGCAGAGACATTTCGTATTCGAAACATTTCGTTTTGTATCAACATCCTCTCCTATATCCATGCTTAATGCGTAGAAAACCGTTTTATTTTTGAAAAAAAGTTAAACTGAGTAGTAATTTAGAAAAGCTATCTTAAGCGAATTGGAATCGTAATTTTTCCTCCAAAGCCTGATAACCGTGACTTCAATGTAACGTCAATGTCACTTGCAATAGATAATTCTTACACTCAAATGATTAGCTTTTTTTATTCTCTTAAATGAAATAGAGCTAAAAATACAAAAAAAACGCTTAAAAATCAGGGAACGGGCGGATTATCAGATCTTTTCTTTCTTTCTTTTTCTTTTTTTTTCTTTTTCTTTTCTTTTCTTTTTTTTTTACATAATTATGATAATTTTCAGGCTGATCGCACCAACGAACCGTGTAAATTTTAAGTTATTAGACAATACATTTTTAATCTGTTTGGATGGTAAAAGTTTTATTTTGAGTGGTTGAACTCGAATTGTGACAGAGTCTAGGATCAGCGTAACTATATAGGAGCGATGTATTTTTGATTTATTCGAAGTTAGAAGTCCATTTTCTTCAGTCCATCCGTTTGTTCTATTATTGTCAACGTTTAAGTAGTTGTTAGGGTTATTATAAAAGAATATTTTTGATCTATTCTGTTTTTGATTTCATGATTTCGAAGTGTCCTTATATACTAATAATTTAAATTGCGTTACACTTTTTATTTTCTTAAGCGCGAGTTTATAAAATAAAAGTATGTTTAAAGCATATTTATGTAAGATTATACTTTTATGGCATCTATATTTATGTATCTACTAGCTGCGTGCCCGTTCTTCGCACGGTAGGAAACGAAAATTTTCCTTACATGTGTAATTCGAAATTATTCGTGATGTGGAATTAAACAAAAAAAAGAGCACAATTATTTGACTCTTAATGTAAAGTTTGTGTCATGAGTACTAACCTGATCATTGCAGTATAATGACTCAAAAAACTACGTCAGTGTCATTCACTATCAAAAAAGTGGAAAGCTTAATGGTTTGCAGAGAACTCCTGGCTTTCAAAATGTCTTATTCAGGGGCGTAGCCAGAGGGGGGGATATCGGGATATATCCCCCCCCCGAAATTTTTGGATTAGTGATGAAATTCCGTCTATTTATGCATATGTAAGTTCATATACCCCTCGAAAAAATTTCCAGGCTCATATCCCCTCCCCGAAAAAATTTCCTGGCTACGCACCTGGTCTTATTTCTACATCATACTGTTTTTTAGGCTCAAGTTGTAGCATTAAATACCTAAGACACTACATGAAATGGAGCACCATTTATCTCTTTCCGAACATGTACCATATAAGGAAAGTATTGTAATCATGAAAAAATTCGACTTCGAGATTTTGGTGTATTGACACGTTTTGAGGTCTTCTGAATTCATTTATGCTATTTTCAAGAGATGTTTTTAAAATAGCTGCGCACCCTTTCTTCATACGGGAAGAAGGGAATATTTTACTACTAAAATCATATCTGCATGTGACAAAACAGAATTTCATTTTTAAAAAAGTTCAAGTAATCTCCTCTGTTGAAATTACTGCGGGATATATTAACGCAAATTAGAATTACTTTTCGTTTAGTTGGTTGTAAGACAACCGTTGAAACAGGACACTTTTAATTTCATGAAATATTTATTAACGTGGTACATTGCGATTTATTCATATTATCTTTACAAATCTAATAATACTACCTATTACGTACATTAATACTATCTATATTCGCTTCTCCCTCTTCAAGGCTCCCTTTAAAGAAACAGCTTAGATTATTTGGCCTCAATGGGATCTTTTGATTCTGTGGCGATTCTTTGCAATTTACGCATTAGCATAAATAATAATCATTTCACATAATGGTTGCCATTAAGGAAACTCTCCATATATATTTAATTTATACATAGTTTTATAAGATGGGCGTATTTAGCGCCGCAAACCATTTCATCTTACTGTGGGGAGAAAATATCCAAGGGGTGCCATTTTAACTATCCATGTATCTAATATAGCGATATCTTTTATATCCTCCATAGTCCTGTCTCCTGAAAAACATCAAACTGTGTAATCTCGAGGAGCTACTTATTCCCACTTTAATTGTGACAGGGCGTTAGAGTTGCAGAGTTTACAAATTTCACGCATTTTTTTATTTATGACGTCACTGTTTGACTGCCGTAAAGGATACCCCGGTAGGTTGAGGGAGTTAATTTCGATATTTCGCATAATTGTTTTCAAACGGTATCATTAAAACTTTGCGTTATGTAACCTTTATGGAGGAACGTAATTCAACGTTAAAATAAAATTATACTCGCAACCTGCATGCGTATGTTAGGCAACGCCTGCGCTAAATTAAATGCCAAAAATAAAAATAGTAAATAGAAAAAATTTAATATATCGCGCTTTGAAACGAACTTTGTAACTTTTAAAATGAACATTTTCAGCGCCGTGAAAACATTTCAATTTTTAAATAAGCACCGGATTAAAATACCACTTCTAATAATAATAATCGTGAATTTCTTAGTTTATTTCTACAGTAAATTTTAATCAAAATATCGTCTCCCTGTGTTGAAAATAGAGCTGGAATAAATGAGTTAAAATTATGGAGTAATTTTTACGTATCTTAAAGCATTTGACGTCATAGATCCTCACTTGCGAATTGAAATTCTGATATCCCATTTAAAAACTCGATTGGTTGAAAAAATCCTTTTTTCTAATCCTTTCTGTGGCAACAACCGAACATAAATTCTCGTGCCGTGATCGCAATGTAATGAATGGCGTAAGATCGCGTTGATGCTATTAAATTCTAAACATTAGGCTGCATTAAAATTCGTAAAAAATCATCTAATTTACATAATTTTTTCGTTTTTATTTTAAAAGAGGGAGAAAAGAATGTTTCACGATTTGTCAAAATATCTAAAAGTTATGACGGATAGAATTCAAGATGCGACAGTTTTAAAATTATTTTACGAAAAACAATCGCGAAGCAGATGCTTAGTAAAAAAATTCCTAAAAATCGGTAAATCATGTTACGTATTCAGAACAAACTGTTTTTAAAAGAAAATTTCCTCCTCTATCCGATGATACAAATGCCGTTTTGCTGCGAGCGTAATTTCCACCGTTATTACGAATTAGGTGAGAAAAAAGGCCAAAAATCGCATAAAACATAAAATAAAAAAAAATTTCTAGGTCGAATTTTGAAAAAATCGCTTCGAGGTGCACAACTACATATTTACATCTTCCCGAGTACCAAATTTGGTGTTTCTAGGTGTAGCCGTTTGTCCGTAACGCAGCCGACAGACAGACACACACACACACACAGACACCTTCTTTTATAAGTAAGAGATAAGATTGAATTTACGTTTGTAGAATTTGTTTATGCATGATGTATTTTCTTTGAATTAGAAAAAAATAAGTATTTTATGTTTGAATTGAAGCACTATAGAGAAATTTAAATGTGGGAACGTGCAGTTCAGACGCAAGCAGATGAAACAGATGATTAGTATTTGGAAGGAGAACGACATGGAACAGCTAGACGTCGACAAATACTTCGGGTAAACAGTCTAAGTATCTACAAAGCTGCCACAAATATGGGTACTTATTATCATAGTTTAAAACTTTTTAACATGGATTGCATTCACCCTGGAGCTTTGCATTTTTCTGAAGAGTAAAAACAAAAATTAACCGAAACCATTTTGAGGACTGTAAGATTGATGTAGGACATTCCGAATTTCCTAATGAATTGGTGTGGTTGTTTCTTCGATGTCACCCACATTTCAAAGAATTCGAAATTTGAAAGCATACTTTACAATGGCTTTGTTCACAGTATATGACGAGTGAAACTATTAACGATTTTGGTGTGTACTGCTACGTTGCGAACAGTGTATAACATACTTGATGAATTTTTTTTATAAACTCATTCATCTGACAGTTCAAGCAACTCAAATTCTTGATGCTGAATTTGAACGTCCTCAATATGGACAGATATATTTCTGAAGTAATGAAGACGCTGTTAGTGAATGCATCGCCCAAGATCTTCGCTGATACCCTCGTTGATCTGCTACAGAAGGAAAGGAGGCACCTTACGTTAAACTACTTTTTCCTGAACTCTGATGGCACCGACCATCGAATATTTAGCATCCCTCTTCAAAACAAAGTATATGCCATTGTAACATTGAATGCCGACCAAAGTTTACCTGATAATGTATGAGTGATCCGACAGCGATGAAAATCTTTGGCAACCATGAAGATTCTTGATACGTGCCAAGGCATTTACGTATTCATTATTTTACACTTAAGGAGCCTTTAGATTCTGAGCATGGCTCGGTAACCTGGTACTCTCTGAGTTAACCAAGAAAGTCGAACGTCTTTCGCGCCCCGCCACAGATACAGTTCTCAGCATAGGAGCCCTTCCCGTAGACAACACTCAAACAGCCGACAGAAATTCCATGATAGATGTTGGTATCACTTTAAGTTCGGCAGCGCGGCTAAACGTTGCAAATCCCCTTGTTCATTTAAAAAATCGGGAAACGAGCAGCGAAATCGCATTACCTGGCGCAATGCGATTTCAAAGTCAGCAACAAAAGCCGCCTCTGTGTTCGACCCTATGACAAACTTAACATACCTAGTTGACAGTATAAAATACAAGTTAACAGAATAAAATACAAGATACACTGAAAATGTATTTTAAAATACATTTTCAAAATACTTTGCTCTTTACTATGAAAATACAAAATACAAGATACAAATGTATTTTCAAAATGTATTTCAAATACATTTTGGATACTGAAAAACTCTATTCAAAATGCATTACAGAAACAAAAGACAGAAGAAATTACATGGACATATATATTTTTCCTTTGAAATGATTTAAAAATCATGAAATGCTTCAGCGTGTATACTTAGTCGTAAATGACAAAAATAAAATGCTGTTTGAAAAAGATTTATAAGATTTATCACAATGTGTTTTTAATTCTGAAATAGCCAATACTTTTGGAGCACACAAAGCTGCCTTTTCTAAAATGTATTTCCATGGATATTTATAAAACTTTAAGAGCTGTGTTCGACTCTTCAAACTCATTTTTCAAGTCTCGAACACTAAACGAAACTGTTGGACTTGCAGCAATGCATCAGTGTACGTCCCAGACATGAAATGACCGGAATTGGAAGAAGTGGTAGTCACTCCATACGCTGCACTGCTCCTTCTTCAACCATGTTCTCCAGAAGTAAAACTACATGAGGTATGAAGCTATCATGCATCAACAGAGGAATTGTCAATAACTGCAGAGTAAGGTACGACACACTGAGGTCACAGTACTCCTCAGTACTCCTCAGATGAGGTACTCTGCATAACTTTGGGGCGTTCAATAGTCATTCAAAAAGTAATAAATACAGATCCGTAAGTATTTATTGTAATTTTTTTTCTACAGTTCGCCAATATTGATACAAAGATATTCATTAAAATTACCTTAGACTATATTTAACCATAACATAATATAAAAGCTGCTAGAAGACTAAAGCCAGACATTCGCTTGAAAAGTTAAGCCCATTGAATGCTCAATATAAAATGCTCAATTAACTATCTCAGTTCAAATTGATATTTACAAAAAGTCAGTGTGGCCTTCCAGTCCTACTGCCGAGCTCATTAAACATTTCGACTGGGTTATGAAGATTTGAGTTTCGGGATCATACAATTTCCCCAGGCTCGCACTTAACTGTATCTTCATTCATAAAAATCTGGTAAATTACCATGAGTACGACCACTTAGAAATAAAATGAAAGCGCCTCCAAACAATGAAGAGTTGTTTATAGGTCGCACTTTCCTAAAAAACTGACTCTGATTCCATCGAGCTATTTAGAACTTCCTGGAATACACCAAGAAGCTAGTTCTCAATGACAGCAATTCATTCATAAAACTCCAGAGATTCTAATGTTTTATTCATCAGATTCTCTTACACAGATAGGTGGACTTATACTTAATAATCCAAAATAAAATACTTGGATAAGCTTGACAGGTCACGTGTGTGAATACTTATAAGCATGCAGGTAAAAAAGACCAAGGCAAGAATTTTATGACTGGAGAAGGCTGTAGACAAATTAACTCCTAGGATATAAAACACTATGCAAGACATCTGAATACTAAAGTGCGATTCAGATGTTTGTGAAAACTGATGGAAGACAGAAATTGGTTTTTTAATACACTATATAAATTTTCGCGAAGTTTTTTTAAATTTATTTATTTATTTATTTTGTAAGTTGTTATTAGTTTCTTAGCAAAGAGCCACCTTAATGTGATTAGATCAGAAATCAACATTACTTGCAATATTTGAACAAGGTGTTATATAAGAATACTAGCATGTATGAATGACAAATGTGCTCGTCAATACCTCATACATTGCGAACTATCTACAAAATTTATAAAATGTCTTTGGCAGTTTTATTCTAAGAAAAATGAACAATTCATATCTACATATTAAATATTTCTTTTATTAAATATTTTAAAATTGATCATAGTATTCTGTCGATCTAATAGGTTTTAAAGATACATTTGCGTACAAGTTAGTGCGTAGAAAATATTTTATTATTTCTCATCTTCGTTAAAAGATCCAAAATAAAATGTAAAAATAGATTTATTAAAAAAAGTAAATAATAGTTTTAAAAACACTATTACCATAATTTTCAAACCTCTACACAGGTAGTTTATAACACATATTGTTTGTGTGTATATTTAACCCTCTGACTGAAAACTTTTTTTCAACACGATTTTAATAAATAAATAAACAAAATATTTATTATTACTATTATTACAAGCTGAAGTATCCATTGTTGACGGAATATTATTTTATGCAAATTTCTAAAAGCCGGAATTTTCGTCAGCACTGTAGGCGTACAAATAACGGAATTAGTATATTCGCAATAGTACTGAAAGAAAATTTATATTTTTGTGTATAGTTAAAGATTACAGGTTAGAGAGTAGCAAAGTTATCAGTGAAATTGAAAATATCATTTTATTTTAAAATTTTAAGTTTTCTTCTGGTTGAATTAGCTTTCCAAGTCAAGAGGTCATTCCTAGCCTGTAACTAAATTTTGTTCGATTCACTGTAGATATTTTAACATTATGCCTCATAAATTTTTTTCTCGCAATTTTCTCAAAATCTAAAAAAGCCAATGAACTTTCCTAAAAGAGTTTTTAAATTCATTCAAAATTTTCAAAATATTCAACATTTGTTATTTTAGTCGTTACTGATCATGTTGATAAACTTCATTGGATTCTTTTAATAAATTTTTAAGGGATGCGAGACCATTTATACAATTTTCACAAAATTTCTATGAAATATTTAAAACAGTTTTGGGCATTTAGAGTTTAAAATAACTTGAATCTAACATAATTTCAAATTTCATTCTATTCCATTGCCTTTTTCTTCGAAAATGGTACAAATATGTACTGCGTTTTCACAAAATCTCAAAATCTGTAAAAATTGTTAAAGTACTTTGATGCCTATAGTTTAAGTGACCACCTGTGAAAATACTAAATTTTATTCCATTCGCTTCAATGATTTATACGTAATCGACAAATATTTTTATATTTTGAATAAATTTCGGCAAAATCTCAAATCTAATTAACTTTTTCTTTAATTCCGCGCCTATAGTTTAAGTTGGGTGACCAACTATCATATCCCCCAATATCATTTCATTCGCTTGAGTCGTTATTAAGTGATGCGTGAATAAACATTTACGTAGCTTGAAACAATTTTTGCCAAATCTCAAAATCTAATCAATTGTTTTAACTTTTGATGCCTATAGTGTAAGTTGAGTGACCACCAATCATGTCATCCAATATCATTTCATTCATTCAGTAATTTTTTACGTGATGCGCGAACAAAAGAGCGTCAGAGACACAACGGCAGAGAAACTTTTCTCCGATTGCCGTACTCGATTAGCAGGTGCTTGAAACGGATAGAAATCGCAAAATTTTTGAATTCCAAGTAATGTACAGTCAAAGTGAATTTTATATATAGATTTTATAAATATAATCTACGAACACTGATGGTAAATTCAACACTACAGTGAACATTACAAAAAGCACACAATTAAAGCCAAAACTTGATTCACAGACTACATACAGATTAAAAAAAAAAAAAAAAAAACTTAAACACCGAAAAAACGGGGTGTACTTTAACAGTCGTGCAAAGGTTCCACTGTGATATCCTATAGTTCTAATCTCTTGACTGTTGATTTCAAACATATTGTAACAATAGCCGGCAAGCTTGCCAGGATCGCTGGCCCGTGCAGATTTGCTTTGAAAAAATTGCCGACCGTTAAGGTATACTCTGTCATTCTAACGATAACGTTTGGGTTTTATATTTTAAAAATTGGAGTCGTGCTTTAGCAGCTCAACTCCGAACTCTAGAATTTCTTTCTGATAAATCCAATACCTTAAGACAACAGAAAGAAATTCTAGAGTTCAGAGTTGAGTTTTTAAAACGACACCGATTTTTAAAAAATAAAACCATAGATTTTTAAAAAATAAAAATTCGATCATCGAAGAGACACTCCTCAAGCTAGCCTACGCAAGTCCATCAAGATGCACAGGGCTGCTCACGGAAGGTTGCGATTCTGCTTCACAATAACACGCACCCACACCACTCCAAGATGCGCGAAAGTGTAACTGCCAAGTTCAAGTGGAAACAGAATGAGCATCCACCCTACAACCTGGACATGTCGCTCTGTGACATTTGCTGTGACTAGGTCTGCTAAAAAAGTATATCCCCAAGAGAAAGGCTTCAACTCTGATGACGAACTGAAGGACACAGTGGAGGACTGGCTCCTGACTCATAGCCACAGGAATTCTGAGAACAATCCTGCGGCTCTTCAAACAGTGGGATAATTGTACTACTGGTGATTACATCAATTGTATCTATGTTGCTGTTTCGTACCTCTTCATTTAGTTATTTCACTAATGTGACAGCCAAATGAAATCATCTTATTAGCCCGAATATAATGAGACATTTTTTGACTGATCATTTCCCGTTAAAAACCTTATTCGCGCTAAATTCGAGGTCTAAATATAGGATTATCTAAACATCTTAATGAAGAATTTCGGTATTAAATCTGCCACCAGCGTTAAATCTGCGCTAATATGGTGATGAATCTTTCAAAAACATAATTTTCCCCCACAAATATCTACAGTTGTTGTCCAACTTGATAAGTGCATGCTACATTTTTAACTGTATTTACGTTTCTCTACTCATCTTCCTTCATCACTGCTAAGGGCCATGTAATTTCCTTGAAGAAGATTTTGAAATAGCAGTAAAATTTATTTCGACCACATTTACTCACACAAATTTATTATTTTCCCAAACTGGCGGTAACTTATCATCTTATCTCAACTGGGACCGACGCAGATCAAGTGTGCTTATTCTTCAAATAACAAATCAAAACAGTTCTGCAAGAAGACATGCACATAATAAAATGATCTACACAATTTTCAAGAATAATCCTTCTCAAACACCATCACATTCACACCGAACAAAAGGACAGCTGGTGCTTCTAAAATTATGCAACAGCTTAGGTTCTTCAATAAAAACCATCTCGAAAAAAAGAAATCAATTCACACGTATTTTGTCCAGAGCATTTCGAAAAGTTTTCCCAAGAGAATGCACGAGATAAAATTTTGTTCCTTCACAACGAATTGATTTAAAATGGGGAAAAAAAGCTGAAATCTGAAAACTGGAGACACTTCCATCTATCGTCCTTTTATTTTTACTATTTGAGGGGAATTTACATTGCATTCATCTTAATGCTGTCTTTCCTCGCTGTGACTCCATTGTTCCTCAAGACCTTCGCGGTTTTTTATTACGCCTATAAAAATTTAAATCTTTCATATTAAGCTCAATCTTAGTGTTGCTTCACCGGTAATAGTATGCAAAACGTCGGACTCCGGCATCCGGTGTAGGGATCACCATGGTTGGCGAACTTATCGCAAGTAGGTACAATGGTGTGGTAAGATAAGATACTGCTCCCATCTTCCTACGAGACTAAAATCTATATCGGCTATTTTTCAGGGATTTTTTTTTAAACATAAGAACAGATAACGGCATTAATTATGCCGTGTTAAAAACTTTACGTCATGATATATGCTATATTTGTTGAAAATGTACAGTTATACACCGTTAATAGGAGTAGTTCAACGTTTCACCCATTTAATAGAGCTGAATTAGCCGCAATTTTTCTATGGAGAAACGTTTCACCATGATTTTCTCTTGTTGATCAGTTTAAGCAACAAATCATGATTCAACGTTTCACTAGAGAAAGTAAGCAGCTAATTCAGCACCATTTTATGCTGAAATGTTAACTGCTTTTATCAACAATATAGGTAGACAGACAATCTCAATAAATACCAAATAACCATCTTTTCTTCGGCTCAAATGAGATAGCGTAATCGCTGTTACCAAACAATGAACTGCTGAGCGAAAGACAAAAATACTTTTAATGATGAACATAGCTATAAAAAATTTGTAAGATGCAGTTTAAATATATAATTAACGTAATTTTTATGTTTAACTATAAGTGGACTGTACTGTGTTTCTTCCTAAAACTCATAAGTAAAGCTAATGTCTTGAAGGACATCTTGCAGTATGAAGTGTAAAATTAGTTGAAAACTAACTATTTTCAAATTATAAATATAAACATATATGCAGCATTAAACGGCAACTGGAAGGTTGTAGTCGTGGGCCCGATGAGGCGAGGCTGTTTGAGACCCATTCTCAGCGTGGGGTACCAGGCGAGGCGGCTCGGGACTCTGGCTTCGAGCCGTTATTGCGGGATCCGGACCGGCTGGCAAACGCTGGAGCGAGCCGTGAAAATCCTTGAGCCATGGCGGCCGTCGTTGAAAGAAATGAGTCGAAGTCCAACTACGATTACATCATTTTATTGGACTACTGGGTACATGTTTCTCTGGCAGTTGCGGTCACGCGGAAGAGTCGCTCCTGGGCTGCATCAACCCCTTTTATTAACTTTTGAGGCCGTGTCACATGATCCAAGCACGTGGCAATTATTGGCCAAGCCTAAAATCTGGGCACCGGTTTTTCAAGGTTTCTTATGTCTTTCAAGACGCCACCGTGGCTGAACACGGGAACTGACTACAAAATTACAAAGGAATTGCAAGGGACCGTGTAGCCAAATATTTTTAGCTTGTTTTGCAGTTTTTGCAGTTTTGAAAGCAGAATTGCAGTTTTTGAAAGCAGATTCGTTTGTTCCAACTGAATTCAAACTGCGTAGTTCTAGAAATGTAGGATTTTAGCAGGCTTTTGACTTGTAATGATATATATATATATATATATAAATTTAAACCTGTAATATATACAAAGTAGTACAAAATAGGTATACAATTAGATAAAAAAGTAGATACAAATATAATACAAGTATATACAAAAGAACAAATACTTAAAATCTGTAAAGAGTATAATATATAGTATCTTTAATGAAGCATTTTTCAAATATTAACGAAGTCTGAAATTTTTCTCAACTGAGAAAATTATTTTAATCAGTTAATCAGCAGTACTACCAATTTATCCATAATGTTACAATACCGATGACCTAGGTGAATTTGTTAAATTAACATATAGCTGATATAGATGATTATTTCATCGATTAATCTGAAGTAATTTTAATGTGATGTATTATTTTAGGGTAATTCTATAAAGACGGTAGCCTTGTAGAATAAATTTACAGTAAAACCCTGTATATAGTGTGAATTCTTACTACAAGCTAAAAATATTTGGCACAGTTTTTCACAGGAAATTTTCTATTACACGATATCATATATGACGTATTAACCGCTTTTACGGAAGTTTACTGTATGCAAAATGTATGATTAATGATAGAAGATTTTTAAAACATGCTTTTGGCTTTGACAATAAATAGAGCAATTTTTATTTTAATCAGAAAACAAACAAAAAATTAATACATTAATAAATGCTTTCAGCAACTCACGTTGCGTTCAAAGCATTTCTAACATTATTAAAAATCTTGAGATAAAATGTATTCTAGAAGAAAAAAAATCACTTCTATAATAAAACTAACGTTATGTGACTCTTTCTTTACTAGAAAGAATAGCCTACGTCAGCAAATGTGTAGTTTAAAGCTAAATACGCCCTTCCTAGACCTTTCAAAGAACAATCTGAATCCTGATCATAAGGGGGTATCGGAATACTGACATCTCTCTGAAACTGCTAGCGATCGCCGAAGGGACTTTTGAAACTACGAATTTGACGTACATGTTCACAGCATGCACACATTAGTCTACCATAGACAAACATCTTTTATGTATGGTAGACTGAAAGTGAAAAGAATGTGAGCGTTTTTAAAATTGAAAACGTATTTTGCCTACAGAATTTGTTTCTCTTTCCTTTGAAAAGAAATATTCAAATGAAAATACTGTTTAAATGATTTTTATAATACAAGCAATATTTATTTATTTCATAAAAGGAAATGTAAATACTACATTCAGTATATTTTTGTTATTATTATTTTCATAACACATCAAGCTGCAAGTAGCAAATTTTTGCAATACAACACCCGATTCCTAATTTCTCTTTGTATCCGGTTATTAAGTCAAGCCTAAAATTTCACCTCATTTTTGAGTTTTCGTAGCTTAACTTACATACCGGAAGGTAGGTACTTATGATGCATTCAACTATTAAATTCAAAAATAAATGTCATTTGTACAGTAACAAACATTTCACGCTCTGTAAATAATATGGGCAATATCTATATTTGTAAATGAAAACATTTCATTCCTCTTTTCCTTAAATATATTTATCTGAGTCGGTTGAAGTATTTCCTTTGACTCTTAGCAGTGCTTTGTTGCGTAAAAAAATATAAAGCTTTCTCTTCATTTCAAAATATTTTATGCTTGAAAAAACAGTTGTAGCATCTTTAGTGTAAATTAACTCATATTTTAGTAAAATAAAACGTTTACTATGAAACGGAATTAGTATAATATTTTGGTTTTATTTCATGTTTATCGCAGAATCTAATTTGCGAAGTTTATTACTATTTATAATTTTACTTTTACTGCATCTTCATACTAATATCCTTCAATATACACTGTCTACCAATAAGTATTTGGACACCTATGCAAATGACGATATCTGCGGTCCTGAGGTACGTCACGGCCTCCGCCGGTATATATCGTGTAGGAAACAGCATCGGCATTAGTCGCATGCAAGATGCCGCGCAGTTTGGAGCTCTCCGGTTTCGAGAAAGGTATAATTATCGGGTATCAGAAATGTGGCCGATCTTTAAGGGACATATCTAGTGATCTGAAGTACCCAAAATCGACAGTGATTAAGAAGTGGAAGGTGAGCGGTGATTGTCGGAATGTGCCCCGAGTCGGCAGACCAACGAAACTGAAAGATAGAGACCGACGAGTGCTGTCCAGAGAAATTCGGAAGAACCGCACCCAACCGATGGCCCTCATCCGCGAGGAGTTTCAACAGGCATCCGAGAGTATTGTTTCAATGAATACCATATGTAACGAAGCACATCTGCTTGGTTTTCGTGGTCGTGCTGCTGCCCATAAGCCTTTGATCACAAAGTCCAACCGCGCTGCTCGGTTAATGCGGTGCAAAGCACATCGAAATTGGACCGTAGATCAGTGGAAACGGGTTCTTTGAAGCGACGAATCAAGGTTCACCCTTTACCGTTTGGATGGCAGGGTCTGGCGTCTGCCTGGAGAACGTCTCCTGCCAGAATGCGTTGTGCCAACAGTCAAGTTCGGCGGAGGTGGAATTATGGTCTGGGGGTGTTTCTCATGGTATGGACTGGGACCCTTGGTCCCCATTCATGGTAAGCTCAACGCCAATGCCTACTGCACTATTTCGGATGACAATGTGCTTCCTACGTTGTGCCAGTTTTACGGGTTGGACCCCTGTTACTTTCAGGACGACAATGCCAGTTGTCATGTTTAGAGGTTAACCAAGGCTTGGTATGGTGCCAATGGAGTTCATCGAATGGACTGACCTGCCCAGAGCCCAGACCTGAACCCTATCGAAAACCTCTGCGACGATTTGGATCGCCGAATTAAGGGGTGCACTACCCGTCCAAAATCGGTGAAGGAACTTCTATGTCTACTATGCCGAGTGGAAGACAATACCACTAGCTGTAATACAAAGACTTTTACAAAATATGCCCGGCAGGCTTCACGCTGTAATTGCCTCTCGTGGAGGCTCTACCAACTATTGATTTTAAATAAAGTTAGTTTTTCTTTTCTACACGCTTAAATCTATTGATTAAAACCAACACTCATTTATTGATTAATTTTCTTATCGGCCGATTTAAATCCTTTTACGCCAAAAAATACTCATTCAAGACAATAATTTGTGAATGCCTCAATTCGCCCCAGGACTCCCCATCCGCTATATTCTATTTAACTCATTTTCCGCAAAAATCTTGTCTACTTGAGTATTCTGTCTGTCTCTTCTCCCCCCACGACCCATATCCTATTACTGTCACGTGACCCACGCTGTTCAACGGCTAACGGTTCATAGTCGGGCATAGTTGTGTGTGTATTCGCTGTTGATAATTTTATGTTATATCCGAATACCAAATGCATCTTTTTCATATTCAGAGTTGTGAAATAAATTCAGCCTAGATATGGAGGAGATGCTTTAGGTAAAGATTTCGCTTTAATGACATAGTTTCTTACGATTGGATTATAAAAAGCTGTTGTAAAACAAATGAAGTTATGATATCTCCAACCAAAGTGAGTAAGTAGTATTTTACCTTTTTCATGTCAATAAATTGGGTTGCTTCTTTAATTAAATCTCACAGCTGGTTTAACCATGATTTGCATTTCTGTATTCTGACTGTACTGTGAATTCGTTTTATAACGAGAGACTATAGTGAAATTATATTCTATTTATTAAAAAAATACTTTTTTATAGTGTATTAAGATATATGTAATGTACTTGCCTTGATTTAAAATTTATTTTCTCGGGCTTATAATAATAGATTACAGCTCTGATAATAAAAAATGAAGAAAACGAATCATTCAATATATTAATCAAAAACAGCAAATTTTAATAAAACACCCTTTTTCTAGCTTAAAATAATAATCTTAATTGAGTACAGATGTGTTAATTAAAAAAGGGCTTATTTTGCAAAAACGCCCACTCTATAGCTTAAATAATAATCATAATTGAGTACAGTTATATTAATCAAAAACGGACAGACACTCCTCATTTTTGATTATTTAGCCTAAATGGAGCTGTTGTATAATGCTCAAAAATTGAGAATTTTTCGCTCCATTGATTTTTGTCGAAGAATTGAGCAAATTTTACTCAATCGGGAGAATGGCTGTTTGAAGTCAAAAATTGAGTAAAAATATACTCCGTTTGATTATTATTTTACTCAATAGATTTAAGCGTGTATCGCAGGTGTCCAAATACTTATTTGGTAGACAGTGTAGGCTGATCATCGACTAGTAGACGGGAGAAATAGCGTCAGCCTTCCCAAGGAAAATACTTCACCCCCCATTTTTTTAGCTATATAAGCGTCCTCTAGCAACGAATCATGATGCAAGCTACTACTGACGCACGCATCCGCACATCATAAACTTAATGATTAGGACCCACAGCGCCATCTTACAGGTACTTTTCGTTTAGCTCTATTCGAATACATCGATGATCGTCCTATGAAGTCCGTGTACTGTATATATAGTTTTACTCACATTTAGTGGACGACACTAGCAAAGTCTTTGTGTACATGAGTAGTAGTTTTTTCGCGTACATTCCCCTAAAATAATAGTCTGATACTATTCTAAAGGCCAGCATTCAGTTTTATTAACATCTACAAAGAAAGTCAATTAATATTGTAAATAGAAGATATTCGTGATTCACATTTTTAGTTTTAGCGGTATTTATTTTTTTAATTGCTCAAACCAACACACACAGACAAGTTTATCCACTTTATAAAAAAAGTAAATATTAATTCAAGTAAGTTTCAGCAGATTCCCACTAACTTTTAAGCTCAGTGTCGTACTTATAAAGCAGAGCGGGCTCTTGGAAAGGGCACAGATTACCGTTGCCATTGACGAAACAATAAAATTTATTTAGCAAAAAATTCTCGGCTCAGCAGTATTTTACACTTTGTTTATCGAAATTCTTCGATTAAACAAATAACCTAAAAGTGGTGTTATTATACAGTAAAAAACATTTCACGCTCTGAGAATATATAAGCAATATCTATATTTTAAATGAAACTATTTCACCTTATACAGAAATTACTGGAATTAAAAGAGAGTCTCAACTTTAGTGCCACACTGATAAAAAAGTAGCTAAATTTGCGAAAAACAGTTCGATTTGGCACCACTGCCTGGTCCAAAGTAAGATAGTGTACCAAACTACCATCACGATTTTTTTGACAGCCGACTATACGCTCAGAAATGTATGCCGCTCTTTGTCGGCTGTTACACAGCGAGTGGCGGTTTCCACTAAAGTTCCAAGAAATATAAAGCGCATCGTTCAGCAAATCAAATCACCCATAAACAGCCCTTTTATTTATTTTTATTTTAACATTCCAATAAACCCGGAAAGCCGCGGCAGCCCTCGGAGTTAACCTACCCTTCTTACGTGCAATTTCGGACAGTCACGCTGACCATTCACGAAAATAGCGGGATTTTCGGGAAAACAAAAGGTTGTAAAAACTGTGTCATTCATCCATCCATGAATGCATGCGTTCACCTTTTCTCCCTCCGGTGTCCGTTCCATGGAAGCTGAATGAATAAATTATGAGAATAAATAAAGATACTTTTAGCCTCGCACGAGTTCTTCCCCCCCCCCTCTTCTTTCCCCTGATTTTGCAAAGGATAAGGATGAGCAAAAAGGTACCAAAAGTTCGTTACAAGTAATTATGTTTTTGCTACTTCTGATTACGACGTTACTTTTTTTTGTGGCAGTTGTAAGCAAGTGCTACAACATGTCGTTTTCGAACGTGTTTTTACTGACTAGTTTACAGCGGTGCTAAATTATTTCAGGGGAGAGAGGAGAGCACGCTGGCACATTTGAACGACTTTTGTCAAAATTCGAATTTTTTAAATTCTAATTATATTTAATATATTTTAGTTAGTAATATAGGAGGAAGTAATGTATTTCCTCATAAAATGAGCCTAAAATTAAAAACAAGAAAGGACAGGGATTTATTCCTTACAATGTAAGTTCAGGAGCTATCATTTGCTGTATTATCAATGACATTCATTTCTGCAATTTACTGTGAAATGTGGTAAAGTTTTGCCCATTTTAATTGTATGCGATGTAATAAATTTAAAATCAATGGAAACAATGATAAAAAGGTTTCAAAACGCTTTATTTAATAAAAAATGTACTCGTAATGAAAGGAGCTGAGCCCCATGCAAATTAAGCCTCGGTTCCAGGAGAAACTTTACAAACGTTGGCAGAAGACCACGTTGTTTCACCTTTCATAAAAGGATATTCACCCAAACTTTAATTAATTCGTATTTTATTGACATATACAGAAGTATTCAAGACAAAAAATTTTGAATATTAGAATTAAGTGTCACATTACCAGTTTAAAGGAGCAAAGAATGTTGAAAAACATGAAAATTGACCAATTTTCGAAAAAAAAAAAAAAGAAAAGAATACTCCGATCCAAAAAAGGAGCTCTTTCTAGTTTTTCATAGCAAGTTGAATTTTTAAAATTGGACAGTTCTAATTTTTGTTATTTATATTTTAAGAAACGAAATCTAAAGTACTGATTTTGGAGATATTTAACTTTAAAGTCCTTTTTCTCAGTCTCGAATTTTTCATGTGATCTGTATTTTTAAAATGCTCAATGCGCACCACTCTTTGTCGTATTTCTTCCAAATTTTCCATGAATGTTTAAAATGACGCTATGAATTCACTATTGACACTATTTCTGTTATAGTAATAATAATTTAGGCATGATTCATACATGTTAAATGAAATAAAACAAGTATACGTTCTGAACAACAGCCTGTTTCCGTGAAATATATTTTCTCAACAAAATGCATACACAATTTAATGCGAAGTTGTACTTGCTTTTAACATTAGAAAAATTCAGCTTTTTAAATTGATATGGCATGCACCTGGATCATTTTTATAATTACTTGTTTTTGAGTTTACTTTTCATCAAAAAAAGCGTTTTTAGTCCAGAAATAATTATTTATAGGATTTAAATTTCATATTTTATAAAATTTATCTTATTTGTCCTCATACCATAGTGTTCAAAATTGAAAAAAAAAATTCGGATTAATCGTCACACGTTCAAACGCTGCAAATAAAAGTTCAGTGTAAATGTATTGTAAAATACACAAAGACTGAAAAAAAGTTAAAAAGTAGTTAAAAACTAAAAAAGAAATGTTTACCCTCCAATGTATAGCGCATATTTAATGCATAATTTTAATTTACTGTTATAATAAAATGCCGGTATATTTCTTGCACTGGTACGCACGGTATCAATTTTAATACATAAAATGAACAGACAAATTACTTTTTCAACCACTTTCTGTTAAACCAGCCACTTTGACCAGCCTTTTGAACCACTTTCTTTGTACAGCAGAACAAAAAGTATTCTTTACACTTGAAATTTAAAATCATTATTTTCAGCTTAGACAAGTATGAAATCGTATCAATAAAGACAATTTTATTTTTCAATATTCAGAGATAAATGGCTTCTCAAATCACAAATGAATCACTGGATTATTATTGAAGAAAAGTATACCTCCATGTACAGAATATAAATTCCTATACATTAATAAAATTTTACTTTATTCGATAATTATTTTTTCATTATTTTTCTCTAGTCTTTTATAAGCAACCCGTTTTAAAAATTATATTTTTTATTTGAATTTTTAAGCACCATGCA
This sequence comes from Cheiracanthium punctorium, assembly GCA_038373885.1. Classification (NCBI taxonomy): domain Eukaryota; kingdom Metazoa; phylum Arthropoda; class Arachnida; order Araneae; family Cheiracanthiidae; genus Cheiracanthium; species Cheiracanthium punctorium. Next base: position 279,768 of record JAWZYV010016268.1, read on the forward strand.
GTGAATGGTTAAAGAATAATTTTGAAGTTCATAAAAATGTTTCAAAATTTTCATAAATGTTCAAAGCAGTACTTTAAAGTATTAGCATTTCTTTCGCAGACTAAGAGAAGAGACCTCTTGACTTTCCCTTTGGTACGATAGCTCTTGAATCTTTGTTTACTTAAAACGCTTTTAGACGTCATAACAATGCATGCGCCCGGTCCATAACAATAGAAAATCCATTCTACATAATTTATCCAGTATGACGGATATAGCATTTTCTCTCAAAATTACCGGATGTCACCGTTTTGGCGAGAAAGTGAAATTCCTTCTGCAGCAACCCTCCACAGTTAAAAAAAAATATAAAAAAATGGCTGGTTTCACAGTATATGATCACAGAACAACAGAGTGCTAAATAAATCATTATCAAGCACCCTGCGACAATCCTTGAAATTTTCTAACGGACCGTTGAGGTATATATATAAAATCTAGACGGTAATCATTTTATTGCTTTCAACGATTCACTATCATGGCTTGGTTGTTGGAGATGGTCATGCCTTCAGCGGTGTTGTTATGTGTGGTAGTTTTGCAAGGAGTGTATGGTACATTTCCTCCAGTAAGTAACCCCCCTCCGGTCCCTGCTCAAAGGGTGAGAGGCTTGGATAATTCTCCACAAGGATTTTATTTACAAGAAAGCTTACCGGAAGACATTCCACAACCCATTGCAAAAGAGGAAGGATTATACCAGTTCGATACTAAGGTGGACGATCGGAGGTAAGGAGCATTAATTGAATTCAGTTAGCCATGTTTAAATTCAGCACAAATTAAAAGTTGAATGTTTCAAAAATACTGAAAATGGAAAATAAGTTATATTGCCTGTATATGCATGCGTTAGTCTTCTGCCTTTTTATTATTAATTAGTATTTCGAATTCCACTTTTTAAAATTATTTTCAAATGGCGCTTCAACTTGAAAAAAAATGTCCAAAAACAAAAATAAGCATTTATTTTCTTTATTAAAGAAAAAAATGTTTTATTAACATTAAATTAAAGTTAACGTATTAAAGAATTTATATTACAAAAATTCAAAAACATTTAAATGGACATCAAATAAATTTTCTTATTTCACAAATTGAAATCTAGTGTCAAAAAATCTAATTTTACAGGATGTCAAAAACTTGGTTGAGACATCGAGGGCTCATTTTAATAAATTGTAACTTAAAGAATATATTTTATTCCAATATATTTAACAGAAGTTAGAGTGATTAAAAAGAACATTTTGAGGTCAACTAAAACCCGTAACTTTGCTGAAATTTAGAATTAGTCAATAGTTTCGCATCTCTAAGGCAACAGAATTTATATTAACTACTAAATTTAAGCGGCAACTTTAAATATGATGAGATTCCGATATTCACACTTCGCGAATGTGTAATAAACTTATAATTTTGTAGACAAGAATTAATGCTTAGCAAAATGAATTAATAAGCTCACTTAAACAGATGGTTATAGTCTTCTAAGTTTTGGAGTTAGTTTTTATGTGTGATAATCATGCAAGAAAGCAACACTTAATTTTATCCCAAAATGTTAAAAAGTCGTTTATGAACTGTCAGTCCGGCACTGAAGAAATGTGAAGTAATCATTTAATAATCCAGAAATAAAATATAAATTCATGATGCTCCCATATTATAGTAAACATTAATGGAATGGCCTAAAATTTTTCGAACAATATTTTATATTTCGATTCATTATTGATTCTCACTCTGAATAAACTGAGGTTTCCGTCATTTCTCAATGGTCAATCTGAACTGTCATTCTAACTTGTGAATTGCCTATTTTAAATACCTCGATAAGTCAGAGTTCAAAGAAAATTTTGGTAATAATTATTTTCATTCCATTGAGAACTGTCGTGATTACATTCTAAAATACATAAAAAAAAAACTATATATTTTTAGAATCATAATTTTAACTAGTATCTGCAAACATTGTGAATTTTCTACATGGGGGGATTACTTTTGCAATGAATGTGGTTAAGAAGGCTATCTCTGCAGGATTATTCCCAAGACTGTAGAACCGTCTGCCTAAGGCATTCCTCCTTAGGCAGATAGCCCTCGAGTAACTTTGCCTTAACCGACCAACCTGTAATACCTTAAGCATTTTTAATAACAGTGTTTATAAACTATAACCACTGTTACTTTGTATATCAACGGTATAATTTATTTTTAAATGCTACAATATAATTGAGGAAAACAAAAATTCAGAATCTTAAAAGTTTTCTATGTTCGTTTCTGTGTGTTAAACGGCGTATTTAAGCAGTTTCATGTGGTTAGTTATTATTTTGTACCCTAAAAAAATTTTTAAGGATACTTAAAATAGAAGTTCTGATATTTCCCAAGCAAATGTTATGCCTGTGCTCATCATTAGAATACAGAACTATACTTAATTTTATTATGCATTAGAAATTTAATGATTTTATGCGTTCAATATCGGAACATGTTTCTGCTTACTAAAATGAAAAATATATCCTATTATAAACAGGGTGTCCCAAAAAAGTAGTAATGGGCTTTAATTCCTTATCTATAAGAGATAAGTGGACAGTATAAAAATTGAAAAATATGTTCAAAATAAGGTCAGAAATAATACTCCGTCAAGAAAAAATACCTTTCGTTAATTTTCAAAAAGTTACACTTTTTAAATTTTTTATACGACTCCGTATGAAACAATTCCCAATTAGTAAAATGTGCCCCATAGACTAAGGAGGTGACATAAAATTTGAGAAATATACCTTAAAAAGTGTCAGAGATATGAAGATATATATAACGCTGACTTGAACCACTATTTAGTGGCTCTCGAAGGTGAAAAAAACCAAGTCGACTGATTGCTTTTCAGGGGTCATACAGAAATTACGAAAGAAAATCTTTTCTTTCCTAGAAATCTTTTCTTCCTTCCTTTCTTTCTTTCTTTTTCTTCTAGGAATAAACGTTTACATACAAAATCATGTATAGTCCCCGATCATCTTTCTTTAAAGATATCTCTGAGATGTACGATGAAAGGCTCAAACTTGGTACATCACCTCATTAGTGTATGGCGCACATTTTGCTGATTAGGAATGTTTTTATAAGAAGGTCGTATAAAAATTTAGATAGTGTAACTTTTTGAAAATTAATTGAAAACTGAGGAATTTTTTTTAACGGAGTCTATTTCCAAACTTATTTTGAACATTTTTTTTTCAATTCGCACTGTCCACTTATCTCTAATAGATAAAGCCCGTTACCAACTTTTTGGGACACCCTGCAAATCTCTCAAACCTAGCATACTAAATGTTTGCATTTTATTTTTAAGGAATTAAAGGGTGTTAGATGGTTAAAAAAAATAGAAAAGGCATTGGTGCATTTTACGTGTATGATTGGTAGTTAGGTTGAAGCTTAATGGCACAAGATTCAAATAAAGGTATATTGCTTACACGTATGAAAAGAGAAAAATGAAAAGTACCCAAAACCAAATCAACTCTATCGAAATTCAATTCAAAACTGAGAAGCTTTTTTAATATAAAAATAACCTTCACCACTTAATGTAATCATTTAAGTAAGCAAAAAAACCTAAACTTTTTCAACTGAGGAACCGTTTAACTCTCATAAAATTCTACATTAAAGGTTCTGTATTTGGTGATTTTTCTTTCATTAGACATTTAACATGAAACTGAACTTCAATTCTATGTGCATTTATTTATAATGCATTACATGTTGCAAGATTTCACAAACTAACAGATACCATGATTTCCATAAATTTAGTTCATACAACTTACGCAGTACTTTTTCTCCCACTTTATTTTTTATAATAATAGTTCTATCATGATTCAATGCCAGTATGCTTTCCCAGTATTGAGTTCATGAAATTAAAGTTTTTATCTCCCTGAATGGCCATGTTTATGAATATATCCATTATTAAAGTTGCATCCATTTTACGAAAGATTTTGATATTGGTTCAGTACAAGTCTTTGCATTGTGGAAAAAAATGACAGAAGTTTGAATGCACGTCGACTACTTCATTAGCAGACACTCCCATTGAACCTGAAATCAGATTCTTCAGTACATATTTTTTGTGAATAGATTACAAATAATTTGGTTTTTTAAGTATAAATCTAAAAGCGTTGAAAATCGCTAATTAAATATTTGGTAGTAACCAGCCTAGCCTATTTTACGCGTTTTTCGAATGAAATCACGATCTCGGAACAAAAATTGTGGTTTAATAAGTGTATAAACTTTCAAAAATTGAAATATTAATTTTACAGTATTGTACAATCAATTTTATCTGCAAAACCTACTACAATAAAATCAATAAAATACACATCTTTACATACACGATTTGTAAATAGCTTCGCATTGTAAGATAGTTTTTATTTTGGGTTCGAAAACTGTCTCTGAACTGTCTTTTTATTATAAATTTGCAGAAGTTATTATAAAAATTATTTAACCTTGACACTGTCAAATAAGCTTAAAGGCGTTGTAGCTTTTAATACACATTAGTTTCTGAAGCTGCTTGAATAATTTTAACTTGAAGTTTAATTTAAGAAGGAGAAATGAGCCTAACTTTCACTATCGAGTTCCCTGTTGATATCGGTATATTTTAATGATATATTTTCCCCACACAATTATACTACACGAGAGGCATCTGCCTAGTGGGGGTGCCTTAAGCGGAGGACTATTTAATCAGTTCTAACGTGTATTCACATTACATCTGGAGAAAAACGCCCAAAACTCCTAACCGTTCGATCGACAGCCGCACGATAGGCCCGAATCCGGGATTTCGCAATTTAGCCATCTACTATGTTTAGAGTCTTATCCACTGGGCCATAGTGGGTCCAATGTAATTCAATGACTGTGATTCTAAATAATAAAACTTCAGTGACGTGCAGTGGTTCTGTACATTTAAAAGTTTTGCAGAGGATTTAACTTTCGTAGTATTTATAGATAGTGTGCATTATATGAATATAATTTTAGGTAGTAAAATATTTTAATATATATAAGTACTTCTCATAAAACTATATACGAAATTTTTTTTTTAAATATTTTTATTACTGAGCATACAATTTTTACTTATGTAATTATTCGGGTAGAGCGGCGAGAGAAATTTTTTAACGTAAAATATGTATTAAATTATTTTTAAATCTTACAATATTTAAGCTTCAAAATAACACCTGGACACGTTTTAACATGTTTAAAATATATTTTTGACGCCAAACAAGTTAAAATTGCTAAAAATCTGTATCATTCCTCCTTGGTATCAAGGAGAAGTGGGATATTCTTTTAAAAGTCTAAATTATTGAAAAATTTAAAAAGAAGTATCGTGCAAACATAAAATATAATTATATGGTGAGAAATACTGTGTAACTGAATTTATTTAGAATATTTATATAGCTTATTCTTAATCTAACACTTTTTGAGAACTTAGTTGCAAAAGTAAATACTTTTACAAATTCATACTGATACTGAAAACTTAAGTTATAAGTGAAAAAAATTTTTGACTTTTGGCTTTAACATAGTCTTTTTTTTTGTATTTTGAAACAAATTTATAACAATTTGTAACTAAAATGTGGATAGGTCAATCTATCCACAAGTCTTTAAAACATTTTTTCTTTGATTCAAAATTACAGATGCCCAATCTCCCGGATGTAGGGTCAGGTGGCAATTTTTGCGAGTTTCAAATTTGTGAGTTTTTAACTCTAGGAAAAATATTGTTTTCATTATTTAAAGGAAAAAACGGATTTTATAAGAAGTTCTAGTGAAAACTTAATTTCCGTAGAATCACTTGCTTAAAATTCATTACCCAAACAAAATCACAAAATTGAGAAAATTATTACCATTTGATTTCTTTTGATACTTACCCTGACAACTTTTGTTGGGGCAATCGAAACTACTACTATTTTTACTTTCCGAACATGCACCACGTAAGGAAAGCATTGTAATCATGAGAAACTTTGAGATTTTGATGCATTTTCATGTTTTCGTGTCTTCTAAATTCATGTATGCGTTTTTTACGGTGATGAATGTATGCGTGTGTGTGCATGTAAGTGAACACGATAGCTTTAAACGAAGCATTCGATTCAGCTAGAGTTTGGTGTAAATATTATATACCATCCAAGCACGAACGGTATTGATTTTGATGTGTATAGAGTTTGTAGCTCTTTACTGTGCCAAAAAAAATCTTTTATATTATGGCCTACGGAAGGAAATCTCGAAAGTGCGCTACCTTCTAAACGGTACATTCGATTAAGCGCAAATTGGTATGCATAATTGGTCGCATGACCTGCATTGATTTTGGTGCATGTAGAGCTGATAGTTTATTCACAGGGCTACAAGAAAGAATTCTTACACATTACGGCTCAATTATAGACGCATTATAGCGTCTACTATATGGTTCATTTGACTGACCTCAAATTACCTATGCATATTATACGCCATTGTCTTGCATGCTGCATGGATTTTTATGTGCGTGTAAAGAGCTTGCATTTTTTTTTACAGATCTACAAATATTCTTATACATTGTGGCTTGCTTATACACTCAAATTATTTGAAGTGCACTAGCGTCCGAGCACTATATTCGATTAAGTTGAATCAAATTTATCTAAATGCTTCGTAAAGATCATTGTTCGAAAAGTCGAGTGGAGACATAGCAGATTTTCTTTTCTTTTTTTTTCTTTTTGTTAAAGTTATTCCAATCTGAAATAATGGATACAAATTGAGTAATACAGTTCTAATTTCTACTTATTGTATAAAATTGTCATCTTGCTGACATTCATGTGTTGAAAGTATATATTTTTATAAAAATATTTACTTAAGACTTGTTTTTGAAAAAATTGTAAGAAAATGCATTAAATAATGTTTTTTTTTTTACCTTTTAAGAGTAAAATAAAGTAAATGATACTGTTCTTGGTATGCTGTCTGTATTTATGATTATTTGATTATGAAAAAGTATCTTTTGTTTTAAAGAAATGTTGTATTTATGTGTCGCATTTATATCTATTATAAACTATATCTATTATAAACTCTTATCCGGTATAACTAATTTCTTTCATATATGCCTGGCTCTTTTCACAGCCCAAGTAAGAAAGTTTAAGCATTCGAAATTTTTAAAAGTAATCAATCGAAAAATTTCCATTTTATAGTTCATGTTCTTGCTTTTGTTGTTGTGTCCAGGGATAGAAGTTTGCACTATTCCCGGATGATGGGTGCCATTCCCCCGAAGTGGTTGGAGTTATGCGTTGGTCACTGATTTTGAACCAAATTTTTAAATTCATTTTTAAGTTAAATATAACAAATAAACTCTTTTCAACTGTTTTTTCTTATTTTTCTAATGATATAAGACAAATATGTGATTTTTCAGGTCAGAGTAACTTTTTCTCCTATGTTTCTATAACATAGTCGTAATAATCCCACTTAATAAATGGGAAAATTACGACTACGGATTTATAGATATTAAATTATATGTTAGAAAAAAAACATGTCGGAAGTTTTTAACATATTTCTGAGTATCAATTAGCTCGCCTAAAAAATTTCTTTTTGCGCCAAAGAACTTTGAACATCGAACAGTTAATCCATTTATTGAAAATTTTGAGGTTTTCGTTTTTCAGTTATTATTACCTTAAAAAATATTTAATATTAATTATGAAAGATACCTACCATAAAAAATGCATTATGAGCCAAATAATTGTGTGAAAGTTTACCATTTGTACATTTTTTTTTTTTTTTTTTTTTTTGCTAGTCGCGATTAACCCACCTGATCCTATATATCACTTCACATTTAATTATCATGTTTAAAATGTAGTAACTGGATTTTCCATTTATTTTACAAAATTTGCTGTAGTCAGTTTTATATGCCTAACAGTACATCAAATTATGTTAAAATTTTCTTATTTGTATATCAAATATTTGGGAAGTTACTAACGAGCAGACCCTTCATCTTTTAATTTGAATAGCCTGACCTAAAAACATATCTGCATAAATATTAATTTACTTTATATTTGTTGTCTATTTTCCATTGATATTGCAAATTATCAGTTGCAGTATATCCTTCAGTATAAAATTGCAGTATATAATTACAGTATATCCTTCTTAATTTATCTTAGATTCACAGCTAATTATCACTTTATCCTCTATTCACACTTTTGTTATCTCGATTTATTCTATGCAAATCTACGTTAATTATGTTTTTAAATTATAATTGCTATTTGTACATCACTGAGAGTGGTAAATTAATCTGCAGTATAATCATGTCTTTTCAAGTAATATCCTCTAACTTAATTTCGATTAATGTGTACGAAATAAATACATTATAATATGAAATTGTTGAATGAAAATGTATGTGCTATTTAATTATATTGGCTAATACTATTTTACTGTACTGTAGGTGGTATTTCGAAGAAAACCAATCTGGTGAGAGAGGAGAATCGCAAAGTTCAACGGAGACTTTCGACACATTTTACCAGAATGGTGAACCAGCAATAGGACCAGTAGCAACTCCTATACCTGATGATGCGTTTTTAGCTCAACCATCTACTCTCGCGAAATTGAATCCCAGTGATCTAGTAAATCTTAGAGGCTCGGATATATGGATTGTAACAAGAGGATCCGAAAGGCAATTTGTTCCGGACCGATGGGTCCAAGTACAAATACCAGAAGAAAGATACGTAAATGTTAACGAGGATTCGGGAACTGCTGTAGCCACAGATGCAGTAAAATCCTTTGTCGCACCGACAGTTTCCGATTTGCCATCAAATCCTCAGGCAAATATTATTCAACAAATTTGGGTGCGTGCACCTAACGTGGCAGGACCTCAGAAAGTAATAAGTAACACACCAACAATTGGTGAAAATGCACCCACTGTTAAACAAGTTGTAGATGTACCACCAAGTGGCAAACAATATGTGCAACAGCAAATTATTGCAGACGTTCCCCCAGCTCCAATTCCACCACCATCACCTCAAATTGTCACTAAAAAGTCATTTACAGCTCCTCCACCGCTTCCACCACCTTTAAAGGGTAAAGGTGCGCCTCCTGCTATTATTTCTTCCGGTCCAGTGAACGTCATACCGGATTCCAAAGTTGTGATCTCCAGTAAAAACGTTATACCCGATTCTAATATTGTTGCAAATGATAAAAATGTAGTTCAGCAGTTGAGGCATATATGGATTCCAACTTCAGCACAAACTGGAAAATTCATTACTATTCCAGTTTCACCCGGGAATACAGGAAAATCAGTTGCCGATAAGGGAATTTCTTTGACAAACACTCCTGTAACTGTGTCAGATACTTGGGTATTGAGGCAAAACGGGCCATTTCCTATTTTTGAAAAACAAAAGTCTTCGGTACCTCCTCCCATAGTTCAAAATGGGAAAGTAATAATTCAAAATACTCCAGTTGTTCAAGTGGATTTACCACCTAGTCCACCAACTGTTGTTCAAGTTAACTCACCAAAATCACCACCCGTCGTTGGAAAAGGTGTAATACCAAATTCTCCTGTAGATAAATGGCCTCTAAGAGGAGACTTAAATTCTAAAACATTAAATAAATCTCCAACTATTGTTTCTAGTGATATTCCCGTCCCATCGGGTAAATCTGATGCAGTTATTGGTGCAAAGACTGCTCCTGTGACACCAGTATTTGCACAAAAAACGATATCAAACTCAAAAGCACCTCTTCCTGTCCCAGTTCCATCACCAGTAATTCCACTAAATGGCAAACCTTGTCCATTACCCTTACCTCCTCAGAAGTCTTTACTATCACCCAAAAATCCAACTTTTATATCAGCTCCAAAAAGTGTAGCTACCCCGGTTCAAAGATTTCCGTTTGCACGCATCATACGGGTGAACCGTTATCCAACCGGTAGTTACTTCTTGTTGAACAGGAACACTAGACCTAGTTTATTTACATATTCAAATCCAACTGTTGTTCAGCAACCTACAGCAGGCCTGATAAGATTAGTACAAACCAGACCAGTTGCAGTACAGCTTAATAATAAGCAACCAATACCACCTGTGCAAACAAAGCAAATCGCAATACCCGTTCAACAAAAAATTGTTTCTTCAGTGCCAGTAAAACAACTTCCCTTGCCCTTTCCTAACAGACAACTAATCCTGCCGTCTTCAAAAGCATCTCAGAATTTCTACCCGGTTCAAGGGATACGGTATGCTTACCCATTGAATGCATTCTTAAAGTCGAGCCCTATTCCTGGCAAAGGAGTGCTCGTTCCGCAGTTCAGCTCATTAAAAGCAGTGAACTCAGGAAGTAACTCGGAATCAAGTTCATCAGACAGTTCATCATCGTCGTCCGAAAGCTCCTCGGAATCTTCCAAAGAGGAGAAAAAAGGAAAACCTGAAAAATCTAAAACGGAAGAAAAATCCAAAAAAGAAAAATTAGAAAGTGAAGAGAAGTCGAAAACGGAAGAAGACAGCAAATCAGACGAGAGGGAAAGAGAGTCGGAATCCGTGTCGAAGTCCGAAGAAACAGCAGAGAAACCAGAAAGTGCCAGTGAATCGGAATCGGAAGAAAGCATGGAAGCTGCCGAAAGTTTACTATCACTATCGCAAGCAAATATGGATGGCTTAGGACCGATTGGTAAACCGTACGTAGTTAGGTTCGATAGTCGAGACAGGAATGTCACACCGCCAAACCGCCAGGAAGTTACTAACAGCGATAAAAGGGTAACGGGATCTCACGGTTATCAAGATCCTGAAGGTTTCTATAGACTCGCCAAATACATTGCAGGTACAGAAGCATTTAGGGTAAAACTCGAAAGTAACGAACCTGTAACTGTCACTCATGAAAGCGCACATGTAAACTTAATATCAAATCAGGGAACTGCATTTGACGACAAGGCTTAAAACTAAGGTAAAATAGGGTGTTAGGATACTGGAAAAATTGCAAAATAATCGCTTTCTTTTATAAAGCTATCAACACACAGATCAAAAGTAAGCATCTCTAGAAACAAGACGTTGAGTTAATTTCTTTAAAGCCTAAAAGAAACCTACATTAATTGATTATGAGATGTAGGATTGATTGAAACGATTTAAAATAAATAAAATGTGATTAAAATGAATTTTTTAAAAGAAAATTGTAACTTATATTTGAGCTTATAGAAACAAAACAAATATTATTGGATTGTCACTATTTTAAATAGCTATGCACGTTCGCTCAAATATTTCTTTGATAGCTAGCTTCCTTTTTGAAAAGACCCATATCACCAATACCCATTAAAATTGACCACATTTCTTCTAATTATGTATCACTGCACAATTCTTCGAATTCTGTTACTGAATTTGAAAGAATGTTTCTGTATAAAATGCAGTTATTTTCAATTTAAACATAATTAACTTCACACTAAGTGATGACTGTGTACGTTTTCACGATCGTTTTATATTGATTTTATATTTGTATTCACTTTTGTGAAAATAAAGTTTTGTTTTTAAAAAACATTAGTCAATTTATATTTCATTTAGAGTACTTAAATTTACCACTTTTATTTAATGAGTTTTCCAACAGCGAGCAATCTCATTTCTTTTCAAAATTTAAGTATTTTTTTAGTACAATTACAATTTACTTGCAGTTGTGTAGAGTGTATCCAGAGTAAAACAGCAAAATGACAAAGTTTTAAATACGGACCACTTATAAAACGTAACAACATTTTACATTATTATCTCTTTATTCAGATTATATTTTCCTTTGCAGATTTAGACTCCCATTAAAATCTAAAGCAAAATTCTAAATAATTTGAAAGTGTTCTTGACTCTTAAATTGAAAGTCTTCTTAGCACTGTCTTGCTTAAAGTTACACTCAATTTGTCCAAAATTCATTTTTTTGGGTCGTTTTACACAGTCACATTGGACTGAGGCTAAAAATAATATGGGATGGTGGAAAGGGACAGGGAAAGAGAAATATCTCCCCACCCCCTCCCTGCCAAATTCATTTACTATAGCAAAGACAGCTATAGCAAATATGACAATCGAAAAATAAGAATTTCTCTGAAAATCAACAAATCTTGTACTTACCTCTCTTTTCCCTAAATAATCTCTGTTATCCATAAATAAAATGTTTCAGAAGCATGCGATTTAACGCTTCTCCAAGTATTATTTACCAAAACATTATTCCTACTGTAAGATTTTCCGTATTATTTGACAAAAGTAACTTGAAAGAAAATTAATTTTAGTTATGCATCATATACTTTTATTTAACACACAGTTTGACTGTAATTAAAAGCTGCCTTTAAGATAAAGAGCTAAATAATAAAGAATTCGTGCAAACAGCTTACACACTGTTCGTTAACGTTCTCGGGTGTAATTCGTACTATGTCACTGAAGGGATTTTAACGTCAGTCTTTTATTGTATCTCTTCGTACTGCAGACTACAATATTTACAAAACGGGTCTAACATTTTTCAAGAATTGGATATTTATTGGTTTTAAGTATATACCGGCAGTATAAGCGCGTGATAAAATGCGGCAAGATTTAAACAAATAAAAATATAATATTAAAGATGTCTATGACACACAACTGACAGTAGAAAAATCATTTTTTAAAGCTCTAAATGACTAATGAATAAAGTCTGTTTCACTGATCTGCAGTTTTCACTGAAGACACCTGCATTTTCATAATAAAAGTGATTACAGATATTTTTGTAACTCAAACAATTTTTTATCAGTATTTAGAGCAGATTTTCTCTTATAATACATGTAAAAATATGTTTGTTGAATTGAACAAAATGTGGATGGCGCCGAATAATTTTGTTAGTTTTAAACTAAATTTTTGTTAAATTAACAAAATATTTCTTTGATATTAACAAAATTTTGCTGATTCAACAAAAGTATTTATTTGCATTAACAAGAATTTTATTGATTCAACAAAAATATTTTTTTTTTAAAGCCACCCAAAATTTCGTTGAATCAACAAAAGTTTTTTTTTTTTTTTTTCAGTGCAGGTTCTTTCTCAATTTTTATGCTTTAAAACCTGAAAGCAGTAGCTAAAGTGAAGTTTTTATACGAGTTTCAATTTCTTTTTATTTTCCTTTTAAGCCAGGTTTACACTACTCATCTTTATATATTGTGCCGAGCATTTCTTAACTTTGAATACCACACTGAAACTCGCAGAGTGTTCAAACACCAATGCGAGGAAGATTACTTGTCACATAAGGAGAATCTTCAACGTTGTCTTAGTTTTAATATGTTTATTCTGATCGTTTCCAAGTTAAAGGGTGTTTGTTAAATCCTTTAACAACTTCTCCATTTGCATTCCTCTTTTCCCTATGCTATTGCAGAGTAAAGGCGATTTCACACTTTTAAGCATTTTTTAGAGCACTTAAAGGTGTTAATGATGTAATTATCAGTCATTAAAACAGATTGCTTACCCCAGAAAAAATATATATTTCACCGAATCGTAACGCAGTAGTAATACTCACGCTTGATTTCCTGTTTGATGTTAACTATCTGACTAATAAGAGTGTATGAAGTCATCTACCTAAGACAATTACATTTTAAGTTTTCGAATTTAAAGGTATTTTCACTCCCTTTTCTTTTCTTCTTTTTTTACCACTCAACCATAACAAAAGAAAGTCAGTCGAGTGCACTAAATAATTTTATTTTTCGACCAGATTTAAATGATTCCATCATTTCTCATAATTTTGGTCTTAATATATACAATTTTCAAAAGAAACTACAAATAATTGTACATAATTTGAAATATTGCACTAATTTTGGAATGCAGTTTTAATCGTATAGTGCTGTCTAAACGATTACTCCAAGGGAATAATGCAGGTCAAAGAAAATTATTTGGTGAAATTCAATCGCATAATGATAAGGTGTTCAGCACGGTCTATTATATTTTCTTATCAACTGAAACGTATGGGAAGCATTATTCCCAAACGCTTAGGGGTAAAACTAATCCTTTCAAAGCTTCATATGGGACACTTTGAAGAAACTGATATCTTTTTTAATTCATAGTACAAAAATGTTACATCATTAGAAAAATAGTTAATATGATCATAACTGGTTATAAACTTGAACCAGTTCTTACTTTTACAGTTTACGATTTATCTGCATCTATAAATAATGCATACGACTTTAGAATTTAAAAAAACACTCATAGTTTGTTTCAAAAATGCCGCGAGGATTTTTTTTACACAGACTGCTGAGGGTTGTTAAATATGAAAAAAAGTTTTAGACGCTTATTCTGTTTTTTTAATCGATTTTTAAAAGCAGCGTTCTCATAACGTCATACAGACCCAATTCCTATAGAGTAATTGAGCAGATTTAGTTTCTCTTCCCTTGATTAGTTTAACTTCAATAGAATTTTCACTCAAATGTTTTCGTTTTTACTCAATTATTGTTACTGTTTCATTCTTTCTTACAGTTTTAGTATTGTTATTTCAAACTTTACTTATTTCTTACTTTTTATTCGGTGTTGGCAACAGATTGTTTACGATTTGAGGTGGTGAGAGAAAGCAGTCATGAGTATTTATCGTGAATCTTGAATTAATAGGAAGGACATTTTTGAGTTGTTCTTTATTTTTTCCGCATAATGTTTAATTCCATTTAAATCGAAACCATTTTTTCCCTAAATTTCTTCTTATGTACACTTAAAAATTCATTAGAAAGATCATATTACATCTGATAAATTATATCGCATACAGGTTTTTTTAAATATTTTTTTTCTTTCGATCTTAGAGATGCTTTTACTCAGATTTTAAAAAATCCTTTGATGACGTCACTCGGAAGAAAATTGAAAAAAATGTCTCCATCCGATTTCCTATACTAATATATATTTATACTGATGATCACTGACTCAGTTATAATTCTGGTTATATCACTCCAAAATAAAACTTCACAGCCATTACTTTAAAAAGATAAAAATTTATGCTCGGAAAACTTAATAAAATCTAAACGGAAAACTTAATGCTCGGAAAACTTAATGAAATTTTCATAATTTTATAAAGAAAATACAGGAAACCGTCAGAAAATCCACTTGTACCTTGATCTATATTTTTCAGTTTTAACAGCAGGAAATTGTTTGATCGGTGTAGAAAAGTTAAAAGCTGTCGCAATTACGTCATAGTTGAAATGATTCGCAAATTTTAGGTTCACTGGAGGTTTTAACCAAAAAATTTGATAAAATTCACACCATTAGACCGATCATCTTCCAAATTTGCACAAAAATACTTATACGTTAAAAAATATAGGGATGAAATGCGCCACTTTAAAATTTTGAAAATCCACCCGTCCCCGATTTTTAACTTCGGAAAATTGCAATAATACAGCAAAAATAATTCGTTTGAAAAAGCTTCTCCGTTACCCGGATTTATCGTCTGCATGGAACTTTCAATTTAGAATTATTTTTAACTACTTAAATGGCAACAATGTTACTTTTATAGCTACGGTAATAAAAATAGAATAAGGTGTCATATATTTTAAGTGGAAAAAGATTAAATATATTGAGTGTAGACATTTTTTAGTCAAAAATGTTTTACCACCGCCACGTTGTAATTGTCTCCACAACGGGCTTTATTTTCTAGTAATTCGAATGTCGATGCTGTAAGTTTGGACTCTTAAAAAATATTTCTGCATTTGAACCAAAATTTTTGTTTCAGTTTTACATAGTTTCATAGAGAAAAAAGTAAGATTTTACTTGAATTTTCTTAGCACTATTGTTCAGTGTCTAAAGTAAAACCCGCATAACTTTCTGTATAGCGTTATACGGGATTTAATTATGACACATGATTCTATTTGCATTTTTTTTAAAAGATTTGTTTGACTATGGTCTGTAATAGGATTAAGAAATAAGTGAATAAATGAGCAAAATCTAAATTAACCCCTCAAAGGTCGTATTATTTTCAAGGAAACGATCATAAAAGAGTATTTTTCAGTCAAGGAAATAGTGTAAAAAAAGTACATTTACAGTATATGTATTCCTTCTAAGGTTTTGAACATTTTTTTAGCATAAAAATAAGAGTTAAATTTCTAGGAAAAGACAACATTTAGGGTTATTGTGACTAAATGTGTGCTTTCTAATAAGCAGAAATAATTAAAAATATATGTTTACAACACCAAAGAGGAATTTTATTAAACTTACTTCATAACAAAACTCGGCTGTTCGAGCCTCGTCAGGGAGAGACCCCCTGAACCCCTCTAATTTTTTAGTTTCATTATTGCCATATCAAAACGATATTAATTGACTTTGTCATTTTATCTCTCATCTTTCATGTATTTCGCCTAGTAACTCTACGTTGAAATTTTTATGATTGAAGCCAATTTATAGAGAAATACAGGTGATGCATATTCAACAGCTTACGAAATATTATAACAATAGATTAAAGCTGTTGTGAACTAATAGTATTTAAATATATGTAAAATTATGTCGCTTTTTTGGGACACATTTTTCGGACAATTTTCAATAAAGGGGGAGAGATAAGATGACATAGTCATTAAAATAAATATTCGTAAAGTTTTCTTTGAACATAAGTAAAAAAATAGTGAGCTAAGATTGCGCAATGCATATCACAAATACACGTATTTGAGTAGAGTTACCATCTGTTTTAAAATAAACTCCAACGTAGAGTTACTCCGAATTAAGTTAAAAATAGTCTGCTCTGTCACCTGTTGTGTAAAATTAGATGTATTAAAAAAAAAAATCCGAGCATAAGAATTGAAATACTCTTATCTTTTTTGGCGCATAACTTTTGAACACTATTGCCGGGAAATATCACAGGCGCAAGATACAGAGGGAGAAAGCTTAGCAAGTGATTTTGACGGGAGGAAAGGTGTTAAAGTAAATATTCATAAAAACTATTTGATGATTTACGAAAATGTTGAAAAGACTCATTATAGTCATCAATGCAAACAAAAACTGTCAAAGTGATTGGGAGTCGAAGATGCAATTAATATAATATTAAAGTTTTTGAGCTTGTTTATAGGTCATAATGATATGGCTCAAACGCATGTGTATTAGGATTAAAAATTCGCCTTAGTTAGCATTTAGAGAATTGTTAGATCTTTAAATCTTATAATTCTTCCGGGCTTATATTTTTGAACATATTCAGTGTTCCTAAATGCGATCTTTTCTTGCTATTTTAGCAATTTAAAATTAGCACTGTCTTCATCAGTACGTCTTAAAAGGACCA
Organism: Cheiracanthium punctorium; assembly: GCA_038373885.1. NCBI lineage: Eukaryota > Metazoa > Arthropoda > Arachnida > Araneae > Cheiracanthiidae > Cheiracanthium > Cheiracanthium punctorium. The sequence continues at coordinate 296,901 of JAWZYV010016268.1, forward strand.
GAAAATGGAATCCTCGCAAAATATTAAAATCGTAAAGTTAACATTTAATAAGACTAGTATAAATGATAAAACTACAGAAGCACATGCACAAGTCATCCAAGAAATTTAATGTACGGAATATTACAAATATAATGATAAACGTCCATGCAGTTGGTGTTTTTCAAGTGTATGTTTTTTTAATAAATTGCTTCTTTTTTGTAATAGAGTAGATCAGTAGTTTAATCATGCTGAAATATTATGGAATAGAAGCCATGAAAATGATACTAAAAATAATAAAATTAAAGAAAAATTCTCAATAAGCATACATAAAACAACTAGAATGCAATCATAATAAAAATTTAACTGTCAAAAGCGAACATATTTTTTTCATTATTTTTTAATATACATACAAGAATACGAGCATGATAAAAATTTAATTATTAGGGTGTTACTGCAGTTCTTGTCATAAATATATAATGCTTATGGAAAGAAAATTTTGAAGATCACATATTTCTGTTATATTAGGCAATTTTATTGCAATTTAATAAATCCACTTCAATTTAGGAGTAGAAAATATGTATCAGAAATACTATTTAAATTTTGATAATGAAAATGCATATATCTTAGAATGTTCTGGCAGTACTTTTAGTTTTACAAAGTTAGTACAAAGAGTAAATATAGGATAATACAGTAAAGAATTACTCAACAATACTTAACACACTAAAGCATTATTTAAACAATAATAAATATTTTCAAAGGAAATAATAATTAAAAAACTATAAAATAATAAAAAATAATACTTTTGTGCAAGGTCCAGTACAAACTAAGTTAATCAATAAAATAACATCGAGTAAAGAATTACTTAAGCTTGATACACCACTTCATTGTTAATATGGTTTAATACAAAAAGAAAAATAATATGCGAGAGCATAATTGCTCGGTTAAATGAAATTACAGGCAAAAGAATGAAATTCACAGAGTCACTATCCCTAATGTTATTCACACCTATATAGTATGGCTGTGTAGATTATGGCAACTGTTCTAGAAGAACTAAGAATGCATAGTGAAAATATTACGAACTATCTGTCACATTGGTAGTAAGTTTAGGTTTTTTATAGGCCAGCATTTTCAATAATGCTGCTAAAGGTGGTGTCTCACTCATGAAGACAACATCTGCGGTATTGTGACTTACCGTACCCGGTTCGTTCGTTTTTACAACTGCATGAAAACCATTTTTGTCAGCAATGTAACTCACATTTCTATACACTCCCGTAGAATCCCTGTATCCATAGCTACCTTTCACAACTCCTTTGGCATCGGATGTTTCATTTCTATGTTGCAATGTACCATTTCCATCATTTTGCTTAAAACCGAAGAAGTAGGGTCGAGGGTTAATTTGCAGTTTTTTCAATATTTCCAACTTTCTTTCGGAAATTGGTATTGCTTTTTCAATTAAGCGCCCAATAACTTCGTTTTCCTTAACAGGTGGTTTTTCGAGCAGCCTTGGCTGTATTCTGCCGTTTGAGACTGAAGCCTGGGCAGAAGGTTTGACGTCGTTATACACAAAGTTGGAATTTCGTCTTTCACTGTTTATGCCGTAGTCGGCAGCAGTGGAAGATTTGTTAGCCGTTGAATCACTTTGACTACTCACCTCATTGTTCGCGGAAATGTTTGCTTTTCGAGAAACATCATCTAGCGAAAAGTAAATATCTGAATTTTCAGAAGGTTTTTGATTTTCATATTTCTCGACAGATTTTCTTTCTGGTGCTACAGAATCTGGAAGGGAAAAGTTCAAGTTGTCTACAGTGTTGATGCCAAGAGACTGTAAAAATTCAACTATTTGCAGATTATTTAAATTTGTGTAATTTCCTGAATTACTTATTGATGCATTTACTTCTCCCGAATTCTGTGGCTGGATAATTATGTACGGAGACAATCTTACGTTATCACCATGTGCACCGGCATTTTCAGATATATCTGTATGATATTCGGCTGTTGTAAATTGGGGTATATCAATAAACACAACATCACTTACATTCCCTACATTTTCCGAATGACGATTAGAAAAATAGTTCTGACCACCGTTATCAATTAAAACAGGATTATCTTCTCTCTCTCTTTGCGAGTGTTGCCCTTGAAAAGAATTACTAGTAGAATTTTCTGTTGCAACAGGTTCAACAAAAAAGGAAGATAAAATTCCTAGCCTCTCTAGAAGTTCAATATCTTCAGCAGTTAAAGCAGTTCCAATCTCTTGGTGATTTCTACCAGCATCTAGGGTGTACGCAACTGCAGTATCAGTACGTTCAACAGCTGGATTTACAGGATTATGTCGATTATCGGCATTTTGTCTTAAAACCCAAACTTCTTGACCCGTTGATTCAGTCTGCTTAATGGTGCTAGTAGGTGTGTTTCCAGGGTCAGCGCCATCAGTAGTCGAAATTGGAACTGGAACTTCGTAATACTGACCTACAGGAACATTTGATTTACCTTCAGGGTAAATATTAGGAAGTCGAGATATTGGCTCCCTTACCGGTACAAACATTGTCGGTATTCCACTATTTGAGCTGATACCGTCAGCTGATCCTCTATTTAAATCATCAGTAACTGGAGTTTCCCTATTAATAACAGTTTGTTGAGAAAATCTTTGAGGTCTTACCCATAAGCCTTCTGTAACATCAGCAGGTAATTGCACAAGAACAGCATCCGGTGTGTTTATGCGACTTTCATCTCTTCCATCTACTCTACGCCGTTGACTGTCAGTCGTCACAGTTCTATCGTACTCTATCAATCGAGCTTGAGAGAGGATCGGTGCAGGGGTCTGTGGTGGCACAGACAGTTTTTCAGACGCATTGTCATTTAGAGTTGGGATAGCAATGAGACTTCCGTAATCGCTTCCGGCTAGATTTGCTGCTTGGCTTCTTGATATCGCCTCATCCACAGACCAGTGTCCGTTAAGTTTGATAGGAATAGGATCATCTCGAGATATTAACCATAAGTTCGAGTCAGGGTAATCATAATCCACTAATGGATTTAGCTCCTGTCTGATACTCTCAGATCTGTTGAAAACAACCGGAAGAATTTCTTGAGACTTTGAAAGGACAGTGCAAAGGAATAACACATAGAAAATCACACTGTGTCGAAACATTCTTCACTATCTGACACTTTCTGATGGAGCCCTTATGCTAACACCCAGAGCTCTAGTATGACACCACATGAAGACAATATTTCACTTTTTATACTACCATAAAACGTACGGCATGCAACGAGAAGAAATATTTTTCTTCTCTTTTCTCTCGCATAGATGCATTTCACTTCAGTTTCGAGACCAAAGAACTGTGAAATAACAGTAACAAACCACATGTGTCGGTCTTTTGTACTTTAAACCCACTGAACCGCTGCAAAAGATGCTTAACGTATTCAAAGAGATTTTTGTCTCTTGTGTTTATGGAAAAGAGTCCAAGGCAATTGCAATAAATTTGACGGAAGGAAGCCAAAGTATTCCTCTGCATCACGGCGGACAAGACAATTTATGAATAAACAATAAGGAGAAAGAAAGTTATCTTAAGTCATAGACTACTCCCAGATATTTGTCTTGCGTTCTTATTTGTTACGTATACTACGTTGGTTGAATAAACATTTCAAGATAACTTTCAGAGTCTTTGGATTATCCTGAACAGGGAAGATTAAATTTCTTCCCCCCTCCCAAAAAAAGTATATATAAAATACGCAAATTATTTAAGCACTGCACTTAATTGCATATGCCCTTTTATATTGCAAAAACAAAAGAAGAAAAAAGCCTTATAAATTATGCGCGGATTATGAAGGCATATTTTTTCTTATATGCAGGTAGAGAGGGGTCACATGTCTGGTGTTAATGGCTAATTTTTAAAATGCAAATTATTTCATACTTGGTTAATTACATCAATACAATTTTTTTTTAAGTGGTAGAAGAAAATAATATATAATCCGTACATCTTTTTATTTACATATTCATGTAAAATTTAGTTCCTAGCATAACTAGATCCCAAATGTGGGTTTACTTCTGACAGTAAACACATGTTCTTATGTAAAAAATAATCACTCCACTTTCAAGGTAATAGCGCATATTTCAAGTTAAAGAGGTGCTATGGCAATGAACTTTCAAAATGTTTTGCAATAAAACTGCAGTAAGTTTCTCAAATTAATCGTTTGTAAATGTAACCTCAGATCGGTATTATTAGTCAAAGGGTGTACATATGACAGGAACAATCTCAAAAACATATAGTTTTGTGAATATTCTTAAAAGTGATCTAGCTCTAGTCCAGCAGCGTAGCCAAGATTTTTTTACGGAGGGAGGGTATGAAATACACAATCGCTTTATAAAATAAACGGAATTTTAGAAGGATAAGAAAATCTGAAAGCTTTTACTGAAAAATAAAAAGGGATGCAACGGAAAATATCTCGATATACCTTCCCCGAGTATGTCCTGTCGACATGTGGTTTAAGCCTGCCGTATTTTAGTCGGAATTTATAAACCATACTTGTACTCGATGCTTATGTAATCCCGAGTAATGTACAGTGCATAAGCTGAGTCCAAGAAAAGTTTAATGCTTAAATTTTCGGAGTATTCTAAAACTGTTCATAAGAACGACAAATAATAGCAGTGACACTGTAATAAAGATACACTACTACATCATTCATAACGAATAATATGTACAAAAAATCATTTTATTGTTCATTACGAATAATGACAAAGCTTCACTTTATCACACTTCTTTGTTTTATAGGAAATTTAACATTGTGTCATTGCTTAGTATTTGAAATTTATACAATATGGAACGTTGTTATTTTGAGTCCCGATAAAATATCTCTTACAAATCAAAAGAGCCTATTCCATAACAGCAACAGATTCAGGATATTAAATAAAGGTCCCATTCGTTGGTGGTTTTAAACTTTTCCCCAGTGCAGCGATTTGAACCAACATTGTACCCCTCGATTACCAGGGTTGCTGGTTAAGTTTGCTACCAGGTGTGCTGGTTAAGTTTTTATCTTCGTAGATGGCGTTAGGCAATGTAGTGCAAATGGGTACTTACGTTTTGGTTTTTCTGTTTTCCTTTTTCTACAAAATTTACTTGAATATAAAATGCGTCTGAAGGAACATACTTTTTATTGAATTTATCAGTTAGCTCATCCAAAAAAAGCACTTGCAAGAAGTTTTAGTTCATCAATTTTTATTTAAGAAAATCGCTGCTTAAATATATGGTATTTTCTTGAAGCATACGGTGAGCACGCTCCGTCAACTTGTAAAAAAGTGTTTTTACGCTTTAAAAATGATGATTTTAATCTGAAGACAAAATAAAGTAATACGTAAAGACTTGGAGATCGAATTGCTTGATCTTCAAGTCCCTTCTATTGATCGATTCGATTGCTTGGGAGGTTTGTGTCAAACACCAACACAATTCAGAACTGGGAGTGTCAGAGGAAACAAAAATAAATTATTTGTTTATACATTTATTTGTTTATACATTTTTTTACTTTTGGAATTCTTTCTTCATTATAAAAATGTTGGAAATTAACTATTATGACTCTAGTAGAATAATTAATGATTAAATTGTTTTTAAAAAATCTGGTGTGCTAAATTTTGGCATTTATTACTATAAAACTCACTGTTTTTTATTTGATCAAGTTTGAATACTACTGCATATACGCAAAACGTAAAGGACGACAGATTTCTATAAACGGAATTACTACTTTAGCACTTCTTTGAGAAAAGAATTCTTTTAACATTAATAGTAAAAATCAAGCTTGGGATGGGGTACCCTTTTGAGTATTCAATGTCTTAAATACTGATGCACTCTTGAATATTAGAAAAATAAATTAATATTAAAGCAGTAAAAAATTGTCCCTTTACACTTAAATATTAAAGTGTAGAATAAAAAAGAGCAATGCTTTAGTGCGAAAATACCATAACAAAAGCTCATTTCAAAAAAAGGTTCTTTTCTCATTTGTTGACAAAAATAATTGAGAATCGTCAAAAACAGTGGTTCCCAACCTTTTCCTCCCTGTGAACCCTATCTAAAATCCTAAAGATACTGGCGAACCTCCTGTTTATTGACTGCGTACTGATACATTATTTTCGAGAAGCCTCTTATACGCAGTTCACAATACCCTGGGGTGATCATGCATCACAGTTTGGTAACCAATAGTCTAAATATTACATTTTCATAATAAGCGGAATATTAACCCTGTTTCTGGTATGTGCAAAAAGCGGGTGAAATAAATATATGAATAAAATGGTTCAAAGTTACTGCCCTGTACAGAGCCCAAGCTCTGCTCGTCTAGAATTGCTTTTCCGGCAGTGTTCTTTTCCGGAGCAAAATTGCGTTGAAAGAGAACGAGGGTGAGGTTTATATTATTTTACAGAGTAGGATAATTAAATAAATAAAAAACTTTTAGCAATCTTTTGGATGTAGAGATATAAAAATAATAAATAAATAAAGTATTTTTATTACCCCCTTCAAGAAAGGGAATATTCCATATCTCTGCTCAAGAATATAAGTGCATAAAATATATTTATATCAGCGGTGCTAACAAAAACTTAGCAATATTGAGTTACGCACCATAATTATTATACATGAATAACCTATGAAAGTTCATTCCACATTATTTTGGGACATGCTTCATGTATTTTAGACATCAGCCCGGATTATTGTAATAAAAATGTATCTACCCATCACACATTAAGGATGCGTGCCTTTCGTGAGTTAAACTGGATCATTTCATGTTATGTTTTGTCTATTACTTTTTCCATACGGCTGTTTAATCAAATATTCTCTCTCATTACTATGCAAAATATCAACTTTAGGTACTGAAACCCACCACTGGTCATTACAAATAGAAATGAGTTTTTGCAAGCTCGAGTCCGAGAAATATTATTTAAATAATACCACGAAATTTAAGCGAATATTAGGTAATTATTTTAGTGCTAGAATATCAGATTACATTTCATGGACGGAAATGAGTTGTGAATGAAAATGCGACAAAAACATCAGTCATTTCTCCCGTTTTTCAAGAGACCGAAATGGTCTACATTTATTAATATAAATAGATCTCATGAGTCACTAGGCATCGCTCTGAACTATCCGAAGAATTAATAAACACATTTATTTCTTCCAAAAATATCGATGCATTAATATTTTAAATCAGTTAGGAAGGAATATGTTTGATAGATGATAAAGTTCTCCTGATCCTAATCTCAAGCTCTGTAGTGAATTACAGAGCTCGAGTCCGTATCATTTTTATTATAATCAATTTCCATTTGATTATGCTTCCTCACTAACAATACGTAGCATAAACAAGTAGTATGTTGTTAAAAAAAGGAGAGAAATATATGTATACATTTGCTTGTAATACTCATGTATTTTTATAACCGACTTGTAACAAGAGGATTAATAATGTATAATATTACAAAAAAAACTAAAATTTTCATTTCGGTATTTTTTTTTTTGTCTTTTATTTCTTAATTTTGTCATGCATTTTGTTACTGTAATTTAAGAAGATTTATTAATCCATCCATTACCGTCTGCTAATACTGAAATTAATCTACTGTACCTAATCATGATGTCGTAAAGCTTAAGAATAATCAAATTATCAGCAATTGAAAACATTTTAATCTGGAACAGTGTATACTACTTACGGCACCTAAGAATGCACTAACTTCATTCCGGCCTTGTTTATTGGCTTTAACTTTCTAGTAGTGATGGGTAGTTCATGAACGAACTAGTTCATTGAACTAGTTCACTACAATGAACTAAAGAACTAAGTAGTTCAACTAAATGAACTATAATTCGTTCAAATGAACTATCTAGTTCATTGAACTATCTAGTTCATTTTGAACTACTTAGTTCATTTTGAACTATTTAGTTCGTTTTGAACTATTTAGTTCGTTTTGAACTATTTAGTTCGTTTTGAACTATTTAGTTCATTTTGAACTATTTAGTTCATTTTGAACTAGATAGCTCTAATGCTGAGCACTGGGCCCATAAATACAAAAGCACATTTTTAGAGTGATTACAGACTTTCTATTCTTTTTTCAGGCATTCCTTTAGCTAGAAGCATGCATTCTCTTTCCTGATGGGGGGGGGGGGGAAGGGGATGAGCATGAAAAAATTCATCTTTTCTCTCACCATTTAGAATATCTCTCATCATTCATCATTTCTAATTTGAGAATAAATCTTGGGGGGTGCATATGTGCCTTTGCACCCCCTCTGGGTACGCCACTGTGGTGGGCTCAGCCCCAACTCACAATTTATTAAGGAGGCTCAAGCCCCATGGACTCATAAACTCGACGCCTGTGCATTCAAGTGTTTCAAGTAACAGTAATAAATTTTTGAAACTGCAATATTTTACATCTTAAGTCTACATTATTTGAACCGTCTTTTTTTTTTTTTGTGTGTGCGTGTGTGTGTGTGGAGGGAGGGGGGTCATCTTAAGTTATCAAAAACCTCAGAACTTAATTCATTTGAAAGATTTCAGTTTGTTATAAAATTTTTCACAATACCGATAGCCTACTGATAACCTCCGACTTCCCCTAGCATATTCTTTAGATTTTACCTAGTACTACAGTGCTCCTTATGGTAATGACGATACGCACCCTCAAAATGAATTTCTGGGTAAGCCACTGCTACGTCAAAAAACACTCCGATACAAAAAAAAAAGCTCTCCTGATCCCGACAAATCAGAGAAACCATGCATCAGCCGAGCTCCGCGCGTGCTTTCCGTACCTGAAATTGATCTAAACTATTTCCAGTACGGAGACCATCGGAAATAGTTCTGTACTATTTCCGGTAATGAACTAGATAGTTCACCAAGAACTATATAGTTCATGGCGAACTATATAGTTCAACATGAACTATATAGTTCATCCCAAATTGCATAGTTCATAATGAACTATCTAGTTCATTGAACTATTTATTTTATTGAACTACTTAGTTTATTGAACTACTTAGTTTATTGAACTACTTAATTCATTGAACTACTTAGTTTATTTGAACTACTTAGTTTATTTGAACTACTTAGTTTATTTGAACTACTTAGTTCATTTGAACTACTTAGTTCATTTTGAACTACATAGTTTATTTTGAACAAGATAGTTCATTACGAACTACGTAGTTCATATAGTTCATTATTAAATCTCCATAGTTCATATGAACTATTTCGAAGAACTAGTTCACTAAAATGAATTAGATTGCCCATCACTACTTTCTAGGAAGTAAATGTTGTCTTCCTTACAGAGGCTGAAAGTCAACTCACCAATACTTAGTCAGTAAGCTTGAATATATTTCTTGGACAAGGTTGACCGGTGGACGTAAGAGAAGTATTAAAGGAGAAATACTAGATTTTTCGGTGATGCCTTTAATTTGTTGGGCATTATTAATTATAATTATTGATTTGCTGTTAGATAGAAAATAAAACAGTGATGATAGAGCATTGCATACTCTATCATTGCAAGCAAATTTTTATAAATATTTCAAAATCTAGGAAATAAAACCTCCATCATTTAGTAGGTCAGAAAACAAGGAAACACAGCTGAATTTATAACACATTGTGCACCACACTCCCACAAAAGCGGCCGTTAAACAGCGCAAAAGCTATGAATGGCTGAATTAAAATCCCATATGTCACACGCTAAGCGAAAACAAAGAATTTCCCCCTTTTTTTTTTGGAGGGGGAAAAAGAAAAATTTTGTTCCCGGCAGTTGCCAAAACTGCCGAGAAAAAGTTATGCTTTAAGTGACACAAATGCTAAGCCTAATATTTATTTTTGAAATATGAATAAAAGCATGAGCTAATAGAATGCATTGTTTCATGAAAACAGAGGATTCGACCAACGATATCTGGTAAGATTTTGTTGTGAAAAAACGGCGCTGAATAAAAATGCAGTTTCAGTGCCGCATGCAAGAAAACAGGGAATGATTTGCAGCTGCAATGCAAGACATAAAATGTCCTTCTCCCAAAGTTTTAGAAAAATTAGCCATGAGTTTTGTAGGCACTTTTTCCTTACTGCTTTTAATTCAAAAGTCAATGTTGTAACCAATGAAGAACAATAAATCATTTAAGACAGCGGTGAATTCATAAACCGTTCTTTATTGTGAAACACACTTCAATACCCAGTCACGCTCAAATGTAAATTCTGTAAGTACACATTCAAATAAAAATTTTACCAAAAAATTGAAGCAACAAGGATATGTCATAGTTAAGGTTAAAAAATATAATAATAACCTATTTTTTAAAGTTTAACATTTTTTAGATTCACTAGCGAAAATATTCCCAAATAAAACAAAAGTTTCTAAATATGAGAAAATTTATTTAAAAATCACATCAAACTAAAAAATTAGCTAAAGTAGCCTTGAATTGTAAAATCGCCGACGTCTAAAGAAATTTAACTTATTTTTCATAATTAATTTTCTATATAAATAAAACAATCTGTAAACTGTCCGTTAGTTTGTCTGTCTGTGTCTCGCGTAGCTCCGAAACGGGTGATCGTAGACCCACCAAATTTTGTACGGTAATTTTCCAAGACGTGTCCCGATACACCTCGAAGCGATTTTTTCGAAATTCGAATTATTTTAGGAGATATCGATAAAAAACGTGTCGCAAAATGATCATTTTTGTTCTCGCCATTACGCAATTGTAACCCCGCAGTGTAAAGAGCGAGGTTTGAGCATATCTAGGTTGCCATTTTTGGCAAGTTTATTAAATTATTCAGCCTCTTGAAGTAAAAATAAAAGAATAACGATTTTTTTTTTTTTTTGGATTAATTGTAAGGTTATTTTTTAATTAAATTACCGCGTACATGGGAAATCAGAGCAGGAATGAAATATTTTATACTGAAAAGAAAAATAGAATTTGGAAATTTTCCGAAAATAAATGTGCAACTTTTTAATTTGGCGAAAAAAAAAAAGAAAAAAAAAAGGTTGATGTGCGATTTTGAGAAGAGCCAAGCGCTATTTATCGTCTGCTTTTGCTACTTGAATTATGAATAATTTGTTCCTTTTTGTAGGTTTTTATTTTTGTAACCATGGGCGCCCGACACGGTAAGCATTGCACCGGGGCACCGGCTACGAAGGGCCGTCATTCGAACTCAAAAACTAAGTAGAGCATAAAAGGGGTGTATTTTTTGCATTAGCAAGGGGCGCCACTTAATCTAGGGCCGCTCCTATTTGTAACCATCTTAATTTTAAATTCCATTCAGAATCTAAGAGATTTCAGTGCCAAGGAAGCCGGTGAGGAACAGGATTTTCTCCGAACAAGATATATTTAAATGGCGAACCAACTGGTCGCCGGAGGCGGCTAGTGTAAGATAAGTTCAAGTGTAAAAACAATCTTCGATTAAACTGTTTTAATGTTAAACTGTATGCTAATAATTTTATTTACAGACCCTGCTTTTTTTACCGAATTCTCCAGTTTTTAGAAAAAAGTATCACTAAAAAAAAACTATCAATATTTTCTATCGAAAGAAAAACACAGAAATGTAGCACGATAGGGTTTTTCACACAATTAATTAAAAAACCCTGAGTGCTTTATATAATTCGAGAATTTGTACTTCGCCTTTAAAAAACGGGGAATGGGATAACTTAATTTTCACTATTTTGATTTATTATGATTGAAACAACTAACATCGCATATAAAAGGTTTTAAAAATTAATATTTATATAACTACCCTAAACATTATAAATATGGTTAAGTTAACGTTATAAAAACGTTATAAATATGGAGTATATTCATCAATAAACAATCAGGCGCGTACTACACAGCCAAAAATCAGTTTCACTTATTAAAATTTTAAAAGAGCTAAACTTTAGTAAAGGTAAAATTTTAGAAAAGGTAAGAATTTAATGAATTTTACAGCATCTTGAGACGAAATTGCATGCATACCTGTTTAAATTAAAAAATAAATATTATGTCCTGTAATATTTTGCACAGTCTAGAGCAGACGTTTATTCCGAAACAGGCCATCAGTTCGTTTAACTAAGCTGCACCAGACATTTCATTTGACTTTATTTACACTATGTAACATTTCATAGTTTGAAGGATGTTGCGTTCTTATTAAAGCACTTTTATATTTATAATTCATAGGAATAACTAAACAGCGAACTGAAATTTATTTGCCATACTGCACTGATTATAAATGCTTTCTATCATAAATATTAAAACTAGCTCTCGAAGCAATGCATATAATTTTCTCAAGTAATAAAAATGATGAGCTAATGAACCAAAACAGCAGAGTATTTATATAGCTTAATATAGATTTTTTACATTTATGAAGCTTAATATATAACTCAGATGTATAAAAACTTTAATTTTATATTTAAAAGCCGCATACCTTTTAATATAATTTTTAAAAAATAGTCTTAATTCTAACTATTTTTAATAAATAATTGTCTCCAGATTTCAAATAGCAATTTTTTTTTCAATTGCTATTAGTTTTTAAACAGCCGTGAGTATTTAATATGAAAGATATGTTGGTAATATATAAAACTGTATTACTATTCTGAAGTTCATTTTTTTTTTTTTGAACAATTACTTTAAAAAAAATTTATACATAACTGAAAAAAAGTTTAAATATTTTCTATTGGGGAGCGATTTATTTTTTAATCATTAAAAATTCTTCAAACAGCGGTCTTACAAAGTTTACATTTTTTTTTTTCAGAAGGAATTCGAAACAGTGGACAGATCGCATGATGAATTTCATTGCTACATTTGAGAACATATTGCAAAATACATAGTATTTAAACTTACACCTCTTTTCCATTTTGTTTGAAATCCATATTTGCTTACTAGTAAATATTGTTGTTCCGTCACTTGCCAGTAGCGAAATATATTTTACAGAATTGACACAGGGATAACTTAAATAGCGAATGATTGTTTTTATTCCACATAAATTGAAAACTTGAGTAAAATCGTAATAACATGGTGTACACAAACATAAGTTTAACAAGATTTATGCCTACTAAAAGTTCAACGTCCGTGAAAGTGTCAATGTTAAATCACCCACGTCTATAATGGATGTAAAATGCCCGTACTGGATAGCGAATTTGCATATTTAACGCTCACTTCATTTTGCGGAAAGCCGTGAGACCAATCGGCTTAGACCTCGCAGATGGTGGCTGAGCAACAACAGCAACGTCCGCGCTGTTTTTATTGTCAACGCCAGGCTCATTTGTACGTAGAACCGCATGAAATCCATCACCATCGGCAACGTAACTCACGTGGCGATACGTGCCAGTGGAGTCTCGGTAACCATAACTGCCTCTGACGACGCCATCTTCGTTTTTCTTTTCCTCCCTGTGCTGCATCGTTCCGAATCCATCGTCGTGGTTAAACATGAAGTTGTACGGCAGCAAGCCGCCGCTACTACCCCGTGAAGAAGGGGAACTTATGAAAAAGTCACCACCAAACGGCCGCAGAGACTGGGGATTCGGAAGTGAGATAACTGATGGAATAGCGAACAGAACGAGCAACACTTTTTCTTTTCTCATTTTTCGGGTTATGTTCGATAGGAAATCGATGTTTATTGGTATATTCTAATACTCGAAGTAATAGAAGACGATGATGATGATGTAGACACAGTATTGATTTCACAGCAGCAGTCACTCACTTCAAGAACACGTGCGTAATAATCATGGATCAAATAAACTTCAGATTCACTACTGAAGCGTCAGTCTACACTCCGCTAACTTCCGAAAAATCACCAAATAGCACGGAAAATCACATCAAACAAAGCATTTAAAAGAGGTGTTTTCTGTTATTCCTCAGATGCTATTAAAACTAACCGCAACCGGCCAAGTTTTCTGACCGTCTGCTCTGGAAATAAAGGTTAATTAATGCCAATGCTCGAACACGCGTTTCCCTAAATACATAACCAGATAAATAGAGAAGGAAAGACTAATGCAAACAGAGGAGGAAGCAACCATCACGTACTTTTCATGCTTTCATTGTAAATAAGGAAGACCTTTTTTTCTTTTCTTTTTATATCATCTGGAGGGTAATAAATGGTTTTTAACACACATTTTATGTTTATTTTGCAGGGAACTGTGACGGGGTGTGTCACATTTCATGAGTTTCGTGGTTATGATATGTTTAAGGTATTCGGTTTTACCTTCCCTTTTTTAAAAATATTTAATGGATTGTTTACACAGTATGTCAAGGAAACTGGCCTCGGAAAATAGACTGTGAAAATGTTTACATATATGCATTTAATTATACCGTACAATACGAAAAAATCCGGACAAAAGGTTTCAGAATCGTAAAAAACGATGGAAAGATCTTTTAAACAAGTATAATATGCGTTTTATAAAGGTTATCGTACATTTTGTTCCCCAACAAAGGATATGTTTTTGCACGCTAGATGTAATTTTTTTTTCCATGTCAATAGCTTTTGGTATTGCTTAGTATTAAATTTCTAAATTTTATTACAGATTTTAATAGTATAAATTTATAGATTACAGAATTTTAATTGTACAAATTTATGTATTACGTATCAAACATAACTTGGCGTATGATTGATGTTTCATCGACTTACGCACTTTATAAAGCATCCATATAGAAATTCCCTTTGCGATAAATGGAAAACAATGGGAAACTTATCATTTTTGCGAAAAAATATGCCGCGTAGTCATAAATGTTTGCACACATTGTATACTAATAAGACTAAGTTAAGGAATGCGCGATACTAAGCCGATTTATTTTATTAAATTTAAGCGCACATCATTAACGTCCATCAGATGTAACGTGAATACGCGTTCGAAGCCCTTAGAAAGTCCCACTACCAGCACATCTTTTCCGTAAGCAGATGCCCCTCAAGTAGGCTTGCCATAAAAAAAGTTAATCTATTTTCAAAATTTCGAATATCAATTTAATATAAATTTATATTTTTCTAAAGTCTATAGAAAAGTAGTACATGCTGAAAAAACTATATTAACTGCTTTATTTTTTTCTCGCGATTAATTAGGTATATCCAGATGCTGATTATGGCAGGGACAAGAGGGGCATATGCTCCATTCCCTTGATTTTGAGGGGCCCCTAAATTGCGTGAATTTAGTTTAAGGTTTTTAGTTTTTGTTTTTTCAATGTAGTAAATGCCTAATTTTTTTCATTTATAAATTTACAAGTTACAAATACTCAAAAAAATCTCCTTTTTTTTAATTCTACCTGTCTATAGAAAAAATATCAGCAGATTAACGATTTCTGCAAAAAGAAGTGATAACAAGGATGGCTGCTAGATCTTAAGCCATTTGTGCCCAGATATTTTTGAGAATTTCTTCGATTGTTGTTAATACCGCAGCAATAATAGATAAATTTCTGATGTCAACTTCTTGAACAAGGGATGATTTCCTTTAAAATCACTATGTGTAAAAATTGAAATGTCAACATCCTACTTGGTCATGTTAAAATATTTTGCGGAGTTGAGGTTCAATACTCGTGTATAAAGTGTAGTATGAATGAATGAAGTTTTCGACTGATAGCGAAAATGCCGCCCCAAAAAAGGGACACTAGGCATAAATGAGTTAGGAGATTATACGGTAAGTTGCACGGAAGTTCTTTAAGTGGCTACCTAGCGAGAATGTGGCACCAATAAATAGAAATTTGCCGATTATGATTATTAATATTATGGAAAATTCAGGCTTTTAGTTGTATTTTTTAAGTCTCCATTTTTAATAAAGCTGATTTCATAATGCTGATGTTTCATATGTTTATAATGTTCATAAACATTCTCATTTACCTAATATTAGTATATTTCATGTTGGATACATTTAATCATGACAAAGATTTATATGGGAACATTGAAAAAATTCATAAAGTATTTGTCAGACATAGTAACAACATGCAGGGGGGGGGGGGGGGGCATTCAGACTTCTGCCCCAGTCCCCGGTTTTTCATAATCGGGCCCTGGGTATATCCCCTCCTGAAATATTGTATTACGTTATACTTTCAGATATCTATTTTTCAGATTAAATATAAAGCAACTGAAAATGAGAAGTTGTTCAAAAATTTTCTACAGCAAAGCACGTAGGTATTTGCACTCGATTAGGTATTCTATAAAGATCTAACTTTACCATAGGAGCCTCTTAGATAGTGGTGCCGTAGTTAGCATATCATTCTGTCGCAGGGTTGGAATTCTTCAGGAAGAGGCATTTAAACTATCAGAACACGAGAATAACATCATGGAAATATGTTTTCGTGCTGCCATCTATATTATATTTTATGAAACAATACGCTTCAATTCGAATTAACAGTTGATTGCCTAGCACGTGAAGCAGACAGTTATTTTGGAGCAATAGTCGTTGAATTATGTATTGCATAAGTATAATGACCAATATTAAGAAGTTTTTGAAAATGTGCTGTAAAGCATCACTATATACATAATCTCGAATACTAAAGAAGCATCAAATGCACAATTATGTAAAATTCAATTTAAAATTTCTCAAAATCCAGTGCTGTGCTCACTACTTTTTTATTAGATAAAGAGTTAAAATTTTGATTTTTATTTATCTTTGACTTTTTAATATTTACTTTCATTTTTCGTACATATTCTACGATCAATTACATTAAAGATCTGATGTCAAACTTTTTCAAAGCACTCTTGGTAAAAGGGGGTGGGGGGAATCTTAGTGATTTTAATTTATTCCCCTCGTTCTCGGAAAAAAGCAAGCAAACATTCGATTTTAAACAATAGGTAATTTTAAACTGAATTTTTAGAAAACGTATAAAATGTAATAAGGATAAAAAGTAAATTTGTATTTAAGGATCAGGATTATTGGAATTATTTATTTCTAAAAACTAATTAATTCGATGACTTTTTTTAATTAAAATGTAAAAAAAAAATTATATACAGGTATTGATAAACATTGCTATAATACTAAAACTTTTAAAACTAAAAACTTTTACAGCACTTTAAAGGAAAAATTCGATAACTCAATTGAAGTCGCTTAAAATATTTTTGCCAACCCAACTGGATAATATTTTGGCCTTGGTAAGTTATTTCTAAAATATGTCGACGAACGAATTTTACAACAGTTTTAGGAATTGGCAAATCATATTTAAAATTGTTGAAATTGTTTGTGATTTCAAAACAAAATTTAACTAACAGAACCCAACTAAACCTAAAAGTAATTTTATCAGAGTAATGCTCTTTTAGGTCAAGAAAATAGACATAAACTAATGCGTAAAAAAATAATGATAATTATTATTTTTTAAAAATTCACGGGAATATTATGTATAATTTCTTTTAAGATCTTTCTTTTCTGAGCGATTTATTTAGTCATTTTTAAGTTTATTTGACTTATTATTGCTGAGCCAAAAACTTTCTACTTTATGGAATTCTCATACATAAACACAAAAATTCAAATTGGTAAATAAAAATTAAACCTTTCAAATTATAAAGTCTCATAGTAAAACAGTGCGAGTATGAACTGAAAAATTAGGTATAATAACCAATTTATGTGCACAAATAGGGCAGAAAAAAAAATTAAATATGAATCATTTTCTTATGTCAATTTAACTAAAAAGGTTAAAATATCATCACAATTATATTTATAAGATTGTTACATTATGACACGTGCCGGAAGTATTTTCGAGAAACTTACCGGTATGAAATAATTAAAACTTTGTAAAATAACACACAAAAAGGTACTTACCGATCTCTGCCATTTATCAGATCGATAAGTACATTTTATTCTTGTTATTTTACAAAGTTTTAATTATTTCATCTTTTAAACAAAAGTATCTTTAAGTGTTAAGTCACACCTGGAGAAAACCAGTTAACATTAGAAAAAGCAGACTGATAGACTCTCCTGGCTTGGTTTTCGAGAATAATCAGTACGGGTGCTGGAGTTTTACTTATCTTACAACCAGCACGCCGTCTAAACTTAATTCAGGTAACTTAGAGCAGGGACTTAAAAATAAGTACGCATTCTTAAACTAGGAAACTTTATTAACTAAGAACAGGTATATTTGCTGTCGCAGCAGCACTTGCTTATATACCACGGTTATATAGCGCGAGCACGGTTGAGTTGTCTCAGCAGATCCTGACCATCGTCACCACGCCAACGTCACCACGTCAACGTCACCACGTGCGCATTCTGCTGTGGCTTTCGCAATCGGCTGCCAGGCAGGAAATTTGCCCGACACTGCCACTGCAGTACCCCCTTCCCAGTGGGAACGTTACCGCTTCAGGTCTACTTAGTGTACCTGAAATGAACTCTGGGGCCTGATCGGGAAAGTCGTACAGGTGTTGCTGGGACAGGCAAAGCTTTTGTGCTTGATTCCTGTTTCGGCTCAGACAGCTTGCTGCTGAGCAACGGTGGCTGCTGTTCTTGCACAATATACGCTGGTTTCAACCTGTCGATAGAGACGAAAATGTCCTTGTTATCTTTTCGGACAGTAAAAACCTTTTCTGACCTGTCCAATACCGGGTACGGTCCATCATACGGTGGCTTCAGTGGAGGTTGCACAGCATCATGTCGCACGAAAACATGAGTGCAGTTATGCAAATCTTGCGGAATGAAAGTTCTACTTCGAGTACCATGGTTGCTTGTCTTAGAAGGCGAAATGGCACTCATAATCTCTTTCAGCCGACGGACGAAGTCTGCAGCGTTGACGTCGACGCTGGTGGGTGTGAAAAATTCCCCTGGCAACCGTAAAGGAACGCCATACACCAGCTCCGCAGTAGAAGCCTTGATCGACTCACGGAACGCAGCACGCAGTCCAAGCAAAGCTGTAGGAAGGACGTCCGTCCAACGATCGGCAAACCTAGGATCCGTAAGATGGGCTTGCAGAGAAGCCTTCCAGGTCCTATGCCAGTTTTCCACAAGACCATTAGACTGGGGATGATAGGCGGTGGTATGAATGTGTTTTGCACCCAATAATTGTGTAAATGAGTGGAATAGGCGGGACTCAAACTGTCTTCCCTGATCGGAAGTAACCCTACTGGGTACACCGAAACGAGCAATCCAGTGTGTGTAAAAATTCCTAGCCACTGTCTCAGCGGAAATATCGGAAACTGGACAAGCTTCAACCCAACGAGTGTACCTATCAATCATTGTTACACAATATGTATAACCACGAGAAGGCGGAAGTGGGCCGACCAGATCGATGTGCACATGGTCAAATCTCCTGTCGGGTACTTCGATTTTACCCGCGGGGCTAGTAATGTGTTTGTGGATTTTAGCTCTCTGACAGGGTATACAAGCACGCGTCCACCGCGTTACATCCGCTTTAATGGTATTCCAGACAAATCGTGCTGTTACTAATTTAATGGATGCTCTGACACCAGGGTGTGCCAGGTTGTGAAGCATCTCAAAAGCAGTTTGCCTGCATTGAGAAGGGATGTAAGGGCGCGCAGTTTTGCCCGATACATCGCACATTAACTGAATATCAGAGTCTGGTAGGGTAATTTTTTTTAGATTTAACCCAGTCTCTGAATTTAGCAAGTTTCGCAATTGAGTATCAGTTTCCTGTGCCCTTGCAATTTCAGCGTAGTTCAAAACGCTAGGCATTTGGATCGCCTCGATTCTAGGCAGCATATCAGCGGGTGTGTTCTCTAACCCCTTTACGTACTGTATGTCAGTACTAAACTGTCCAATTAGGTCTAAATGTCTCAATTGACGGGGCGTGCATTTGTCTGGTTTCTGCCTAAATGCAAATGTTAGAGGCCTGTGATCCGTGAAAATCACAAAATGGCGACCTTCTAACATGTGTTTAAAATGTTTTATGGCAGAATAGATCGCATAAAGCTCTCGATCAAAAGTGGACCATTTTTGTTGAGCTGGGGAGAGTTTTGCTGAGAAGAATGCAAGGGGCTCGCATTCAAGAGCATTTGACCCTTTTTTGTACTGGTTCAGGGTTGCGCCCACTGCTACGTCGCTTGCGTCACAAAAAAGCAGTAATTGGGCCTCGGGGTCGGGATGTGCCAGCAGGGCAGCATTAGCCAACTGTTGTTTGCAGTGCTCGAATGTTGCTATTTGTGTCTCGTTCCACTCAAGTGCGGTGGATTTTTTGTTTTTAACACCTTTAAGCATTTCATTTAGCGGAGCCTGCATGTGTGCGGCCTGCTTTACGCTACGCCTATAATAATTAAGTAAACCCAAGAAACGTTGGAGTTGCTTTACAGTTTGCGGCAACGGACAATCCAGAATAGGTTTGACTTTGTCGGGAAGGGGTCTAATACCACTTTTATTCACCAGATATCCGAGAAAAGGGAGTTCAGGAACTCCGAAAACGCACTTATCTAAATTTATACGAATTCCGTAGTTCGTCAAGCGCTCAAATACCTTTTCGAGGTGCAGTTTGTGTTCCACCTCGGAACTACTTGCTATTAGGATATCGTCCAAATATGCGAATGTGAAATCGAGACCTCGCAAGACTTCGTCTATAAACCTCTGGAAAGTTTGTGCCGCATTAGCCAAACCGAAAGGTGTAAATAAAAATTCATACATCCCGAAGGGTGTAGTGATTGCTGTCTTGTGTACGTCGTCTGGGTGGACGGGAATTTGATGATAGGCCCTCACTAAGTCAATTTTTGAAAAAAAATTTTTATTATGTAGCTGACTTGAGAAATCTTGAATATGTGGCAGCGGGTACCTGTCTGGTACAGTGATTCTGTTAAGAGCTCTATAATCTCCTGTTGGGCGGAATTCTGTACCTGATGCTTTGGGTACTAAATGTAGTGGGCAAGACCAGTTTGACGTACTAGGTCTGCATATACCCTGTTCCAACATGTATTCGAACTCTTTTTTTGCGATTTTTAATTTTAAAGGGTGTAACCTTCGCGGCTTAGCAAAAACAGGTTGCCCGTTTGTAATAATTCTGTGAACTGTATTATGTTTAATAACCCTCTTGGAAAGGTATGGGCGAATCATCTCATTGTACTTTTCTAGGATTTCTCTGTATGAAGAGTTACTAGCAATTAAAGTTACACGAGATTTATCAGTCACGGGTTTACCTGTAGTAGTCAAGTTGGTGAGGCTATCACGAAGACGAGCATGCTTTAAGTCTATCAGCAAGCCAAAGTGCTTAAGAAAATCAGCACCTATGATTGGTTTGGTTACATCGGCAATTACAAAATGCCATGAAAACTTTCTGCGAAAGCTCAAACTTAAAGTGAGCAATTTGACCCCGTACGTTTTGATCGGAGATCCACTAGCCGAATACAAGGTAATATTGCCAGTGGCATTTCTCAACGACGAAAAACTCGATCGTGGCACGACACAAACATCACTACCACTGTCAACTAGGTATGTTAAGTTTGTCATAGGGTCGAACACAAAGAGGCGGCTTTTGTTGCTGACTTTGAAATCGCATTGCGCCATATAATGCGATTTCACTGCTCGTTTCCCGATTTTTTAAATGAACAAGGGGATTTGCAACGTTTAGCCGCGCTGCCGAACTTAAAGTGATACCAGCACCTATCACGGAATTTCTGTCGGCTGTTTGAGTGTTGTCTACGGGAAGGGCTCCTATGCTGAGGACTGTATCTGTGGCGGGGTCGCGAAAGGCGTTCGACTTTCTTGGTTAATTCAGAGATTTGGGTTTGTAGCTGACTAATTTCAGGGGAAACAGTTGCCTTATCAGTTTGCAGTAAGCCGACAGTGCCTGCAGTGGTTTCATGGATTTTGTCCGCCATTATGGCTAATTTCTCCAAAGTATCGTCAGAGATGGACAAAATTGTCTGCATTTGTAATGGTAGACGTTGTAACCACAGAGTTTTAAGACATTTGTCATCAAAACCTGTGCCTCCCAATTGTCTCATTCGCCGGAGTAACTGAGACGGCTTATCGTCCCCGAAAACCAGCTCTGAAAGTAACGTTTTTAGTCGACGTTGTTCGGAGTCTGAAAAGTCCGTTATTAACCTTTTTTTAAGTGTTTCGTATTTATCACCCTCCGGTGGTTGTAAAACTATGTCGCTAACATATGACAGCATATCTGAATTTAATGCCGATACAATTGAGTAGTACTTGGTATTATCTTGTGTAATACCCGAAACAATAAACTGTGCCTCAATGTTTGCGAACCATAATTCTGGGTGTTTTTCCCAAAAGGGAGGTAGTTTTAAGCCGACCTTATGTGTTTCAGCCACCGCCTGTTCCCCGTCACCTGGCATAGTAGGAAAATTTTGAAATTCAGCTCACCTTCTAAACTTGATCAAACAGCAGGCCGAACCTTTACTAAAAGATGACAGTCCCCGGTAGTTAGCAGAAATAAACCTCCAGAACATCAGCAGCATTCACCTTGAGAGTTTTCAGCACGTGGCACTTAGTAGTTTTTGCCAATGTAAATTGCTTCAAAATGTACGACTGGGACTCACTATTTCATTCATCCGACAAACACAGACGTACAGCCAGTTCGGCGCTTTTCAAGGAACTTGTAGAAACTTTGTATCACGTCCGGGTCACCACTACGGGTGCTGGAGTTTTACTTATCTTACAACCAGCACGCCGTCTAAACTTAATTCAGGTAACTTAGAGCAGGGACTTAAAAATAAGTACGCATTCTTAAACTAGGAAACTTTATTAACTAAGAACAGGTATATTTGCTGTGGCAGCAGCACTTGCTTATATACCACGGTTATATAGCGCGAGCACGGTTGTGTTGTCTCAGCAGATCCTGACCATCGTCACCACGCCAACGTCACCACGTGCGCATTCTGCTGTGGCTTTCGCAATCGGCGGCCAGGCAGGAAATTTGCCCGACACTGCCACCGCATCAGCATTAAATACCCTTCCAGCCTCGAGAAAGGCGCACTATATAGAAAGCTTAAGCAAACTCATGCTTTGGTTTCTTTCTCCTTCCTAAGAAATCACACAAACAAATTTTTATTCTCAACAAATTATTCGACTATTGTGTCCAAAACTCTCTCGACCCTCATTTTGTGATCAGAGAATAAAACAAAACATCTCATTGGGTGGTGATGAAGGTAGAGATATAAAAATGATATTTCTTCTGGTATTTATTAAAGAAAGAAGAGCTGGTTTTAAACCTTCACCAAAAAATTCTTTTTGAGCTTCACAGAATTTTCTATGTACTTTAACCGAAATTTTTCTTTGATTGCGTGGAATTTCTTTATGTGCAATGAAACCTTTTGTTGATATAACCAAATATTTTATTATTCAACAACAGTGTTCGGTTCAAAGAGGTGCTAACCAAATTTTCGTTGAATAATTATTTTAAAAATGTGTAATTGCTAAACACACAAACAGAAGAGTTGATTCAAAAGGTATTCTGAAGCACAACGCTAATGCCAGGCTGAAAGGTCATAACCCCACTGTATGCCTGGAGTAAACAGCTCTTATTAAAATTCGTAACTACTGCAATGGAA
Organism: Cheiracanthium punctorium; assembly: GCA_038373885.1. Classification (NCBI taxonomy): domain Eukaryota; kingdom Metazoa; phylum Arthropoda; class Arachnida; order Araneae; family Cheiracanthiidae; genus Cheiracanthium; species Cheiracanthium punctorium. Next base: position 320,235 of record JAWZYV010016268.1, read on the forward strand.
AAATATGCCTGAAAGTCTCAGCTCTGTGAGATCAACACACTTATTTTAAATAATTTCATTGAGGTTTTCTAAGTAATTGCATAAGTGTAAAACTCCAAAACCTTTTACAAACACCAGAGAACACTGTCCATAAACCTGCACAACTAATTACACTCATAGCGCAAGTTATTAAACACATCCAGAACAAATATTTAAATGTGCGTACCATGAAAACATTCTCCACTACCCATTCAATATATTTGTTCGTTACAATCTTCCAGACAAATTTTACGGCGCTGTAAATCGTAAGTTCGATATAGCGCAAACAAAAAGAAAAACCGTGCAGCTTTTTCTGCGCCCAAATTAACAATTATGACCCCCAATATCTTAGCTAATCAACAGCTCCGGAATAAGTAATGCTTAAAGGGACGAGAGGAAAGTAATATCTTTGGAAATAAGGAATGGTTCTCGCTTTCTTGCAAGCTTCAAGATGTATTAGCCCGGGAAAGAAATGGGGAATTATAGCTTGTCGTTAGGAGCTATTGATTCGGTGCGTGAAAAAAGTAACCATGCCACGAAAAAATTACTTCGACATGCATATTGAAAACACGATATACTTTTTCTTCTAATATTAGTGGCATTTGTTGTGGATGTTCATTGAAATAATTGCATCTCATTTACCTTTTGAACATAAGAAAGGGTTATATTTTTCCACAAAAGAAATGGTTTCATGGATGGGAATTTGTACATCAATACCTCGTACTGTAAGGCAGAAAAGGATAAAAATCCTTGCACATGATCTTAAAGTAGGCTTATATGCAAACGAGAGCAATATCGGTCGAAATACGATAATTGTCATAACTCTACTGCTTTATCTAATAACACTGGTCGACAAGGTTTTATTCCCAAGAAATCTGAATAGTTAATCTAGTGCATTTTTTTATCCTGAATTCAGATATGTAGTTATAATTTTCCCATCAGGCATAGTTTTTCAGTGAAAACTGCTTTTCAAAATCTGATTATAGCGTTTTCGTTGACCTGTCATAGCAATCATTACCTCATATGTAGCTATTTTACCCAAGCTGTATTTAAGGAAATTATTTGTAATATAATGCTGAAGCACCATAAAAATAGACTGGGCAGGTCCATTGATGTTTGGTCATGCTCAGACCATTTTGATGTGTCAGTATTGAGCTGAATCAAACTCAAAATGATTCAGATGAAAATCAAAAGTGATCCTACATATGAAGCCAGTAGCTATTCATCAGAACCATACTTTCCCAATCAGCAAGATCTTAATGACCTGATTCGGGATTTAAATCTGTCAAAACAGCAAGCTGAATATTAACTTCCAGACTCAAAGGGTGGAATCTACTCCAAAAAAGTGTAAGACTGCTACTCTGAAGAATTGTGTTTTGTAATGATATTTGTTCAGTCATAGAAATTCTAGAGCATCAACACCGGTCAGATGAGTGGCGATTGTTCATAGACTCCTCTAAAGTTAGTTTGAAGGCTGTTCTGCTACATATTGGCAATCAATTTCCATCAATACTTGTAGCGCATGCCTGATTTGAAAGAAATATATGAAAATATGAAACTAGTTTTAGAGAAAATACAATATGAAAAATATGAATGGAATATCTGTGGTGATTTAAAGGTCATTGCTTTATTGCTTGGTTTGCAACTTGGGTTCACCAAATTTTGCTGTTTTTTGTGCGAATGGGACAGCAGAGATAAGAAGTCTCACTTAGAAAATCATGACCCAAAAGTGAATCTCTTATCCAGGAAAATGTGTCATATGTCCCTTTAGGGAATCTTGAAAAAATATTTTTTTCCTCCATTGCATATTAAGTTAGGAGTAATGAAAAATTTCGCCAAAGTTATCGATAACTTTCTGGGGGTTTCTTGTTCTTGAAATCCTCCAAAGTCAGTGATGCTAAACTGATAGAAGGAATTTTTATAGGACCACAAATCCGGTCATTAATAGCTGATGAACATTTCAAAGGACTTTTAAATCCACTGGAGAAAGCAGCCTGGCAGTCTTTCAAAAGTTTATGCTGCAACTTTCTTGAAAACCATAAAGCAGAAAACTATTATGACATTGTGGCTGATCTTATGCATTCTTATAAAGCTATCGGGTGCAACATGTCTTTAAAAATTTACTTATTGGACTCTCACTTGGACTTCTTCCCCGAAAATCTTGGAGCTGTGAGAAATGAACACCGTGAGCATTTCCATCAGCAAATTTCTACAATGGAGAAGAGGTATCAAGGCAAGTGTTGTTCCATTATTCTGTATGACTACTGTTGGACCAAGAAGAGAGACATTCCAGATGCAGAATATGCCCGAAAATCACTATCTACCACTTTCTAGGTCGGTCAGAATGAGTAGTTATAATTTTGAGTTATGTAGCTAGTTACAGATTTTTTAGAATATTATAAAAAATTCAAATGAATATCACACAAAACTCCTGCCCGATGGGGAAAAACTGAAATGATATTTGAATTCCGCTCGAAAAATACTTTTATAATCTGTTGTTTTGATTCTTGTGAAAGAAAAAAAGTTCATTTTTGTAGACCAGTGTAAGAGGTGCGGCCACCTCGTATAGCGCAACCACCACTTCGCAAACTACCACGACAGTGCAACCAGCCACCTCGATTATAAAAACATTTTTAACGCTTGAAGGTTACCTGGAGGGTGTTGTCGAAGTGTAATGGCTCTTCCTCGAGTATTCCAAAAGTTCTCTGTGGGATTACGGTCTGGAGATCTCGCTGGCCTACACCATACTGTGAATACCGCCCTCTTTTTCAAGATAACCATAGACTTTGGAGCCACTGTGTACTAATATAAATAATAAACTTGTACGATGGAGAAAACTTTTCGTCTTATATATATGAGATATTTCCCTTTATAATTACGTTCTTTTAACGCTTTTAGTTTTAAATCGACAGCGTGAAATTCTTTAAAACATTGCTATTAGCATTCATTATGTGCACTCTGTATATATTTTAACTATATTCAATGTCCGCTTCCAATGATGCTATATGCTTTTTTTAAACTGCTTTATTTAATTCACAGTATACAGCACCGTAAAAAAAAGGACCCCCCGTGCACTTTATCCGGCTGTCGTTCGTCACACAGCAAAGTTATACAAAGATTTCACGATATGTGAAGCCCGACAAGTCGAATATTCAGCTGTGTCGAAGTTTTCACGCAGTCCCAATTCGATCCAATACCAATTTAAGATTATTAGATAAGTTGAACTTACGATCGAACTTAAGTCGAAGTTTTTTTGTCGGTGCCCAGGAATTCGACCTATCGCAAAATCACGGTGTATACCAATCATTTAGGAATAACGTACACTTTAGCTCGTTAGACATAAAATTTGCACAAAAGGCCATCTTCATATTGAACTAAGCATCAACTTTAATTTTTAAATTTCAATACCTAATTTTTACTGCGTATTTAAAAAAAATACCTAATTTTAACCACAGATACCTATTTTCAATGCATTTGAGCTAAAAATTAATGTGTTATTTGCTTCCGACATTTCCTTCCCCCTTTGTTAGAATATTTTTGTATGTTATTCATGTCTCATTATTATTGATATTAAGAAGCTGATTTTTATTTTTATCCCTTCAATTAGAGCTAAACGACCCAAATATAACTTCCTTTCAATAAAATATTAATAGGAATTATGAACTATTAAATTAATATTTGAAAAAATATTAATAGCGACCTAGTCAAATTTCGACGGAAATAGATGCAAAAAATAATTTTACATGGCTGTGCAAAATTAAAAATTTTTAAATTCAGTTGTTGATTTTATATTAAAATATCTTTTTTCACTAGTAATTTTGCCGTATATTAATTTATAAAGTGTTAATTTTTCGAAAGTTATCTTTAAAATGCATATTTATATACTGGGTCTAATTAAACTTCCCCTACAAACAGCATTCTGCAGCTGTAACCGGTGAGCGGATTGCTACCATATTATGGATATAGACTGTACACGAGATGCACTGAAGGGAATTTTTTGAATGTTTAGTTTAAAAAATCTCCTCTAGATGGCGCTTTGCATGGTCAAATCAGCTCAAATATTACCCAAATGAGTGAATAAATGCCCAAAAAACTATTGGATAAATGATGTAATTGTTTGTATATTTCGAATTAAACATTTCCATCATTAAATGTGCCGTTTTTTATGCAGAACGCAGCCCAGCGGACTTTTTAAAACCTATTTTCGAAATTCCTTGCACGCATATCATGTATAGCCACTATAGCAATTTTGGTTACAATCCGTTTGCCCGTTTTAGCTATAGACCACTGTTCATGGGGGAAGTTTATTTATAGTCATTCTGTGTATAAAGTAAATTGAATTTATTTTGCACAAAAATAGTATAAATGTTAGAGAGCTTAAAATTGGCAATTTTTTTAGCAAATAAATTACGGGTTTTTAAAGTTTGATAATACTTTAGTCATGTTAATTTCGTTTCGTAGATTATTTCTTTTCTTCAGAAAATAACGCAAGCGGCACTTTTTTTGCATGGTTATTACATGAAAATTATCTATACATATATTCCTATTTTATATGAAATAATTTTTCACTGCTAAGTAACGCTCATCGCTCGTATTTGTCTGGTGAGCAGAGAATAGCCTCTCACTCCAAGCAATATTTCTGGCAACATTTCACTTATCTAAGAAAACCTTCAAAATACTCAATAACCATTTCAAAATAAATTCGAAAGTGTTTATGTGCATGTGAGAAAGATTTACAAGAAGAGTGAGCCCATTTAAAGAAATACACTTTGATTATTTAAAGATGAATAATGGCTTACTTATAGTAAGCTATATTAAGATGAAAGAGCTTAATCCATTAATAAAACTCTAAAATATCCAATAGTTGTCAGCACAGTTTAACAACAATATTTAATTTTGTAACATTTGGTTATTGATTTTGATACTATTATTAGAATATGGCAAGCGTAATTCGTTTGTTTGATTGTCTAAGGCAAAGCCTACTCGATTCTCCCTGTTTGATGGGGTATGCCTTAGGCGGAGGACTTTTTAAGGCGCTTCAATGCATATTCACGCTATATCTTATGGAAACTGCCCAAAACTCTAGACCATTAGATTGACAGCCGTGCGATAGAACAGAACTTTAGACCTTCACACTTTAGCATCTACCATGATCTATGTCTTATTCAGTTGGCCATGGTAGGTGCCTACAACAAGCCTAAGTGCCAATTGATTAGAACCCCGTGAGATAAAATATAAAAATAAAATTTCTTTAATTGTAAATAAACCATAAGTAACGTACTCTTTTACGTTAAGTAAACTGAAGTTCCTGTGTTCGGTTCGTGCTGAAACTAACAACTTATGCAAATCATTAAAATCGTTATTTTAAACATAAAATTTCTCCAATTTTTTTTCCTCTCTAAAGTTAGCTGAAAAAGGAAATTTGTTTATTATACAGTTCACTATAACGCATTGTCTTAATCGGTTTGAATATTCAATTTTAAACTGACGATTTGAAATTAGACGGAAAGATAAAAATAAATAAGCAAGATAAATATAAATAAGCAAGAAAAGAATTTCGAGTGGAACGGTGTAATTTGAATGAACTTCGAATGTGGTTAACGGGAACCAATTAACATGCATTACAATCAGAAAATTCAAGGAATTTCTTTTATTGAGTTTAAAGAGATAGAAAGAGAGTACAAAGGTCACCCTAGTAGCACAATTAGTCCAAAAGACGTTTAAAACACGTTTTTTAACGTCAAAAAAACGTGTTTCCAACGTAATTTAAACGTTTTTTGAACTAGTTGTGCTACTAGGGTCAAGAATCAACCCAAGTTAAACGAGCGCATAAAGAGAAAATTTGGAAACATGCTTTATACGGAATGCCTGTCTTCCGCCAGTAATTAATGTATTAATGTCCTTTTTAACACGCTTTTATTAGCTTCACTTGTATGTATGTTTGTATGTTTGTAACCGTCTCCTTTGAACTCGATTTTGATCCACTTTAAAATGTCAGATTTAATTTGAACTTTGTAGACATATCAAGGATCGCTGACAATACAATAATTTGATAAGTTTATACCATTATCCTGATTTTAACATGCTTTTATTTGCTTCACCTGTATGTATGTTTGTATGTTTGTAACCGACTCCTTTGAACTCGATTTTGACCCACTTTAAACGGTCAGATTTAATTTAAACTTTGTAGACATATCAAGGATCGATGACAATACAATAATTTGATAAGTTTATCCCATTATCCTTATTAGGATCGTCAGGATTAGTCATTTTCTTAGAGATCCTTTGCGTGAGAGCGAGAGAGATGGAGCAAGCGCGCGGTCTACGCATGCGTACCATTTCGGCATCCGGCTCAACACAATGGATTACAACCTCTCTCGCTATTGGTAACTGTATTCAGTGGTATGTTTGGATAGTTACGTTGTTGAAATCCAGATAGCAAATCTAAAAATTTTACATGGATTTTTTACATGGATGTTTGTGTTTGTAGTAGTCGTTATGGAACTTGTTTGTTGATTAGAGACCTATTTTGCCTTTTTAGTGAGGAAGGTAGCATTTAACTGCAGGTTAATTAATACTTTGGTGCACAGCAGGGGCGTAGCCAGCGGGTGTTTGAGGGGGCTGCGGACCATTTACTTAGCTTACAATTCGATATTTAGTTTACAATTGAACTTCAGCTTTAAATTTGATACCCAGCCCACCTCGAAATAAAATCCTGGCTACGCCACTGGTGCACAGTGAAAATAAATTATCCCACAGTTCGTACTTACCAACTTAGTGTTCCTTAGTGTCTTATGAGAGATATCGAAAATTAAAAATATATATAAATTTTAAATAAATACAGTTTACAAAACAAAAAAAAAAACGCTTTAGTGATAAATTGAATTAACTAAAAAGTGAAAAATAATTCTTAATATAGAAATAAATTAATGAACTAAAATTAGTATTATTGTGAAAAAAGCGTGGTGTGCTCCATATCTCAGTTCTTGAGAATATTCGATCGGTACGATTAGTAAAAAAAAATGATACAAAAAATATAGCTCAAAGCGCCCCACACTTTTTTCACAATAATATTTTTCGTTCATTAATTTATTTCTATATTAAGAATTGTTTTTCACTTTTTAGTTAGTTGAATTTATCACTAAAGCGTGTTTTTTAGTTTTTTAAACTATATTTAGAAGCAAAATGGACAAAAGCATTTAAACATTTTTTAAAGAACTTCGTCACTGGATATTAAAAGCTTATAGTGCACACCGTGAGATAAAATAAAGTGTAAACGGTTTATTTTTATACATTCACCCAAGTTTTATTACATTAATTTTGATCACTGATATACATAAGGCGGGAAGGGGGGGGGGTGCTTAAAGGGACTGGACACCCCACCCCCTCCCTCAGTCTACGCACCAACGCTACTCTATAGTAGCCTTTTACATGCCAGTGTTCCCAACTGGGAACATTGAATTAAAAATTTCATCAATATTGACTTGAAAAAATTAGCAGATCAAATTAAGAGATGACTTTATTTTCGAAATAGAAATTGCATTTCCATCATTATTGGGAAACTGGATAAAAAATAATGAAAATAGCCATTTTCATAATTTTTTTACAGATCTATCTTGATACATCCTCTCCCCTTCAAACTTAATTCATATCTTTACTTAAATTTAAAAACTTTTTTTAAATATTTCACAAATTATTTGAACTACCCATCAGTATATTCAGGTTTTGAAACCGATGTTAAGGTACAGTCAGAAATGGCCTGTGCTGCCAAATGGGAACACAATGAAAATTGCATACAATATTTTTCTTGATTTAAATGACTAGTTATTAACTAACGCATTAGAAGACAATATGCAAAATAAAAGGGTAAAATTAAAAAAAAATTATATTAATTTTGTAAATTGTACAATTCAGTGCGTAACAGGCATAATTTGGTATTAAGAATTTAAAAATTTTTATGCTACTGAAATTTTTTACCCGATATTTATAGTAAAATTTACAGTCAATCAAGTTTTATAGTAAGAATCGACGCTTACCTTAGTTGGACCCCTCCCATGAGAAAACGATAGGTACGCCTTTGTCTTGGATTATCAACATCTTAACGTTTCATGTGGTTTGGATAAAAATACGTAAAATTCTTTTACCTCAACGGTAAGTTAACAGTACAAGGCTCAATTTGTTTTCTGTGTATGAAATAAATATATGTTAGTGATTATTATTTGGGGTGTTAGTGATTATTATTTGGGGGAAAAGAGTTTTAAAAATAATAACCTAACATTTTACTAGAAAATCACTTTTTTATTTCAGTTTTGCATGTGGTGTACTGGGCCTTAGCTATACTTTTTTGGTATTTATTTTGAAATTTTAGTATTCAAATCATTTCTTGATAGGACGAGCTCCAACACACAGTGATTTTTTCCGGGTCAAAACTCTTTGCTAACTATTTTTTTTTTGTTGTTGTTAATTTTCTAAAATAAACAAAACTACATTCGAAAGAGTACTGGTTAAATTTAAATCAGTTTCGGCTATAATATGAACAGTAAGTACATCTACACGCAACAGCCTGAATTATATCGCTGCTATCTCTATGTATAAATACTCTTAAAAACAGACAGATGTCTATACTATAGTATTTTATAGACGTAGAGGAATAATTAAAGTGGTTGTTCCACATATGGTACCAGGTGCCTTGTAGGGTTAAATCAATGACGTGTGGAAAAGGGGAGGGACGCTAGGGTTTTAAAGTTTAACCGCCCAGGCCACGTTTAACCTGCACGCTTCCATCGTTGGAGCCAAGCGTTCAAACAACGTTATCTCGTACCAATGGAAAATGAAAGAAACCAATAATGCTAGGCATATAAATAAATTCTGCAGTTGCATCGTTGCAATGATGGTTGCGAATATACTAAATGTGGATTTCAATCCACTTATTTGAATCCCTCCCGTACTATGAAAAAAATTCCGTGTACGTAGGGAATGCAATCCCGCACGGTTTTTCGCCTTGCGGGATTTCGGGATTGAGATTTATTGATCTCGCGGGATTGACATTTCATTTAACTTGGACTTCATTTCAATAGAGAAAAGAAGGAAAAAGTAAGATTTCAAGCACTATGAAGTTTCAATTTAATAATAATAATTAATCTTATGAGATAATTAATACAATAACTTACAGAAATATGAAAATTATAATCATGATATTCAGAATAATTTACAAGTTATGTCATGTTAGTTGCTAAAAATGAGGAATTTCCAGGAATGTAAAACGTATAGATACATTCACAACATTTTATGATTAATTCGTAATTGTTCGCTAAGAGATAAATTAGTATCAAATATTTCAATTCATTTGGAGATTGGGAAGTTTGCGAAAAATTTAGATTACGATGGTTAGATTTAGTTGTTCGATCCAAACTCCCATTTTAAGCTAATTTAAAAAAAATAAAACTTTAAATTAAAATTTGTAATTATTGATTCCTTTATTATTAGATAAAAGACATAAATATGCAAAAAATTTCGGTCTATTGATTGGGAAAGCAGCGTGAAATTGTAATAAAAAATAATTTATTTCTGTGTCAATCCCGCGGGATTAGGATCCTAATCCCGCAAAATTGTGTGCGGCATCCCGCAAGATCCCGTTCCCGCGGGATCGGGATTGCATTCCCTACGTGTACGCTACTGATTTCAGTTTTCCAGTAGAACTGTAATTGGGGTAGTTGTTCGTTCGTTATTAAAAAGTTTCCAGTTAACAAAATATGTAATTACATCAACAGGGAAACTGGAATTCAATAAATATAATATTACGTCTCAAAATTAAAAGAATTATTTAATGCTATTTATTAAATCTTAAGCTTTTACAATTTGCTGTAAAAATATCTTAACTTTGTAACCCTTTAACCTTTACAGACCCCCACCCCCACCCTCTTAACCTTTTACAGACCGCATTGAGATCCAGGCGTATTTTAAATTAGTTTTATGCATATTTTGTCTTCTAATGTGTTAATTCAAGGATATTAGACATTTAAATGGGAGAAAAAAATTATACGATTTTCACTGCGTTTCCAATTGGGAGTATGAGTCATTCCTGACTACAATTTACATTGGTTTCAAAAACTGAATATACTGATGGCAGGGGCGTAGCCAGAAATTTTTCATGGGGGGGGGGTTACGACTACTGCAACTCACATATATGCATCCATGTGTGCGATAAGGGAGTGGAGCATATACGTTTTGTATGGCAAAAAATTCCTCATGGGGGGTTATGACCCCCCTAACCCCCCCTTGGCTACGCCCCTGACTGATGGGTAGTTTAAATAATAGGTGAAATATTAAGAATTAATAAAATATTTAACTTTAAATTTAAGTAAAGATATGAATTAAATATGAAGGGAGGGGTGTATCAAGATAGCTCAGTAAAAGTTTATGAAAATGGCTATTTTCATGATTTTTTTTTTTTTTTTTCAGTTTCTCAATAATGAAAGAAATGCAACTTTTATTTCCATTAACTTTATCTGCTAATTTTTTTAAAGTCAATATTGTTAAAATTTCATTTTTGAATAAATTTTTAATTCGATATTCCCAATTGGGGACATTGGCCTGTAAAAGGTTAATTGCACATAAGTTTAATAAATTGATAACTATTGTACTTTGATCAAAGTGAATTGTACAGTTGCAACTGATAACCTAGCGTGCTGCACGCAAATGAATAGCGTGATTCATAAATCAAGAGTGTTCATTGATTTATGATTCTTCCCAAACAAACCGAGAGGGTTTGTTTGGGAAGTATGAGTATAGAATATTCCATGACCTTTCACGATCAGGTGTACTGAACTCTGGAGAGTATTTCAGTCTGAATAAACGTTTCTGATTTGAAATTCCCAGTAAATTGTGCTTTTAAGGGTCTGATAAAAGAAATGCCATTAATGTAAATACATACGTATCCAATCGCTGAGACATTGGCAAAGCTCACCCACGTTTAATTTCGAAAAGCGCATGTGGAAACATTTATAAAATACCACATTATCATTTTTTTTAAATTAACAGAGTATTGATTTTGAAAATTTGTATATTTTAGTTTTATTTAATTTTTTTAATTGCTAGTTAAACTTTTACAGGCCAATATTTCCAATTTGGACCATCCAATTAAATTTTATCAATATTGGCTGGATAAAATTAGCAGATATAGTCAAAAGATAACTTGATTTTTTGAAATAGAATTTTAATTTCTATCATTTGTGGGAAACATAAAAATTCATTAAAATAGCCATTTTCAAAAATTTTTACGGAGCTATCTTGATACACACACCACTCCCCCTTCAAACTTAATAATATCTTTACTTGAATTTAAAAATAAATATTTTATTTATGCTTAATATCTCACTTACTATTTGAACTACCCATAAAAGTATAGTAAAAGTATAGCCCCTAAAAGTATATTCAAAAATGACCAATGTTCCCAATTGGGAACACAGTGAAAATTGGTTTTTTTCCCATTTAAATGACTAAAATTTCATTTAACTAACGCAGTGGAAGGTAAACTATGCAAAAAACTAATTTAAAATATACTTCGATCTGTATTTGGTCTGTAAAAGTTTAATAAAAAATATTTTTCCCATCGCAGTATGTTCATGCAGATGTGTCATGTTTTGGGTAACTTGAAATTCTAAGTTTTAATACTGTCAGTTTTTATGCCTGTCCCTTTTTATATTATTAACCACTTTTTTAAAAAATAAAATTATAAATTGTAATATACATTTATGGTATATTTAGTGATATTAGCTATACATGAAAGTTTTAACTAAAAATAGCCTTTTAGAAATCCGGTTTTTCCAAATAAAAAACGTGTCAAAGCGGTGTTTCCAATTACAACGGGCGATTTTAGCTGTGTTTTATAGTCTCTTATTTCGCTAAAAGAGTATATAAATAATCTGTATAACTTTGCAAGTAATAAATTTGAACAAGAAATGCTGCCTAAAAAAAATCTCTGCGGCTTTTCATTAAAATTTACCCTGCGTAACACCGCATAGTAACTTAAAAAGGAATCATGTTTTAATTTTTCTTGGAGTAATTTTGCGTATTTTTATTTTCCCGTAAAAAAAAGAAATCTTTATTTTATCCATTAGGATTCCATATAAAAAGGAAGATTATCCATTCCAGGATTTCTAAGGGAATACCAAAGTAAGAAGACCATCACATTAGCCTCACAAATGAAAGAGCATACTATTACTGTGAAAAAATTATATGCTACTCATTAAATTATGCATTTATGCATATTTGAAAGATTATATATATATATATATATTATATATATATTTCTAATTTTAAACTATATTTCATTCATTAATTAAATTTATTTAACTTCTCTGGTGCGTCTATCCATGTTGTTCCGACTAGATTTTAAGTTCTACATGCTATAAAAAGTGTTTAAAAAATGACCTTTTCATATCAAAAGATATGTGTGCATGATATTTTTAGTTAACAGAAAATTTTACTTCAACGTACATAATATAGACATTAATTACCGAGGGAAAATTTAATTAAAGCCGTAATTTATGCAGATTTCATAACAGGATTTCATTTAGGATATTCAATTTAATAAACGTGTTACCCACGTTGTGCTTTCAAAATTAAAATTGCTGTTTACTAACTCTGAAAGAACTTTTACTGCGCAAGGACTAATTACAGTACTTGTTACATAAATAGGAGTTTTAAGCAAATTTGCATCCTGAAATATAAAACACTTCAACAAAATAAAGCATCTGGTTATTTGAAAAAAAAATTAATAATCTAGATGTTTGTAGTTTTTAAATAAATTCCTAAATATAAAAGTAAAATTTATTAATACAACTAGAATCATGAAACTGCGATATTTTTTACATAGTTTTCTGATGGAACAACAAAAACTGAAGGTGGTGGTGGATCTACAATCACCGATACATCTGCAGAGTCCACAGGTAAAACACTGGGTTCATTAGTTCTCATCACAGCACGAAAACCGTCTTTATCGGCAATATAATTCACATGGCGAAAAATACCTTGATAGTCCTTGTAACCATAGTTACCTGTTATCGTACCATCCTCAGAGGCGGATTCTCTACGAAACTGGCTCGATCCAAAACCATCGTCGATTCCATAACCGAAAGTGTAAGGATTGAAATCGCTGCCTAGAGTCGGGACAACAGGATTAGGTTTCAACTGATATAAAGTACCGGGCAACTGGACTTTATTTATTGCCACAGGTGATGTGACTGCATTAACAGTCTTGCCGCTCAACAAGACACCTGTTTTGAAGTCTTGATTGACTCTGGAAGGAAGGAACGGGGAACTTTCAGTATTATCTGCATACTGAATGCCGTTTTCATTTACCTGAGAAGTTGCCTGAATGCTGTTTTTTCCTTTCTGAGGGACGGAAACAGGAATTGCTACAACTCCGTCTGAAGATTTAATTCTTTGGACAGTAGTTACTTCTGGAGATCCATCTTTGTCATTTCTCCTCGTTGCCGACGTATACGTTTTCTGCGGTGCTCTTTTCGATTTTGGTTCTGACGAAATTTTGTCCACAATTTTAGCAGCCTCTTCCACTGTAGGTTTTGTAAATTCCAATCGCCATCCTAGTATTTGATCATTTTTACGAGAAACGCGATTTTCCGTTGTCGGATTGTAAACGGGAACGATCTGAAACACATTCTGATAAAGGTATTCCGGTACAGTTTTGCCATTTGCGATTATCACGACATCTTTGTTCGAATCTCTTCTTTCAGGCGGTAATTTGGCATAACTGGGTTGACCCCCTGCATCGGCACAAGCTGCAACAATCAATAAAATCGCAGCAAAAACTAACATGTCTATTTCATTTATTCAAAATTTCATAGTGAAAGGATACAGCGCTTTTTATACGCTAAGACGTGAATGCATATGTAGGGCACGATCCCATGAACTATCATAAACCACCTAAAACTACTTTTGCCACTCATCAGTGAAATTGTCCCATTATGAATAGAAACAGAGCACTTTTTTAAACATACTTTTATCCTGCTTGAAGCCATAATCTGAAATAACTGCAATTCTTGTCTTTTGTTTGATCTGAATGTACTTGCTCCCACAATGTTTTATATCGCTCATGTAACAATAATCACGCTATCATCTCCAACAAAACACTACATTCTACTGCCTCCATGAAGCTGTCAACGATAAATCATTTTCTTAGTTATAAAGAATTCGGAAGACCCCCATTCTCTCGCACTGTTCTCCAAGAAACAGCACTTTTTCATGTGAACGGAACTCCAACAGCGTATTGTCACGGTACAATACACATGAAGTAATCTGTAATAGAGCACATCACGCTAACTTTCACTTGAATTCATTTTGACAAAGATTAAATATTTCAGAAATTACTGAGGCGCGCTAAAAATTCCGAAATATTTTATTTATAGCTTTTGCTTTAATCAATTATTTTCTATAATACGGATAGAAAAAGTCTTTGTAATAACGCCACTCATTAACGTTTTCGCATGTTACTGTTAACCTTTTACAGAGCGAATTGGGGTCCAAGCATTTTTTTTTCATATTTTGTCTTCTAATGCATTAGTTACAGGATATTATTCATTTAAATGGGGGGGAGGGGGATATTGTATACGAATTTCACTATGTTACCAATTGGGAGCATGGGTCATTTCTTACTATACTTTTACGTTGGTTTCAGACAAGAAATATACTGATGGTTAGTTTAAATAATAAGTGAAATATTAAAAAATAGTCAAAGATTTATTGTTAAATTTAAGTAATGATATGAGTTACGTTTGAAGGAGGGGGGGGGGATGTATCAAAATAGCTCTGTAAAAATTTTATGAAAATGGCTATTTTCATGATTTCTTCTCCAGTTTCCCCAATAATGATAGAATGCAACTTCTTTTTTAAAAAGTCGAGTCATTTCATTTTTGAATAAATTTTTAATTTTATGTTCCCATCTAGGAAAATTTGCCTGTAAAAGATTAAAAGAGATTGATATCTGTAGCATTGTATCTATACCGGATGTTTCAAACTGTTTGATCAGTGTGGCACTTTTTTAATACTTAAATGCCCTGAGTTTAAAATTTGATACAGGACTTCCACTGACAGAGTACAAGCCGAATTTCTTATGTCAATTTCACATATAAAATATAGTTTGTAATAATAAATGATTAACGTCGTGAATAATAAGTATTTCACATATTTCTTTCAAACTGCGTGGTTTTCGAAAAATTAGTTATTCTCAAAACTGAATTAGTAAATTTAGTTTACATGAGTGGATCGGTACTGAACTTGTTTAAAATTCTGGAGTTTACGGTTTAAATTTGATTTTATCAGCGCACTTTCATAGAGAAAGTTTTTTAATGATGTGTAGTTACTTTTTAAGCTATAAATTGTATTATTCATTATTTTTTAATTTAATAAAATGCGCAAAACAACTTTTCAGATTGACCCTGTTTGTACAAAAATGTCCAGTAAAAAAAAACTATATAATGCGTACAAGACACTACAAAAACAAAAGAATAAGAAAAAAAAAACAAAATATTAAAAATATTAAAAGAAAAATAATAAACTATTTAATATGATGCCTTAGTAGAGAGTGCTAATTCAATCAAATAGAATCTATTTAGCAAAACTTGAAGCAAATGAAGTATTTTGTTACTTTTCATATATTATGCCCGTTATCATTACTCAGTAACAGAAAGTAAAATTCTCATTTGGAGAAGAAACAGATCACTTACCTATTGTACTCCATTCAGGATCGCAATGTTCCCACGGAAGCTTACTGTTCCAGGAAGCAAACATATAAAAGATTGTCCACGCGATGATCATGTTATAATACAACATCACTGTGCCAGATACAATCACCATGCCGTATCCTAAACCTACAACAACGATATATCTTTGCATTAATCACTATACATAGTTCATACAACTGAAAAGAATAAATGAAATGATGAATCCTATAAATCACACGCCTTGCTAAACATCTTCACTTAGGAAGAATGTCTTTTCAAGCAAGCGAAATGATTTAACTCAATTATTGACAATTAACACTGTACAATAGATACACGACATATGAAGTGACTTAGTCCTTCAATACAGCCTCATTTTGAACTTTTTAGTGTCGGGACTCTTCAAAGAACCAACAGGGTAGGGAAGACTATGGTCAAAAGTAACAGGGGTCAATTGTAACATTTCATATTTAACGCCCCACCAAACACACACAGGTTCTCTGAACGTCTATTAACGTTCAGAAGACGTTTTCTGAACGTTAATAGACGTTCAGAAGACTTTTCTGAACGTTAATAGACGTTCAGAGAACCTGTGTGTGTTTGCTGGGGCATGATATAGGCGGCAGGCAGACTTACAGAAGTATGGTTCATCACTCTCTAACAATTCAAAGACTGAAAATGCAAAGAAATTAGTCGAGGTATCTGGATGCTATGGGTATAACACAATTTTTCTTTTTCCTCAAGAGCAGAGGTTCTTGTGTCACGACCCCAATTGGTGTCGCAAGTACTGCAGTACGGATCGTTGCTTTTTTAACTTAAAACAATAGCATAATGTCATGAAAATTTTAGTTTCGTAGCTGTAAAATTATTACAAATGCGTTATTGGAAAATGTAATTTTACATTTTCGTATTTAATAACATTTTTGCCTTTTAATCACCATAAAATCAGTGTTGAACAATGTAAAGAGTATTGAAGAAATGCTTCGTCCTGCGGTATCCACTATTTTGCTAAGAGATTTGATAATATAATTAAAAATAAACTGGTACACTCTTCCCACTGATGCTTAATCTTCGCATATGCACTTTTAGAAATAAGTGGTTCTCTCAGTAGTGACCTACCAAGTGGCTACACTTAATGGACAGACTATAGCCAATGTTTGAATTTACCCCAGTAATTGAATTAATTTTTATAATTATATTATATTTTTAACTTTGTTACGTATTCAAAATTTTGACATTGATTTGCGCAATGCTTATGGGGTCCCACACCCAAAAGATTAAGAAAACCTGCTCTAGAGTAAAAGAAAATTGTTTTTTTTGTTTGTTTGTTTCTAGTGCCTACCAGGTATGATGCAACTCAGGACTCGAAAATTATATTGCCTTACATTCCCGGGGCATGTAAAAATTTACATAGGGCATGATTTTTCCCCATACATGCCCGACCTTGCATGTAAAAGATACCTAAAGGGTAACAGGCAAAATTAACAAACATTCAACTACTGATAGAGATAATTCTATGTTTCTTCCTGTGCATCTTCCTGTGAGAGAGTATTCAGTGCAATGAATCGCATAAAATATCAATTCCAATGCAGTGTGTCATCTGAAATGATAAATCATTTAATGGGAATAAGCGTTGATGACGTTCAATCGAAAAGCTTTGATCCATTAACAGTGATTGAACATTGGCTATTTAGTACAAAAGCAACAAGACACGTGAAAGGGGATGCGCTTGCCTGTAACTAAAATTAATTTCTTAGTGATGTATGTGTAATATTATATTATAATTTTTGTATATGGCACTGTTTTTGTAAATATGCAATTAAAGATATTTAGTCATGTACAAACATTAATCGGGCATGCATGTTTTTAATTAACATGCCCGGAAGGGCGTGCAAAAATTTTAAGATATTTCGAGCCCTGAAGTAATTATTTATACTTTTATCCTTATTTTACTGCATAAATGCTCAAATTTATACTACAGATGGGTCTTGACTTACGCGAGACTCAATGCGTAAGTGAAAATTTCGCGTTATGAGATTTTTGAAACACAAACACAAATGTAAACACAAACATTTTACACATTTATAAACGCCCCTCAAACTGTTTAAAAAAATTCCACAACCATACATTACCATTTTTCACATAATGAATAAATGAATGTTAACGTTTCTTGTTGTAGGCGAAAAATCCCCTGTTGCCAGTGAGGAAATCGTTTCAGCCCTAAGATACGTACTTGTGAAAAACTGGAGTAATATCCAATTCGCTTAAGTTAAACTGCGTTGTTGCAAGAGTCCACCGTATACACAATTCACCGAGATAGAATGGCAACTTCAATATTGCATCGAGGTGTCAATTGTACAAGATATAGTGGGGACTATGACTATTGTAACACTAGTATCTGTGCAAAATGAACGTATGTGAAGTGTAGAAAAGTGAATGCCAATATGAATGCCCCAAATATTTTTCTGAGTAAAGAATGAATTATTCGTAATTATTTTCAATAATTTGAATGTTTCTCTTTTTTCGTTTCTTTTTTTTATTTTTATGAATTTTTTACTTAAAAACATTTAATTATTTGCCATAATAAATGTGTTATACTACTTTGCCCCCTCTCTAATTTTATTTTATTTTATTTATTTATTTATTTTTGTAGCGTGCTAGAGTTTTTTGAAAAACTATTACATACGGTATTTTAAATATATTTTCACTTTCAGTAATCAAAACATAGATATTCGAATGCTCTATGGAACGTTTATAATTAACACAGGTTTGGAGATAATTGTAAGACTAAGCACTGACGTATACACACAGATGAAAATTCTACCCGTGCATCAACTGGTTTTACGAAGTTGAATTGATAAAAATGTTTAAAAAAGTTTCTATATCTAAATCATATTCTCATTCAGTTCTTAAATTATGTAAATAACGATCAAAATACGCAATATGTTACAATTGATCCCAGTCTCCCCTACTGTACATACCACTTTGACGATAATCACAATGTTATGAATACATTTTCCTCTTAAAATTACTTCTCCTTTCGATTACGATGTATACATGTTTTTCTTTTAATTTCAAAATTTACATTTTCTTTTAAAATGCAATGAATAATTCTTCCCTCTTTTAGCTTTAATATATTCATGTCATTTAAATTATCATTTTCGGATCTCTTTAAAGCTGAATTCCATCTACTTTATATTCCTTTGGCCAGCAGTCTAAATTTGTTTTTAAATTAATCTGTCAATCATTTTGCTACCGCTTTATTTGGCTTATTTGAATGCTCATTCGTGTTTTTTGGTTCGTTTCGTCTGTCTAAACTAATATTTTGCGATATTTTTCTCTATCCTTAATGTAAACTTTTTGTAGGGTGATATTTTTAAAATAATTTTTTTTTACTTTTGATTTGATTTTAGATTTTGTCTGGGATTAATCTCGAATGTTGTTAGTTTTGAACACTTATTTTGATTATTTAGTTTTTGATTTCTTTGTACAAGCAGCACAAAATTAACATCATAATAACGATGTATTTCTCTTTAATATATAGCTGAACATAAAAGTGTACCTGCCATTTCTATGCCACTTCCGGATGTTTTCTCCATACTTTGCATCTTCATCGAAAGAAAAGGGTGCTCTTGAATATTAGCTTCCCTCAGAAACTGCAGGCGATATCCAAGGTTTTCCCAACCACAACGTTAGTCTTCTTCAATGAGTTAGGCCACGTTATCGAACGTTAGTGATAGACTATCGGTTAAAACGTTGGTCTGATGGGCGTTTGCAGGCTCGATTCCGACATAGCACTGAAGATAACCATTTCACAAGCGGTGCACGTGTACGCTAAATCAGTGGTTCCGAAAATCAACTCGGCAATGGCTAGCTGTTTCTCAAAAGTACCAATATTCAGAACTCCTCCCTTTTCCTTCTAATGAGGATTCAAATTGTGGCGGAAAATTTCGGGAAGAACGTATGTAAATCTAAACGACATATTTTATAAAGTGAGTTAGCATTTCCTGGCAAACACATTTTTTCCCTGAATTTTAGCTCATAAATAAAATAACATTTTGTAAACTCAAATTCCATTGTACCGTCTGCTTTTAAAAATGTGTCAAGCATGAAGAAAGTTCAAAAACGGCAATGATATTAAAAAAATTAACAGCCTTTCATTTATAATATATTAATTCCGCATAATTTTTTAAAAAGTATTTATGATTATAATCAGAAATTGGTTTGTCCAGATTAGACTGTCGTGTAAGACTTGAGAGTAAGTGTTTACTAGAAGTTTTTCCAAGATGCAGAGGATCTAAGACTATTAATTCTTATTTCCGCACACTGCAGGATCTTACCACTGATTACCTATTTACTGCAAGTATTATAGATATAAATTTTAAATTCCTCATTTAAAATTTTTCTAGTGCTCATCAATCAGTTTATGAATACTTTTTTTCTCAAATTATATGAAAATTAAAGAATGAACACTGAATTCTTACCGGCAAACATCGGACAAAATCTGTCAAAAATGCCAATGGGCCCTAGACTGGCATATTGACCGAAAGAGAGCTCCATAAACATAAGTGGAAGTCCAGCCAAGAGCATCATGCAAATGAAAGGGATGAGGAATGCACCTGAAATTTAAAAGCACAGATTTCATGCAAATAAAGACACAAAACGAATTTATAAAACTTATAAAACACTATTTGTATTGGAAAGCAGAGTAAAGTTAAATTAGCCAACTACGTCTGAAAACAAAATGGTGCACTATATGTACGTATACAGTGTGTCCCAAGAACACTGAGCTGTGTTTTTATTCTTAAATATTGAACAGCGACATATACAGGTTACTGGTATCAAGACGCATTCCTTTTAAGACGTGATAGGAGAGCCGAAATATGTTTTTGGATAGCTGATTAATAGGACAAACTGTATTTCTAATTTGTACGCGTACTGCAATAGTATATTTTGAGATAAACAACATTTTTGAAAGGGAAATAAATGTCAATAAATAAATAGAAAAAAATTCATGAAAAGCGCGTGAATCAAAAATTTAATGTATTTTATTTTCACTTTTGTGATTACACTTAGCTTAGTTATTATGCCAGCTATGAAAATAAATCTGATAACTTGAATGGTTTACCAACTATCCTAAAGAAGTTGCATCCATTGAAGTTTTTACATGAAAGTAAGTAACTTACTCTTGTTTACGAACTACATGTCTTTAGATTGACATTAATACGTTTTTGGATAGCTGATTAATGGAACAAATTGTATTTGTAAATTATACGCTTACTGCAATAGTATTTTTTTGAGATAAACAAAATTTTTTGAATGGAAAATGTGAATAAATTTTTAAAAAGAACACGTAAAACGTATGAATTAAAATTTTGATGTAAACTTTCATAATTACGTTAACTCAGAGTAACAGCCATGATATTTTTTTAAAGAACGGTGTTAACTTGACTGCTTTTCAAACTATTCTAAGGAATTAACGGGGGTGCATCCTTTGACGTTTTCAGCTGTGCAAAGTAAAGCTCACCCTTCTTTATGAATTACATGTCTTTGAATGGACATTAATAAAATTTTGGATAGCTGATTAATGGGAGAAATTCTATTTGTAATTTGTACGCTTACTTCTATGTAATTTATTTTGAAAAATACGATCTTTTGGAAGGAAATATGTTAATTAAAAATTTAAAAAATACGTGTAATAGTTCGTGAATTCAAATTTTCACAAACCATTAGTTAAGTAGTTTTGTACACATTATGATTATATCAGCTTAATTAGATTTTCAGCTCTGAAAATAAAATACAATCTATTTAATAAGTAGATTTTTTAAAATTTGCACTCGAATGTCAAATGTTGGGTTATTTGAGCAAAAAATTTAAAATTCAATTTTTTTCGAAAACTATTGATTTTCGGCCGTACATATGGGGGCGAGAATTGTAGCATTTCGGCTCCCCCTATCACGTGTTAAAATAAATACGTCAAGTTACCAGTAACCCTGTACAATAAACTACAAAGTTACGTTAAAAAATATATAAAAGCTACAGAATTTTATGGTACCGATTAAAAAAATTGCACGGTATTAAATTTAAGTAAACACAGAATTTACATTTTATACAGGCCCATACAAAGGCTAAAAGTCAGTATTTTATCCAAAAAAGATTCAAATTTGATAATAAATGCATGCTGATTTAAGCTATTCTTTAATGGATCTCGAAAGGAAAAATATCGTCGCATGAACGCTTTTCAGTGGTTGTACACTAACTGTGAAAGAAAACAATGATTGCAAAATTACATAATACTTCTGTTATTATTGTCATTTTATAGCCCCCCATAAACGTCGTTTAAATATATCTCTGAGACTTTTATATGATAAAAATCTGGAATTTTCTGCATCACCCTATTAATGTATACGGCTAATTCTGTTAACGAGGAAAGTTTTTGAAAAGGGGCCATATGAAATTAAAAATTTTATTCAAACTATATCTCCAGGAAATTTTAATCGATTTCATAGAATTCAATGTTTACGTAATTTTGTAATTTATTATACAAGTCCATGGTCAATATTTGAGGAATAAAAGCCAGGGTAAATGTTTTGGGCTCACCTCTGTATTAAATGCATATATCGGGTTTTTCGGGAAGTAATTTCTTTTTTTTTTCCCAACAGAGGATTTAATTGTACTTTTCCACAGCTAACTTCACACTGAAACCGCATCATCATCATATGTCTTGATAGCTTATATAGCAAGCTTGCTTGCGAAAAATGTTCGATCGATTCTGAGCATAGTTTTTGGTTGGTACGCTGTCAAATATGGAAACTGAAAAGAGGCATTTCGATGTTTTGATTTTTCTCTATCGAAAAGTAAAAATACCGTTTAAAAAGGAAATATATATATATCTTGTGTGTATGGAGAAGATATATTTAGAGAACACCAGTGCCAAAACAGGTTTTCAAAAAAATTTGATCTGACAATTTTGATCCTAGAGGCCGATTGAATCTGATGAAAACACAATGACCGCATTAATTGATGAAAGCCGGGGAATAACGTGAGATCACTGAAAGATTAAATTTATCGAATTCGACCGTTCATGTTTGCTTGTTTGTGAGACTACGGCCGATAAGCTACGCGTAGGCTGTAGGCCGAGGGGTGGGGTGCCCTCCATGGGGGTCTTTCTAAGGGATCCTAACCCATATTTATGTTAAGTTTCGGAGGAAAACACAGAAAACTCCGAACGGTTAGGTCATCGGGCGCGACCTGGTTTCGAACCAGGCACCTTCCGTCTCCCAGTTAAGAGCGTTATGCCATTGGTAGGCCTCGACCATTCCTGATCATTTGAAACGCCACAAAGCTCTACATATGGGTTCCTCATCTTCTTAAAAAAATGAAATGACTTTCCGAACATTCCAATATCAATTATCTAAGTAAATTCCATCGTTAAACATGTTTTGGAAAACGGTACTAGGCTCTATTTTTCCCCCAAATAGTGGGATTTTTGTAGTACTCTGTCCCGGTCGAAATGCGGGTTACTCACCGCCTCCATTTCTGTAGCAGAGGTAAGGGAATCTCCAGACATTCCCTAGTCCCACGGAATATCCCAGGAGGGAGAGCAGGAAGTCGAATCTCCCAGTCCAGTTGCCTCGGTCAGCTTCGGCCTCTGAAAACTGATAGCTGCGGTCGTCCTCATCACCCCTGGGGGATAGGGGGACTTGACTGCTAACTCGGGGGAACTCCTTCTCAAGCTCATTCTGAAACAAAACAAAACAAGAAAGGTGCATTATTATTTTTTCTTTTTCTGCAAAACACTTTTAAAGGTGTGATTCGAAATAAGTTGTATTGTCATCAGAACTAAAGTGTGTACCAAATATCAGATCAAATTAAAGGTGTGTAATGTTTGACGCCAAATTTAACGATTTTAACCAAATGTCACCGATGATGATACAGAATGTATTAAATTTTATTGTCATCAGAACTAACGGTGTGTACCAAATATCATTTCTATCTGTCAACAGGAATGGGGTCAAATTGCAATTACTAATTTGACCCAAACAAACAGGGCAAGCTAAATAAAACCGTTTAAATAAAAAATCATCCGATTTTAGTACATACATACTAATAAACTAATTATTCAATGTACTTCAAAATTTTCAGAATGTCTCTCCACAAGCTGTACTACACAATGTAATAAACAATAAACGTATTTCGTGCTAAAACGTATTTCGTACACAACTGAAATTTCGCATCAGTTTTCAGAACTTTCAGAAAAAAAAATTAAAAATGGAAAATTCAGTAGTATGCATCACTCTTTGAAAATTTCTCCTGTACAATTCCATGTTGAAGAATTTTTTTTCAGAAAGTTTTATAAAAGGCACAGTTGTTTCATTTATTCCGGTGGGTAAAACAGCTTATCAAGAATCATCCTGAATTTTTTCGAGTCCCTGAGGCAATTAGTTTATTTTAATTTGTGTACCAAGACAGTGAGGGAGATTTTGTTTCTTCGAACTACACACTTAAAGTTTCATTAGAGCTACGATACCATCCCTTTTTGGCGACTTGTTTTGGCCCGGTTATTATTGTTCATTAACTTTTGAGGCGCAAACCTTTCCCAATGCTGAAAAAAGGGCAGCTTAACTACCAGCAAGATGGCGGACAATCGAAACGTTCATCGCGTTCCACAGACCTAGATACCCTTTTGTCACGACAGCTGACTGTGCCGCACAGCCAGGTAGTTAAGTCGAGCGATGCAACGGCTGCACTTTTTTTCAGCATTGGGCAATCTATCCAGCTGTTCTCCTATTCTTCCATTTTTCAGCAGATGTCAGTGCTGTTAAAAATAATCGTGACCATTTTTTTACGGAAAATGACGTGCTCAAAAGTAAAGGATTCTCGTGGAGCTATATCACCCGCAAATAGAAATCAAATCAATTCTTCGTGACTGGCAACAGTCAAAACGTCAGAGTTTGGTGTTCTCAGAGCGCGAACACTGAGCGTTAAAGGGTTAAGGCAAGTCTACTCGAGGGCTATCTGTCCAAGGAGGGACGCCTCAGGCAGCAGACTATGTAACGGGCTCTAACGCGTATACAAGTTTCATCTGTAGAAAGCCACCCAAAATTCCAGAACGTTAGGCCGATGACCGCGCGAGAAAAATTCATTAAGTATGTCTTTTTATAGAATTGTTTCATAAAAATCTTTAAGTAACAAAAATTTAATCTTTACGACTTTAAATTTTGATCCAAAATCTCACACAGTTGTAAATGAATTTTAAAAAATTTGGACATGAGAGAGATGTAAAATTAAAACACATGAAATTTAATTTTATTTTTAATGTAAGTGCAAAATATTTTATGGTAAAAGGTTATTTTTTCTAAGAAAAGAAAAAGAAACTACAATTTCCAAAAAATGTGCTTTTCAAAAATTTCTTTGGAATATGAACATCAAATTTTTAATCCCTATGAATATGCATAAGATAAGAAAAAAATCTAAGTACCCTGTAAAATGACACCTTTGACAGTTATTCAATGTTTTGGAGGTAAAATGTTATCATAATTCAAATGCGAATCAGTCGCACAAATTTCGGCATTTCTGTACAATTACACTTCCCAGATCAGAATATATTTTAAACAAACTTTGTTTTGTACACAGTAGTTGTATTAAATTCCGAAAAAATCTAGCATGTTTAGGTACATATTTTACGTAAAATTTGTTGATGCGGAATAGTTCGGTATCGAAGTCCTTAACATATTTTTTGAGATGCTATATCATCTTCATGCATAAATGCAAAGGATTTTACAAGAGTACAAAATTATTTTAGATGTAATTGTGGAATCTACCTATATATATATATATATATATATATATAAATTAAAACATTAAATTCAAGATACTTATTTCCAAAATACATTAAATTGTGGTCTAAAAAATCTTTATGACTACACATTAAAACTGATCAGAAATACATAAAATATTCGTAGAAATAATCACTTTATGCAATTCATCTTATAGAATACTTGAAAAAAATTCGAGGTCTCCGTATGCTGGAACTAAAATCTAACTATAACCACTATTTAAACAAACAAAAAATTCTAAGCACTATGTTTA
Source organism: Cheiracanthium punctorium (assembly GCA_038373885.1). Classification (NCBI taxonomy): domain Eukaryota; kingdom Metazoa; phylum Arthropoda; class Arachnida; order Araneae; family Cheiracanthiidae; genus Cheiracanthium; species Cheiracanthium punctorium. The sequence goes on from JAWZYV010016268.1 coordinate 346,085, forward strand.
TTCGAGTACAGAATATATACATCTCTCTTGTAACTGTATTGTGTAAAAGCTCCAAACATATAATATGTTTTGATAAAAATTTCCTTATTTTTAAAGTAAATTATTATTTTAAAGTAATGATTACTTCCGCTTGTTGTAGTTTCCACAACTTATTCCAATCGGCATCCACATATATCTCTAGCGGACTACGTATCACTTTAAGCTTTCGGGTCACTATTCTCGAATTGTTGATCTTCTTCAAGCTAGTAGGTACAATAGGATAAACTTTTGAAGAGCCATTCCAGTTTCTGTTGATAATTTCGTACATATGGTTTGTGTTGTAGTTTAGTGAGAAATAATTATTTTTTTCCCTTACTGATTATCCAAAATTAATAAAAACAGAAATATTAGCATGAAATATTAAATATAAAAATTATGTTACTATTCGTAATTAAATTTCTAGAAAGAACTAATTTGGGAAGAGACTCAGACACGGACTTGGTTATAGAACGATCATCGACGTATTCTAAAAGAGATAAACAAAATTTGCCTGTAAGATGGCGCTCTGAGTCGTAATCATTAAGTTTATGTTGTGCGCATGCGTACCACCTAATAGATTGCATAGTGATTCGTAGCTGTGTGTCACTAGAGGACGCTTATGTAGCTAATCAGTAAAAGGGTATCGAGCATTTTCCTTTGAGAGGCTGACGCTATTTTGTCTGTCTGACGCTATCGTCCTATATTCAAGTCCGTGTACTCGGGTAAATTACAAGATTAACTGAGTAAATAACCTTTTTTCATCCATCATCAGAAAGGGATCATTTCTTTGTGTTCTGAATCGTTAACCCATTTATGCCTAGTGTCCCTTTTTTGGGACGGCATTTTCGCTACCAGTCGAAAACGTTATTTATTTTTCCTAGCCTTTATTCATGAGTATCGAGCCTCAACTCTACAAAATATTTTAACATGGCCAAGTAGGATGTTGATATTTCGATTTTTATGCATAATGATTTTAAAAGAAATCATCCCTTGTTCAAGAATTTGACATCAGAAATTTATCTATTATTTCTGTTATCAGTAAAAATCGAAGAATGTCGCAAAAATATCCAGGCACAAATGGGTTAAAGGCTTACGAATAATGCAATAGAATCGCCGTCATTCTGACGTCATCCGTAACCGGCTAGCATGACCAAACTTGCAAGTCGGATCTGAAGTAAAGTGCTAGAAATTAATCCACCCCCCTCCCTCGACTTGCCTCAAGAATACGTTGATAAAAATTCAACCAAATGATTTTATTGAGTTTTTTGTATAAATTTTCAATGAAGGTCAGTAATTTATGTATAAGAAGGGACTTTTTCCAAGTCGTTATATATTTATGTAGGCGATTGTAACGTGTAAATATTTTTTAGAAATCAAGCAGTTCTTTACAGAATTATTTAATTTTTTTGTTTTTGCCTGTATACATCCATAAAAACTGGATAATGTGTTAAACATAATTGTGCTTTCAAAGGTTCGTAACCACGCAACTCTTGACTGCGAGGACTTGCGCACCTGTTGCTGCCACCCACCTGAGAACGGTGAGGTCTCGGGATCGAATCCCACTAGCCCATTGTTGTCACTTTCCCCTTCCCCTGTGGTTATACTTGTGTTAATCTGAAATTGTTAAACATTGTCTTTCGAATAAAAATGTACTTGCAACGAACAAGAGAAATGAAAGGCCTATCACATGGCAGCCATATATCTCTATAAAGGAAAACTGGATGTTAAGGGTATGTCCTACTCCACGCTAAGCGCCTAAGCGAATCGTGGGTTCGATTCCCATGCTGTTCCCATTACCCCATTCGATTCCCATTGGCTGTTTAAATTTTCTTTCGCTGTGCAAGTAAAACCTGTCTCTATGCATCGTCCACTTTATTTGACGGGTATTTATAAGCGGATGTTGAAACCAAGCACATGAGAAACCAAGAACACTAGTCCGAAATAAATGTTCCAAATAAAACAACATAGTCCCCCTCCCAGTTCCAAAGCTTATGAAACATAGTTAAAAGTTTGTCTAGTTCTGTAACACTTCTTAAAATATTTATTAGTGGAAAAAGAATGTGTCATATAAGAATAATGCGATCATGACAGCCACACTGGTCTGAGCACCTGTCACTGCTGACCGCTACGCGTAGCGGTTTAGTGTCGGATTCGACTCCCGTTAACTCATGGAATTAATATGTGGTCAAATATTGTGGTGTAAATTGTACTTTGTAATAAAGATGAACCTGCACTTAAGAACAGCTGAGATGAAGGCCATAACAGAGCCGTAGATCTCGATAAACTGGGTGTGCTCACGATGTCACTTTTAAGTAATTCGAGTTACTCAACCCGTTCGTGATGTCCGACTTGAGCTACTCAAGGAGATAAACTGGGTATCCTCGCTTCCAAGCTGAGTAACTCCAGTATTACTTGAACTCCCCAGAGATTTTCCTTGGGAAGTTTGAGGATATAGATCACATATTCTTTTTACTCGCTCCGCTGGATAGTAAACCTAGTAAACACTAGTCGTGTTTACTAGCCCAGGCGGTGTAGTGGCTAGCACGCCCTACTACCATCCTTCGTGTCCAGGTTCGACCTCCGGTTTTGGGCGTGGATGTTAACTTGTCCGTCCTTGCATGGAAGTTGTACTTTAAAATAGAGATGAACTTAGGAACGAGATAAAGACCATAAAAGAGCCATAGATCTCTATAAACTGTGTCTTCCAGTTGTCCAACACATGTTGTGCGATAGTTTTGATCAGCCTTAATAAATTAAGTATGGAAAACGTGCAAAAATCATTGTATGCTTGCAGTGAGTGCCAGAAAGGTCCACATGCTCCCGGCCACCATGTTCTTTTCAAGTTAACTCACCACCTCCTAGATATAGAAGGCCTGAGAACAGAAGTTTTTACGTCGTCAGTAGGTCTTCTAAGATAACTGACTGATGATAGGTTTTTGTAGGAGTGCCCTGGGCACTAGGCCTTTAACTCCAGTATGTAAGATCTTTGTAAGGTATTTTCAGTCTTGTAATGAGTCCCCAAACAGGACGGGATGAGATGCATATCAGTCAAGTACAATAAGAAGTGATCTGCAGGAACAGTCCGGCCAAAAAGATGTTGAGTAGGGGAAGGTGGTTTTTTTTTTTAATGCCGCAGTATGAAGTACGTTATTGTAGAGGATCAAATATGTCAAGATAAGGAGAGCATTTGGCGAGAACCGCCTTCGGTCTTTTGCTGTTAGATGGATCATGAAAGTCGTAATCCGGAAATTCGGCAAGAATGTCGTTATTGATATTGGATATATTATCGTAAAAGTTGACGGCAAGTCTGTGGATTGTGTGCTTAATCGGCTCAATGGCCAGGTCATTTTGAATCGTAGTGTTTCTTAGGAAGTGGTTTCCTTTACGGATTTTTCTAAGTATTGCACTTTGTTTAGCTTGCAGGGATTTCATGTGCGATTTAGATGCGAAAGCCCATACGGGGGCTGCGTAAGTAGCGATAGGCTTGATTATCGTTTTATATATGAGCGTTTTGTTTTGCTTGCTGAGTTTTATAGAATAAAGTATAGGAGCAATCTTTTTGGCGGCAGCCGCCATGCGGTTTCTAATTTTAGTAATGCGTGGTTTCCATGTGAGTGACCTGTCCAATGTAATTCCCAGATAAGTGGCAGTGTTTCTCAATGGGACGACATTGTTGTTTACGTATATGCGGGGAGGGTTATGTTTCCTTGAGGAATGAATTGCTTGGCATTTGTCGGAGTTTAGTTTAATTTTCCAGGTATTGAGCTAGGTTTCGAGAGCGTCAATATGTGCTTGAATGCATCTTGAGAGTACTGTGGGGTGGTGAGCTCTGCAAATAATCGCCGTATCGTCGGCGAACAGAGCAAGTGTAGTGTACGGATTTCTAGGGATATCGTTGACGTACAAGTTAAACAGAGTAGGTCCCAGGCTTGACCCTTGGAGAACACCACTATTTATAGGAGTGCGGTTAGAATGAGTATTGTTTACACGAACCATAAATGTACGGTCAGAAAGATAATTATGAATTAAGTGAATTAGCGAGTCTGGCATGCCGTTTTGTATGAGCTTGTACATGAGGCCTGTATGGTATACTTTATCAAACGCTTTTGATATGTCTAAGAGGAGAATACCAACTTCCTCTTTTTCTTTCATTGCTTCAGCGATATGTTCTATGACTCTAAGGAGTTGGTGAGTCGTATTGTGTTGTTCTCTAAATCCAAATTGTTTGGGGATAATAATATTGTTTCGAGTGAGGTGTTCTTGAATGCGGTGGAGTATGACTCTCTCCGCTAATTTACTTAAGGCGCTTAATAAACTAATCGGTATGTACGATTCTAAGATAACGTCATCACAGGTTTCCTTTCACAAAGTAAAACTATTTAAAATTTCTGGTGAATGATACAAATTATAGAAAATATCTTAAGATAAAAGTTAAAATATCTTTCTGATAAAAAATTATTTATTATGATCTATTTCTATTTCATACTATATAATTAGTAATAGTTAAAATTTCCTGTTTGTCGTAAAATTAAATTTTCTATCTTAAATCATTAAAATGTTTTATGCGGGAGTAAATTCACTACAAACTTTGATTAGTTTTACTCTGTGAAAATAAATGTGTGATGACGTCATTTTAGTGGAACTAGTGATGACGTAAAAGCTTCTATTCTCGGGCCTTCTGTATCTAGAAGGTGGTGGTTAACTACCCAAATACTGTCCACGATGTCAATCTCCTTGAGTAGCTCGTGTTTTACTCGAGTTGGGGAAATAGGTGACAGTCTGAACAAAAACCCTTACTCTTCTTCCAAATAAGAATATATTTGGTGAGCTACCCTTGTGTTCGTATACTGATCAACTCGTACTAATAGTTTTCATGCAAAAACTAGAAAATCTGAAATAGGCGGGATTAGTGTTCTTAGTATCTTACGAAACTGAGTTCAGTTTTTCTATTTTAGTTGTCTACGTGATACAATGTTTGTCCCAAAACATCTTATCAGAACTAAAATTGAGTCACTAAAAATGGAAGGTCTCCGCTTTGGGTCCCATCGCGAGTCCGTCGACCTAAACGTTCAGAGTTTTCCGTGGTTTTCTCCTAAACTTAGCGTAAATACGCATTAGGACCCCTTAGAAAGACACCCACGGAGGTCACCTCCCCCTTGTGTTGTCTTTCTGTCGAGGATTTATAAGAGGATTTCGAGCCAAGCACACAAATCCGATAAACATGGTCACAACAATCACAACGAAAAGGAGGGCAAGGGGTGGGAGAAGCGGCTTGGAGGTTAAGGGTTAACTGTTTAACATTACTGGTTAACTGTTCGTACGGGTCCTTAATTTGTTAAAATTCAGAACTTTTGAAAAAATGTCCTACTATTTGAGATACTCGAGAGAACACCGCCCTGTATTTTATAAAAAACAAGACCACTTTTAAAATATCAGGCCATTATAGGGCAATATTTCAAAAGTTCGCGATTTTTGCAAATCCGGAATACCGTTTAAATTTCCTTTATCTGTGATAGTAAAACCCATCTCTGGGCGCATTCGTAAGCGACAAACTCGTTGCACGAGTTTTCGTAAGAAAACTGGAATGCGTTTGTTCAGTGTAGTTCAGTGCTATCAGTTTCTTTTGCCTTTACGAACAACTTCAGTTTATTCAGTTTCGTCGCCTAGAAGATGTGTTTGTTTACAATATGCGTATGTTGTTATTTTTATGGAAAAGCTTTTAGTATATACGCAATATAAAGTCAACAGGATTTAAAAAGAAAGAATGGCCATCATTGAAGTGCACTGTTCAAAATTTAGAAATTTCAACTTAAGCTTGCATTTTTTAAAAAGTATTTAGAAAGAGAAGTTCAAATTCCGCTAATAACGGTTTAAATCGACTTCTATCTCAAAACTAAAATATGCATTTTTGAATTTACTAAAATAAAAAATACAAGAAACCTTTGAATAATTATGTACCTACTTTGCAGTTTCTAACGCATGCATGAATTTCCTCCTCGAAAAAATAATATTTGCAGCTTCAGCAAACGTACAATACTTTTCATAACAGCATACTTTTCCATAACAAGGGACGCCATTTGAAAGGAAAAACACCGTGCAGCAAGAGTATCTTCTCAACAACTGAATGAACCTGTTCTGAGCTGAATTTATTTCGTTTGAAACTGAACGCACTCAGTTTTGTATACGAACGCTCTAGTTTTTAAACTGAGTGCACGCAATTTCCTTTACGAACACCTTAGATAGAAACTCGTTGCACGAGTAACTCGTTTGGCGTTTACGAATGCGGCCTCTGTGTTGTCCGCATTAATTGACGAGGCTTTATAAGCGGATTAATTAATCCAAGCACGCGGAAATATATTCTGAGATAAAAAACAAACAAAAGGCCGCACAGGCGGTGTAGTAGCTTAAGAACCTTTATCACGCCATGGGTCCGGGTTCGAATCCCAACTTGAGAATGGATGCTAAGTACTCCGTCCCTTTACAGTGGGTAACGTTGGCCGCCCACTGGTGGCACATAATAAAGCTGCCACAATACCTTCCGGCAGTTGTAGTCGACAATGCCTAATCAGCAAATGCCTGCCCATTGAAAAAAAGTGGGACTGGTGGTGGTTAGGGACCTGCCCCACACTACTCCTATCTCTTAAGCGTACTGTTGTGGGTTCGATTCTCACTCATCTCCTAACAAGAAATAGAACGAGACGAGTCAGTGACTTAGAGGATAAGGGCTTTTCTACGCTAACCTCTTAAGCGTATCGTCGTAGATTTGATTCTTACTCATTCCCTGGTTGTTCAGATTTTATTTACTTGCGTTATTAAAAAATTTCATTACGCTGTCCCCTGCACTCGACAAGTATTTATAAGCGGCGTCTTGTAACCAGGCACGCAGATCTAAAAATACATGTCCTGAGTGTAACTACAACTCAGAAAAGTATTTTCCAAATTTCTCATTTTGAGAGTATCTAATTGGTTTTTCGTAAACCACACAATTCGAAAGAAATGTGAGAATTATGCTACACAACCTGGGCGTATCCAGGAAAACATTTCGAAGGGGGAGAGGGGGGCATTATGAATAAGTCGTCAGAAAATAAATTGAATTTCTGCTCGACTTAGAGCTCATGTTAACTAATACGGAAATTTCGGGGGGGGGGGGTATATCCCGAAATTCCCACCCCTTCAGCCACACCCCTACCTATCATCATTCTCATATTTCATGCATTATGATATGTGCATCAGGGTGGGGCGAAAACATCGAAATTTATATAATCGGAACGTAATAGCACGGGACATTTGCCAGTGGTAATAACAAATAAATTTATAAATATTGAAGTAATCGTTTAATACTTTTTGCCGCCGCAAAGGAATTGAAGTTCCAAAAAATCGTAAAAAACATGTTTTTTTTTTTTTTTTTTTTACAAAAAAAGTATCTATATAAATTATCCAAACATAGTGATGCGTTTTCTAACAGAACATAACAGCTCGATTGTGGCAAAAAAGAGTGCCGTTAAGTTTATACCGGCAGCATTAAAATCTTGCAACTATATTCCAAAGTTTTCCTCTAAGGCAAGGTACAAAAGTACTCTTTAGTGTTAATGAGAAAGCTTGATTAGAGCATACAAAATCAAAATATGCATGGGCGGAAAGGTGAGCGGAACTCGAAATGCAGCCATTTTTTCGTGGTGAATTCTGGAGAATTTGTGTGTGTGTGTGTATAGATAAAGATAAAAAAATAAATAAAAAATAGGTATTGAGCTGCAAACAACACAAACTAAAAATGGAAACATACATATGTCTCACGTTATTGAGACTTGATGTACACACAAAATATTACTTAAGGAATGAAATGTCTCTACAGAGTGTCAGCGAAATTTACTGTTTTTTTTTTTTTTTCGCTGTTTTTTTCACACTTTAGTCTCATCGCGGCAACTGAACATATTAATCGATCGAGCTGAAAATTTCCACACTTATTATTGAGTTGATTGAGCTAAACGTCAGTGCTAGGGACAAGAAATTTTCAAAAAAAAATTATTACAAAAATTCAAAATATTTCTTTTTTTTTTTCATTTATTTTTTCAAAATTTTGGTCCAATGCGAAACTGAAGACCTTAACTAATCGCGTTTAAATTTGGTACATTTTCACTGAGACAATTCGGCCAAAAATGGCACTAAGTGTAAGCGATTTTCGTAAAAAAGGGTTTTCTCCATACACCTTCACGTATATATTCAATTTTCCACCATAAAAAATTGCACATATTTAATTTGTTATTTATTTACGTTGTGTATTATTTATTCTTATTTGGATTTTCCATTTTCTTTCATTGATTGTTTGTATTTTGTTCTTTGTTTCCAAAATAATAATTATTTTAATACATTTCTTTAAAAATAACATCTTATACAAGATTGATGAGTTTGTTATATTTGATTATTAACATTCAAACCAAATAAAAAAATGAGGCCTTACCACGGCACAGTGGTTATGCCACTGAAAATGGTAGAGGGCCGAAGTGTGAAGGTCCCGGGTTCAGATCCCATCGCTCGGCTGTCTATCTAACAGTCTGGAGTTTTGGTAGGTTTTCTCCAGATGTAACGTGAATACGCGTTAGAACCCCTTAGAAAGTCCTCCTAACAAGGCACGCCCCCCTTGGCAGATCTCCCTAGTGTAGCGTTGCCATAATCACATACAATCACAATTACAAACCAAATAATTTACAGAAATAAATTATTTGGTCAATTTGCTCCTCTCATAAAACTCAGTATAAATGAAATACTTAAAATTACAGCTATGTATTTATAAACAAATACATATACAATTTTAGTGCATTCCTTTTTCTTTCAATTCAATCCATTTCGAAAATATAGATTTCTATATTTTCGATTTCCGTAAAGTTAACGAATGAATATCGTTTTAAAACAACTGAATTTTTTTTATCCCTCTCTATGATTCTTTTTTACTTTCTCAATTAATTTACTTTTCTTTTTTGACTGAAAATATATTTTATTTGAACAAAGACCGGTTGGCAGGGGTGTCGAACACTTTTCGAAAGACTGTAGTTCAAATCCCACCGTGTGCATGCGATAAACGTGCACCTTAAATCTGTAGGGCTATATATATATATCCTTTCACTAGGTACGTCGTTAGTACGCAGAAACAGGTTTAGATCCAGATATGACTTCCTGATACTAGGTATTCTGGGAAACAGCTAACCTTCATCATCTAGAGGACCACCGAGGAATCGGGTAAAATATCAATATAAATAAATTTTAATTGCATGACATGATAAACCCTGCAGTCTTATGTTCTTTTTACAAGTCTGAAAATCTGCAGAGTTCCTCTAAATCGTTTGAAAACGAATTAGAAGAACTCTGGTTATATAGGATAAATGATTTTATTTTTATTTATTGCTCATTCCTTCATTACTTTCAGCTTAAAAAGTATTAATTTAAAGTACGTAATATGAAAAAAAAAAAAAATAGAGAGTTAATGAATGTCAGTATCTGGTAACATTTCCTTTGTTCTCTATATCAGATTCAATACGCCTAGTCACACTTTCCTTGCGCTTTGTTTCTTTTTCTATAATTGCTGGATTCTGATGACAAATATTCAGTTGATGTTTACTTGAGATAATTCCCTTGACGATTTCTCTCTTTGTTATATCGCACAAATATTTGATAGGTTTCATATCAGAGAAGTTGCCATGCAAGGGTAAAACTGGTACACTATGGTTTGCAAACGATGCTGTAACACTCTTAACATTATGAAAAGGGGCTGAGTCTTGCATAAACACGAAATCCTCATTTTAAGGGAACCATTCCTGAAGTTGCGGAGTCAGAAGAGTTTGTGAAATAGTCTGTAAATGTCTTGTTTCATGATTCCTTGTCAGTCATAAGTGCTAAATGACCGTTTTACCTTGACAGTTTTACCTTGACAGGGCTACTCTCCGGATATGAACCCTATCGAGAATTTGCGGGAGGTAACAAATAGACAAATCGTCTCCCCCCAAACAAAAAAAAATCGCAACTTAACGTCAAATAATTAAAATTAATAAATATTTAGCAGCAAAATATAGATATTAAAAAAACGGATTTGCATCGAAGTCCATGGAATGTATGCCTAGGCACATTGAAGATATAGAAATCCAAGGAAATGTTACCAGACGTTTCAGACATTCATTAACTATTTATTTTTTCATATTACGTACGTATACATATTTTTTAGCTGAAAATAATGAAGGAATGAACAATAAATAAGAATAAAATGAATTATCCTGTATAACCAGTGTTTTTCTAATTTTTTTCGTAACTAAAGTACAGAAATATAATTTTCTGTGACCGTTCTCAATAATTTGGCCACCTATACATATGTGTAATATAATTTTTTTAATGCTGCCCTTTTTCATAAAACTATTACTATTTTGTCACAAAAATGTTTTTTCTTTAAATTTCCAAATTTTATATTACCTAAATTCCTTGTTTGTTTACTGTACGTATATTGGATATTAAATATTTAAAATTTCAGCAAGTTTGAAATATAGGCTGCATGATTTTGATGTTATATTTTTAAGCACATTTCTGTCGAGAAGTTAAACAATTTTGGATTTTAAGATTTTAGAATAGTTTTTAGATTGATAAAGTTCAACAAATAGATCTTTTTAGCTTAACGCAATGAGAAAGAATTGAAAAATTTACAACTTAAATATCACATTTTTCCTCTCACCAAAAATTAATCGAGTAAAATGTTAAATTTCATATCTCCTGTTTGGAAATAAACTGTTTCTAATTTTATTTTTGTAAGAATGCATAAATTAATGCAATATTAGGTCTTAAGTGTTAAAATATATATTAATAAAATATTGTAAAAATTGGAAGCTTTATATTACATATGCAAATTGTCATGATTTGAAAATACACGGGTTGTAGGATATCAAAACTCATTTAAAATTATATCGTTACTCCAGAAAAATCACTCAAAATACTAGTGTTAAAAGATAAAATAAATAAAAACTTTCTGTAAAAGAAACAAACATAAAATGGTACTTATAAGGCGAAAAAAAGTTTTTATTTATTTTATATCGTTACATACCTGAACTTTGTGACCACCTTTTTTATTTAATTTTATTAATCCAGTTTTTCATATGCATTTATTACAATTATGACTGAAATTTCAAACCTTTGTGAGCTTTATATAGTTAAGAATCATCAACAACCGATTTGTACTGAATAGTTTGTATAATGACGCATCTTTTATTATACTTATCTCTACATTATAGAGAAGCAACTGGTCGTTATAGATTTAACATAATAAATTGACTAACTAGTCGCGTTCACGATTCTTTCGTCGTTTTAATTTGATTTTGATGCATATAATTTATAAGTAAAAAAATGCTCTGTCATAATTAATTTACGTGCATTGATTGGATATGTCATCTCGGTTGGTAGATCCAACTCCAGTAGACAATGCTTTCCCTGTTCATCACCCCCTGAGACAAAATGCCCATGCGACAATAAATATAAATATTAACCTGATCAGGTGCCGTGATTATTTCAGAACTTCGCCATTACTCACCTCAAAATCAACGAACGGCCCAAGCCTAATGTTTTCCCTGCTACTTCCACAAGAACTGCTGTCGTCTCTGAAATAGAGAGCTTCATTTTCGAGTCCCGTCAATCTCCGCTGATTATCAAACTGCTTTCTCATATCAAACAAATCGCCGCTCGCACCTTTCGTGTCCCAAAATAGCACACACAACACAACACACTACACCTGAGTTTAAAACTTGATTCTTTTTTCCCCCGGGAAGGCAGTCGTTTTACCGCCAAAGACCCCGAAAAAAGTCGATGATTGGTAAAAGATTTCTCCGATGTGATTCAGAAACTTTTAATTTTGCTTGACAGGTCACATAGTGCCACGGATGAAGTCTTTAGTAGGTAGAGGCGAATTTTCACGGCATGAGGATATATACATGTTTCTAGTTTGTGTTTATACGCTCATGGTTCTCCATAACAATTTGTAAACCTAGTAACTCTCCCTGATGTGCGCATGGTCGATATCATCATCTAATACCAAACAGAAAGAAGCGGGAGACATGTTGAATTCTCAGGCGCAGGCGCCACCTGCATGAAAGTTTATAAGTGAAGCCGGGACGAGTGGATCGAAAATTGGGATGTGACGTCATCATAGTATTTGGGAAGTGGGGGCCCATTTTGTATTGATTTTCGTGGAACTTTCTTTCGCACATGGATGTTAGCGACACCACCTAGTGTGAGTGATAATCTATTGAAGAGTTTAACTCGCTTCCGTAATCCTTGTAAGGTACCAGGGCGCATTAAATTTCGAGGTGTTGATTTTATAGCTAATGCTTTTACAAATCTCCATTCTCAGAGTTTTTGACAGTTTTACGCGTTTTTGAACACACCGGGGATTACTGCCCTCTGACTAAGCAGGAAGACGGTGCAAACTTGTAAAATTAAATTTAGTTTACCTGAATAAGACTGTACATCTTAAAAAAAAATAGAATTGAGAAATTTAAAGAACATTTTTTAGAAAACCTTTAAAAAGAATGCCGGAGAGATGTCATAAATTTAAAGTTTTGATATGTTGTAGATTAAAAGGGTAACGACTTTGTATGAACTCGGTTTTTTTAGAAAGTTTAAAAAAAAATCAATTTTTCAAACAATCACACGCGCAAAGATTTTGGTGATCTTTGATTATCTTAAAAGGAAGAAATAATTCAAATAGAAATTTTGTTTTTAAAGGCTGTATGTTTATTGAGTAGCAAGTCTTTAAAAAAGTTGTCAGCAAGCATTAAATGTTTGTTCTAATGGGATATAGCATTTATCATTAATTATAAGTTGAAAAATAATTTCCATCTAAGTGATAATATAACTTCCGTCATGTGTTTAAGGCTAATGTATATTAAGATATTTCTTAAATTAATCAATAACTAAATGATGATTTGGTCCAATATTTAAGTTTAAAAATGCTGAATTCACATTTAGTGAAAGCAGTAAACTTACGTTAATTAGTAATAGCAACGGTGCAAAATGTCTGTATATAATCAAATACAATAGAAAAGGATAAGCGTATAAAACGTAGATTAAATTCAAAGTTTCTTAAACTATTAAGACTTTTTTTTTCAATCCTATGGAAACAGCAAAGGTATTTTTAAATTCAATAAACATATAAGAAAATTTTATTGCTTTTAAAGAATAAAAAGTTAGAATGTGCACCAATTATGCATTACGTATCATGTTAAAACTCGCAGACAAAATTAGAAAAAATGTAATTTCTTCCCTCATTTAATTTATTCAAAAGTTCTTTAAATATTATGGATTTTTAAATTGATTCTAACGATAAAAACGCATATTTCGTAATATCTGCTTTATGAAAGATTTTACTAGAGAAGTTTTAATCTAAATATGAATGGGAAAATACATAAAATAAAGAAATAACCGGTAAAAATAATAGTATGGTGCTATAAAAACATAAAGAACTTAATGCAAAAAAATTATTTACACGAAGAAAATTATCACCGAATGTTCAGAAATCATGGAATGAACAAATATTTTAACTTATCTAAATAAATGTTTTTAGTAAAAAAAAAAAAAATAATTTAATTTCTGGTCCATTTAACAATTTACTACTTGATTATAGAATCTCTATTCTAGGAAAGCTGGCTAAATAGAAAAATGTAGAGACGCATTCTAAGGATGTTTTATGTAAATATTTTATTTTTGTTTGTTAGCATCTCTCTATACTTATGATATATTACATTTTGAAACTAATTATGGAATCATTTCATTTTTTAAAGTAGAATCCTAGAATTGGATTCATCAAATAAGAAGGATGCTTTATTAAGCATATGTGTAACTAATGTGCAAGGCAGAGAAAAAAAAGTTCTTGTTCTTATTTTTACTATTATATTTATTATTATTTTGCTTTTCAGTTTATGAAGCTAAGGGAAATATCCTAAACTTCAGCTTCTGTTCATAATAAACTAAAAAGCTCCCTTTTCCTAAGTACCACAAGTTCGAATGCAGTGACATTATTCAGCATTTTTAATTTTAGAACTAATTGTGCAGCTATAAACCCCAAACATAAAAACTTTCAGGAATACACACCAAAAGCTAAATAGCAAAAAAGAATTTTCTGCGTCACAATCAAAATCATACTTAGCACAAGGGCCACTGCATACATTTAATATTTACATATCCTTAAGTAGTTCATGTTCCTTTTAACCTCATGTTCCTTGTAATTTTTGAGCAAGAAAATAAACACGTATTCAGTGTAAGATTTAAACTTTGGGATGAGTCTGTCGTATATAATTGTCCGTTAATATATTTACATTAGAATTTCAATTTAAGATGCATGTTCAAAGTATTCATTCTGTTCTTTTTTCCCTGCTAAGAGAAAGGCAATAAGAAAAAAGAATTTTTTGCATCATAATCAAAATTATAGTCAGTACAAGGACACTGCATGTATTGAATATTTACATATTCTTCAGTAGAAGAACAATCTCCTGAAGTTACTGAATGAGTCATGTTCCCTGTAATTTTTGAGCAAGAAAATAAGCAAGATTAACATTTGTGTTCAAGATAAGAATTGAAACTTAGGATGTGTCTGTCGTAGATAATTGTTCCTGAATATATTTACATTAGAATTTCAATAAGATATACATTCAAACTATTGTTTATTCTGATTAAGATTTTTTACAAGAGAGAAAATAAGCCCATCAGTAAGTTTTTTTTTCTGAGAAATATGAAAATTTAGAGTCGTACTTTAACTGTCAAAGGGAAACATTATCTGTGTTTAAAATGGTGTTCGAAAAAAAAAAATTCTTTTTCTTAACTATTGCATCTGGTGAAATATTTTTTATGAAAATTAATATATTAATTAAAAAAGTACGTATGCACTTTTTTCGGTTTTTATTTGCTTTTCATTGTTACCTAAATTCAATCTTACTTAATAAAATGGAGTATGACTTAAGAATGTTAAATTAACATACAATTACCTTCTCATCTTATACTGTTCAATTTAGAAAATAATGCAAACCATATCTCCTTTTAATAGAAAGTAAAACTGAATCCAATGAGAAAACACAAGCTTATGTTATATATCTATTTAAAAATAATAAGTATCTCCTTTTCATGCATTTCTTCTTACTTCATCATGATTTTCAATTACTAATCATAAAACATGTATAAAAATGTTACATTACTTTTATGCCCAGTTTATTTATAATAATTTAAAAATGAAACATACAGTTACTAAGCAACTGTGAAAGTTTTCAATATTCTAATATATTGGTTAGCTCATGGTTTAAGATTAAAACAGCCAAATGATTCTCAACATAAAATTTAATACTGTAAGATCATATATTCCCTTAATTTATTCACAAGCATGAATTGAAAAATCGTTGTGAATTTTTCCGAAGTAAGAGTATACTTCGTTTATTTTTATTAAAATGCAATTTTTATAGCTTAATTGTAGAACCACTTCAATAAAAATAAAGAGATATGGGAATGAAAATTATTCCAATAAAATAAAATACTTATTTGCAAACTTAAAATTATATTTAAATGTAGAATACATTAATAGAATGGAACACCGTTTATATAAACATGCACGAGAATTAGAATAATGCACGGTATCTACTCGCAAATTATCCGGGCTAATTTTATATTCAGCCGACGTGATTGAACAAAATTTTGTGTTAATATTTGAAGACAGAAAATTTCAAATCATTAAGAAAATAATGTACAATTAAAATAAAAAAAATAATGTACAAAAAAAGTACAAAAAAATAATGTATTTTTTTAACCGTAAGAGAATTCGTATAATGATTTCATGGGTATTTGAGAAATAATTTATCGTGTTATCAGTACATGTTTTTCATTATTTAAACTTACGTTTAGGTTATGTGGTTTTTCCCTTCATAAGCAGAAATTAAATTTTCACAGGGAAAAGCACATAAGCACATATAACAAGCAGGACGCTTTCGTAACTTAAATTATAAAAAGTAAAATCCATTTAATCAACCCTATATTGAATCTTTAATTAAATTCTGATTACGGGAGAGAACTTAAAAGCTTTTAATAATCATGGAAAGGTCGCACATAAATCTCATATATATTGAAATACACTGTAAAAAATAATTCTCTAAATGTATTTAACAAAATAAGTATCTATTCAATAAGAGTATTCTGTTTCTCGAGTAAAACATCACCAGCTGTCACTAATTTGGTGATAAACGTAGAAATTCTCTTGAGAAACAAATTTCGTTTGCACGGATCCTCTCCAAAATAAACGTCCTTTACTTCCCTAAATAACATTTATTTTTCTCATATTGGATAATATTAGAAAAAATAAGGCCCCAACCCGTGTTGTAGAAATCATAATGTTTGTATTTATTTATTTATTTTCATTTTTATACAATCATTCAAATTTTTTTTATCTTCAGTATTTCCTTATCAGTATTAAAATCAATTGACGCTGGGTTACAAAAATTGGAGCCCGAGTATCTGATGTTTATTCCGTGAAACGTCCAGGTCTTGGATACGGTAAGAGATATATGGAGTCGTCAGACCTTGAAATCATATGTCTGTTGAGCTTGTGAGCCATATCTAAAAAAGGAACCGTTTCTTTCTTATATGAAGTTTGAAGATCAGGCAAAACACTGTCCGTATCAACCATGGGTTTTTCAAAATTTTCCTCATGATTGGATCGACCAATTCTTGGATGTGGTAACATATATCCTTGATCCAACGCTGATCGTTCTGAACTGTCACTCATTCTTTTCTTTCTGGTGTTATGCTCGATTTTTTCATCGGACGAAAAATCCATTTCATAATTTGATCTACCAGGTCTTGGGTAAGGTACGATGTAGGTATCATCCTTTTTCGAAATGGAACGACCTGGTCTCATATTTGGTAGTAACCAGTTATCCCTAGAAGAATGCTTATTAGACGAAGCTGGTTTACCAGTAACATCTCGTCCAAACCTTGGATATGGAATTACAGAGCCTGATCTCCCTAATCTTGGGTATGGAACTACGGACGTTGATCTTCCTAGTCTAGGATATGGAACTACAGAAGTTGATCTTCCTGGTCTGGGATACGGAACTACAGAATTCGATCTTCCAGGTCTGGGATATGGAAGAACAGAAGTAGATCTGCCAAGTCTTGGGTATGGTACAACAGAGTTAGAGCGGCCTGGTCTTGGGTAAGGAAGTACAGAATTCGATCTACCCGGTCTTGGATAAGGAACTACTGAATTTGATCTACCAAGACGAGGATACGGCACAACAGAATTAGATCTTCCTAATCTGGGGTAAGGTACTACTGAACTTGATCTTCCTAATCTAGGATAAGGAACGACCGAATTAGATCTTCCCAACCTAGGATAAGGTACCACTGCATTGGATCTTCCAAGTCTTGGATAAGGAACAACAGAATTACCTCTTCCCAGACGAGGGTATGGAACAACGGAAGCAGACCTTTTATTCCTTAAAGCATACGAGGCATCATCAAAAACAAGAGAATCAAAATCTGGTGTAACTGCTTCAGTTTCAATTTCATCCGTGTAAATATCTATTTTATCATTTAAAAATTGTCCATCTTCGTCAGTAGGTCGGCCTGGAAGAGAATACGGGACAATGTATCTAAATCGCTTCCTAATCGTGCTTGTGGTGCCATGAATTTATTATTTGACTTTTTAGAAGGTATGGATAAAATCTGGCTTAAATCTGTCACACTTGGTATTTCACTTCCTTCATCCTCTAGCATATTTTGAGTACTTACGTATTTTTCTGAATGTAATGAATCAGAATAGTCCTTATCATCTACATTTAATGGACCACCAGCTGATCTTCCAGGCCTAGGATAAGGTAGAATAAAAGTTTTAGCATTTTCATGGCCGCTGTTTTTACTTTCAATTATAATTGGGAGTTTTTGATTTTCAGATTTTTTACCTGGTCGAGGGTATGGTAAGACAAAGTCTGCAAAGTCCTTTCCACTGTTACTCTGATTTTGTTTCCCATTTTTATTTCTAAGCATTGATTTTTTACCAGGTCGTGGATAAGGAATAACAAAGGTAGAGCCACTTTCACTCTGTTCGGTGGACTTTCCCAATGCATTCTTCGCCTTTAACAAAAGAGGGTTTATCTTTAATCCCAAAAATTCTTCCTCGTCATTTAAAAGATTCATATCTGCATCAAACATAATGTCTGAGGGTGAACGTCCTAGTCTTGCAGATGGTAGCATATAACCTCCGTTATTAGCACGTCCTGGTCTTGGATATGGCAAAACAAAAGTATGAGGGTGGTTTTCATTCCCAGGTTCCTCTGTTTTCGAAGGAGATAGTAAAAGCATTGAGCGTCCATATCGAATCTGAGGGAGAACATAATCAGAACTAAGCTTTTTAAGTTTGTTTTCATTAGCCAAATCGTTAGAAGCTTCACGCCCCGGTCTTGGATAAGGTATAATTGTGTCATAGTCTTCTACGTCTTTCTTCTGAGCCTGATAATAATATGAATTGTCTTCATACACACTGTCTTGTTGAACTGGCAAATTCTCTTCAGTATCTACTGTCTGCAGTTCATCTGAATTTTCTTCAAAGTTCTTTTCTTTTTCCTCCATCAGAGATCGACCTAATCTTGGATATGGTATTACGCTACTTCTTCCTCCATTTTTGATGTTTGCTCTTCCAAATCTCACGCCTGGAATCATATAGTTATGCTTTTGGGAAAGTCCCTCATCCGAACGTCCGTACCGTGCCATAGGAATGATCGTATTTCGCTTTTCATCGCTTTTTGTTTGGTTCTCTTCTCCCCGGAGTGGTCTTAGAATGCGATAGAATTCATACTGTCGCAATACAGACAAGGGGATTTTCCGGACATAATCAGAAGAGTCATAATTTTTCGAAAGGGTGTTCAAGGAGGACTCGGTTGTTCTTTTTTCACGGGGAACAGCTCTCGACATTCTGTCAAAGAGCGGTTCATCTGGCGACTGGTCACTGAGAACTGTGGCTTCACCCGAACTCTTTTCAAAAATATTTTTTGAAGTATCTGATGCTTGAGAATTCGTAGCAGAGTGTTGGTTCTTGCTGATTAGTACAGTACAGGACGTGTCTGAAAATAAAGCAGAAAATGCACTTAATTCCAATTAGAGAGTTAGGCATAATCATAGTAATGCAATATTTTCTCAATTTTCTCAATTCTTTTTTTCTTTTTTCGTCTGAAATATATTCTTTTTTATTTTAGTGTATTTGATTTCTTTCCACTGTACGATTGTTAATTAATCTTTGGACTTACTAGATTTGTTCACGAAAGTTTTATTTTCACTTTAGGTTTAACATTTGTGGCTATTTTAAACATACATGACAAAAAATGGCATAATTTAATGCCCTGTTTAAATACTACAATAATTAAATAAAGTGATATACTTCAAATTCACTAGTCGAAAAATTTAGTTGCATGTTGAATCAAATGTCTATGTATTGAAACAGAATTCTCTATCGAAGTGATTAAAAATATTGTACTACTGATGTGAAAGCAAATTTATTTTAACTCTGTTTATTCATCTGTATTTTTCTTACAAAAATGTTTTACTTAAAATATTAGCATAGCTAAATAATTTGATTTAATATGCTTGTGTCTGAAACACACAAGTTCTTTCTTCTACTTTTAAGACCGTTTCATTAGAAATTATTAACTTTCTTGATCGCTTATTTTTTTCGTTTTATTCATTCATTACCTATTTATTTTTCTACTTGCGTGACTGTATTGATTTCAAGAAGTACGAGTTAATCGCACACGTTATTGGTAGCCACAAAAACTTTTAAATGATTCAATACATTTTTTATATGTTTAGTTTTAAAAATATATATTTGTAAAAATTTTCAAAATTTATTATTGAACATTTTGAATCTAACAAGTATAAGCTTCTAAAAACACCCAAGTATTCATACTACAATGAAAAAATAAGTTTAGTGGTAGAGCTTATAATTAGTACAAAAAGTTTCGCATTTTGTTGCAATATAAACATGTTCATTTTGTTTTCCTTTTAATATATCCACGTTCTCCTTTTAATATATTCATATATACTTTAGAATAAGCACGTTTAAATGAAGGTTTTAATATCCATACTTATTTTATATGATTGTGTGACTGGCCTTTAACATTGTTTTTTAATATAATGCAATTTTTGGTTAAAAAATTCTATTTCATATATGTTTTTCTATTTTGAAGTTGGTAATAAACTCATTTCACAAATAGCATATCTCCCAATGCTGCTGCCTATCATTACATCTAAATTCTAATAATGGTAGATTGAACAACCTTTAAACTGGGTGATTACAAATGAATATCTCAACTTTGACAGGCTTTTATATCTTCTAAAGAATCCAAGTAGCGTTCCATTTCACATTTCCCTTTAAAAAAGAAGTTATGAAGTTTCGTGTCGAAACGTTGTATTGGCCGAAGAATAGCGATGCTGTTCAACAGCAGCCCGAAAGTAGCCCTGTCTTAACTCCCTGCGATTTTTTCTATGGCGCTACATGAAAGATGGTAGTGGTGGTAGAGGTGTAAAAGTGGTTTTTGATACTCTACCAGCTGTCATTGTTGAGCAAAAAATGAGTATAACTACATTCGTCGAAACTGTAACACTAGAAATGCTGTAAAATGTGTGGAAACGAATTCCACTACACAATAAATATCGTTCGCTTTTCAGGTGGTGGTCACATTGAACAGTTATAGTTTTAAGCCTTTGCTATGGTTACAGTATTATTGTTTTCTTCTCATTATACGTGTATGCTCTGTAGTTTTGTAAATATATTCTTTCAAATTTGTAATATTTATTTTAAATTGCCCTATTTTTTGTTTCAATATTGTATATTTTTAGACTTTACTTTAAACGTTACTTTGCTTTATAATGAGCATTACATTATGTAAGCACTAATTAGCTATTTTATAGCCTGCACTGTATTGTTCTGACTACGTTTTTCAAAAACATTCATCCGGAAAAAAATGTTCGTCTTTATTTGGATCTCAATCTTTATTCATAATTATACTAAAAATTATTAAATAAAACAGAAAGTTGAAACATCAAAATAAAAAATAAGTATACATTTATAAAAATAATTCCTGTTATTTAATTTCATTTTAGACAAAAAGTAAGTGTTAACTGTGAGTTAACTTAAATTTATGAGAAATCAAAACTATAAAGAAGTTTCTTGATTATTTGAAGTTATATCAACAAAATGTATAGCTATATAAAAAAGAAAAAAGTATGGGTATAGTTTTATATATTTTCTTATGAAATCAAAGCAGTTTGGTTAGTAACAACTATGACTGCTTGACATCATGATAATTATGGTATTTTAAATTTGATAAAGCATTTTTTAAATTCATTTTTAGTTGGCTTTTGTGTTATTCCAGTTCCCAAAGAATTTTATTTCATATCCCACCTTATCAAATAAAATGTTTTCACATCAACATGACCACATAAGTAAAATATTCATTATAATTTTGTCAAATACTTATAATTATATATGAAATTTTACTTCTGAAATAGAATCTGTAGTAATATCTAAGCAATTTAAAATTATTAATCTATTATAAACAAAATATCTAGGTTATCTAAAATTCTAACTATGAAATAAATTTTTATTTAAAAAATGTCATTATTAATTAGAATTTACATTTACCAATTAAAAATGTTTTTGCTATGATCGATTATAAATGTTTTATTTTTTTTAACAAGTTTCAATATTATTAATTTATTCAAAATATAAAGAAATATCAATTAAAGTTAAATTGTTAATAGTTAGTTGAAATGATGCAGTTTTATATCAAATGTTTAAAATATTTTTAATAGTATTAAATATTAAAACGTATATATAAGTCGAGGTAGATTGAATTCACTGTCTTTTAAAAGATATTTTTATTCTTCCTATACAAGATGTCATTTTTGAGCATTTTTTTCATTTTTAAATCATTTTATTATTGAAATTTTTACAAGACTGTTCAATATTAGCTGCTAATTTTTTTTCATACTCATTATCAGTGTCAACTATCGATTCATTGCATAACTTTAGCGTATTTTTAAACTTATTTTTTTGTAAGATTCATATTACATAGTTTCTTTACTTGTTATAAATAATAGTCTGACCCTAAAGTAGCAATTTTTGTATCCCAATAAGAAGCAAGTATAGACTCGAGTGAGTAGTTTTGATAAAAATTAAAGTTTAAGGGTATTTTGTACTAATGTAATTTAAATGTGTCATAATTACGTGTATTTTTGCAGGAAAAATTGCTTAAAGCCCATTTGTATGATTGAATGTTGTGTAAATTGTAATGATTCCAGTTGTGGTTTGACTGTAATTAACTTTTAACAGTTCTTGTTACTGAGATAATAAAACTGTTTTTTAATATGTTCAATGCAACAAATGTGTAAAAAATGCTTTCTCTGTAGCAGAGTACTTTACGACGAATTACTCTACACCATGAAAGCATTTTATTTTAAATTGTAAATTTTAAATGTTATAAAAAGGTATTGTCTAATTATAAATTTTAAATATTTTGGAAAATTAAAATTTCAATAGAAAATAGTAGAATCAACATCAAATAAAAAATAAATCTTCAGTGGTTGTTCTTTAATCTGTGTGATTACTGCTTAATTACTACTTTAATGAGTACTACTTAATTTCAATGTCTTATGAATATACTGATTGATTTTAGTTTCCTAAAAGAAATTAATATGATGAATAAATAGTTATTTGGAAGGTACATACCAAAAACCTAATTATTTATATCAAAAAATAAAAGTACAGCATTTTTTTTAATTCTTATGTTTGGTTATTTCAAATCGAGTACATGTCCGTTTAATTACTTTTAAAAATAAATTGGTTAATAATATACAAACACTGCAATATTTACAAATTTCACTCGGCAGAAAATCATTTAGCTAACATGAATTGTACGCTTCAATAAACTAAATGGTTATCTAATGCTTTCTGGCTAATTCTAACGTCAGTTTATAAAGATAACATGAAAAGAAATTCCAAACTTACCTCTTATGGAGTTGGAGACAATGAACCAAACCATCATAACCAACATTTTCCTCTTTCTTCGACATCCAGCTGCTGCTGGATGCTGGAATAGATTCACCATCTCACTGTCGGCCCGAGCTCTGATGACCAGATCTCGAGTAATTCCTATGGGAGATGTGGAATGCCCAAAGACTGGAAGCTGACTGCTTGTACCCAGGCATCCCTGCGCTTTTATACGAGCCAGTACGACCACGTTCCTTATAATTCATGGACGTGCTGATGAAAGCATAATCATTGTATACTGGACACGTGAGTGCCATTTGTTAATTCTAAGAGCTCGAAAAAAAATGCCGTGTTTAAGGGATATTCTAAATTGTTATAAATAACCTTCGGTGGGCGCCAGAGCATTTAGAAGGATTATGTTCACCATGGTTTGAATGGTGAGCTATTGCAGTGGATTAAGGCACATCCAATGTGAAGACCATAAGTGTCAATTATTTGGTTATAAATAGTGTAATGATGAATAAGAAGTCTCCTTTTTGGGGTCTAGAAAAAGTATTTATATATCAGGTAGAATGTTGTATAGTTTGCTAAACTTTATAAAAGAGAACGCGGCAACTTCATGAGTTGCATGTGAAAATTCATAGCAAACGTGTGTTTTGTTTAGAAAAGTTGATCTGAATTTTGGTAAGGGCTGCTCTTAATTCACATATTCATAAAAGAAGATCGTTCATGAAGCTACATTTATGTTTTCTCGATGAAAATGAGTAAATAAAAATTATTTTACATCCATAATAGAGCTTCATTAGAAATTAAACAGTTGAAAATATTATCCAAATCAACATATTTTCGTGCAAAGTGATGGGAAATTAAACATTATATGTACAGATGGCGAGCAATGAAAAATGGATGGTGCACAGTCTAGTTACATTGGAAGAAGCATTTTGATAAACTAATTTTATCAGATTCACAAGTAAATTCTCTTTAGGAAAACTGATTTGATTTTTTGGCATTGTTACCAAATATTTACAAGAACAAAAGATCCATAATTCATTGTATTGAATACCTCATTAAAATTATTTTATCAGAATAATATTGTTTAATTGGCACATTAAAATTATTTAATCGAGAATTTATTTTAACAACCAAAACTTATAATTTTTATTTTTGATTTTTTTTTAACCTAAAAGGGGAAATAAACTGTGATCTAAAATGAAATTTTTGTTAAAAAGTTTTATAAGAACTTTCTTTAGGTTTTTAAAAATTTTATACGCGCTTTAAATTCAGTGTGAAAACAAGCTTAAATCAATGTTTTGTTTTTTTCTTAATTCCACATGTCTTAATTCTTTGATGCAGGTTTATTAACGTATTTTTTACTTTTCAAGAAAAATATGCTATCTATCTAAAAAAAAAATTTCTTGGCTGATTCAATGAGCACTTTTGTAACTAAACAAACTATTAAATTTATTGAAAAGTACAGTGGAACCTGGTAAAGTGGATACCTTGGTAAAGAGATCGCTTTAATAAAAAGATCACCTGTCTAGTGACTTCTTGTAAATTTTCACCTTACAACCATCACACTTTACTACATTTATAAAGTGATCCCCTCTTTGCTACCTTTATAAAGCGACGGGAATAACTTTTTTATTCTCGAGGGTGATCACATTAGACAGTTTCCACTGTACTTTAAAATAAGAATTAAATTTAGAGGAATACCTCATTTTCCTATGAATTTAAATTTTTAAAGCTAAAATTGTAATTAATTTAAGCTCTGTATTTAAAAATGAAAAGCATATAATAACCTTCTCTGTATCAGAATCTTTGAACGTTTAATTAATTTTTTTTATTTGAGCCTCAAATTTTTCATTAAACAGAGATCTAAATATACCGAATTTATACTATGGGTGGCAGGGGCGTAGCCAAGGGGGGGTTATGGGGGTCATAACCCATGCATATGCATATATGTGAGTTGCAGTAGTCGTAACCCCCCCCCATGAAAAATTTCTGGCTACGCCCCTGATGGGTGGTTCTAACAGTCATAAATAAAACTGCTGTACTTTAAATCAATTTTCACAAAAGCAAATAATGTTATTTTAATTTCGTTGAAATTGTTCTATCGAACTGCTTGCTTATAATAAGTTATTCAATTTCAGATACTACTCACAAAGTACTCTCTTAGTAATCCGAATTATGTGCTGAAGAGATCCGTTCGGACTACAGAAAGTATTCTAAAAATATGAAATATTCCAATATGTATGCATACATCTGCATACCACTGTATTTCATTGTTTACTTTTAATAAATCATTAGTTTAAAAAATATTAATAAAACCAGCATTTTCTTCACTGATCTGTCCCTTATATGTCGTAGGAAAAGCATTTGCAGCAATCGTTGTTTTCACGAGTAAATCAACTCTCGAAAAAATAAATTCAAAATTAACTAAATGATCCATTTGATCCAAATGATCCAAGTAACTGAATTGTTCTCAATTGTTATAACAACGAACTCAATTGTTAAAGTCGTTCGTTTGTCCCACCATTAAGTCTAATATGTGGTTTTTCAGTAGTGAAGGTAGGTGAGATAGTTACGTAAAATTAAAAACAAATTTTGATGTATAAGAAGGTATTTGAACAAAAATATTCCCAGAAATTTGTAAGGTTTATTTAAGGGGTCTTTGTTTGAAGTCTATTTTTCTTCATATATTTTTTCTTTCAAATTCTGACTTCTTGATGCCATTTTCCAGTTTAAATTACTCAATGTTTGAATCACAGAAGTTCGAATTATCGAATCAAATTTGTATTATTTAAAAAAATCTATATTACACGATCTGGCCAAAAGTATCCGGACACCCAGTGGTATGGACTTGGAGCGTCCTGAGGCACATATTTAATATGATGTTGGTCCCCCTTTTGCATCGATGAC
This sequence comes from Cheiracanthium punctorium, assembly GCA_038373885.1. NCBI lineage: Eukaryota > Metazoa > Arthropoda > Arachnida > Araneae > Cheiracanthiidae > Cheiracanthium > Cheiracanthium punctorium. The sequence goes on from JAWZYV010016268.1 coordinate 372,066, forward strand.
AGCCTGCACACCTCTGGGAAGACTTTGAACCAGTTTTTGACAGGTGACCATAAGAATTGACTTCCAGGCGTCCATCACGGCTGAAGTGAGTGCTTGCAATGAGGATGGTCGATTTGGCTGGCTACGTAGTATGCGCTCTAATTGGTCCCAGAGGTGTTCTGTGGGATTAAGATCGGCGATCTGAGAAGGCCAGTTCAGTTTTTGAACGCTCATTTCGTCAAGCTACGTCTGTGCAAGCCTCGATGTTTGAATGGAGCAGTTATCCTGCTGGAAGAGAAATGGGCCTTCCCCGTAATACTGCCACAGAGTTGGTTGTGCAGCATTGTCCAGAATGTCCGCTTACATCGCAGAGGTCATGTTTCCAACCACAAGAACTATCGGACCCAGGCTCAAACACAAGGAACGCCCCCCACCATTATACTGCCACCACGAAACTTAACAGTCTGCACATTTCAGTCACGCAAAAAACGTTCCCCGGGGGTCCGCCAAACTCAGACGCGTCCCTCCGACAGCCAGACTATGAAGCGAGATTCATCACTCCAAAAAAGAGTTTTCCACACGTCCACAGTCCAATGAGGGTGCTCTCTGCACCATTGCAATCGATGCTTCGCATTCTGTGGAGTGATTTTCGGCTTGTCAGCGGCTGCACGACCATGGAATCCCAAGTTGTTTAACTCTCGACGAAAAGTCCTGCTGCTAACACTAGCATCTGATGAACTTTGGACCTCCTGAGAAATTTCTACCAACGAGGACTTGCGATTGTTTTCCACTACCCTTTTCAGAGTTCTGCGGCTCCGTTCACTAAGTTTTTTAGCTCTACTACTCCGTTTTCCTGCAGTTTCACTGCCTCGACGTTTGCACTTCACAATTACACCACTCACAGTAGATTTAGGCTTCTGTAGAATGTCCGCAATCTCACGAACTGATTTCCCCAAAAAGTGGCATCCCACTCTACTGCCACGATCGAACTCACTAAGCTCCTTTGACTTACTCATTGCTTCACAAACGCATACATACAACCGGACAAACCAGTACCATTACTTTAATAGCTTTCGATTACGCATCAAATTTGCGTCACCCGCCAAAACCACATTTTTAGGGGGTGTATGGATACTTTTGGCCAGATAGTGTATCTTAAAGTGATCAAGACATTCGACGTTTATCTTCTTTCACTTCGGAAGATATATTAATAAAATCTTATTTAAAAAAACTGTCACCAATTTGTTTCGAAATGTACAAATAACTGGATTTTCTCTTCTTGAAATAGGATGGAAAACTACCGAACCAGAACTTTTTTCTAAATATATCAATTGAGTGTAACTTTTCTCAAATGAAGATGATCTATGACAGTTGGTAGTTATACTTTATTGTACAGTTAAAAATTACGAACGTATTTTATAAGTCAGTGTAACAGCCATTAAAATGTGGGTTGTAACAGTTGTTAGTTAAATTTTACTGTGTAGTAATAAAATACAAATGTATTTTATACTTCAAAATATCAGCCATTAAAAATCTATCACTAGTTATAATGACTTAGACGTTCCGAAGTCCTTCTTCAAGATACATGAAGTTCTTGTAATAAAGGCAGTACAATAGCATATTGAAAATCGTTGTTACTGACAATAACATTAGTTATATAGAGGCTTCGTTCACCAGCTGTAGAATTCCTTGATAAAAGAAATATAAGAGCTTGTAATTATGACAAGAGTGCTGGTTCTGGAGGTGACTGTACTGAAAACATTGATATATGTGCTAACCTGGATTCCTGTCTTGAACCGATTTTTCTAGCTGTTTCCACGTGGCTAAAATCCCCAAAAGGTAGCAAGCAGATACCTTTCAGTATAGTGATACTCGTCCTTAGGTTTATAAATTATTATTTTGGTTAGCTTACATATAATGAAATAATTATTCCAAAAAAAAAGTATTTATTTAGATGTTCTGTAGTTTTATCGCAATAATTTAATAAAATAATTTAAAAGTTTTATTTTGGATTAATAGAAACTGAAAGTAGCACACATTTAATAATAAATGTAAATTATGTTCACATGATTAATGTTTAAATCACCTTTTATATCCTTTTAAACGACGATCCTTTTGATTACTTTATGTGGCTATTTAGTATAGAAAAAAATGAAACATTTAAGTAATGTATGCTCTGTAATTTGAGTTTTAATATAACCACCTTCCTCTGTCCCTCTGCCACTTTTTCTGTTAGCCTGTTTACGTTTAGCGACAGCTCGAAATCTCACACTGTAGACTATTACCGAGACAGGAATCTAGTTTAGTATATATATCAATGCCTGAAAAATAATAAGCTTGTACAGTGTTCAAATATGGTCTATAAAAGTTAACAGCTAAGAAGAAAAAAAGGAATAGCTCCATCAACCTGTTTTTCGAGAAAGTAGCAAAAAATTGCTTCGTCCTTTCATTCGATGTCATGTCTTATATTTATTTTATATAGATGTCTTAAATCTACTACTGAAAACGGATGAATCTTTTCGTTATCACTTTCAGCAGTGAGTCTTGCGTTCAACCTAAAAAAAGAGGCTATTTTTGTTTACATCTATAAAAAGTGGAATCGTTTCTTTTTTCTTCTCGCCAGTTCACTTGGCTTCCATTGATTACTAAACGAAATGAAACTTTTGTACTACCCGCCTCAAATTACAGTGTTTTTTCTCATTTTTATTCAATAGCAAATTTTGAAATTTTAAATTACAGGGTGGTTATAATTAAAATTCCCCTATCAACAGGATTCTACAGTTAAAACGGGTCAAGGGATTGCTAGAACATTCGGTTTATAAACGATATGTATAGAGAGATGAGCTCAGAAATTTCGAAATAAAAATTAATTTTGAAAAAGTTCCTTAAGTGGCGCTTTGCATGTAAAAACAGCAGTTTAAAAATGGAATTGTCTAACACGAAATGCACACGCAATTTCAAGATTTATTCGATAATTCTTTAACATCTACTGATTTGGTGCATAATTATCAGGCGTTTCATTGACGTGCTATATTTTAATAAAAATTTACAATATTTTAAATAAATTATTCTTATATTAATTATTTTTTAATTTAATTATTTATTTTAATTAAATTTTACTTTAATTAATTAATTAATTAATCAAATAAAAATTTGCAATCGCCTGATAATTATGCATCAACCCAATATTAACGAATATGAGCCATCTTTCCAGCTGATACCCCATTCAAAGTGCCTCCTAGCGGACATTTCTGGAACTAAACTTTTGGGAACCCTTCGTGTGCAATCCATATGTCAGTGTTGTTGGCAATCTGCTCAATCATTCTAGCTACAGAATATTACTTACGGGGGAAGTTTAATCATAATCACCTTGTACAGAGGGTGTCTCAAAAAGGTGGTAGCACTCTTTAATTCTTTATTTATTAGAAAAAAGTCTGAAATGTGCAATGAAAAAAAGACTAAAGATGAGGTTGGGAAAAAGATTAAGCTAAAAAAAAGCATCTCGTTAATTTTTAAAAAGTTACACTTTTTCAATTTGTACAAAGAAAAACAAACATACCCATACCCCGGTGTAAAAAAAAAAATAAAATAAAAAATAAAAAATTCCCAAATAGCAAAATCTGCCCCATACATTAAATGAGGTGATGTACAAAATTTGAGAATTATCTCTTGAAAAGTGTCAGAGGTATAAAAATAAATATATGCTAACTTAAACCACTTTTTTATGGCTCTTGAAGGGAAAGAATCACGTTGGATGGTCGCATTTGAGGGGTCCTACAGAAATTACCAAAGTTTTTTTTTTTTTTTTCACTGTAGCAATAAACTTACACGCATAGTCATGTACAGCCTCCGATCATCTTTGATTAATTAACAAAAATTTTGTTAATTAAAAAAATTCTTCAGTTGAAATAGCGAAAACTAAGTTTTTCTTAAATTGATGAAATAATTTTGTTAAACTTATTTGGTTATTTTAACAAAGCATTCTGTCAGTTTAACCAAGCAATTTGGTTGAAATAAGCAAATATTTTGGTAATTTAACCAAACTATTTGTTTAAATGGATTATTTTGTTTAAAAAAAATTATTCTTTGATTTAACAAAATTTCGTGTTAACTGGTATGTTAATGGCTCCTAATATATATATTTTTTAAAAATTGTTTAAATTTTAATATGATATTTTTAAACCCATAAATTGCTGGTTTAAAGTTTCAAAGGTGAGATGTTTAATTCAGCTGTTCATTAAAATTTACATTTTCATTTTAGTGTTTTTATATATCTGCGAATGTAATTTTATCATCTTCAACATCAGCATTTTTTTTTCATCATAAAAAAGGAAACAATCAGATAATTCAAATGTCAAGCTCCTATTTGGTCATGCTGAAATATTTTGATGTTCAATACTGGTGAATAAAGGTTAGGGAAAAGAAGTAACGCTTTCGACTGATAGCGAAAAAGGGACACTACGCATAAATGGGTTAAATCGAACAAAAAAAAATTTAGCATGTGTGTAACATGCAGTAAAAATAACATATACCAAATTATTAAATGTGCAAAATTTTGTTATCACTATTGCAGAATATAAAATAAATTTTTAAAAAATTCCTTAATGTTAGTACTAGAGACTATACTCTGTTTTTATATGATTTTTATTATGATGGATGGTGATTGATAATTTTTTATGATGATGATCGAAATCACATTTTTCTTCGCTTAAGACTTCTAAAAAACGTTTTTTTGGTTTATTGACTTTTATTACTAAATTTATACGGACAAGACCAACCACAATCTGTTTAACAGTAATTTGGATCGTAATACCAACAAATCTCATGAAGATATTTCAATAATTGAGTTATCTTCATATTAATTTAAAGATGAAATGACCATCGGCATCATGTTAATCTGCCCTTTAATGAAATAAATCTGGTTAAACACGAATTATTCCTATGAAGACGAATTCAGAAGGTCATCTGACGTCAATGTGCTAATTCTCAGTTGAAAAATAATCATCTCAAATTATATGAGATATTATATTTTGTGTAAATGCAACAGATTTGAGTATAGACACAAAGTATTTATGAAATGTATAAAAAAATAAGATAAGAAAGTTGCAATAATAAGTAAATAAATAAGACAGTTTTTATGTCATGAATGACGTACATTAAGTCAGAGGTTGATATGCCACATTCCAGGGGCGTAGCCAGGGGGGTGGGGATATCGGGATATATCCCCCCTGAAATTTTTGGATTAGTGATGGAATTCCGTCTATTTATACACATATAAGTTCATATCCCCCCCCCCCCCGAAATATTTTCCTGGCTACGTGCCTGCCACATGCTTCCATTTCGACTCTGGATACTTTATATCTTGCAACAGCAAGCAATTATAAAATATATATATCCGATATAAGACATTCTAATGAAATAAAATAAAACACTTTTTCACTTTAATTGAAAAACACCATAGTCAAACAAAGAATAAACTATCCGCGCACATAATCCAGAACTATCTGCCAACTCATACTAGCTCGTGATAACAGAACATGTAGTGCGCATACGGAATCAAGTATATGTATGCATTACACACGTACATACAACGCGCTTGCGCTCTACTGAGTTAAAAATTATTTCTTTTAAATAAATGAATTTTCAGTAACCTGCGTAAGAAAATTTAAAAAATATACAAGATCACTTTAGGTGTTCCCTACAGTAGTGGCGTAGCCAAGCACGGGGGGGGGGGATAGGGGAGTCACAATCCCCCATGAGGAATTTTTTACCACAAAAAATGTCTATTCTTCACTCCCTTATCACACAAACGTACCCCGCTCCATGAAAAATATCCGGCTTTACCACTGCCCTAGAGTGTTTTTAAAACTTTCTGTTCTACCACATTTTATCGATGTACACCCTCCAAAAAAAGTATTCGAGTAAGAGAAAAATAACATTTTTCTCCTGGGATATTTTTAACAAGAATTACAATGGAAGTCATACATACAAACCACGAAGAATACATAGAAAACACGAGGACACAGAATGTTTCGCGTCCTTAAAATTTGCATGCTAAAAGAAAGGATAAAAAGAATGATTGGTCCAATGCTGCTATCTATAATTTATTCTGGGAACCGCAAATATACGTCATTTCAATAACATTTTAGTGCATATAAACAGCCCCATTTTCACAGAATCTGGGGTAAATTAAAAAAAATAAATAATAAAACTTAGCAGGTATTTTTTGATAATATAAAAGTATACCACAAATAAAGGGATTGCATAGAAGAACTAATATTTTTGAAAGTTTTCTGGAAACTAATACGAGACCCTAACCACAGTGAATGATGTTTAAAGTTATCAAAAGAACCAATGTAAATCATACATTTTTTTGCAATATTCCAGTGTAATTTTTTTTTTTAGATTCCTATTATAGATGAAATTGTGAAGTGTTAATGTCGTTCCTATTTACAAATTGTCTATCACTGTACATAAAAAAATTGTATTGAAATTAATAGAAATTTAGTTTTTACAAGCAAAAATAAATTAAAGCGAAATTATGTTGTTTAGAAAAATGTGTTAAAGCTCGGTTCATAGCTACGCCGAGAGCAATGAATTTCTAAAATCACTCTTTGAAAATTTAAATCTTCTCAGAAATTATGGTTGATAAAATTTAAAAAGTGCATATTTCTTCAGATTAATTTTATTATTAAGTCAGATTTGTTGATCATTATTATTAGACTTAAATATTAAAGACTGCACAAAAGTGGCATACACTTTCCTCAAAGAATAAAAATTATATAAATATATATTTCGTTTTACTCGAGTATTAATCGCTTTTTTTTTTTTTTTTTTGCCAATTTTTCATGGTGAAAGTAAAGGTGCGACTATTATGTGGGGAAATCTACCACACAATATTATACACTTTAATATTAAACCATTACTGGCATAATTAATTAATTACGAAAAATTAATAAATTACGCCAATATAAAAATTAATATGTTACCAAATCGTTCCAGGGTATCTGTCGTATGTTAAGTAATATTTTCGTCAGTTACACAAAAATGAGGCATTTTTCTTTTTATTGTACTAATATTTTCATAGACATAAATGAAGGTCAAGTACGTGACTTTATGTAGGGAAAATATTTTTACGAAATTTTCTGCTTCAAAACGAGGGTTCGACTATTATGGGAGTGCGACTATTGCGCGAGTAAACACAATATATTTCTCTCTCTCGCTTTCTCTGTATATATATATATATATATATATATATATATATATAGTTCTGCTTTCATAATCATAAACCAAATTTCCTACATGTGTGCGCAGTCTTATAACTTCTGTTCTAATTTTCTTTTTTACTGACATTAACACGCGCGTTATTTGTTTCTTCCTCTTTGAAGATTAAATCATTTTCAGACGTTTCTCAGAACTGTTTTGTTTTCGAAATGAACTCATTAATTCGGATTTAAGAAAAATCCTAAAAAAAACAATTATCTTTTTACTAATTACATAGTTGAAAAGGCAGAATTTTCAAGAAAACTATTTAAAAATGTAATTAAACTGTCTATTTGTTTTTTTCACGTGATGACCCACAATCTATGGAACGGCTGCAAAATCATCTGGCAATTGAGAATGTTTTCATTATTAACTTCTTTCCGAAAGAAAAAAATTAAAGCATTTATAAGTCTGTCCTTGTTAACACTACCACAACAATGCAGTAACCAGAAATCAATGGTATTCATTAAGCTATTGTCACTTACTGTGGCATGTTCGTATTGATAATTGAGTGCAGCTTTTTATAGCTCTTTTAGAGCAATGCACCAAATGGCTTTTATAAGTTATATTGATGGATATTGTACTTATTGTTCTTTAAGGATGCTATTTTTATTTCAAAATAAACAAAACCGGTATTTAATAACCTTCTCCGCATAGTAGACCTGCGTGTTTGTATATCCATGCTTAGTTTTTGTTTTGCAAGAAATCATTGCTTGAAATTTTTTTTACAGTTTTTTTTTTTTTTTTTTTGCCAGTTTCTCCAATGATTATCCTGAATAAAAAGATTATACTCGAAAAAGAGCACAATCTATCAATTTCTTTTTTAGTCTACTACAGTAGTTAGCAACATTTATACTCATTAAAAAATTTATCACTTACATTTAGAAGCATACTGTTAAATAAGTAAAACTGTATACCTTGGATACTATCACGCTAAAACATAAATAGAAAAAAAAAATATTTTTAAAAAGTCTTACTTTTTCCTGATAATAAAATTAGAGCTTCTTTAAACTCGAAATAATAACAGGATTTCTAAACTTTTTAGGCATATACGAATTTCTTGAAAGTTCCCTGGAGGCACCAAACAAAATAATTCAGTGGATTCATTAAGAAGATTAAAGGCTTTTTAATTGCCACTAATAAGCTTTTTAATTCGCATAAGTGTCACCAACTAATGTCTGAAAATATGAGCTAAATATGAAAGTTCATTTGAAAGAAAAAATCTATTTTGGTCAAAAAGAAATGCCTACACATTTTATCTTACCATACCTTAGAAAAATTGTATTGAGAATTAATTTTATTCTTAGTGGAGACTGTACTTTATTCGAATTTAGACACTATGCTATAAATTTTGTAAGAGAGAAACAGTCAAGGTCAGAGCTGAATACTTTCTTATCGTATAATATTTTTACCAGTATAGGGTAAAATCGTTCCTTTAACGGACTCGTTTCTTCTAAATTATCTTCTTAAAAGAAACGAATCCCACCTATTCGTTTTAAGAAATTTTATAAGATCATCTGTGAAAGAAAGTTATGTAATAAATTTCCTTATGCATCAGGATATCATTTAATTTTCTCAGCACACAATAAAAAGGGCTTTACAATTACAGAATGCATGCTTAAAAATTTCCTTAAATTCCTATTTTGCTGTGTTTCTTCCCTAACTTGCAAATACAGTGGTTCAGCATACAAATACTAAGCCCCCCGCGAGTATGCTGTTTCGGCCCCACACTCTCGTCCGAATGTTACCTAATGTTAGCATAGCCGGATTAAGCCATCATGAGGACCAAAACAGAATTTCTCATAGGCCTCCTTCATTCTGATATATGCATATGTATTCGCAAGTACCAGTAGCGCAAGTACCCGAGTATTATTCTTTGCGCTTTAATTCAATCCTATTAATATTTCTTCTTCATAATGCCATCTAGTTGACAAAAGTTACTTGAATGAACCTCCTTGAAAAGTGGATTCGATTGCATTATAGTTTACGCAAATAAATAAATAGTGCACGAGAACGCAGAATCCAGAATTCCGCAAATGCATAATATCCGCATTAGATCTTTTGAATTTCCATTCAAAAACATTTTACCTAAGGTAATATTAATAACAGAAAATGCAATTCGCTGATTACTTAAAGTTGTGATTATTTAGGTTGGTGAGAGTGGGGATGTTAAAGTAGGAATCAACTCATTCTTGTTTCATAAAACACATCTTTGGAATCGCAATCTGTATTAAAATCGCCTATTAAACTGTTTTACAATCCTCGCTAAGCATATTAACTATACTAATATACTTAAATACTGTTTGGAGTAGGCATCATAATGCGTGAGTGTGCCGTGTTCATCTTTCTTGTTAAATAAAAAAAAAAAAAATCTTTGGAACCGAAATCTATCTTAAAGTCACTTACTAAAACTGTTTTACAACCTTCGCCAAGCACATTCCAACTATCCTCAACCATTTTAAATACTCTTTGGAATGGACATGATAATCCATGAGTGTGCAGTGTTTCCCTTCCATGTTCCACTAAAAACTTCTTTGGAATTGAAATCTATACTAAATTGCCTACCAAAACTGTTTAACAATTTTCGCCAGGCATAGTGAAACTGTACTCCCCCTTTATAAATACCATTTAGAAAGTGTATCATAATCTATGAGTGTACCGTATTTGTCTTTTCTGGTCCATAAAACACTTCTTCGGAATTAAAATCGACTACTAAAACTATTTTACAATTTTCGCCAAGCATTTTCTAAGTATACTCCCACTTTAATATAAATTGTCGCGACCCATTATTACAAATTGCAAAGCTTGTGTGACTTTCAACATTTTATTAACGCCTCCCCCACCCTCTACATTATCTGCCAAACACATTTGAAGAGTTAATATCTACAAAACCTGTCAAAAAAATCGCGTAGACAAAAATGGGCAGACAAAAATCTGGGATTGAGCGAAATAGCGCCCTAGTGCTAATAAATAAATACGCTGAGCTATAATTTACAGCATTAAAATATTCATATGTTTCGGATTATTTCAAATACTGACCTGGACTCCAATTATGCATGAGAATGCAGTCGGTGATGCGCAACTTTTGAGAAATTAAATACAAAGTATTCATACGAAATGCAGATGTTCTGATATAATAAATTCATTCAACCCTTTAACGCGCAGTGTTGCCGCTCTGGCAACGCCAAACTCTGACGTTTTGACTGTTGCAAGTCACGAAGAATAGATTTGATTTCTATACAAGTAGTTGCGGGTGACATAGCTCCACGAGAATCCTTTACTTTTTAGCACGTCACTTCCCGCAAAAAAAAATGGTCACGATTCTTTTTAACAGCACTGACATCTGCGGAAGAACGCGAGAACAGCTGGACAGATTGCCCAATGCTGAAAAAAGGGCAGCCGTTGTCATCGCTCGACTGTGCTCGCGCACAGCCAGCTGCGTCAAAAAAAGGGTCTCTAGATATGTGGCACGCGATGAACGTTTCGATCTTCCGCCATCTTGCTGGTAGTTAAGTCGAGCGATTGCAACGGCTGCCCTTTTTCAGCATTGGGAAAGGGTTGCACCTCAAAGTCAAAGGGTTAAACACCACTGAATATTAGTTACAACCAAGCATTCATATTTGGCGAGAGAGATTTTTTAAAAAAAGTGCCAAATAGATTAACCCTCCGAGCGGCCTGGAGTTTGCCTAGTGATAACTTCAAAAAAGTTCCAGTGTATGGGATCTGTATCTCTCGAAAATGCACAAGAAAAACCTGCTTCCCCCCATTTCCGCATGGAAGGCGTGGGGAACAAGGTAATTAACAAACTGCCGACGTGACAGCCTACCTACCGCCTGATAAATTACTTTGTATTGTAGGAGCACATGTCCGGTGAATCTGACCAACTGGTCTCCCTCACCTCTTTCCCCCCTAAGTACTCGGGAATCTACGCAACGTTGTAGGAAACCAAAGTTCTTTTCTCGGTGGCTTACATGGACACTCACCCAGAGCCAGATTTTTGTCTGATGAAGATTGGAAAAAGAGATATTTTGTTTTTTGTCCCCTCTCATATTGAGCAGGTAGTGAGAGTGACGCTTGTGCTCTAAAAATAGTAAAATTAGTGATTATCTTTTTACTATACTTCTTTATCTGAAAAATTTCTTTATAAAGCTTTGATAATGAACGAAAAATAATATATCTAATGGGCCCCTTTCAAGATGAGGCCCTGGACACAGCCCCGATTTGCTCATGCGATAAGACCCCGTGTACATATTTTCAATAAAGTGTCCAATATCAGATATATCTCATTTACCTGAACCTTATATAAGACGCTGTCCTTCATAAAATGTGCAAAGTGTTCCATATAATTATTATTATTTCTTATATTTTTTTCGAACTGTGCATTTTTTCATAAAAGTTTATATGGTTAGTTAGGAAAGAGAAATAGGAAATTTGGCTTTCACTCGATCATTTTTGAAGTTGTAATGCAAAAAAAAAAATATGACAGTTAAAAAAAAAAAGAAGAGAGAGAGAGAGAGAGAGTATAATGTACTTGAGTGTAGGGTAATAAAGCTTTCATTTAAATTTTCTCAAGCGTACGAGAAAAATAAAAATTAAAAATTCTTCGATGTTTCATTTAAAGGACTTGTTTAGTAAATTTGTTAAATGAAATATCTATATCAATCTTTGTTAGATAATAAACGTTTTTAACGACCTTTATTTATGTTCTGCATATGCGAAAAAATTCCAAGAAAAATTAAGAGCACGAATCTGAGAAAGTAACACACCTAGGATTCATGCCATCTGAGATTTTTACCAAAAAATTCCCAGTTGTTATTTATCTTATTAATGTAGCAAATCCAGAATATTTTGTCTCAAAGTGAGTTGTTCATTTTTTATGGCCCACTAAAAAAGCAGACCCGTAGCCAGATTTTCTATTCAGGGGGTGCACCCTCTTTTTTTCAGGGGGGGGCACCCTAACTTAAGTGGGGTGGCATCCTATATTTTTTTGAATGATAACATTTTTATCTATATTTCTCTTCATTAAATAATAGCATAAGTTTATAATTAAATAAATTCTGAAAAGTCCAAACGGCTTCCAAGAAGTAAAAGTTCCTTGGCTTAAACAGAATGGATTTAAAGTTGCCAAGATCATATTTGGAAGATGAGAACACAAAACAAAAATGACAGAGTATTACAAAGAAAAACTTTGTATATATAAAGCTTTGATATATATAAAAACTTTGATAACTTTACCTTATATACAAAAATTTTTCAAAGCATCTGCATTAAACTTTTTTTATGTGAAATTTTCTAGGGGGGATGGGGCTCAGCCCCACCTGGCACCCCTTTGGTTAAGGGCCTGTAAAAAAGTCCGTGCAGCACACAAAAGTGGGCGTTTTTCTCAGACATAGAAAATGCTGTGGTCAAAAACTCTTTGCGGGAACATCTTGCCATGATATTTATTTCACATCTATAATGTTAGACGATAGAACTTCATGAAATATATGAGAAATCTGTGGCAGGTTATCGACGCAAAGTCACTGAAGGTCACAAAAACACACATTTTCTTTTTCTTTTACTTTTTTTTTTTTTTTTTTTTTTTTTTTTTTTGTCATTTTTAAGGCTTAACCATAGCTTGCGCCTTCAAGTTGCTAAGGCAAAAGAGGAGTCCTTTGAAGGACAAAAATGCATGTATAGTTGACGCAAGTTGAATGCGCTTTTAGATTTATAAGACCAAAATCTGAAAATTTTCGATTTTGACTGAAATTCGAAGTTTCATAAATTCTTGCGGCAGAAGTTTATTGAAAGTAATTCTTTTGGATCGTTTTTATTGTATTATTTGAATGCTCAGCGTTTATACCAAGTTTTGCGCGCAAGATTAGGACCCACTGGCGCATTGACTTAATTTGAATTAAATGAATTTAATTCAATTTAAATTATCTATATTTAATAATTTTAGCGACTTAAATTGCTAAATTTAAGCAGGGCCTGATTATGACCAACAGGGGCCCCGGACATTGATGAATTTTGGGGGCCCCATCCATGAATTTTTTTTTATTTTTCAAAAAAATTTGATATAAAAGAAGACTATTTCAGAACATTTGAAATTGGGGGCCCTTTACAAAGTCCCGATTTTCCCATGCGATAATAAGGCTCTGAATTTTAGTATTTTTGGGGAAACTGGTGGATTTTCAAAATTTTAAGATCGCCTACGTCTTCTCTCTATCATTTTGCGCATCTTTATGCAGTTAGAGGTAGTAATCAAAAGCGAAGCGCTGTTAATTTGTCAACGGTAATGGTTAAAAAAACATGAGTACAAATTTTTGTCAATTTTAAATGTATGACGTACAACTGGCGCCATTCCCACATGTAATCCAAAAAAAAAAAAAAAAAAATCCTTCGGAATTGGACCACTGAAATGCTTAATATATATTAATCCTTATATCAATGCTTTATTTAGGCGAAAACAATTTATTCGTTTTAATATTCTTAAAAGAAGTAGAAGTTTAATAATTTCGAGAAGCTATTTCAAACGATTTAAAATCGCAAAAATTTGCAAACCTATTTAGATTATGACGTGTAATTTGTTAGAGTTAACCTTTTAACTCATTTGGAACGCTTTCCTTCTTAGAAAAAGTCTGCATTTTAAATTAAGCCTTTCTGCTTAATAATTTGATTTTTTTTTTTTTTTTTTTTTAGCCGAATACTGACAGCTTAGCAGTACGGGACTGATTTATAGCTATTATGCCAGACTTGGGGATCGTCTAGAGCGTGGAGAATCTTTTTCTCCCTACAATTTATCACTCTTAAAAAAAAAAAAAATCAGTTGATTACCAAGAAATCTCTAGGAAACAATGATTCCATTACTTGTTACTTTCCGAACATGCACAATGTAAGGCAAGTATTGTAATCATGAAAAAATTCGACTTCGAGACTTTGATGTATTTATACGTTTTGAGGTCTTCTGAATTCATTTATGCTGTTTTTACGAGATGTATGTATTAGAGATGAGTTCGGGCTCATTTTTGAAGCCCGAGCCCGCCCGAGCCCGAGGACTTTTCATCCGAGCCCGCCCGAGCCGAGCAATATTATTTAAGTCGGAGCCGAGCCCGCCCGAGCCCGAATTTTCAGTTAAGATTTAAAAAAAATTCAATTACTTCATTGATAAAATACAATAAATTTTGCCGTTTGTGCAAATTAAAGACAAATATAGTTGCAAACTCCGAATGCACTTTCTAATTCTTTGTATCCGTCCTTTATCAAAAAATGCCGGATCTCATGACTAATTAAGGAATATAAACCGCCGTTCTAAAATACCCAAAGAGCTTCACGCACCTCTAGGCGCCCGTGCCGCTATTTTTATTTATTTATTTTTTTTTTTTTTTTAATAAGTACTTTTATTTTCCTCATGAATCACATTTTAAAATCTATTTCAAGCAGTATGTTCAATAAAGGAGAAATTTTTCATGAGCCGAGCCCCGAGCCCGAACACAATTGTGAATTACAGAGCCGAGCCGTTCGGGCCGGGCTCGGGCTCGGGCTCGGCTGAGCCGTCTCATCTCTAGTATGTATGTATGTGTGTGTGTATGCGTGCGTGCGTGCGTGTGTGTGTGTGTGTGTGTGACTGAACACGATAGCTCCTAAACGGATCATTCGATTGAGCTCAAATTGGACATACATGTTATAAACCACCGTCGCAAGACCGGTACTGATTTTGGTGTATATAGGACTTATAGTTTTTCTACAGGGCTACGACAAAGATTTCTTTGACATTATAGTGTATGGGGAGAAAGTCTTGAAAGTGTGCTAGCGTTTAAATGGTGCATTCACTTGAGTTTCAATTTGGTATATATGTTTGAATTATTCATAGATTAAAATTTATTTAAATGCTTGGTAATGATCTAATCGTAAGTCTTCGGAAAGTCGAGTGGAGGCACTCCAGATTTTTTTAGTATGATGCCATAACTTTTCTTAGTATTACTACTAAATAAAGCAATGTTTGCCAATTGATTTACATGACTTTATTTAGCAGCAATACTAAGAAAAGTTATAGCATCTTTGTTTCAAAGAGATTTCTTAGTAATCCACAAAAATTTTTTTAGTGTAGGGCATCACCCAAAAGGATGTTATTTCCGGATCCGCAACTCTCATCCGTATACCAGCCTATATACAGCTAGAGGAGCTGCGGACCCACAGATTTATCGTTCACGTTTGTGCCATGTACATATAGCGGATTTTGATCAGCCGAGATGCAGCGACGGCCCCAGGGGCGTGCGGGACCCCAGGCGAAGCGCAAGAGCGGGGCCTCTTCTCTATCATGTCTTATGAGATAGCAATAAAATGGCCCAGGAGCGGGGCCTCTATAAGCGCGGGGCCTTAGGCGATCGCCTACATTCGCACCCCCTTCGGCCGGCCCTGCGAGATGTGAAAACTAATCCTTTCACTTTCTGCACACCAGGCTATTACGACTCCTTAAAAATTTATTTTAGGATGAATAGGAAAAATTAAATTACTAAATTAACTAAAACATTTTTCTAATTTATGTGTATTGAAAGAAGAAAGGGTTGTCACCCGATCGTTAACACTGCCAATATAGCTTTTGGGTCATCGTGTGACAATTGAGCTAGCTATGACAGCATATTTTAATATCCATAACGCTAGGTTCGAGTAAAAGTTTTCTGCATTTTTTTCAGTTTCCGTATAGCTGGAATAATTTAAAATGCATGTGTAAAAAAAAAATTACTTTCTTCGTCGTGAAGAACTGATACGCAGCTAGTTATAACATGTTATGTATATGTAAAAATAAATTACTCGAAATTCAAATTAAACATTTAATAATTTTGCGATTTCTCAAAATAATCAAACGAAAATCCCCACCTCTCTCTCCATGTGTTTATATATCATGGCTTTGATTTGCAACATCTCTTCGATTTGAACTTCATATTTCAAACAATTACACTAAAATTAATCTTTCTTTTTTAATTTAGGTAATTGGAAATTTTACTTATTTACTTTTTCGCCTAGTTTAACCAATTGTTAAAGTAATCTCTATTCCCGTGTGATGAGCGGGTACATCAGCTAATATAGAATAAAATAGAAATTAAAATTCGTATTGTTCAATTAAAAGCAGCATTAATAAAATAATAACTCGATGACAAACTGACGATTTCCATGTGAGCCGGTATAAATTTAAATGCTTCGAAATCTAAGATAAAATTTTGGCTTTATACAAATTGCTCTATTTCTGTGTATTTCTTTACGTAACAATTTCTTTAATTCTTTACAGGTTGAAAAGTTTTTCTACCATGTATACATATTTACATAAATGAACTGACACACACACACATAACACAAAAACAACAAACAAAAATTTTGCAGTTCATTGTGGGAAGTTAATTTTTCTGGAAAGATGTTGTTGTTAGGGTAAAACTAAGACAGTGGAGGATCCTGAAAAGTTTCAACGGCTGGAGGCAATATGCGAGAAATTTTGTAAGAAAAATGGATCTTTTTAAATTTAAAATTTTGATTAAATAATACTTATCGTCTGAAACCAGGTTTAGGATGGTTGCTCTCATCATTCATTACTGAAAAGGCGATTTTGAGAAGATTCCTCTTCTCTTACATGTGTAATTTCTTAGCGTGGATCTTTGAACACTCCGCTAAACCGGCAGATTATTCAAAGACCTAGGGGAGCAGGGAAACCTCACAGATTATAGAGAGTAGTGTAGTGCATTTATTGCAAGCCTGCACTCAGGGTATCTGCCAAGTCAAAATGCCTTGGTCGGAGGACTTTTTCAGGTGTTCTTCCGCGTATTCACGATAGACATCCAGCGAAACCGCCCGAAACCCCAGACCGTTAGATCGACAGCCGCGCGGTAGCCCAGAACCCTAGACTTTTACTCTTCAGCCATCTACCATTTTCAGCCCCTTGTGTACAGGGCCATGGTGGGAGGCCCACAGATCATAGAAGGGGAATCATCACCACTGAATCCAACTGGGATTTAATTTTATTTTATCTTAGACAACTGTTCTTTTCAACTAGTTATTTTAATTTTGTTTTAATCTTTAGGACGGAATAGAGCTTTACTGATAAATTTGATCGCTCATTTAATCGTGTTAATTTTCCAGTAAAATCAAACTCAAACATCAATAACTGAGGCCTAGTTTACAGCAATACAGTCTGGACACATACTCAACTTTCCTCACTATTTTTAGGAGGGCCCAATGTCACTGATTAAATATTTACCTTACATTTCATTGTTTACATGAAAAATACTATAAGGACTTTTTGGCTTCTAATGTTTCAAGAATATTATTTTATCATTCAATTTTAATGAACTAACGCATTATGTAGAAGTTGTCTTTACTTTATTTTATAACACCAGACGGCTTCTACATAATGCGTTAGTTCATTAAAATTGGAATGGGAAAAATAATATTCTTGAAACATAGTTGGTTGCCAAAACGTCCTTATAGTATTATTCATGTAAACAATGAAATGTAAGATAAACATTTAACCTAAGTGACATTGGACTCTCCTAAAAATAGTGAGGGAAGTTGAGTACGTGTTCCGACTGTCATGTAATTGAATCACGGACTTAATCACGGATCAAGCTCTGTTATTGACGTTTGATTTTGATTTTACTGGAAACTTAACGCGATTAAATGCAAAATAAAATAAAGCTGAAAATCGCTTAAAAATGAGAGAGAAGGGGGATTTTCAGATTTTTAAAATAGTGCAGATCGTTTATATATATATTTTTTACATAATTATGAAATTTTTCAAGCCGATCGCACTAACTGTATGAATTTCATTAAAGTTTTACACAGTAACTTTTTAATCTGATTGGATTAATGACGGTAAAAGTTCTGTTTGGAAGTGGCGGGCCCGGATTTGTTAGAGAGTGAATCACGGATCAGCGTAACTATATAATAGGATAATTACAGAGTTAATATTTATACAGGAGTGGTTTATGACATGTAAATTTGTATTAATTTAAATAATAACATGCAATACATTTCTTTAAAGCCCCTCTTCATCCGTAAGCATGTGTGCCCAAGAATCCATATATGTTAAATCGGTCTCTTCTAATAAAATATGTTTTTTTTTTTTTTTATATGCCGACTGTTTTGTTGTATTCGAGGCAACAGCTTTTCCTTTTCAGGTAAAATTTGAAAGATGTAAAATATTTACTCAAAATTTCTTATTTTCATTAAACATTTAAAATTATTATAAATGAAAAAGTATCCTGGAGATTTTTGAAAACTACGAAATATTTAAACTTATTTCCCGTGCCCGACCATGCTTAGAAGGGACTCCGGTTCAAACGATTACTTGTCTGAAAAAATACCGAAATCATTCGGCCTCTCTCTTCTTTAGTTAGAAAAGGTATGATCACCACATCTGTAAATTATTTTCTGGGGGGTTGAAAGCTGCAATTAAAGTATCATAGGCGTGTCTTGGCCATTGTGCTCTCTCCCCTCCTTTGCAACCCATCAATCTAAGTGTCACAGGTGTTTTGGTGAGTGGGGGTAAGCAGTAACGGGATTTTATGTCACAGCCGCTTTCGAAGCAGAAAAAAAGGAGCAGAAAATTATGTCTCAGCCGCTTTGAACAACGTTTACAGATGACGGGATTTTACGTCTCAGCCGCTTGGAGGGTTAAATTAATTCGCCGAAGGCTAATGTTTTTTTTTTTTTTCTGTTTATATGCGTGGTGCGGACACACTAAGTCTCGTACGTTATGTTTATATTCCGGTGCACTTCTGAAGGACGCTAGACGGATCAATGAGCGCCTCCCTCCCCTCTTACCTTTCGCGCCCCATCCCCCACCTCCTCTGGTCCGGGGACTCCCTTTCGTATCGCTCGCTCCCTTCCTCCCCCTCCATCATCACCAATTTCGATTCTAAAAATAATCGAGTTGTTTTTTAAATAACCGAACAACAGTTTGTGATCTGGTTTATCGATTCGGTGCTTTATGAGTGACCACCGGTGGTCATCTCATCACGATGGCGATGGATTTGTCGAGATCGATCACGTGGGGGGGTGAAGGAGGGGATGAGTCACGTGGGTCCTCGATGTGTGTGTGTCTCGTCTGCAATGTCTGCCGCATAAGGCAGACTGAAAGTTAGTTTTCTTGGCATGCTGCCCACTTGGAGCGCTGCCAAGTTTAGGTGCCGGTGGGAGAGCATTCCTGCACGAATGGGTTATAGCGGAAAGATATTTTTAGGTTTCACGAGGGACCGGAATTTTCCCGATTATATTTTTAATATTTTTTCCCTTTTCCTAGTTCCTCTTTTTTTCCCCGCGTAGTTAATTTGTCGTGACAGGGCAGAAATGAAGATTGCCTCTTACGTGCAATAGGAAATGATGGACGTTCGTAGGATAAATCATTTGCCTTTTTTAAGGACCCCTTTCGAATATTTTTAGTGCATTTGTTAAATATTATGAATTTACAGATTTTAATAAGTGGTTTAGTGTAGAAGATAACAACTATGCACTAAGGTGGGTAGCAAGTTTTTTCTGCTTTCTATAAAGGAACTGGAGTCATTCAAATTACTTAATTTACTTGAAATTTGTCGAGCTTTGTGGGAAAACTTCATGATTGGCCAAAAATACGTAAATAATTCGACAAGATTCTTATTTTTTTTTAAAGAAATTGTCTATGTTCACATGTTTTCCGTATTTATAGTTCTATAATGCATGGTGCGCAAATGTAGAAAAAAATTTAAATATGTGATATACAATGATAATTATTTTGTATACTTTTTATATTGTTTAGCATTCAGAACTAACGCCCAGCAATCTGCTGTATACACATTAGCAAAATATTCCACACAAATTGAAAGTTGTAGAAAAAGTGTAATGAGATATTTCATGCCAGAATAAGGGTCGTCCAAATGAAAATGAAACTACAGGTTGTTTGAGAAATTGTTTAATGGTATTAATATAAATTAGTATACAGAAGAAAGCAGTAATACACGGGTAACAGAGGGACGAGACAAAGTCACGTTGTAGTTTGAAACAAGTGTCACAACATGCGAATAGCAAAGGAAAGGTCTATGAGCAAAGGAAGTGTGCACACAATGCTGCATGAAAGGTTGCCTTTTCCCTGGAGATTCTTCCCCCACCCAGCAAACACACACAGGTTCTCTGAACGTCTATTAACGTTCAGAAGACGTTCAGAAAACGTCATCGGAACGTTAATAGACGTTCAGAGAACCTGTGTGTGTTTGCTGGGCAGATATCCATCATCTCGTTGACCACTGGAACACTTGTTTCAACCTACAAGATGACTTGATGACCTACAAGATGATGTGTAGCCTATCTCTTACGCATGTAATACTTTGTTCTTTTGTATACCAATTTACATTAATACCCTTAAACCATTTATCAAACCGCCTTTAGTGCATCTTTCATTTGGGCTACCCTTATAGATTAATGTAAATAAAGATAGTACAAACCAGAAAGATTTTTAATTATTAATGTTACAATTTATTTTACGCCTGTGCAAACAACGGTGTGATATGGCTTTCATGGTCACTTAGTCGTTGCGATTAGGTTTTAAAAAAATAAATAAATAAAGATCTCTACTGAGTCTTTTTAGTTTTTTAGGTCTTGCCTAAGTTTAAGAGAAAACGATACAGAGCTATTGCAAGTTTTGGTGCAAAAATTTAAAATCGCATGCCTGGTGAAAAAAAAACAATAATAGAAACATATCGAGTTCGTAAAATAAATTATAAGTTAATTGTGCGTAGATGAACTGCATTAGAGATTCGATTTTCTTTAATGATTCGATTAGTGATGCAGACTTATTGCAATGAAAGTCTCACTTTCAAAAGATTTAAAAAACAACCGCTGGTTACATGTAATTTTATTTAAACAAATTTAAATCAGGAGGAATTGGTCTGAGGAAAAGAAAGTTGTTCACATTTATACCAAACGATACTATTCATAATATGCAAATTGACAGATGTTACGTGCTTGTCGACATTTAACTAGCCATGAAAATGAACAATATGAGCAGTTTCTGTTATTCTGGTTATAGAAATGACTAGCAGCGTGGCCCGGCGTTGCCCGTGCAATGGAAAAGAAATGCCCATTGGCCTAAATTATATATACTAAAGGGAAGGAATGTGAATCCTCCCGCTGCAATGATATAAAAAGGGCATGGAACTTCCCGATGGAACAAAAAAAAGGACACGGCACCCGATATCGTACAGAGGTTACCGGGAATCGGACGTGGCTAGGCTGGAATGTGAATCCTTCCGCTGCGATGATAAAAAAGGGACATGGGACTTCCCGCTGCAACAACAAAAAATAACGAACACGACACCTGATGGTGTACACAGGCTACCGGAAACTGGACGTAGCTAGGCTGCAATGTGAACTCTCTCGTTGCAATGATAAAAAAGGACATGGGACTTCCAGCTGAGAAAAAAAAAAAGAATGTGGCACCTGATAGCATACAGAGGTTACCGGTAATTGGACTTGGCTAGGGTTCTCCCCTTCTACGTGGCTGCTCAAACAGTCATTTATCGAATACCAACGCAATTACTAAAAGCAAATAGAGTCCAGTCGTCGGTATGAGAATGTAAAGGGAAGGAATGTAAATCCTCTAGCTTCAATGATAAAAAAAAGGACATGGGACTTCCCGCTGAAAAAAAAAAGAAATGAGCAGGGGATTTGCCAGCGTACTGAGGTTACATTTTAGTGTTTTTTAAATTTTGTAGTTAATTATCTAATAATGAGCAGAGTAGCAAATTAACATACGCATTAAGCTACGATGAGGAATTTTATTGTAATCTTTATAACGTTGTCTGATTCTAATGAATTTATAACTTTATAGCTATAAGTCAATCATTACATGAAATTTAACCCAAAGTTTTGTTTTATTTTGGTTTTAACAAAAAAAAACTAAAGAAAATAATTATTGTATTTTAAATACACAAATATATACCCCCAGGTTCACAATCCATTATAAAAGTAACAACCTGACTGATGTCAGAAATTCCGCCAGTGTCCGCCACCCCTTGACACACACACTTAAGAAAGAATGCCTTCCAAGTTGTCTTGGAAACGAAAATGTGCAATTTTTTCCCCTCCCCACACGGAAACTTATCTTAACCCATTTGTTCCCAGATATTTTTGAGACTTTCTTCGATTTTTGCTAATACCAGCAGTAATAGATAAATTTCTGATGTCAACTTCTTGAACAGGGGATGATTTCTTTTAAAATCATTATGTATAAAAATTGAAATGTCAACATCCTACTTAGTCGTGTTAAAATACTTTGTCGATTTGAGGTTCAATACTCGTGAATAAAGGTTAGGGAAAATAAATAACGTTTTCGAGTGATAGCAAAAATGCCGTCCCCAAAAAGGGACACTAGGAATAAATGGGTTAAGACTGTACTTTGATGATATGATAAAACTCTTGAACAGTACTTAAATAATACAATTACGCTGAAGACTCAACAATATAAAAATGTTTCTTTATCAGTTTTCCAAGAACAAATGTTCAATCAATTAGAGCTATTAAAATATCACGGAGGATTTCTCAAACGTGCAGGAATTTGGAATAAACATTTTTTTAATGGACAAAGCCTCAGCCTGAGTATATTTATTTTTCTGGGACTTGCTCTAGGCTTAGAGGGATACAGTTTATAAAAATGTATAGTGCAGTGTTTGAAATAGCATTCTTTGTGTGTGCGTGTGTGTGTGTTACTTTGTCTCTCTCTTTTTCAAAGCAGTTGAAAATTCCTATAACTACTGCAGGATTTCTTCAAGCACTGCTTTAAACGAAAATATGCCTTCTTTCCACGAAATATACTGAATGCAATCTTCGGTTGAATGCGGCATCTATTCATCGCAGATTTTTTTTCATTTGTTTAGAGGGGAAAATGTTCATGTTTATTGATTTATTGAAATTGTAAAGAAAATGTTCATGTTTATTGATTGTGACTAAATATAAGTCTCTACGGTAAAAACAGGATTTATCGCAAATATACTTTATGTAAAGATTTGGAATATGCATTTGTATATTTATTTTAGCTGCAAATCAATTGGAATACTTTGGATGATTACTTATTTTCCTTGTTTCGTTACCTTAGGATAAAAAATTCTATGAAGTTAAAGATTTCTAAAAAGAACATTTTTATAGTAAAAATTTGTGAAAGCAGAAATACTTTCCGTTCCATCGATAGTTCAAACTGGATTGAATTAACATAAACAGAAACCGGCCTTTTGCAGGATAATTCTCAGTTCATTGTGGTTTCGAGATTTTCTGTCTATGCATGTAAATAAATATAGGAGGATATTTACGAGCATCTCAGTCGTTAATATATTTATTATTTCAGTATGATTAATCATTCGTTCAATTCGTTCAATTCAATTATGATTAATCATTCGTTCTCTAACTTCCATTTATTTTCTGCAGTACGCTGCGTTTTTGGTGACAGAAATAAACGCATAAATTACTTTTCAATTTTTAGAATAATTAGACACTGTTTTTTCTTAATAACTGTTGATAAAATCCAAATTTATTATTTTTCATGCTGTTAAAATTGCATGAACTGAGAGGTTTTTTTTTTTCAATATTGAACCCATATTTATAGTCGTTCCATTGTTAGAAAATGTCAAGGTGTGAATATTTTGATCAGTGCTCAACCTACTTCATATAGTATACGGTTTTGCATTCTCAACTTGTCATGGAGTGAAAGTAACTTTACACTTTTACCTTTTTTTCAAGGCGCTCAGAGGTTTAATGCTTTAGTACCATTTCTTTGAAATTTACTATATAGAAAAAAATAAATATTTTAATGCCCTTGTAATGCACAACGAAGTTTTTATGCTTTCAGAGGTACATACAACAAGCATTATATATCTGTTTAAGGTATTTTTTTTCTTCTTTAATTGTTTCTTTGTTTCAAAATATGCATAGTTTTAAAATCATTTGAAATTTCCGAATAGTACTATGGACCTACAAAGATATAAATTTAATATAATGCGATTTTCTATTTCTAAACGCAATATTAAAGGTCAAAGTTCACGTTTTTGGGTTTAGTGGTAATTTAGGAAAATATTCAACATGTGCAATTAATAATCAAATGTGTTAATGTAAGTGGTTGCATTTTTTTCGGAAGTGAGTACCAACTGAACGACGTTCGTGAATCACTAATAAATTTAAATATTTATCGATAAAATATTAAATAAATTATAATTTTGCTGGATTTTGGAAGTTTAGAACTCTAAAATTCAGCAAACATAACAAGGTCAATCAACTGTATACCATCAAATTAGGTTTAACCTGATCACTAAGATCGCTCAAAACTTGCAATTACAGTCGACGCTCATTCTTAAAAATTCCAGTAAAATAGTTTCTAAAATCGTCTATTTGAGTGCAATCGGAAACACTCGATAGTTTGTGAAATCGCATCGTAAAAACGAGAGTCGACTTACTAAGGCTTACTAAGTTTATAAACCAACACTCAGCCAAATCTATTAGAGATGCAACCGAGAAATTTCAGGAGCTTATTCGTTTTGTGCCCACGGCGTCATTTCAGAAGCGATTTTCAAAAATTCGCATCTATACGGAGGTGGAGGGCCAATACATTCTTTCCACATTTCTCTTCATATCTCAAAGAAAAATATAGATAGCCATAAAATTCTTGCTTTAAAGCATAACAAACACAAGTACATAAAAGTCACTTTCGGGTTCTTTTATAATTTCCAACCAAGCATTTTATTATTGCAATACTTTTTTTTTAATTCCAGTTACGGATGACGAAAATTTTTACGTCGCGTATTTAAAAATTGCATTGGTAATTGTTGTAAAGCTTTGACGTTAAAATGACATAACGTGCAAGCTAGTAATATATATACACTCATGTCCATAAATTAAGGATAATTCAGAATCACACAGAATTTGATCTCTAAAATAAAAATTTCACCTGTGGAATGATCACACACATCTTGAAGAAGAATATGCAAATTACAGGAAACCACCAGATGGGGTGGATGGTACGTCACAATGACGAGAGTGTAAGAGAGGGGTATATAAGGAATGGTGGAAAAGAAGTAAAATTGTTCACAAGCGCTGTGAAAGCCTTTCAGTGCAAAAACCGCATAGTTATGGCACAAAGGAGGCATTTGGATGATGTTTTACGTGGCAGAATTATCGGACGACTGGAATGTGGACGTACCCAGCTGGAAGTATCCGAGGAACTTGGAATCGCCCAGAGTGTCATCTCCAGGCTTTGGCAACGATTCCAAGATGATGGTAATGTGAATAGACGTTACAGCACAGGTCGCCCCGAGTTACAACGCCGAATGAGGACCGCTATTTGGCAGTTACTGCCAAAAGAAACAGACGGAGTACAGCATCAGACCTGTCTCGTCAGCTCTCTTCAGCTACCGGTACGACAGTTTCAAGGCAGACCGTGTACAGACGCTTAGGGCACATTGGTCTATATGCTCGTAGGCCTGTCAGATGTGTTCCACTTACCGCAACTCACTGTCGCCTGCGATTAACCTGGAGTAGAGAGCATGCATTGTGGACACCGCAACAGTGGTCTTGTGTGATGTTTTCCGACGAGTCCAGGTTTAGTTTGGAGTCTGATTCTCGCCGGACATTCATCTGGAGAGCGCCAGGTACCCGTTACGAACAAGAGAACACCATTGAAAGACACCGTTACGGTGGTGCAGGATGGCTCGTTTGGGGAGGAATTATTCTTGGTTCCAGAACTGACCTGCATGTTCAGAGTGTACCGATGACAGACTACATCTATCGGGATGTCATACTGGAACAACACGTACGTTTGTTTCGGGGCGCCATGGGTGCTGAATTTGTGTTTATGGATGACAACGCCCGTCCTCACCGTGCAAACATTGTAGACGAATGCCTTCAATCGGAGGATATCACCCGTATGCATTGGCCAGCATACTCACCGGACTTGAATCCAATAGAGCATGTGTGGGATATGCTTGGCCGACGAATTGCAGCCCATCAACCCCCTCCCACCTGTCTACCGGAACTTCGGAGTGCATTGCTTGATGAGTGGTGTAATATTCTCCAAGATCAGATTGATCATTTGATACTCAGCATGCCTAGGCGTTGTCAGGCCTGTATTGCATCGTCCGGGAGACATACTCCGTATTAACCATCCTACTAACCATGTTATACTGTTTTTTGTAAATAGGTTCTTTTTTTAAATTTGGTCAAGGGAGTAAAACTTGCAATTTTTATTAATTATGTCAAACATATAGGATCTTTTTTGCTCTTTACTTTTTGTTTAATAAATAGACTTTACAAATAAGTCAAATTTGTTTTGCTTCTTTCTCTTTCTTTGCCTGAACTTCATTATCCTTAATTTATGGACATGAGTGTATAACAAATTCGGATAAGAGCAATAACGGATTACTTCTGCTTAATAAAACAAAGAAGTAAAACTTACCTGCGCTCTCTCTGCCGCCTCTAAAAACTGAACTCTACTGCCAGATGAGCTTGCAGATTGACTACGTGGAAATAGTATGTTTTCCATTGAATATATATATTTTTATGTACAATGTAATGAGCACTAAAAAGTCACAGATTCGTCTTTTTCACTTAATGCTATTAAAGTTTATAAAGTCGATTTCTGTTTGAGGCTTTTTGTTTCTTCTTCGTAAAAGTAGTTACCTCTTCACATTGATAAAAGATTACCTTGTGCTTCCGGTCAAATATCGACGCCGAGTGTTGCTTCAAGTCATGACGAATGCATAACTTGTTTTAAAATTCAAGTTGACCTATAAATAAAGTGATATTACAATATTTTAGCACGTATTTCTGAAAATGTACAATGAACCGTAATTAAACAAGTTTCTATTCTATAATAATGGATAGCTAATAATTTTAAGTTTCGAAAAAGCGTTTAAAATAGTAAACATTTTTTTTAAATACACCAAATATCGCTTCTTAAAGAATTATTCAACTAAAAATGAAATTTAAAATTCAGTTAAGCAGGGTTAAATTTCACTTTATGTTAAATTTTAATGAACTCTATTGATTTAACGCTTTAATAAATTTAATTCTAAAAAGGAAACAAAAACATCTATAAACGTTGGAACGTCTTTCAAGTTCATATTTATGCTTTAGTGACTTTTATTAAATTTATCTACCAGCGATTTTCCATCCAAAATATCAGTATTCTTCTCAAAACTCTAAAACTATAATTTAACTTGAAAACATAAATTTGCAGTATTTTCTTTCTTTATTTAACCGGTATTTTTAATGAAATTAACAATACAAAATAAACTACAGATAGAAATTATTAGCCTTTACAGTTATTTTCTCTCATAAACGAACAAACCGGAAAGATACTCTGCGTGAATTTTAAGATCCGAAAAATATATTTTACCAGTATGAATGTCAATTTTATGACAACTGCATTTACCCCTTTATTACCTTAAACATAAATACGTTAAAGTAAGAATGTAAAGCGTTTTATGACCGTCAATGTTTCAGTTACATAGAGAGTAAAAATTATATTAATTCAAATTTAAGCGAATAAAATATGAATGTGTTACGATAAAATATGAATAAAAAACGTACAATGCAACTCTACACAACCCCACTGAAAAAAGGTCCAAAGCGTTAACTTGAATTGCAAAAATTAACAATTTTTACCAATATCTATTGTTCTAACATCTTCTACTTTTATATATATTTTAACTTGTTGAAGATATATCTGTATATTTATTTATCCTTATTTCGGTACTTTTCCGTTAGCCGGGCGCAAATGTCGCCAATTGTGAACTAAACGCGAGCCAAGTCGCTAAGCGAAGCGAATTACAAAACAGTCAACGGAATAAAAGTCGAAAACGTTCAACTATAAACAAATATTAATTAATAGTAAGCAAAACAACTTCAACTATAAAAAAATATTAATGAATTGTAAATAAAACAGTTTTACCCAAAGAGAATTCTTATAGTTATTGGTTTTTCCAGAACAATTTTTGTTCTGGATTTGTTTTAAATTCTCTGGTTTGGATTAAATTTTTGCAAAAAAAAATTTAATCCAAACTTAAAAAAGAAGTACTTTATTCGCCGCCATTCATTTTGCATGATCAACAAAGCTTGTGGTTGTAAGAAATTTGGCGGAATTCTACATTATTTGGCGATTTTTCACTTGCTCCGGGCTAACGGAAAAGTACCCTTACTTCTTGTATAACTTCGAAATTTGCGCAACACACTCAATATTTCTTAATTGATCAATCAAATTTTTAGTTTCACATTTCAAATTTCGATGCTCTGATGTAAAATATGTGTGAGTGATTGGAGATTGTACAAATTTTATGAAAAGATCAATTTAACTGTGCGGACGCAGAAAACATTTGAATTTAATATATCGTTCTTAAGGGTCTATTTAGACGGAATAAGCTCACGTTTTCAAAAAGAGCTGCTCCGACATGGATTTGCCATTCATTTTTCAATAATGTGGTCCTATTTTGATATGTAGATGATCCTCGAATCAAATTTTACAATACACAATGAGAAAAAAATTGTACGCAAATTAGACAATTTCGTGTGATTGAAGCGTTTTCGTTTTTCAGTTTCTTTTGTGCACCAGTGATAACAAAAGGTGTTTTCGGAATATATTGCAACTATTATCGAGCAAGAAATTATATTGGCAATGTAAATAGGAAAAATGTTTAAACTTAGGTAGAAAAAACTACACTGTGTTTTCAAAGTTATACTTTTTAAAATTTATAAGATTCCCGTACAAAAAAACTTCCCGTTTTGTAAAATATGGTCCGTATACTAATGAGGCGATAGACAAAATTTCAACCTATCTTCATAAAATTTCTCAGAGATGGTCAAGGGCTGAATATGAATCTAAATCCAACGAAATGTGTGCGCAAGTTAAATGCTTCAAAAGGAGCAAGAGAATTACGAAACTATGAATGAATCTCACTAAAGAAGTAATTCTAAATAAAATGTAGAGAAAATGTTGTTGTTATTAGCAGTTTTATAATCTTACTAAGCATGAACAAATGCAGAAATAAACAATGCTACATATAAATTAATTAATTAAATAAAAAGTACCTATACCCACTCAAAAAAATGTTAGAGTAAAAGTCAAATTTCCTACTTTCATTTTCTCAATACTAATTGATATTTGGAAAAACACAACATTAGCAGTAAAAGATATAATATAGCAATAAATAAATATGAGAAGTTATTATTATGTGTGACATAATTCACTTTTACATGCAATATTTTAAGTATGAAACTGACAGAAAAAGATGATTTTTACTCGAATAATTTTTTGAAAGGGTTAACAGCAAAAAACCACGCAGAATTAGCACAAAATAAATATGCAATGCGTTGGTTCATCCATAAAAAGCGCTTTAAGCCTCATTGTTAGTCGAAATTCAGATAAAGTAGATTTATTTCAATTTTTTGAACATTTACTTTATTGCTGATTCTGAATAATATTAGTTATTCATTTTTATATGTAATTCTGTATTTCTTCCCCTTAAATATTTCTGCAGTTCTTGATTCTAATTTTCATCTTATTTTTTCCTATAATTAAATAATGTAATTAAGTAATTTTTGATTAGGTATAAATTTTATGATTAATATCATCCAAACATGACTGTATTACCATAAAATTTAAAGAAAATGTTGTCTTTAGCTTAGAAAATCATGTGGTAATTTTATTCTGAAATATAAAAGTTTATTTTTATGAAAATCATACATTTTATTTCTTATTTATAAGCTTTTAAAAAACTTTAAAAAAAATGGCCATACAGAAAAATACTTCACATGATTTTATCACATAATGCTAAAGTGTATGTTTGTAACTGCCTCCTGCAGTCCGTAATTTGATTTGTGGATCTAGTTATGTTTTGCACAATCACAGATCCAACATAACATTACTTAACTGCTTATGATGAAATTTCTAGTGTTTTCCACAGCGATAACAAATCTATAAATATCAGATATGAAATGTTTTCAGAATATTTGATACACATTTTTTTCATTAATCTTCCCTCTAACATCGCTAGACAGCAGCTTTTTCATGACTTATGTTGCAGTGTAAAGTTGTGTGAAAATCTCTCAATAAAAATATGTTTTAAGCCAAAGGTGCGGATTAATCTATGTAGACGGTCACAGATCGAATACCGGGCTTGCCCCAGCGAGCCACAGATTCCATCTAATTCCCGCCAGATTACATCTCCAAAAACTGGTGCCCCCCCCCCCCTCATCATATCATATATATTTATACTATATCATTATTTTGCATTAATTACATTCTTAATGCCCAATTGCACAAATATTTTGCATTTTCTATAATAATTTCGAACATTTTCAGTTAAATTTCAATCAATTTTGTTATCCTGGATATTCATTTATCTGGGAAGAAGAATTTCCTGACCATCGAGGTCCACTGTATTTTCATTAAATTCAGTGTTTACTGCACGTTGCCACAACAGCAAAATCGCCAGGTTTAGGCAATTAAAATGTCAGCATTGGGTTCATCTCAAGACATTGGTGTCAGTTTTAGGTGCATTTCAAGGGTGTAAAAATTATTGTTTAGATGGAAATAACCTTAATGAAAAGTTATGACATTGTAAGAGATGTTTAAAGACCTATAAATGTGGGCTTCAAAACATCTCAATCACGAGGCTGTGGATTTGGCGGATGAAAAGAACGGATAATTTGTTTGCATTTTTTTTTACGAATATCAAGCTTTCACTCTGGATGAATCATCTGTCCGGGTAAAAGACTCTTTCATCAAATGTTTATCGGGGATCAAATTACTTCATCTCTCATTTTTAGCGTACATGAATGATGAAACAAAAGTCAGAAAAGTTTTTTAAACAAATAAGTGAAAACTATAGCACTTGCCCAGCTAGAAAAAGTCTGCACTTTTTTTGGAAAACTATATAGATTGTACACAATTTGTACATAAAAAGTGGATATTTTGAATATTTTAAAAATATACACTTGTTGTGCCAATTATATGCGGTTTTTATGCATACTAAAACAAAAATTTACACAGTTTGAAACGACTTTCAGAAAAATCTCACAATCCAATCAAAATTTTTTTTTTAATCCGACACCTATAACTTAAGTTGAGTGATCATCTTGTTACCAAATTTTATTTCTTTCACTTTAGTCGTTATTACATCATGTGCGAACAAAGATTTACTAAGTTTAAAACAATTTTCGGAAAATCTCAAAGTCTAATAAATATATTTTTAAAAATTCGACTCCTATAGTTTAAGTCGAGTGACCACCTATCACGGCACAATTTTATTTCATTCGCTTCAGTCAGTTTTACGTGATATGCGAATAAAAAAAATGCGTCACTGGCAAAACGACAGACAGACAAACTATTTTTTTCGGTCGCTTAAAACGGATGCAAATGTTTAAAATGGATAGAAATCGTAATTTTTTTAATATCAAATAGTGTACAGGCAAAGTCTAATTTTATTTATTTAGATAGATAAAAGTTTTCATTCCGAAACTGAAACAACAATCAGTTCAATCTTTAGTCACTTCATCGCGAGTCGAACCCATCTGGTGGTTAGAACGCTCGCTTACCACGCCTTGGACCCGCGGTTCGATACCAGTCGCCGAAGCTAGAAGGACACAGTTTGAAGTAGCTTGAAGTGTTTACGTAGGTGGCAGCACTAAAATTCAAATAAAGAGGAAGAAATCTCAGTGAGAAGAGACGACGTAGCTATGACGTCACGATCCACTTTTCCCTCATATTTATCTGAGCTTGATGGTCACGGGAATTCATTGTTTTTTCTCCATCCCAAAAGTATCCAAAGCGCCTAAAGAAGTTTTCATTAAAAAAAAATCTCTATTTTAGTGCTCATATCCTCCCCGAAATTTTCTTCTGACACTGCCTTACAATGCATTCTTATGGTAACGTTCACCAAGATCTGATAATGAATATATCATTTTTATGCATTCGTCATACATAGAGAAATAAATGTAAAACGAACCAATATATATACTGTATAGAAAAATAACACAATTCCATTACAAAGGAAGAGACTAACCGAGAAATTTAAAACTCTGCTGAAAGTGACATGGGTAAAATGGCAAAACATTTATAAAATGTCTTTATTTGTTCATTATACCGTCGACTGCACCGAATTGCGGGGGTCAAAACCCTTTTAAAGCTGACAAGACTAAAAATGACATCCTATAAAACATATGAATGGCTGTCTAACATACGTAAATTAAAAAAAATATATATATAGAAAATTAGAATAGTTTCTCGTTTTTGAGAAGAGATTTCACTGTCTGGGAATAAATTTTTATAGGTGAAATGGGTCGATGAGGTAATACTAAGTGCCAAAAAGTTGTTTAGGTAAAAGAAAAACAGAAACATCTCTTTATAGTATATGCATATTCAACACATACACATATTAGCACATTAGAATTTTATTTATAAAAATGCTTTATTATTAGAATTTCTAAAAACTAATAGGAGAGTTTAATTATGCATTATTAATGTAAACAGAAAAAAAAGAGACCGGATAAAGGTTCCCTACACGTCTTAGGCTCATAGTAAAACATACATGAAAAATACTTGCTTTTAATCAGTTAAATAATTAAAATTTTCCAATTAACTTCGAAAATTTTGAAGACATGTACGCAAAAAAGGCCATTGTATTGATTTACAAAATTGCTTATATGTTAATAAATCATATGCAAATATAAACATACACATATATCAAAATACTTTATTCCACTCATCATTTTAACGGAAACAAAAGCTCTTAAAGAATAAATACGCATTTGCAGGTAAAGAAACTTAGAAAAGAACCTACAATTTATGATATTTTATGATGTATATAGTTTGCTACAAAAATATTTGTTTTAAAACAATTTCAAATACTAAGGGGAAACTCATGTGATCCTAAAAGGTACGGTTATACATTTAGCTCGACATTTAAAGACTATAGCTCGACATTTAATAAATCTTAAGTCAAAAATATAAAATGTATAAAAAATGGTTCTGACGGTAAAAAAGGAGATGGGTTTATAAACGTCACAGGTTACCGAAACAGTTAAAAGTTATAAATAACTCATGACTTTTGTTTGAAATGAAAAGGATCATTATTTGGCACGAACGCGAATTGGATAATATTCATACAGAGATTATTTGTCCAAACTATCTTAACCTAATAGATTCGCTAGGTTGAGATAGTTTGGAGGGATACATTTGCAACCAGATTCGTATCTTCAACATAGAGAATCGAAAGTCGGAATGTTATTAATTTTTTTTTAATTATAATTTAGTATAAATCCATTTCAGGGTTATTTAACATTATCTCATCATACTCACTGGAAAATTGCTTTTCGTCCAGTACTTTCAAAAGAAACGCGACGTTTTTTTTTTAATAGAAGTGTAACTGATCAACAGAAAACAAGGGTAGGGAGCGCGATTAGAATACCGTAGTAAATACCATTATGTACCAAGAAAATGTTACGGGTTAAAATAACTGACACATTTATGGCCTTTGAAATAAATTCCAGGAAAGTGCATTGACTCTTCATCTATAAATAAGTGTGACTTTTTGTGTGCTGAAAGCAGTTCTTTCGCCAAAACCTGCCTCGATTGATGGACTTTGAAAAGCAGTTAAAATGGAATGGATATTAATAACCCTGATAACTTTCTGTCATGGAGAAAGTAATGATGTGTGGATATAAAAATATCCAAGCCTTCAGGTAGAAAATAAGTGTATTTTAAATTTTAGTAAACGAACCTAATGTTGCTCCATATATGATCAAAAGTTTGTTAATACTATGAAAATTAAATTAAATTTGATCGATATTTAAGCAGAGGAATCGTTTAAGTAACGTTTTTAATAAATTACATTTAAAATAAAATTATTAATTTCATTTTACATTTTTCGGATTGTATCAATTTTTAAAAAATACTATGACCTCTGTAACTTAATTTTTTTTTTCTCCTTAAAAAGCTTGGATTAATTTCTCTGTAGGATTTTGGATTCCTTGCTTCAGTGATATGCTTTTCTTTTACGGGTTCGAATAAGATTTACCACCAGATCAAACCGAAAAAAAGAAGCTCTCTTTAGGCAAGTTGAGAATATAAAGTTAACATTTTTCAACAAACCTAATTATCAAGTAAGTCTTCTCAAACCAGGGGTGAAATTCTCCCCCGGTGGTCAACTGGGCAGAACCAGTTGTTTGATTATCGACCGCTCTAACAACTTTCCAAGGTCATCGGGAGGTCATTCAGCCAATCAGAAAAACACCTTAACGCTCCTCCTCAAGTGACCACAAAGTGGCGCAGAGTTAACGATGGACGAAATTTTAACGACGGGGAGGAAATTCAGTTCCTGGGTTATTACGATATTGCCCAACCCGAAAAAAAGAACCTTTTTTTTTTAAATCCCACTTGAAAAACCCACGGAAAAATGCATCTCTTTACTTTTTCAAGATTTTATCTTTAAAAAATCAAGTTTAAATTAAATAGCTAGTACATTTCTATACATAGAATATCAATGCACCGGTTTCAAAGTTAGCCCCACCCCAAGTTAGGCCCAAAGTTAGGGACCCCCCAAGTTAGGCCCAAATAGCCCCACCCCCTTACTCCCACAAAAAATGAAAAAAATAAATGACTTGTCCTGGCTATAACGTGAATTAAAATGCATAAGAATTTTTTTATCTATAAAAAAATAATAAATTAAAATTTTGATTCAACTCTATAGTACCTTAATTTCATTGTTAATATTATTACTAATAATCAATTTATCTATCTAAAATCAAGCCATGATTGATTATGATTTTGATTATGTTTTCAAGCTTAATTGAACTGATTATTAACTGATGAATTGTAACTGATTATTATTAATAATTCAAATATTTTTTCAGTTTTAATTCAATGGTGTAATCAATTAGTTTCTTTGAGCCCCATCTCTTTCCCTGAAATAACCAGATAAAGCCGAAAATCCTGATAAAATCCCGAAAACCCATATAAAACCCTGAAAAAAAACAGTGTAGTGAGTTATTTTCTGAAAAATATGGACATTTAAGAACCCTCTCTGAAACAGACCATCACTAAATACTTCAGATCATATTCTGGGTTAATCAGTTTTCTATCACAAGCAGTCATTCAATGCAGGTCCTGTTTAGCCCTATCTTTATCTATGCATGTTTTCTATGATTAGATATCAATTTTAACTTTGAGAGGGAGACAAAATATATATATATTTATTTATTTATTTATTATATTTTTTACGTTACTTTGAAACTTCCTATACAGGCGAATGTTTTTTTTATTTGATCAATCGCTTTCTTATCCCTAATTTAGTACCAAATAATTAATTTCAATTATTTAATGTTGAAATTGAGAAACTTAATGACTGGAAACTGTGACCATGACTTGTTTTGTCGACACTAAGAAAATTAATATATGCGATGCATATAGTGAAAAAAAGTTACATATATTGGTCTCTGAGAATTATATTTTAAGCATATTTGCTAATATTTTCATATGCTTTGATCCGAATGAAACGAAAAGGTGTTGTTTCTGTTGCTGTATTGAAGCACGCTGAAGAAAGCAAAATTTAATACATTCTTATTTATGATTTACGTTGTATGTATTAATAATAAATAATTACTATAAAAAATTACATTTCATTAAAATCCGTTACCAAGTTTTATTTTATATTATTTTACATGATAATTTTTCAAATTAAAGTATGATGAAACACCCTCAACGTTTTAATTATAATGTGTTAAAGGACTAAAATTTCTCTTTTACATCACAGATTTTTCTCTAAACTATTCGTAAAAATTAATGAAAATTTTAATTTTTTTTTTCATGTTTATACATTGTAACATTAGGAAAACAAATTAAGTTCATTTGTAAACCTCCTATATCTTTTATATTTTAAGCATTTACAGTGTTTTGGGTATATTACGTAGCTTCTACCATCTATTGATTGATTTTACTATTTACATTATTATTCTTATTACATATGTTAAAAATTCTTGACTTTATAACATCGTCAACTGTATTTTTAATATGAGTTATTGAAAATTCATTTTTATCTAAATTTTCCCTTAAGAAGGAAAAGAATCAAAGCACAAGTAGAAAAGCCTTCAAAGGAAATTAGGTGACTGAATTATTAATCCGAGCTATAGCTGCATGGACCATATTGTTTATTACTTTATATTACATATAAGACGTATTCTTATAATATGGTGAGAAAATTTTGACCGTCTTCGTATAACACGCCAAAAGAGGCTCGTATAACACAGTAAAAGATTTAGCTTCTCACTGATGCTGATCCTAGAGATGAGATACGGTTCATGTATTCATATAATCTAAGTGAGTCGTACAACACGAATTCATAAAAACGGAACTTATCTACTCTATTGTAGGATGGTCTACTTCATTTGTACGATAAAATTTCATTTCAAACTGTTTTGACGAAGTGCATTTTAATACTTTGTGTTACGGGAAACCTACACGAGAGGTATCTGCCTATGTGGGACGGGATGTCTTGGACAGGGCACTTATTAAGGCGTATTCATGTTACATCTGCAGAAAACTGCCCCAAACTTATGTATTTTAAAGTTCCTGAATCATTTTCCTATTTTGCAGCAAATGAACTCGCATTATAAATTGAACAAAAATTATAAAAATTTCAATTTCCAAAGTTTAGGATAACTTTATGCTTATTTTTAGAACACTATCTTTAAAGAAGTATGGAAGTGTAGCTGAAACAGTTTGACTAATTAATAAATAATAAATAAGTGGCAAAGATATAAGAAGAAAAGTTGAAATATCATTGACTCAATTAAAAAGTTATACGTTAAAAAACAACAAGTTAATCACCTAATGTCTTCATAAGTTAATTAAACCTGACCAGTTCTATATATTTGGGGTCCCAATGTATTAAATGGTAAAATTAAGTTATAAATGTAGTGCAAAAAAACTTTTTAAACAAAAGGTAAAACAAACACAGAAAACGCAATTTTATTCAACTCATTTCAGCATTCAATTTGCTATATGTAAGCTAGATGAACTTTATTGACCGGAACACATACGAATTATATGAGAGCACCTAATTATGACTTAATATAGTGATAACTGACTTCTTCCAAAACAAACTAACTGTGATAATATTGTATACTTATATAACTTATTTATAGTTTAAGTTTTCAGAAATGCAGAAGAAAAGTCATAAAAAGTTGACAGAATAAAAACATTCCGAGTATATTTTGTCCGCCTGTGCTTGCTGCATACCTTGCAAGTATAATTTAATAGAGTAATGTAAATAAATTAGAAAATCTCGAAAACTCTGAAAAATGGTATAAAATAATAGAATATTATTTGATTAATTACTTTAAAAAAATACGGTCAACATTCAATTAATTACTGAATCCTGCATTTGTTATGAACAGAAAATTAGGACTTGTTCATCCTTTACTGTCTTCATTTGGGTTTCGATTAAAATTACTTTCCTAGCTTTAGAAAAGAAAAAGGAAAAATTTTAAAGAGAAACAAAATGTTAGTAGTGAGTTAGAATAAATACTGATATCGAATATGAAAAATGATTTTTCTGCACATCGCTGTTAGCCAAGATTCATTATCTGAAGAAACGTTTCAGTCATGTTTAATGGGAAAATCCAGATATTTGTTTAAGATAATTTGAATTATGAAACAATCAGGCATGTCAAAAGTTCTTACCAATAATTTAGTAAGGTCAATAGGTAATTTAGTACAGCCAATATTGGACTGAACGATTGGAATAATGCTACAATTTTTTGATTTTTCGATTTAAAACTTAATGTTGTGTGATATAGCTTTCTTTATTATTTTTATTTTTCAGTATCATTTTACTATTATTTTTATTTTTCATTAATGTATTTGTGTAGTTTGCGTGGCAGTACTAAATATGCAAAGCATAAGTAAAATTATATAAATGCATACTTAAATAATTTTAAATTGAATTATTGTAAAATGTCGTTTACTATAGTGAAAATGTATTTTTATTGCAATAAATACTATACTGTGTTACATATTTATCTGTTATGCTATGTTGCTAATTACATTGCACTCTAAACACAGTATTTTTATTTATGTTTCGTTTTCTATCAACTGTTTTATTATGAAGTAAAGTAATATAAAGCTTAAAAAAACAAAGTAAAGACTAGTTGCATACGGTGTTTCAATACTTAAAATCTGTACGAAAGAGCATGACTTTTCAGTACTTAAATATTACAAATGTCAGTACGAACAATTCTTATCTCTTCTGTTAATTGTACAAAGCATGAAAACAGTTGTTACTATTTTTACATTTAAAAAAATATTTTTTTTAATTTTTCTGTATTAAAATATTAAAACGCTATAAAATTTTCAAAAGTAAATAAGTTTCCATTTACATCACATAAAAGGGATTAATTGACTACTAATTATTGCTAAAAATAAAAAGCTGAATACAAAGAAAAGTAGTAGAGCGTTGCTTTATTTGCTTTTTGGACAATATGAAGCAAATACAAAATCTCGTAGGTTCAACTAGTGAGTAACTATTCTTCCGAATGAAACTTGTTACTTTTCATTTGTTAAATAAAATAATTAATTTTTTAATAAAATATTAAGTTACACTTGTATTTATCAAGACATAATAGCAGTTTGATTACTTTGATAAAGCTGTTCCTTTTAAATGATTAAAATCCCACAGAAGCTTAAAAAGTATGTTTGGTCAGAACATCATTTTTTTACTTTAAAATGTTTATTGCCGAGTTAAAAAATGTTGAAACTAATTACAAATTCTTTAAACTTAGATTTATTTAATTTCCTATGATTATCAGAAATGCTAATGTGTCTGATTTTAATTACTTTTTTTATCATTTAAATTGTGGTTTTAATCACTGCTTTGATTCGACTGATCAAAATGCTTGACTTCTTGTAGTTATAAAATCTAAATATTGTATTTTTTATGAACGAGATAGTATACAATATCCCATACATTAAATGCATTTTTAAAACTTTTTATGATGCCGTAATTTTTGCCGTTGTTGTTGTTGATACATAAGGCAAATACATGTGATACTCTTAACATAAAAGAACGCATTTATTTTCAACAAGTGTTGAATATCCATAAAGGAATACGAATAAATACGTGCGTGTGCTTAGAAACATACATCCATTGATATTTAAAATAAAAAATCAAACTTAAATTCATGTCGAAATAAGTTACAATTTTATGACCTGTTGAACTCCAGTTAATAGGAATGACAATTATTATTATTTTTTTTTATAGTGAAAACATAAATAGTAAGGTATTCAAGAAGCGCTCATGCGTAATTTAAACTTCGTGCTCGTTTCATTTATCTATAATTAGCTTTGTCTAATAAAATTGCAAACAATCAAAGTAATTTTAGCTACGGACACTGAGTTTAAAAAAAAAACCTGTTTCAAAATAGATTTCATCATTTTTAAAGCTGAAATAGAAAATTCTTTTTGTGAATAGCACTTTCAAGTAAAATATGTAACATGCATACATGCACTTATCAATATGAGTAGAAGATAACTGTAAAGAATTAAATAGATTAAGATATAATATAAAGAGAGAGGAACATGGTTTTAATTTACAATATTAATTCCAATAGTTCGTAGATTAATACGCAAGTGGTAACAAAAAGTAATTATTCTTTGTGAAATGTACGCTTGAAGTAATTAAAAAACTTTGTAAAAAACACACATGAGAAGTAAAAGGATCCTCTTTCCTTTTACTTCTTATGTGTGTTTTTTACAAAGTTTTTTAATTACTTTATCGTTTAACACCAGTATTTTGAGTGTTTTTTCAAATGTACGCTTGCTCATTTTTATAGGTTTTCCATCATTTAGAGGAAAAGCACAATTTTCCTTTCAGTTGTTGCAGTTAGATTTTAACTAATATATCATCATCATTTTTTTAATTATAAAACCTTACATAGTATGTTGCCAAAATCCTATAGACAAATGCTACGCAGTACCTAAATGAAAAGTTTTCTATGACGCCAGCATATTTTTGTTTCGAACAAATTATATCACATACTGTTTCTACTAATAGAAAATCTTTATTAATAGAAAACCTGAGACCCAAATAGCAACAGTAATTTAGATAACTCACCTACTAAACGATACTCCAAATTTTGTTTATCAGCTCCGAAGTAACTCCAAGATCGAGGACTATCGATTCCTTAAATCATTCTTTACAACACTTTCGCAATGCTAAAAGGTACAAAAAAAAAGAATTCCTATCGCTGCAGTAACGTACACATGCACAGAAAATACCGCATTCTACGCTACGATAAACGTCAACTTCAATGAGATCCCGCCAAAATAATTTACATCGGGCCAGACAAGCCGATCCATTTGTTTGCATCAGTGCAATTATTCCGCTGTTTTATTTGGCACATATTTCTTTGTTTTATTTACTCTTTTTCTTTTTTTTTAATCCGGAAGCCCCGAACGAGATCACGGGAAACCAAAGGATTAAAGGCCGGGGGCTGGAGTTACGAGGGGGCCCCCCTGAGCACTGGATGACGTAGTAAATACAAGCACGTTTGTGGGCTGCGATGGTAAATAACAGCCGTAGGCCGGCCGGAAGCCCAAGAGCAGATAGATTCGAACGGCCGCCACCTTGGCGATTGCAGGAAAGGTTTGGGGTGGATATTTATTCGCCCACGTTGGCGAGAGTTCTGAGGGAAAGCGCACAGAAATGCTGTGGAAAAGAGCTTCAAGGGAAAACCTATGAATCAGGGGCAGTGTCAGTGGAGTAGGAAGAAACCAGACGAGCAGGGGCGTAGCTGTATGTAAACAAAGAACTGCATCATCAAATAATGCGCTTGAGCTCATTTATTATTAACGAAGGCACAATAAAATTTAAGTACCTATATAATTACAATGGATTTTAAGTAAATACTCATTTTTAATCTAAAAAGGCCTACGATTCAGGGATATGTCAGAGGAATTGAAAGAATTCTGAGAAGATGGGGAGTAGTTTTACGTAAACATTGTCACATTACGTAAGAATTATGTATCAATAAATAACGCGTTTGTCTTTTTTATAAACGAACATTCAAATTTTAAAATTCGGTATTACACGTTTTCAGGTAATTTTAAAATTATAGTTATTATACATTTTCAGCAATCATATATTTGATTACCAATGTACCAAAAAAACTGTGTTATGCTTTATTTTTATGAATATCGTGCAATTTCGTATCCTCCCCTTTTTTGTCTAAACATGTTGCGCTAGGGCGATTCATACATCCTACTATGTAATTACGCTGATCCCTGACACAATGACTCACTGACTCCCGGACTCACTAACTGTAGATCAATTCCAGTTCAACCACACCAAGATAAAACTTTTACCATCATTACTCCTAAAAGATTGAAAATTTAAGCATAAAAAATGTAATAAAATCTACACCGTTTGTACGATCCGGTTGAAATTTTTCATAATTATGTATAAAAATAGAGAAAATAATCTGCGCTCCTTTAAAAATCTAAAAATCTACCCGTTCAATAATTTCAAGCGAATTTTCTTTATTTTCAGTTCTATTTTATTTCTGAGAGCTAGAAAAATACAGTTAATCATTTGAGTGACAAAATTAGGTGTTAGAAACGATAATGATGTCATACTGAAGTCACAATTATCAGATTTTGAAGGTAAAATTGCAATTCCAATTCGTTTAAAATAGTTTTTCTAGATTACCCAGGTTAACTTTTTTTTTCACAAATAAAATGATTCCCTCTGCATGAACATTGATATAAAAGGGGC
Source organism: Cheiracanthium punctorium (assembly GCA_038373885.1). Taxonomy (NCBI): domain Eukaryota; kingdom Metazoa; phylum Arthropoda; class Arachnida; order Araneae; family Cheiracanthiidae; genus Cheiracanthium; species Cheiracanthium punctorium. Next base: position 414,110 of record JAWZYV010016268.1, read on the forward strand.
TGTTCACAGTGAAACGAAATCCTTTGAGTGCGATATTTTTTCGCATGAAAATGGAATTCTGATTTTGGTATATAATAAAAACTGGATGTGAAGTTATTTATTTTATGTGGACAAAGATTAAATATATTCAGTGTAGACCTATTTTTGTCGCATGTTTTTTCTAGCGCCCGTTGTAACTGCCTCCAAAACGGGCTTTATCTTCTACTTCACTATATGCAGCAACTTAAATAATTAAGAAATTCTATAATTGTTTTCTACTTCAATTCCAAGTTGTGCATTTTAGAGCATTTGATTGAAGGTTAGAACATGTAGTCATAATTATTTTTCAAAGCACTTTCTAAATTTTTACTTAATATATATATATACACGCAGACACACACATATATATATATATTTATATTTGCCAGAAAAAAAATATATATATATAATATTTTCTGGCAAAATTATTTATATATATATATATATATATACTAGCTAAAGTACCCGTTCTTCGCACGGGAATGAAAGGACTTTTTTTATATTACGATTTGTGGGGATTACTATTTATTGTAATAAAGATATATAGCAAAATGGATATCGCTTTATATTGTGTTCAATAACCATGCATACCGAATTTCAAGGCAATCGTTTGTACGGTGCAGAAGGCCATGCGGCGTAGCGCAATCTAGTGGAGCGTTTTAGCAAAACGGATACAGCGGAAATATTCTTCGCATTCAGATATCGATGAATACGAAATTTCAAGACGATCGGCTGGACAGCCCTGACGATGCGACATCTAGTGGCAAATTATATAGGAAAATGGATAGCGCCAAACTCTTCCCCGTGTTCAAATATCTATGTATACCTATTTTCATAGCGATCAGTTGCACAGTCAAGAAGTGATACACTGCAGCGCGATCTAGTGGTTAATTAAAGTAATGAATTGCTACAGTGCCGTCAAGTGGCGAGTTAGAGCAAAATGGATAACGCCAAAATATTCTCATTGTTCAAATAGCTATGTATACTGATTTTCATAGCGACCTTTGAATGGTCAAGAATTTGGCCTGCTGCAGCGTCATCTAGTCGCGAGTTAAAATAATAATGCATTGCAGTGCCATCTAGTGGTGAGTAACATCAAAAGGAGCACAGTTAGAATATATTCTTTGCTGAAATGTGTAAGTATAAGAAATTTTATGCCGATCAGTCGAACGGTATAGAAGTTGATGTGTTGCAGCGCCATTTAGCGGCAAGTTACAGCAAAATGGATACTGAAAAATATTCTCCGTGTTCTAATATCCGCGTGTACCAAATTTCATCGAAATCGGTTGGACGATATTCGCATAGTAAACGGCTAAACGGAATAGAATTCGACGTTCTGCTGCGTCACCTAGTGGCAAGTTAGAGGAAAACGGATAGCATAAAAAGCTTCTCAATGACAAAAGACTTAGGTGAACCAAATTTCATGGTGAAACGGTGCTGGAGTTTTTCAACCTCATACACACATACCAACATTCATTTTTATCTATAACCAGTATCATTATATATTTCAGTCTCAAATGAAATCCAATTTCAAATGTAAGCCTCGCCAAAGTGCCAACATACGCCATTTTGCAAGAGTTTTTTCAGGAAATCATTCGAAGCATTGACTTAGCAGCAATCAATATGGGAAATAGTTCGGCCGCCAAAAAGTAAAGCACACATTTATTTGAAAAGGGGAATCCCTTAATACAACCGAATTTTTTTAAATTATCAACTATAACGTGTTTTATTCATCGTTACTCCGATGTACTAAATGAGAAGATTTCAATTTTCTGAAATTTGGCGGAATTCCCCCAACTTAAATCAATGTACTCAATTGGCAAGAATTCTGAAGATAGATCGCTTGAAATCCCTTAATAACTGCATTATTTCTTCACGGATCATTAAAATTTAACGCTGTATTCTAATAAAACCTTTGCACTTGCTTTCAAAAATCTATTTCCTTAAGCTCTCAATAAATTGCGCCAAGCCGAAAATTGTGCAAACCGCTAGAACTCACTTTCTCAAAATCAGCATTTGAGCCATTTTATTTTTTCGCCAAACTAAAAAAAAATTACATATTAGCCTCGGAAATCTTCAATTCTTATTGTTTTGCGTATAAAACATTTCATTCCTGCTCCGATTTCCCATGCACACGATATTATAATAAAAATTAATAATCTTACAAATATAAAGTAACAAAAAAAATTATTATTATTCTTTTATTTTTACTTTGAGAATTTAAAACATCTTATTCGGCAAAATCACCACACATGGCAACCACGATCCTTATTTCACACTTTTTTCACTACAGGGGTTACAATTACGGAAAGGTTTTTGCATGGAGAACATAAAAAATCTCTTAAATTCTGGGAACGGGTGGACTTTCAAAGTTTTAAAGTGGACTATGATTTATTCTATATTATTTTACATATCTGTGCAAAATTTCAGGCTGATAGGTCCATTTTTGTGGATTTGTATACAACTCAAATCCACAAACAAACAAACAAACAAACAGAATTTCATTTTTATTTATAAGATTTTTACTTTGAGAATTTAAAACATCATATTCGGCAAAATCGCCACACATGGCAACCACGATCCTTATTTCACACTTTTTTCACTACAGGGGTTACAATTACGGAAAGGTTTTTGCATGGAGAACATAAAAAATCTCTTAAATTCCGGGAACGGGTGGACTTTCAAAGTTTTAAAGTGGACTATGATTTATTCTATATTATTTTACATATCTGTGCAAAATTTCAGGCTGATAGGTCACTTAAATCCACAAACAAACAAACAAACAGAATTTCATTTTTATTTATAAGATTGTCGCGTTTTGGCAACACATTGAGCGATCCATTATCAAAAATTGCAAACCTTGTGCGACTTTCAACATTTTATTAACGTCCCCCCCCCTCTCTACATTATCTGGCAAACACATTTGAAAAGTGATTCGACACGCTAATGTCTACACAGAAATCCTGATTGAAATGAATAGCACTCGGGGGCTAAACATTTTGGGGTGGACCGCCCTTATGACTTAGGGGTATGAGACATAGTTAAAAACCTATTCTATGACCTAACGAATATACATAGAAAATTTCATTAAAATTGGTTGAGTGGTTTCGGAGGAGTTAGGTGACTAACACTGTGACAGGAGAATTTTATATATTAGATATATGTATATTAATTATTTTCTCTTACAAATTAAGCACTAATGCAGGGTGTGCAGCAAATAACACCCTGATTTCAAGATATCAGAAATAAAGATCATTAAAAGAATACAGCAAACGGTATGTTTATTATGTAATCATTAAAATTTTTATACTGAAGTTTCGAAGTAGTAGCTACAATAGCTACTAACATACAGTGACGTACACACACTTCCTTTAAAGGGAAGGGGATTATGGACGTAATGTTAAAATCCGTAATCTTCATGCTGAAAATGAAAACTTTATGGATTATAGGTTAAAAAATCATCTACAAGGGCGACTAGAACCCCCAAACCCCACCTTGAGTACGCCACTAATAACAGGCAGTGCTGCGCGTCGAAATCGATTGACGATCATCATGTGTAAGTACAAATTCATTCTCTGCAAGCAATCACAGCATAATCTTTTCAAAATGTCCTCTCTACGACATACACAGTCAGCGCAAACGAATAGCGAAATTTGTCACCTCAGCCGGCAGTGTCTGAACAGAAATGGATTCACATGCCGCACAAATCGACGATTCAAGCTCTTCAGCAAGTCAGAATGGCTCTAGTAGACAATTTCTTTCAATATGTTCCTCAAAAAATAGTCACAAGGAGTCAGATCTTTAGAATATGGAGGCCAATCCATTGCAGGGGCCTACAATTACAGAGATGTCTGATAGCGGTTTTTGGAACTAATATTTCGAAATTAATAAATAATATTTTAGAGCTTTAAAAATAAACACACCGTTTACTGAACCATTCTATTGATGCTTGTTTTTGAGATTTTTAACATTGAAATTAGGGTGTTATTTGCTGGACACCCTCTATTTGGATTTTTTAGTTTCAATAAAGAATTTTCGGTATGCTAAACACGTTACAGAATTAATAATTTTCTAAATTTGAACTATCACTAGGGTTCAATAATATCATTTTCAGTTTAATAAAAGTGTAAACAAAAAAAGACTACATTCTGGCAAAATTATTTACTCTTTTTGTGATTTTGAAAGTGCAATTCGGTATGTAATCGAGCGATTTTAGATTATGCAATACGAAAGAAAGTGTACCTTGCATAAAATAGTAACTATAGTCATCCCATTTAAATTATTAACTTTTGTCTTTAAATTCGCTATATACACTTAATAAGTGACACGATTAAGTAAGTCCATGTCTATTAAATCTTGCTGGTCCGTTCTACTTTTTTAATTACATTTTTAAGTATTAACTAGTGAACTATTTTTAAAATATATCGAATTCACAACCAAAATAATTTCCCTGGAGGAATACTAAGTGTAGTTCTTGAAACTCAAGTTAACGTTTTCAAAAGCGCTCCATGTTCCGAACTGCTTATGTACCAACTTTTTTGTCGTAAATAACCTATTCAGTTTTATGAATCATTTTGTTTACATTATAGGTTAATCCTTAGAAAAAATCTCACTCCTGTAACTTTGCCAAGGAATATCACATACATGGAATGAGCTTTTTATCCCCTTTTTATCGTCTTCTTTTTCTTGCGCAAGAGTAAAAAGTGCGGAATATTGCGGTAAACGCTTATTTTTATATTTTTTCTTACACGGCTCTAAATATCGCACGTGTACATTAAACGGAAAATATAGGGGGGTTATAATTAAACTTCCCCTATGAATAGTGCTCTATAGCTAAAACAAGCGAACGGATTGTAACAAAATTGGTATATTGGCTATACATGATATGCGTTCAAGGAATTTCGGAAAAAAAATAGTTCAAAAAATGTCCACTAGACGGCGTTTAGAATGAAAAACGACAAATTTACTGGTAGAAATGGCTAATTCGAAATATTAAAACAATTTTAACAATTATTCAATAGCTTTTGGGTATTTATTCACTAATTTGGGTAATATTTGAGCTGATTTCACCGTGCAAAGTGTCATCTAGTGGACATTTTTTTAACTAAACGTTCTGAAAAATTGCCTTAAGCGCATCTCGTGTACAGTCCATGTGCCAAATTTGGTAGCAATCTGCTTACCGGTTACAGCTGCAGAATGCTGTTTGTAGGGGAAGTTTAATTATAACCACACCCTATACATATAATGTACATATAACATAGGTGAAGTGTAGAGGGAAGAAGTGGTAGAACAATTGTTCCCCAATTTTGTTTCAAATTACTGGAAAAACTTTTTTACCTTTTCTTTCCATTCTAAATTTTCTTATTTAATAATCCAAGTCGATTTGATTATTTTTCACATCAATCATTTATTTTTTGAAACTTCTTTTCTTTAAAAGATGAAACCGTAAAAACTGTTATCAGGTAAATCTTATGAAACTCAATATAACGTATTTTTTAATAGAAATGTACACAAAGTTTTTCTCGTGTGGTCAAAAAGGAGGTTTTTTTTAATGAATGATTTTTCGGATGAATGAAGTTTTTTCTGTTATCGATAAATGTATATTTAAATTTTTCAGAACAATGAAGATAATTTAAATATCAGTTGTCACAAAAACATGATGCAATGTAATTTCTGAGCATACAAGTTCGCTAAAATGAATAGGAAATTATATAAACTAATATAATTTCCTATTGTTAAAATGAATAGGAAATTATATTAGTTTATAGTGATGAGTATAGGAGTCTACTATGTGATAGTGAAAATTAAGATTATAAATTTATCAATTTACGGTTAATTGATATTATAAACTATTCTATTCGGAAAAATAGTTAATTTTAAAAATTAAAAACATCATATTATTCTAATTAGTGCATATAATTACAGTTTAAAATTTTTAATTTGTTCTTAATTGAGGTGATATTCTTCAACAAACCTATTAATTTATCTATTATTAGCTATATAAAATTATGAATATAGTACTTTAACTGTTATTAAGTTTAAACAAAATCAAGTTCTTTTTTTCTAATTGCTTTTTTGTTTTTGGCATTTCTGGTTTGAGTTTTATATTTCCAACAGTATTTTGTTTTCGTGTTTTATTTATTGGTTCAGCGTGTTTTCAAAAATCGAACAGTTATTGTTGAGAAATTACCTTTCTTGCTAAAACACAATACAAAAATTTTGTTAAATTCAGTTTTATTATTTTCAGATGTGCACTACTTGCCATCTAACGATTCAGAACTCTTGAGAACTAGATTACATTCCTTACTTTCAGGTAATTGTATGTTTCATATTGTGTGTGCACGAATGTAAAAGAATTTCTGATGTTAATGTTTCAGCTGCTGTACTTTGCTTGTGTATATTTTGTGTGCGTACGCATTGCTTAATATTTATTGGCACTTACTGTACTTCAATAAAGAATTCGAAATTTTAAAGGAAAATATAAAAGTTCAAAGCTTATTTCCTGAGAGATGAAATAATATTTATATGATCTCGTCAGAAATATAATATCGAAGATTTTATGAAACCATCTCAAATGAAATAAATTGCAACAAGCAAACCATTACATTAAATAATTTCGCATAAAAGTTAAAATAATATTAAAGCCTACTATATTAAAAATAGTTGCAAGGTTGAAAAACAGAAGGTCATAACATTATTTGAAAAGTATTCCATTAGTCGTGCCCTATTTGGCGTACATTCAAATATCATAGAAGTGCAGACTTCGTCTAGTATGTTATATATATATATACGCACTCCATAACAAGAAAAAGACGTACCAAAAAGTAATTGTCTGATTGCGATAAAAATTGGTGGACATAAAGAAAATACATAAAAAACAAAGGATAAAAATTTCCGAACAATTGGATGATTTATTGTAAAGTTTGACCATTAGAAAGGGAGGAAGTCAATAAGGCGTTGGTCCACCTCTGATCTCGATTCAAGCTGCCACCCGGCGTGGCACAGACTGATAAAGTTCCCGGATAGTGTCCTGCAGAATTTCTTGTCAAATTGTCTCCAACTGTTCGGCTAAATCAGCAACATTTTGAGATGGTTGCCATCGCCTTCCCATAACGTCCCAAATGTTCTCTATGGGAGAGAGATTAGGCGACCAAGTAAAAGGAAACAAAGGGAAAAGCTCTAAGGCAATTTATAGCAACACGTGCAATATGCAGCCGGGAATTATCCTGCTGAAAAATAAGTCCAGGGTGTCTCAAAAGAAACGGTAGCACAACCGGTCGTAGGATGTCACCAACGTCCCACTGTGTTGTCGATGTGTCAGAAATGACTATCAAAGGGGTCCGGCTATCAAAAGAAATGGCATCCCAGACCATACACCTTGTTGTGGGCTTGTGTGGCGTGCGATCGTCAGGACAGTATCCCCCTCTGCCCTGGACGTCTCCAGACACGTCTGCGGTTGTCATCAGGACACAGCTGAACACTGGACTCGTCACTAAAGACTATACTTGCCCAGTCAGCGCAGTTCCACGTTGATCGAGCCCGGCACCACAGTAATCGGACTTGACGGTGTACAGGCGTGAGAGGCAACCTACGTAACGGTTGGCGCAAGCGTATATTTCGCTCTCTATGTCGGCTGTGGAGCACTATGTTAGATATATGTGCGTGCGGGTCACACGGTGAATAGTTGATAGCGACGAATCCAGTGCTGTGACACCTGCTCTGACAATCGCTCTATCCTCCCGTTCTGTTGTGGCCCTCGGTCGACAGCTACCATTTTGACGCTGATATCTACCGTTGTTGACTCACTCTTGCCAGCATCGTCTAATAGCCACATCGCTTTGACGCAGCTGTCGAGCGATTCTTCAATTCGTCCAGACAGCCTCTTTCAGTCCGATAGCACAACCTCTCAAACTCCGACATCTGCTCGTAATGCGCACGAATCCTTCGGCGAGGCATTGTTTCAGCCGACGTAAGATATCGCAGTTGAAATACAAAGATTTTAACCATCAGATTGAGAATAGCTTCTTATATGCTATTCATTCATTGGACTTCAGATTTTAATCATTTGTATGTTCGGTCCGAATGTCTTTCATACGAAATTTCCTTGCAATCGGGTGACTCCTTCCATTTTATTTTTACAGTGTACAAATAGTTTTATCACTTAGGTTTTATTTCGTTCTATTTATGATTAATTTTTTTGATTTATACTATGATTAATATTTTTGGACTTCAAAATTCGAGCAAACTGAAACTGGTCTACCTCAGTTCACTCTTATTAGCCCCACCCTATTTAATATTTTTTATAAACGATTTCTCTTTCCGAATGACCTTAGACGGTGTGACTAACTTGGCTCTGCTCCCCGATGATTTGGTGCTTTGATGTAGTTCTGCAAAAAAAGATCAAGACGAACTTAATACTATTTTAAATCAAACCCTGGAACCACTGAAATCTGACTTGTGTACTAAAGCACTTCGCGCCCTTTCTCTTAAGACCATTCACGATCGTTATCCTACTCCTGAATGGCTCCATCTCTATAGGGACAGTTCTGTGTTGGATTTTTCACAAGGCGCTGGTGCTGGATCTACTGTGATCTTTTCTGCTTTTAGAAGGCTGTTGGAAGGTGCTCAACTCATTTCGATGGAGAGCTAGAATCAATTTATGTTGCTGTCCAGATGCTCAATGTTCGACAGGATTCTTTCAAGAGGGCTGTGATTCTCTCTCATGCCTCACAAGCTCTCGTATTTAATCAAGGAAGCAAAAGCATTCGCATTCTCCAGTGTAAATCATTTCTTGAGCAAATGCATCATAAGGTGTATTTCCAATGGGCACCCTCACACTGTGGTGTCGAGGGTAACGAAAAAGCGGATTCCTTGACAAAGAGAGGGTGCAATATCATTCAAAAATTTGACAGAAATTTGCCTTTTCATTCCGCAAGACATGAAATAAAGAAGGTCTTTAGATATTCCTTCAGAGTGGCGACTGTTCATCAAAAACTAAGCCCTGGAATATCCTTGCTGACTCTGGTCCCCACTGCGTTCCAGAGTTCCAGATTCCCCTCTTCCTGCTGCGACTGCAATTTTTAGACTCTTGACTGGGCACGATTAACTCCGTGCCCACCTTTACCGTTTAACACTGAGGATTCGCCGGTGTGTGTTGTGTGTTCGAGTGGACAATACTTTACTGCTGTACATTTGGACGAATGTTCTGCATTATTGTCTTGTAGCTCTATTGTTCAAAAATATTGGAGAGCTCAAAGCCTCATAACCTGAAGGTCAAATGGCTGTCATTTGCTAAATAAGTGAGTAATATTTCAGGGAAGATGTTTGTATTAAGGTTTTTAATAAAAAGCGTTGGGGAAAAAATTCGACTAACAGTTTTCATCTAATTAAAAAAATGGAAAAGCTATTTAAACAACAAAAAATATTTCAATGTTTGCATAAAAATATGTGGTATATTATTGGCTTACATTTTCATTTACAAATGTAAGTCTTAAGATCTTTCACGAGTCGTCTTTGAAAGTCTGCGGCGAAAGTAAAGAAGATGATTTTATATTGAGTAAAGTACAGTCACGGAAGCATATTCCTGAACTGGAGACCAAGAAAAATTTGATTGGTTGAAAAACAAACTAAAATATTTTGTATATCTTTGACTTTACATCTATTTGCATTTGCTAAGTTGTGTCCTTTAACGAAATTTTTTTTATCATTTTTTATTAATTCAAAAAAGTAGTCTCTCCTATTAATTTTAATCAATCAGAAATTTATTTCAAGAGAAGAAAGGTAACCAGAGAGATTGTGCAGACACTTAAATAAATTGAACGCTAATGTCAAAATTTTTGGAAGTTATGGGGACTGAAGGAATTTTTATGTTGACCCGATACTTTATTTATTTATTTCTTGCGAAGAAGCGATAGGATCATACTATTAAAAATCAAAATCAAAAACAAAGAGAGGTCATATTCACTTCGCTATTCTGCATTGAAGTTTTACTGTACCTAATCCAGAAAAAGTGTTAAAAATAGTTTTTATAAATTACATTTTTTCACTGTACTTAATATAACAAGGGTGGCAAATACGTGGCACATATTACAATGTGTTTCTAGCGTTCTGGCGCGCCAGAAAATTTTACCTATACGCAAGAAACTTTGAGATAGCGATAAAAACAAAAAATAAACAAATAAAATAACTGGGAGAATATTTCAGCGGGGTGAAAATGTACTTCCACTTACTTTAGTTTTGGAACTTTTGTAAACCTGGACAAAAATCTAAGAACTGCTTGACAAATTCAGTTTATTACAATCATACTATAGAAGCTTGAAATTAATATCGTTTTTTCATGTTCGAAACCGGACTTCTCCCATTAAAATAGATTCAACAAAAGGTCTCTTTTTTATCGTACTGGTTTCTGTGTCCATCGAAATGCTTATTGTGGTAACGATTTAAAATGTGGTATGGACTTGAATTAGTATGTTAATTTTGAATGATCCCTCTTTACTTATTCGAAAATTATAGTTCAGTCGTGAAATTTCATGATCACGTAAGTTTTATAGTAAAATGTTCAGTATAGCTAAATTTCCATAGACAGATTTCAATGTCACCGAAGACAGTATGAAGCTAAATTCAGTCATGTCAAGACTCATCAAGATGGTATGGTAAAACAGCTGGTTGCTGATTGCAGGTACTTTCAAGTAAGGAAATCAAAAGATAAATATATCGACGTTGTGTAACTAATATCTGCTATGTGCACTTTTTGGAGATTTCGACATTTTGACTAGTCTGACTAGTTTACTAACCAAAATTTCGTATAAAAAGGCTGCTATGTGATTCTAAGCATTTTTGGTGAACTATGGTCCCTAAAATAATCTGCTAATCGCATCAACCTGAATATTGTCAGTTAATAACAGTTAATAATAAATAAACATTTTGCACATAGCAGATATTGGTTTGATTACGACGATATACAAAATAAAAACTGTGTGTACTTAAATTAAAACAGAATATTAAAAAAAATAATAAAAATTTTTGCACATACTGCAGAGTTCAAGAAGTTTGAGATAAAAGCATTCAAATATATTTAAGAAAAAAATAGCTATCAATACTACTTTTACAACTTTAAAGTTGAATAATTGTTTAAGGTACGCATGCATTGCATTTTACTTAACAGAAAAACATAAAACTATTGCAGTCTAAACTAGAGGTCAAATGAATTGATTTTACATCTTGGCTACACAGGTGGTTAATATGCTTAAACTCTACTGAAATGTAGCAGCTTTCACTGTGTCAATACAAATTTAATGAGGAATATTATTTAGTTGAGCCTTTAAAAAGTAAAAACTAATTTGTTTTTACACGTCAGGATAGTTTAATAAATACTTTTTAGTCAAAGTACCAGTGTTTAAACTGGTCAGAATCAGTTTTCTTTTTTACAATGTGTATGTGTACGCTGAAAAAAAAAATTAAATTCGCTCCGAAAAAACTAAAATTACTCCGAAGGATTTGAAACCGGGATTTTGCCCCGGTTTTAAGACCTTCTGAGCTAGTTTAGTTCCTTGGAAAGTGAATTTAGTTCTTTTTTTAAGCGTATATGATTTTAGTTAATTATTCACATGAAGTTATTAAAAACTGCAAATGGTTTATATATTATTTTCTTTTCCAAATATCCACTGCGAAATATTTTGTTTCTGTTGCATATTTTTGTAATATTTATTTATATGCTGTATCAACCATGAAATATGAAATATTTCACAGGCAAACATTTTACATCAATATGAAAGAAGATGAAATCGTGTAAAAAACTTTTCTTGTTCTTTAAAAAAAATATCGTCTCGCTTCCATGAAGAAAAGATAGAAAATAAAATTAAACAAAATAATTTTCCAATCTTAGATTAAGACCAGAAGCAACCAGCAGGTTATTATCATTAAATATTTAAGCTTTTAAGTTCGTAACAAAGCGGTTATTAATTGAAAAACAAAATTCTAAATTTAGAAACACATTATAAAATAAAATTCATTTCTTAAAATGTATTAATATGTTGGATTACTTAACAGCTTTTGTCCAAGCATCTTTTAGATGAAAATGATATACTATAATTTGTTAAACTGTTCCTCTTTTTCATACAGCTTGCTTGTGAATCAAGTTCTACTTTGAAAGATTCATTTCTGTAACCGTGCTATTTTGTACAGTCATTTGTACGGAAAAGAAGAACTTTAAATGAAAAATCTCAGCGTTTTGCTAAAATTACAAATGAGCTTAAATTAATTTTTAAAAGATATGCATAGCCGTTTTGAATACGAAATGTATAAAAGTTTCATATACACAAAACATGGAATTGTACTTGATTTTTTGCAAACATACAAATCTATACAAGGTAATCCGTACCCAGAAATTCAAGTTTTATAAACTTTTCTATTTTAAAATGAATAGTTTTGGCTACTTAGAATCTGCAACAGAGACGAGACTATTTGCCCTTTCTATTTCAGGTTCTACTAAAGATGTATATTTCTGGCCGTCTGCCAGAAAATTCAACATTATATTCGCACGCATCTGGAAACTAAATGTCAGGTTAGTAGTGCGCATGTTACTACGATAAATTCTGATAAAAAACTTAACATAGAAAAGTACCAGTACGCTTACAAAGGCTTATATATATATATATATATATATATCCCCTCAATTTAGAAACTTCAATAATCACTTACGTGCTCAAAGGTATTCTTTTAAAGTTGCTATATTAGTTGCATTAAATAACATAGGCTTAACATTCTAAGGGCAAGGAGGGGGTGATTCCCACCCCCTCCCCCAACAAACAGAAATCTAGAAAATTCAGATATTGCCTATTTGAAAATGTTTTCTATGACAGGAAACATTTTGCACTTGATCCCCCAATGTTGCATGCAAACTTACGCCAACGTTAAATAATAGACAGGGTGTCCCATAAAGGTGGTGAAAACACTTTCATTCTCTATCTATTAATATAAGCGGTCGATAAAGATAAACGGGCATTATAAATTGAACAAATGTTTAAAGTAAAGTAGGAAAATAGGCCTTTAAAAATATATCCTCTGGTTAATTTTCAAAAAAAGTTTTACTTTTTTAATTCGTATACAACCTCCTTACAGAAAAATTTCCATTTAGTAAAATGTATTCTATGCACAATTAGGTGGTGTACAAATTTTCCGCTTTTTATCATAAAACGTCTCTGGTATATAACAAAGATGGTCAGATGCTATTCCTGAATTTGAATGCAATCGTTTATTGCTAGAGAGCAAAAAATTGTTACACTTTTTAAATTTGTATACAACCCCCGTACAGAAAAACCTCACAGTTCGTAAAATGTGCCCCATACACTAAGTAGGTGATGCATAAATTTTTAGCTTCTTATCATAAAACGTCTCAGAGATATCTTATAACAAATATACCTAAATTTGAATTCAATCGTTTATTGCTAGAGAGCAAAAACGTATGCGAACATCCGACATGATTTTTTCCCTTCGAAGGTCATTGAATAGTGGTTTAAGTCAGCATATACTTATTTTCATATCTCTGACAGCTTTTAAAATATAATTTTCAAATTTTGTGCACCATCTCATGAGTGTATGGAGCACACTTTATTAGCTGGAATTTTTCTGTACAAGGGCCATATACAAATTTAAAAACTATTTGAAAATTTGAGAAATGATTTTCTTCTTAACTTAGTTTTTTTTCCCTGCCTAATTTTGAACTTTTTTTCCAATTTACATTGGCCACTTATCTCAGATAAACAATTAAACCGGTTCACCACTTTTTTGGGACACCCTGTATAATAAGTGAATGAAGTAATTTTAAAATTTTCTTCATTGACTACCAAAACAAATTAAGTATCACTGAAATAAAAATCTATATAAAGGATGTTAATGAAATTTGAATTTCTGTTGCTTTTAATTTAACCATCTTGAAAGTGTGACCACTTTGAAGTCTAAACCCGAGAATCTCTCAGGGTGAAATTTTTAACTTTCTGATCTATTGAAGTACCCACTATATACGTTTGTCGTCTTTTCAGACGGTATCTACGAATCTTTTAGTTAAAAGAAGTATATATATATATGTATATAAACTAGAAGGCAAAAGCCAGTTGTGGAAGCAGTTACAACGGGCGCTAGAAAAAATATTGGGCGAGAATATGTTTACAATACAGTGTGTCCAAAAAGTCCAAGACACATTAAAAAAATTCATGGAAAAGCAACAAATTGTCGCGTGAGTATGCGGTTTGCACAATAATACTTCGCAGGGTCACGATTTTTTTTTTTTTTTTTTTTTTTTTGACATCGTAAAAATAATTACTTCCAAATTGTGTTCTTAGGTGGCGTTGTACCGTCACATTAAGAAAAGCAAACGTAATGTAAGGTGTTCAATCATTTTATTAAGCAGAAAGCAATATCTTTCATTACCACAGTTCAATGTGTGCACCTTTTGTAGCTCGAACCGCATCTAAACGGTACTCAAGTTCATCCCATGCTCTAGTTACAGCTGACGACAGCTGGCTGTGCAGCACAGCCAGCTGTCGTCAAAAAAGGGTCTCTAGATCTGTGGCACGCTATGAACGTTTCGATCGTCCGCCATCTTGCTGGTAGTTAAGTCGAGCAATGGCAACGGCTGCCCTTTCTTCAGCATTGGTTAAAGGGTTGCGCCTCAAAGGGTTAAACATGTTACGAAACTTTCTCTGAACTGTAGTTATGGATTTAGATTCGCAATACAACCTACGCGATGCGCTTTCTCAATGTCAGTCTCCATAGCTGGCATGAATATTCCCGCACTGTCAGTGCCGTTTGAAACTCGCGAAAAATCACTATTGACTCTCATTGCTGGAAACTGGAGATGCAGAGCCATCTATCAACACATTTTGGATGTAATTTGATTTAAGATGGAAAAATAAATTCTTGATTCCGTGAAGTATTATTGTGCGTTGCGAACCGCATATTCATAAACAATTTGCTGCTTTTCTGTGAATTTTTGAAATGTGTCAAGGTCTTTTCGGACACCCTGTATATTTAATCTTCATTCGACTAAAAACCCTGATTTCATGAGATCTCGGATTCAGCGAGGAAATCGAAAACACTTCTTTTGATACAATATTAAGTCTATAAGAGGATAACTCTCTTTTAACGAGTAAATCCCGGTTATAGCGAGCAATATTTTGCGATTCATAACATTTCTATTGACCTCTACTTCAGCTAATCCTTCCTATGAAAAATTCTTTAAACATTTTAAAGTGCTGAATATGAAGAATTTCAATATCAACCGCTCCCAACATACTTAAATGCGTTTGCGAAAGCAGAAAAACTTCAATTTTTTCGAAGTCAGAGTTGCAAATGACGATGATTTGGGCAGTGGTCTCCCTCAAAAAATAAGAAAAAGACAATAAGACAGTTAAAAGCAAATTAACCAATTTCTTTTGTACTGTACAGAAAAAAAAATCTGATATGTCCAACACATGACTTCCTTGCACGTCTATTAAATCAAAAATATTTTCGACGCACTTTCTCTAAACTTATTTGTTTGAAAGATATAAAATATCAGTAATAGTAAGGTTTAGCGATTTCTAGCCATATATTTCGATATCGCCAAGCTGAGTTCAGTTTAAAAGATTTCCTTCGGACACTTTATTTGGCGATATGTCGCCAAAAGCCGACAAAGTTGAGATAGTTTGCGAGATTTTGGGGATAGTTAAAGTAGTCATTGACCACAGACTTTCAATGAATTGAATGCATCCATACACCTCAATGTATTTAAAGTCATTTGGCTCACCCTGTAAATAAATTCCCAGTCGATTGCTGTCAAAAAATATATTGAAAACAGTTAGATATTACAATAGTTCTAAATACAAAAGTTCAAAATTCTACGGGTTAAAGTTTTAGAGTTATACAAAATACGAAATAATTTTTGGCGCCAAATTTGGCGATATTTCGGCGAAACTCGTCAATGTCGACGACATTTGGCGAGATTTTAAGCATGGACCAAACAATGACAGATTATCGCCAAATTTGGCGATATTTCGCCAAAAATCGCCAAGAACGATGACAAATGGCGATACTTTGGGCATGGACCAAATGACTGACTATCGCCAAATTTGGCGATATTTCGGCAAAACTCGCCAAGGTCGACGACAGTCGGCGAGATTTTGGGCATGGACAGTACAATGAATGTCTACAGTTGTATAATATTGAAGATGTCCATAGACATTAAAGTGATGAAATTCTTTTCGGTGGTCCTGTAAATAAACTTTCCAGTAGATTGGACCAAAAATCGAGATGCACAACTAGATCTTACAACAATCTTATACATGAAATTTCATAATAGTTTTTGAGATTTGAGAGTTAAATATGCACACACGTACACCAAAAGTCGCCAAGCTTGGCGACTTTTGGCGTAGTTCTTGAGGGAGACACGTGACCGTGGTCGGACCATTACCTAACTTACGTGGTAGGACGGTATTGTGCTTGAAATGGATGAATGCCCCTAAAATTGCCATTGACCGTAATGTATTGGAAATCTTTTGAGTGTTCCTGTAGCAGAACTATAAATGATAAAGACACTTTTTCTAATGGAGAAATTCATTTTGTAACTCTTAACAGCATATATCACATTTGAGTCGTTTGAAGTAGCTCAATACCACTAAAATACGCTGTAATGAATTTCGGCCGATAGAGCGTAATGTATTTAGAATCTTTTGAGCCGCCCTGTAGATAAAATATGCAGTCGAATCGAACCGAAAAGGGAGTGGCACAAATAGATGTTACAACAATCCTAAATATAAAGTTTCAACATTCTACGCCTAATAGTTTTTGAGATATGCGAGTTAATGAATTTCGGCCATAGAGCGTAATGTATTTCGAATGTTTTGGGGTCCTGTAGATAACTATCCAGTCGATGGACCAAAGGGAGTGCACAATAATGTACAACATCAAATATGAAGTTTCGACATTCTACGCCTAATAGTTTTTGAGATATGCGAGTTTAATGAATTTCGGCCCATAGAGCGTAATGTATTTCGAATCTTTTGGGCGGTCCTGTACATAAACTATCCATTCGATTGCGACCAAAAGGGGAGGTGCACAACTAGATCATAGAACAATCCTAAATATCAAATCTCAACATTCTACGACCAATAGTTTTTGAGATATGCGAGTTACATACATACGTACGTACGTACAGACGGCATGGAAAAACTGGCCACAATAGACTCGCCGCTGGTCAAAATGTGTTGCAGACGCGTTTATATGATCGTGCATGCTAGCTTACGATGAGATGCATCGAAAAAAATTTTTTAATTAAATTTAGAGGTAGTCAAAATCGGTTTTTTCGTCGAAATTTGGCCCCCAAAATTTTTCGGGATCACATTACTTCCTTATACTACGTACAAGGAAGTAAAAAGATTAATAAAGAGTAACATAGTAAGCGTGTTATTTTTTATGATTTTTTTATGAACCCGCTTTTTACTAGTACTCGGTTATAACGAGCAAATATCGCGGTTTATACTCCCTCGTTATAAGCAATTTGGACTGTAATTTCACTTTCAATTTTTTATTACGTATACAAATCGAATTTAATGCTCTTCTGGAAACCTGCTGAAACTTTTCGCATTCGAACGATTTCGTTCTGTGTAAACAGCCCCTCTTATATCACCTTCATGCACACGATATTTTTTAATGTAAAAAAATTAAACTAAGTTATCCGGAAGAACTATTTTTACGAATTGGAATCCCAATTTTCCCTTCAAAGCCTGGTGACCGTGACTTCAATAAGACTACGTGTCAATTGTGACAGCTGATTTTTTCACGAAATGATTAACTTTTTTTTACTCTCGAAAATAAAATATAGTTGAAAAAAGCGAGAAATCGCTTAAAAGTGAGGGAGCGGGTGGATTTTCGGATTTTTGAAGTAGCGTAGATCGTTTTCTTTATTTTTTTGCATATTTTTGAAAATTTTCAAGCGAATCGTACAGTGTAGATGTTATTACGATTTTTGCGACTAATTTTTTTATGTTTTTGGAGTAATGGCGATGAAATTTTTATCTTGGAGTGGCTACCCGAAATTATTTTATAATCAGTCAGTCAATGAGTAAAGGATCAGCGTAACTATATAGTGGGATGGCAGCAAAAAGCAGCATTAAGTATAAAACTTTGATTGACTTTCTTCCCATACATGGGATCATTTTTGAGATAAGAACACTAACTCAGTTTAGCCACCAGGTGGCGCGGTAAGCGCTTTCCTTGCGTAGCGCATAGCAACTTTACTACATGTACCCTACTTTTATGACTCTATGTCTTGCCGATCAGAAATTATTGGGCATTAGCGGCACACTGTATATTTCAGATAAATAATATTATATTCAACCCTTTCAGAATACGTCAAGCAAGCATGTTCTCACTCATCAGGCAAGAATAGCATTATCTTGTATGTCACATCGTTTTACATAAAAGCGTGATTTTCGGTAAACTTTCATAGCCGTTCCTTTGTTACAAGAAATGCTAATGAACCTATAAACGACACCTTTTTTTCCTCCTCCCAGAGAACTTATATACATTTTTATTATTATTTCCAGGTCAAAAATTCGCATTGTCTTGTGTTCATCGTCCTCCTGAATGAATGACCTTGCGGAAGAACCTTAAGAGAAATCTTTGCCAATTTGGCGACATTCCTCCGCTGTTAACCCTGAAAGATGCCGGTGAATCCTTTTGCGTCTGTGCAAATCGATGGATGCTCATGGGGTGCGTGACATCACACAGCCCCCTCCCACCCTCCTCCACGTACTAACTATTAGAAAGGTCACTGGGTTAGCGGCAGTGTAACAGAGTGTCTGTGCGATGCAGACAGTTTAGGAGGTGCAAGAAATGATCGAGTACGAATTAGGTTGGTGGCAACGGTTTTTATTTTTGTTTTATATCGTTATTTTTTTCATTTTTTTGAGAGGGGGTTGGTTGCAGACAAGTTAACTAGGTTACATTGATTGTAAAAGCTGAAGCTTCATGATAAAGCCTTGAAATAACGAATACGCTTTAAAATAATTCGAGCTTAACAAAGAAATTTTTTAACATTGTGATTTATTTATTCTAGATTAGTTATAACAAAGCTGAACTATAAGTTTGAAATAGGTTCTGTATAATATTTGCCAAATTTTGAGAAGTTGTGATTTTGGAAGCTGTTTATTTATTTATTTATTTAATCTTTTTTAATTTTACAAGCTTTTTTTCCCCCATTGAATCTAGATTAGCTAACGTAATCTAGATTAGCTTCTTAAACTTTCTGTTAAACAATGATCTAAGATACAGGGTGGTGATAATTAAACTTCCCTTATAAACAGGGCTGAACAGCTAAAATGGATGAACGGATTGCAAACAGATTTGGTTTATAGACTATACATGAGATCTGCTCAAAGGTATTTCGAAAAAAAAAAATACTTTAAAAAATGTCCACTAGGTGGCGCTTTGCATGAAAAAAAAGTATAATTGGAAGTGAACAAAGAATATCAACATTTATTCCATAGTTTTAGAGCATTTATTAACTGATTTGGGTCAGTTTTCAAGTTGAATCCACCATGCAAAGCGCCACCTAATGAAAATATTTTTTGAACTAAACTTTTTAAAAGTCTTCATTGGGCGTATATCGCGTACAGTCTATATGCTGAATATGGCGGTAATCAGCTCACTCGTTTCAGTTGCATAATGCTGTTTGTGACACCCCACCCCCTGTACCTTCCATATAATGATGATAAGTTAAATTTTTCCCTTTTTTATGTATTGTATTAATTTTCCATTTCCATTTTATGTACTAATCATTTAGATTTTTTTCCTCCGCCAATAATGCATTAGTCATTTTATGTATTGTCATTATTTGCCTAATAGTCATTGTCTTTTGCCTAATAGTCATTGTAGTCATTTGTCAGTCAAAAAATCAGTTTGTCGTTATTTTTCATGCATTTTTTTCCCCACTTCGAATAAAACGCAACATACTCTTATTGTAGCAGAAAACTTTGCTTATTTCTGGGTTAGTTTCTTAAAAGTCCAGGACGAAACACAAATCTTATTGATTCTAGAACTGTAACGAACAATATGCTATCTACAATTCATTGGAATTAACAATCAGTAACATGATTTATAAAAGCTTATCATAGATGCATTCTCAGATGCTGCATTTCGCATGCGAAAAATCCTTTCACAGTCTAAAACTCACAGGAAATTCTCGAGTAGAACTCTTCAGCATACAACAATGAAGAATTCACAAAAAGCCTTCGAAAGTACGCTTCTCAAAACAAGAAAGAAAACGCCGCTTATAATACCGCAGTACAAAGAGACAAGGCACTTAGGATCACAGCTAACAAATTCACAGCAAGAGGCGAAATTGAACTGCACTGCTGAGATGTGATCTTCGCTTCTTATATAGTTTCCCCAAGATTTCTAGCAATTCTACGCTATTTCATTCCTAGAAAAATCCTAATCAATCACGAACCTTGACTGCGTAATACTAATGCTATCGTGTAATACTTATGCAGGTAAACAAACATTGCAAGCATCATTAGTAAAATCGCGTCAAATATCGTCAAGCTTGGCATTTTTTAAGAGAAATATCTTCAAATTTGGCGCTAAAAATAAGTCTCCAGAACAAGTCAGCTAACCGATTTCGCCAATATTTTACGAGAAAACCCTAAGTTTTGCAATGGGGACAATCAAAACTCACCATTTTATGTTCTAGTTAACCGCTTTTTAAGTAAAGAAATACACATTTTAAATATTAGAAGTGTAGAATATGAATTTTAGACTAAATTAATCCCAAGAAGATCAGGTCAACCCAAAAATTCGTAACAATATGCTTAAATGGTAAACCACTTTTCATTTTAGAGAAACAAGTCGTCCATTACTGGTCATACATCCTACTAAGATTGTGTATCACCAAGAACCTTGGCACATTTGAAAGATTGCATTCAGCTTCGTAGTTTGGGTCTTGAACGCCCCTGGCAAGTTTTGAATTTTGTGATTCTAATTATTTTCTAAGAAGGGAAGCAACATATTAACAGCTTTTGTATCTACAAAGTGCACCGCCTTGAAGTTTGAGGCCCTGACAGGCGCTTGCCGGAGCAGCCTGAACCCCTAGCTACAACGATACTGCATTGTGTCGTGAGTCCTTGGAACTTAACTGCCTTTCGCTTTTGAAGACACTGTTTTTGTATTGTAAAAGATTGTGGATAACAGCAATAAACTTATAGAATATCCTTAGAGCGCTGTGTCAATTTTTCAGAGCTACCTATTCGCGCCTAAAATTTCTGTTCTAGAAATTTCATGTCCGTATGGCCCACACAATGCCTTGCAACTATCTGAATTAAGAATGCTTACAACTCCTTAGGTAAAATTACGATAATTTATCAACTTTTAAAAAGTGGTCTTTTAAAAGCGAATTCTCTCAAAATTTACGCTGATTCCTTCAATACATTTTAACATGCTGTTTAACAGATCACTTCTCTAGTTATGTGATTATAATTGTCCATAACTCGTAGTTATATTTCTAGACAATGTAAATTCAAAGCAATAAAAAACTGTTAGCAGCTGGAAATATTCAGCCTCGTAAATATATTTTGTTAAAAATTTCGAATGCGAAAGGGAAAGTCTTTCGAATGAGAAATTCTACATGACTGTTCGCCAAAAAGTCGTAGATTTATCTTGAATACCTCATACAATCATGATTACTCCTTAATTTTACAAACAACTTTATTTTAAATCTTATTATGGCCAAATTATAAGTCTGAAAACGGAATATATATATGTATATATATATATATATATATATATATATATATATATATATATATATATATATAAACTCATAGCTTAATATCATCTTTGACATAGCATTTTATCGGTCGAAGTTGGACGATTGTTTTACTTTTATTTCATATTATAGCTGAGAGATATAATAACATATATATATTTTATCTACTTTCTTGCTTACTCAAAAAGTAAAAAGAAACTTTTAAAAGATTTGCAAGAAACCATTTCTTGAATCGCAGCTTCAAAGCCCAGATTCATCCTACAGCGTTTTTTTGAAAGGCGTTATTGATTTAAAACCAATACCACATAATCCCCGAACTGATATAAGAACCATACTGGCGCCAAAGTTCGCATTCAGTGCGAGATAAGTTTGAAATGTCAGACACAGGATATGTCTTATTGCTACGTCTTCATTTCCACTTTAATACTTTATTTAAGCTCCAGAGAACTCTTTACAAATTTCTCGGATGTTTGGGTTTCATGGTTTAATTTAAAAATAGTTTACTTTTGAAAAACACATTTGTTTGCAACGATGATAAGTAGAAAAAAGTTAGGTGTACTTAAATTCCTTTCTTTTGCGAACTACTTTGTAAAATCTGATGAGAAAGTATTTGGTAAATTTTTCTTTAATTAGAGATTTTTATTTACTCCTAGTTTACATCCTTTTATTTTAAGTAAATGGTCACAGTGTTATTTCAGCTGATAAAATTTGTATGTATGTGTGTTAAATTTTGATTTTTCTGGCATTTACAATTGGAACGATGAAGTTCAAAGATGAAGTTAAGTTACTCATCGGCATGGCTATACTAAGGTTCTTTAGAAAGTTTGTCTCACAACTGAATCATGATCTTTCTTATTACATTATGACTCTCCTTGGCTACGCACTAGTCTATGAGAAAATATGGACACTTAAACTGTTAAATTCCTATTCGAAAACAAATAAAGCCTCGTTTTCCCTGGTAGTAGCGTTTACATTTGTGATATATGTTTAGCTACTAACATTTGTTACACGGCTACTATGCTTTCTAAGCCTAAAAATGAATTGGCTTCTTTTATATTTTCTTTGAGCTAGCTCTCTCTGAACGTTAACAGACGTTCTGAGAATTTGTGTGAGCTGCATGGATATTATTTTTCGCTTTCTTTTTTTTGTTTTTGCCACTGCTTTCTTTAACAGCTGTAGACTCCAATCTGTCGACTTGGACTTTCAGTTGACTGATGTGCTTTACTTGTTTTTTAATGTCGTTTAATCTTTTTTTAATTTTGTCATATCGATTGATATTGTGCTTCTTGCGCAACCATGTCCCAGGAAGTATGTATAGGTTCTCCAAGCATTAGTAAAGTCCAGAGAATCTGTGTGTGCTGTCTGCGATTAAGTTAGCTGTTTTCGTCACCAAGCCTTCGTTCAAGCTGGCTAAAACATTTTTTTTGGAGCTATGTCAGGTTTGGTAGTGCTACCAAACAAACCTTGAATCCATGTTTTTGGTATTGCTACTTCTCTGAAAGTGTAAGGAGGTAACTATATGATCCAACCAACGGATACGGTTATATCTTTTTCTCTGTTTCGACTCAGAGGCAAGCATTCATACCAGGTTGCATGCGGAGTAAAACACAGAAAAGTTTGCACAGAAGCTGAATAATATTTTGCACTCGTTTGTAATTGAGTGTGTAGTGTAATGTTGAATTGCCAACAGCCACCTAATGTCTTTAAAGTATCGAACAAGGACATTTGGTAATAAATGAGAAACACTGAAGAAAACATTGCAGCTTTTAATAAATATTGGGATACATCATTAACAGATACACAGGCCGCGCACAGGAAACATCGGAGAGATGCTCTCTATACATTTTACCACATGCACTGTTAAA
This sequence comes from Cheiracanthium punctorium, assembly GCA_038373885.1. Taxonomy (NCBI): domain Eukaryota; kingdom Metazoa; phylum Arthropoda; class Arachnida; order Araneae; family Cheiracanthiidae; genus Cheiracanthium; species Cheiracanthium punctorium. Next base: position 437,792 of record JAWZYV010016268.1, read on the forward strand.
AAGTAGCCACATTTCAAAAAGAAAATTCACAAGAAATATTTTAGTTATACATTATTTCCATTATATAACTCTTTTTTGTTACTTTTTACAGCATGAAAGCAAATGGAAAGAAGATTTAGCGGAAACAAGGAATGACTGAGTATTTTTCAACCCATTGATGCCGGAAAATTTCATTGGATTACAAAAATGTTCGTGATGATTTTATTCTTATTTTTCAGAGTTCATTTTAGTTTCACCAATAACATGACGCCGTGGCTTTCTTCGTTTCGTTTCAATTTTACAAGAAGGAATTTTCGAACTTTTTGTTGGAAGAGGCAGCTACTCACTCCTATTCACCGGAAATATCTGTAAAAAAAGCAATGTATTATGAAAGTGTTTACTTGCTTGAAAAGGCACAATACAAAAATAATTTCATTTTCGGCTTGAACTAATTCTGTGTTAGTGTGCACGTATTTGTAAGTAAGAAATACTGGGGATGCGATAAATAAGCCCTTCACAGAGATAAAAATGTGTCGATATAACGGAGTTTTATTCAATTTTGACTTGAAAAGATATTTTTGTACTTTTTACAGAAGTTTTACTAAAAGTAGGGTAGGGTGAGGTAAAATGTGTGGGTAGTCTACTACCCGTTTTAGTCTACTACTCAGTGATTTAAATGATATTTCTTTTTTAGCCTATATTTTTAGACATTAGTTGGGAAAATGTATACTCACTAAAAAGTTTACTAATTGCATTCGGAAACAAATATTAGCTTTTATATTGTTGTTGAATCCATGTTGTTTTCTTATGTCTACAAAAAATATTTCAAGAAACTAATATATTACTGAAATTTTGAGAATTTAAGCGATTACTTTCAATTTAGAAAATGTCTAAACAGCTTCTTATCAGGAAAATGCAAGAAGTTTTTGTGGTGAAGTGAAACAGCAGTAAAATATAATTTTGAGACGGTTCCCATGGGAAGACCACACAAGTGGACCGTAAATTAGAAGAGGCGCCAGGCAATGGACAGTCTGGACACTATAGCACAATGAACTGTCAACGTTAAAATATTTATGGCCGAAAATATTTATGGCCGAAAATGATATGCAAATTTGGCGGGGTATATTCCCGAATGATCCACCTACATGTCTGGGATTCGACGAGAGGATGCATTAATTCCCCGATACGAACAAATCAGAAACTCCAGCCAATGATGTAAGAGGGGGTAAGAAAAGAGGAAACAACCCCGTGGGAGAAGAAAAAAGACGACAGAACGAGTGTGCTAGAGAAAAGAAGCAGAAGAGAGTTTGGAAAAGGTGTGAACGGACTTAAAAAATCAGTGTGTGCTTCGAATCAATATGATCAAGTTGTGTTCAAAAGAAACATGGAATCAGAGGCTAGATGATGGCTTAAGAGAAAGAAAGCGGTTCCAATAGGGCACGCGTCGATCGTGTCTTGTGTAAAGATGGCTACCTCATCATAATGGTGAATATTCCCAGTAATCTATTTATTATTTGTGTTTCAAACCTTTTGTGGATACCCCTTATCCTCCAAAACCACATCTCCCCCAGACATGTTTAAGTTTAAAATTATGTCAATATCGTCTGTTAAATAATATTAGTGGAATGACTAAGAATAAATGGTATTTAGTTGCAATTCATAGAGTCTTTAGTTTTTTTAGTGTTTTGGTGTATGTCAATCATTTTTTCAATTTTTTCAGCGTAATACTAGGAGTACTTGCCAGGCAGGTTATGCGCGGCATAATACCACTGTACGATCATCTTAGGCTTTAGTTTTCATCAAATTTTAACCATAACAAAAATAAACCCACCACATAATAAAAATAAACCACCACAGTTTTAAAGATATTTTTCTTTCATCCTTTGTTTCAGTGTGATAGGTTAAAATGGGTATGCAATTAAGCTTAGTTAATATATATGTCGAAGTGTTTCTATTGAATTTCTTAATGAGTATAATTATTGCCTACTAATGTCTGAGGATATAAATTAAAAAAATCTTTTACTAGCAAACTGTTTATATTTTTGATTAGAAAGAAATGCCCACTCATTTTACCACACTTTATCCTGTAAGAATGAAATATCAGAACACGATCGACCGAAAAAACACTAAAAAAAAACTGGTATTAAAAGATGATATAAATAAAATCTTTCTGTGAAAACACACTTAAAATGGTACTTATCACTTGGGGCGATCTTTTCGACCGAAAAAAAATCTTCTGTCTTCTGCAACCGTTAGCACTTAGTTTCACAGAGCAGTGGAAGTCATAATACGAAATAAATAAAATCTGATAAAGTGGTTATTTTCACTTTTTTTAATGCATTGATATTTTTTCATTTCAAGATAGTTATATGAGAATTTCTCAGGTGTAAAGGAGATGAATGCATTGCATAAAGCAATATCAAAATAGTTGCAATAAACAAGCAAATAATTTGCATGTTTAACATTATTAGTATCAGAAAGCAGATAAAGAATGAAAAACAAATTCTTTTTTCAATCCATTTTATCCTACCTTACTTCACATATTATTAATTAACGTAAACATAAAAAAGATGAATCGTTAAAAAAGTAATTGAATTATTTGACTATCGTTAGCCAAACAGAGCATGATGAGAGTTAAAAAAACAGACACTAAGAGTATTTTCACTGTTTTCTAATTTAGGGTTTTCTAACTAAGTTTAACAATGCCTTGATAGCAAACGAAAATAAGGTTGATTGAGCTAAGGAAAAATATGTATAAATAAAAGAACGAAAAACAAATTTTTATCGCGAAAATAAATGATTAGTTTACAAATTTCATAATTCATTTTTAACACGAATAATTTACAAACAGAACATAGGTTTGTTCGAATAAAGTTATGAAGGGAGACGAATAGTCTTCCTCAAAATTAACAACAACAACAAAATATATACTGAAGGAAGTAGTATATTAAGTGAGTGTTGGTATTTAACTCAATAATTAATTTAAATAAAGTAGTTCTTTCTCAAGGCTGATACCATTTCCGTAAGCATGGTCCGCTAATAAGGCCCAGGACGAATAGGTTATTTTATTATGGTGGCTCCTAATGCACTCGCCACCTTGCTTTCTGTGAAGGGACGAATGAAAAGAGGAAAAAGGCCAAATTAGGCATCGAACCCGAATTCGTAGTAATATGTGTACGTTAACCCTTAGTACGTTAACCCTTATGATGTATGTTGCGTTAACCAACATACATCATATGGTTATGTGATGTATGTTGTATACTATCTATATCATCATCCCTTAGTATTAGATTGTGTGTATGTTGCGTTAACCAACATATAAGTTAGATTAAAAATGCTCTTTTTTCAAAATTTAAAATTAATTATTTGAAAACGAATGCATTCTTACTTAATAAATAAAGGAAGGAAAAAGCTGTTTCAATTATATCAGCTGAAGTGGAGTGAACCAAAGCCTCCTAGATATGGAAAGCCCTACAACTCCTACGTCAAGAAGCTTTGACGTGTTCACTAGGCCTACGAAAGTGGCATCCTCACAGTTTTAATTTCACAAAGTAAAACTGTCTAAAATTTCGGGTGAATGCTACAAATATTAGAAAATATCTTAAATTAAACATTCAAATTAAAATACCTTTCTCAGACAAAATTATTCACTATGATCTATTTCCTTATCATATTATCTAATTGGCATTGGCTAAAAACGGCTGTTTGTCGTAAATTTATATTTTTTATCTCAAATTATTAAAATATTGCTATTCAAGGGTAAATTCACCAGACATTTTTAATAGTTTTATTTTGTGAAATTAAAACTTTTAAATGTAGGCCTAATGATGACGTCAAAGCTTCGTGACGTAAGGAGTTGTAAGGCTTTCTGTGTCTAGAAGGCGTCGAGGGAACTCTCAATATCTAGATTCTACTTACTCATGAAATTTAGTATGATAAATTTGATTTTATTCCTCTTCTTCTTCCTCTTCGTCTTCCTCTTCCTCTTCCTCCTCTTCTTCCTCCTCCTCCTCCTCTTCTTGCTGAGGAGGTGGAGAAGCCTGTCGTGGTGGGGATGGTTCAGGAGCACCGAAGCTGGGTGGCTCCAGGTCCAAGAGATCGTCATCGTCCTCGTACGTCCTCGTTTCGACGACCTCCTTCACCTTGGGAGCGGTCGGGTCCCACTTGGGCAAGTTCTTGCGGGCACTCTCTTTGAAGCCGCTCATGCGCGTCTCCCAGGTCTTCTCCATTTGTTCCTTGAGCATCTTTTCTAAGCCCTGTGATTTCATAGAAAGAGATGTCGGTGAGAGAGGGTTGCTATTTCTTAAAAGCGCAGTACATTGTCATTGACAGAGCTTAGCCAGTTAGCGAAGCTGATAATATTGACTGATCGGGTTGAAAAGGGAGGTGGTGTAAAGCAAGTGCATTGAAAAAAGGGCAGCCGTTGCCATCACTCGACTTAACTACCAGCAAGATGGCGGACGATCGAAACGTTCATCGCGTAGCACAGATCTAGAGACCCTTTTTTGACGCAGCTGGCTGTGCGTGCACAGGTGCGCTGGCAGTTAAGTCGAGTGATGGCAACGGCTGCCTTTTTTTCAGCATTGGGCAATCTACCCAGCTGTTCTCGCATTCTTCCATTTTTCAGTAGATATCAGTGCTGCTAAAAGTAATCGTGACCATTTTTTACGGGGCAATGATGTGATAAAAAGTAAAGGATTCTCGTGGAGCTATGTCACCCGCAACTATTTGTAAAAATCAAATCTATTCTTCGTGACTGACAACAGTCAAAACGTCAGAGTTTGGTGTTCCCAGAGCGGGAAGACTGCGCGTTAAAGGGTTAACTGTCTGTTTCTGAAAGACAGGTTACATCTCGGTGACGATTCAACTCCGTATAGGAGTGACATGCTAATATGTCTCTTATGGTTTGAATCCTCTAACCTCGAATTCATATCAAAGTACATAAAATCAAAGCAGACATAAAGCATGCGAATATGCTCAGAAAGATCCCATAAACACATAATATGAGTTACAATCATGTAAATAATAATATATCAGTGCTCGGCAACATTCGCTGACACCACCTACTACTGTTTGCAACTGCTGGCATATAACACTTATCCTGTACCTTGGGGGTCCAAATTTCAGAATGACCTACCAATCACAACTTGATTTACACCACTTTACTTTTCACAGGCTCATTTATTATTGTAAGTTCAGTGGTATTTATAGTTTGTTATAGAATTTTTTTGCGTTCGATCTCTGGGACCCTATAATAAGTCCTCTTCGAATAAAATAGTCAACAAAACGAAAGTTTTAAGTCACTCTGAAAGGGAAGTGCAGTTTTGCCTAATTAGTACTCAAACCTTTACTTCCTTGCTTGTAAGAAATGCGTTCATTAAATTAATACCTGTTCTGTATTTCTTAGTTTCGCAGAATACCGTTTAATCATTGATCACATCTGTCAGACCTGTGCGTTTCATACCAAAGATCCGCGTATAAATCATGGCCAAAATACGACAGCAGGAGAAAATAAGAACCTTAGAATGCCTATTCCGTCCGCTCTTAAACGATAACATTTAGTGCTCTCTCCATTCGGCCACATGATCTTCAGAGCATGGAGTGTTATCAATAAATTTATGTAGTGTTATAAAATTGATGAAACGACAAAATATTGCTAAATCTGATAAAATTGTGACGTCCGCAAGCAGGTGTCAGTTATTCAAAAGTTAAGTTTGAGGAAATTCTTTTTTACTAAAAAAAGTTCCATTTATTTTGAAATATTCCAATCGTAATCACAGTTTTTTAAACATTTACACAATCATTAGCTATTTAGTGTTGTTTATTTTACATAGTCTGAACTAAAGGTACAATAAAATGGGATACTGGTGTGCATTTAGACATTGTTAGAAGTCAAGTATCAAGTACATTTGTCTATCGTTGAGCATTGCCAAAACAACAATAATCTTTTAAAGTATGTCCTAAGTAATTTTAAATTCTTTTCTTTTGATGATTTAGATTTTTAAAAAATCTAAACTAATATTAGGGAATTTACTATTTTTGCTAATTTATATTTTTGCATACGACTAAAACATGTGTTGTACATAAAATTCACAAAAATCCCATTCTTATATGGCATGTATAATGCTATAATAATATAAAACTTGTAACAAATTTAAAAGTTATTCGTGCACCCATGCAACTATGTTAAAATTTATAAAAGTCACATGCATAAAAGGGAAAAAACTCAGGTCTACTTATGAAAAATAACGATTTTCTAATCTTCGAATTACATAAAAAAGAAAGAAAAAGTGTTGCAGGCTCAAAAACTAATGATTACAAAAATAAAGGCAAGAAAGTTTCAAAACTAATGGTGGAATATATACAAAAACTCAAAATTTACAAAAATATCAAAAAATTAAAAATCTCAAAAACTCTTTTAAAAAGTGCAAAACAGAATATCATGAAATCGTTTGATATTTACCTGGCTATATATCCCAACATATTTCCATACGATTCAAAACACCTTAATAGTTTACGCTTTCTTTTTATCTGTCGTACAAAAAATCAATTCATAGATTCATATTTAAAAAAATAAACTTAAATCTCTTTTTCGCACAAAATTCGTAAATCGCAAACTTTGCAAGTAGAAAAAGTTTTTTTACTGAAAAATCTGTTCGTAACATATAATCGAGGGTAGAATAACAAGATTTCTATCTGACGTTCTAAAGCATGCATCTACAGCACACATAAAACATACATAAGAAAAGATCAGAGGCAACTAGGAAATTGGGAAGGTCTTTTACATAATGTTTTTGGAGAAAAAGTTTTGTAACGATGTTAATACGAGAGAGTTGGGCGTTTTTGTATCACACCAACGCATGCCTAAAATAGTCTCTGTCTCATTATGTCCAAATTTTAACCGAACACAAACTGGTAACATTGAAATTGCACGGTCAAATTAATTCATTACCCTGTCAAATAACGGAAAAAAACTACCTTATTTCCAGGACTTACTCTCTATATAGACTGAAATGCAGTTCATTTAATATAAAAATACCTTAAATTTTTGCCATTATTGTAAAAGAACTATAACAAACAATGGCTCGCATTGTCCTCAAAGGTTGATAAGAAAATCTTACAGTGATTAGCATTTACTCAAAATTTATTTTCTTTCAGTAGAAATGCATTTTACTCTCTAGTTTATACCTAGAAACATACTTCATTCAAGAACATATCTAAATTAATGTATTTTGAGTTTTCTTTAATTTCATGATAGTTTTTATTAACGTGTAATTAATCTGTGACGCAAGCTTAAAATAGACACATTCGCGAAATACTGAAACTCTTATGTAAGACGTACGAATTATAAACTTATCTTAATACTTTCATAACATTTTGGAATTCTTGGTGAATTGCTTACATGTAGAATGGAACTAAACAAACAGCTATGTATTGGAGATCGACATAAAAACACGTATTTCTAGGAAAGAACACACACGTATATAGGAGTCTAGCTTTTAAAACTGACATACAAAAAGGTCATTCCTAATAATTTTATTTGTAATATGTTCAGAACAACCTTTTCAGGTGCAAGAAAATAAAAATCTATAAATAGAAGAACATAAAAGCTGTTTTTGAGTGCAAAAATATATAATTTGAGTGTAAACTAAAACTTTTTAAATAAAAATATTTTCTAAAGTTTTTCATGCCTGATAGCATGTTAATCCGCAGATTGAGAACTAAGCCAAACGTCATCGAAAAGATGAGTAATTTCATTATAAATTGAATTCCCAATATAACTTTTATCGTACTACTTCTTTTATCCATTTAAATTATTGCTTCTAGACAGTTTAGTTAAGCAAGGTTTTTAAATAGTTTGAAATTATTTTGTAGAAATATAACATTAGTTATAGCATGTTTATACGATCTAAAAAAAATTATTGTAAAATATTCTTGATCTATTAAAATATATTCGACCTGCATTCCCAAAACTAAAAGAATTAAAGAGTGGTTTGATTTTAGTTTGTTAACTTAAGTATGACAATAGACAGGCCGAATTTTCTGCTATTTACTCTGTAGTTAGGGGATGGGAACTAAAGTTTTTAGCTTTCCAGTAGAAATATAAAATAAAGATACTGAAAGGCCATTGGGAAATTAGATTCTAGCGACTATTCTTTCAAGAAGAATTTCCTGCTTAATGAAATTTGGGAACGAGTCGACGAGAAAATGGAGTTGCCTGAGAAGGTCATTTATTTGCTATGCATATTCATTTGTTTAACTGATGATTACATTATTTTATATTTTGTTTTTTAACTTCTAAATGCATATGTAAAAAGAAACAAAACAGGAAAGTGTGACACTTTATATAAACTGAGGTTTTCACACAAGGTAAAAAGAGGTAAGATTGATAGTTGCTCTTCGTTTGGAAATAAAATGGGAAGGGAATCACAAAATAGAATTTGGGTCGAGTAATCACTATGAAAAAGGAATTTTTCAGGTAACACATTCTAATAACTAGCAGTTTTGGATTATTTACAAAATAAGCACTAGTAAACAACATAGGTTAAGTGGACATTTGGGTCCTGACAAGCATTTCTAGACAATATACATACACCATCGAACAGACCCTTCTTGTCGACATATGTTCTTCGGTCAACACGTCGCTCAAACTTGCTAGCGACATTAATTTTTGGCTACATTGAAACAATAAAATATATTAAAAACACATTTTAAAAAATTGTAAGGCTGTTCAGTGTGGCTTCATTTTGGCAGCTATCGATTGGGTTTCTAGTAGCTAGTCAACATCTAAATGAAGTTTCCTCAGTCCTTCAGACGCAAAATTGAAATTTTAAATTATCTTTATATATTTGATACTTTGTTTGATTTTTACGGGTAGAGAAAATTTCATTTTCTGTTGCTTTGAACAAATATGTTTCACCTTCAGCTACAAAAATCAAGACCACGTGGATCAGCCTTGTCACAGGTAAATCAGTCACTTACGTTCTCGAACCACGACTTCTTGTCAACAAATGTCCTGCGGTCCAGGCGTCGTTCGTATTTGCTGGCAACCAATATCTTCGGCTTTAGTGCGGTAAGATTAAAGGGAGGAAAGGATATGTAGTAAAAAGGAATTCGGGATTAATTAGGGAACAGGGAGGTCAGTATTAGCACGATTTCGAATACTGTTATAAAACAAATCCTTTATGTTTCAGTTTAACATTACGATTGTTATGTAATTGTTATGTATGTTACGATTGTTATGTCAACGCAAACTTTTGTGAAATGGTCTCTGGTGCTCTTGAAAACAAGAACATTAATGTATGGTCAAGAACTTAAAATTATTTATTCAGTGCTAAAATATAAGCACGCCCAACAATTTTTTTCGTATGCATATTATACTGATGTTTTATTACGTTACTGTTTGAGATTTTTAAACAGATTAGTTGAACAATTAAAATTAATAACATTATTTCTTGTTTACTTGCAATAATTTGTATTAGAATTACATTTGAACGACCCGATAAAAGGCCCTCAAATGAATATAGACAAGTTAATCTTAGTAAATAGAATTAATACCACTATACCATTTAAATGTAAAATTAATTTGAATAAATAAAAGATTTCTGCGTAAAGTTACTATATTTTGATGAAACTGTGTTTTAAATAATACGTTATGTGACTATTCAAATAGTGATTTGTTTAAGTCCTTTTACTTGAAAATGTATATGAGCATAAAGTCAACTACGTAATTAAGATAAACACATTTTATGAAATTTCTTTCGAACAGCTATTATTATTAAAAATATTTACTTAAATTAATAACTCATAGTGAAATGTATCACAAACTTTGAAACTTAAATTTAGTTCTAAATGAGCTAAAATTGCACCGCACTAATAATGACCTGCCTGCAATATTTATACAACGCTTTTGTTATTTGTTTCATTAAAACAACTAAATTAGTAGAAATTTAAGTAGTAAACTATGTAAGTTAAATTATAAAATACTAAATTTGTTTATTAAATAGTTATTTTAAAAAGGCGTTTTTTTTTAAATCAGGTATATAAATTTTAAATAAAGATAATACGCTTATTATTAATATAATTACCATTAATTTGACTTTTTCGTAAATTTTCACTAAGCTAAAATATCTAACAAAAAAGTAAAATGAATTTTTAAAAAATAATAAGTTAATTTAACATAGCAAAAAACTTATGTTATGTAAAAAATGGGAACTAACGTTTATAAATATGGCAGGTTATAAATTTGTTATGTTGCTAGGAGCAAAAGGAAAATATTTGAGGGATATTAAGGCGAATTATATTGTAAGTTTTAAATAATTAAAGACTATTTTTTTTATTTATTAAACGTTAAAAATAGAAGGCCATTGGAAAAAAATGGGTTTATTTATCAAGGAAGCGAAGATATGCCAGACGACTTTTATATTATTTTGAAAACAACAAAACACACTTGTAAATAACTTAATGATCAAGTCATTGTTTTTTACATTTAACATCATATTTAATTTAAAACTATTTTTAAAGATTACTTAATTGTAATCAAAATCAAAGTTTTGTAAACTTGAATTAAATGAGTAATTAAATTAGCTCATATGGTTAGTATTAAGCTCAATACATAACGTTATTTAAACACTTATTTTTATAAAATTAATTATTATACAAATTGTATTAGCTTATACTGTTTATGGAAACTATTCCACAATTTTTTTAATTAAAAATTTTATTATAAATGAAACTTGGATAGTTTATCTAGTTTCATTTATCTTATGTTCAATAGAAAATTATTTTTTAATAATCATTATAAATCTGACAGCTAGTTTATTCATTATACATATCTTTTAATTAAAAGAAACCATTTAATAATACACGGTACTTCTGTGTAAATAACTTAATATAACCTACCGGGTATTTTCCTTCAGCTTCGCTGTAATAATATAAAAATGATATTATTTACATGTAAAACTAATTATTTATAAAAAATATATATTCAGGCAATATGCATATTTATACAATATATGGATTCATGCATATAATTTGGTAATATATGATATTAGAAGAATTTTTAATGTCCAATCTCTACAAAATTTATGTAATAATAAAATGCTATCGGTAACTATTATAATTAATATGCTTTATAAAATTAATCTAAACATTGTTTATCTGTTTACAAGGAATTCGTAAATATCATTAAAAAAAACATGTTATAAATTTATATGCTTGCAGAATAAAACTTTCTAATCATAAGTTATATCCAGAGCAAATATTAAAATTTATTCAAATAATTAACTAAGCATTTTACGTTAACTTTATATTTTAATTTGTTTAAATATAAAGATAACTTAAAATGTAGGATAATTATATCTTAATTCTTCTATAGTGGTTATATTAGAATATGTTAGTATATAAGGAATACGTACGCTGGGTCAATGCCTTTTTTGAGAGCCTTCTGCCTGTTGATCTGTTTTTGCCTTTCAGTCAATTCTCTTAACTATATAAAATATAGAAGGCCATTTTAGATATCTCATTATTTTAAAATAGCATCACTAATAAAACATAAAAGTACAGAAAAAACACACAAAATACTGGTGTTAAACGTTAAAATAAATAAAAAATTTGTGAAAAAGCATGCATAAAATTCTTATAACATGATACAATCGTTTCGACCGAAATTTTTTTTAGTCTTCTTCAGTCAAAGCCCTTCGTCTCGCAAAACAGAGGGAACTCAACAGACGGAACAGTTCTTTGAAAAAGACTAAAAAAATTTTCAGTCGAAATAATCGTATCCTGTTATAAGTAACATTTTATGTGTGTTTTTTCACAAAGTTTCTATTTATATTAAAACATGAAAGTATTGTTTGATACAGTGTATGTTTTGTTATCGTAAAACAACAACGACTTTCAGTATTAACTGTATATTTCAATATCAACTGCATTTGTTTTTTACTGTCAAACAGCATCAGTTTTAAAACATAATATCCATCGCTAACTATACTTTTACTTCTTAAATCAGAAAATAGCATTACTTTAAAAAATAAATGCATTGCAAATTGCATTTGCAAACTGCTTGTTATTTTAAAGCAGCATTAGTTTTACATTATAATATACGTTATTAATTATATTATATAGAATATTATTTAAAATTTATTACTTGTACTTTTGTACTTTCATTTTGTGAAATAGTGTCATGTTATTAGTGAAAATCACCTAAAATTATCTTAAATATTTGCCTATTAATACAGCAAAAAACATTAATCAAAATAACTGAGCTGACAAACTATTTAGCTACTCTTCCTTTCTCACAGTTAACACGCTTTCAACATCAACATCCAGGGTAAGTCGTTTTATTTTCTAAATATATACTCACATCGTAGTCTTGCCTCTTCATTTTCTCTTCCAGATCGTACTTGTCGGATTCCAAATGGACGATTTTAGACCAGAGATCCTTAGCGATATCTCTCAATTTTCCAGCTCCGAGGCCTTCAATCTCGAGGGGCTTGATGCGGTATGTCAGGGCGATCTGTTTCTCCTCAGCCAACAATTCCTTGGACTTGCCCATTTCGCTGCGGGCTTGATCCAAGATGCTCATCTAGAAGATATCATACAATATGAGCTTAGGAATAAAATGAATTAAAATGTATCACAGACTTTTGAGCCAGACAGGCATGATTGATCATGATCACAAGCATGGCTGCTTTTAGATTTATCGCACTGCAGATCTTTGTAGCATAAGACTATTTGACCCTTTTAATAAAACTAAACTGATGCATGAGTGCTCTACAATTGCTAAACTAATGCGCAAGTTTAGAAGTTTGCATAATGCGAGAACAGATTGTCAGAACTTTTATACAAATGCATATCTTAAAATAGACCAAATCAGTCTAACCAAATCAGTCTTGACCAAATCAGTCTAAAGTCTAAGACGAGATCTCGCCATTTTGATCTAGTACTCAGGAACTGCTGAGGATACATAAATGTCCTTTATGATTTCTGTTTGTCTATTTGGATAACTGTCCGTCCACCATGTTCTTACTGATGTAAATATACTCGATTTTCTATGACACTTTTAAATATTACTGATACTTACTGTCGCATTTAGTACATCCAAAATGATAAATATAGCATAGTTATAGCTCTTTTACAGGAAAGCACAAAAGTATTACCACCCATAAAACTCCGTGGTTAGTGGTTGTTTGAGATTTTAACGGTTTAGTCTATTTCTAGCTGTATAAAATCAATATACATTTCAATAATTTTTTTTAAAATTAGCTCAGAAAAGTTTATAACTATGTTTTATTTAATTGTCAGTCTTTGCTCTAATGTCCTCAGTATGGAAATGCATGCAAATACGCATTGATAACATTTAAATGTATTATTGATGTTTATTGTAAAAAGTTCCCTTTGTTTAAAGGTGCGCATAATAGAATTTCTACTGCTTTTGGAATGTTCGCATGAGAACTATGGAGCAAAGTTGAAACATGATTTGGTGCTTGAACCAATCGATGAAACCAAATCCTGGTGAAATGTTTCTCCATAGCAAGGTTGCAGCTAATTTAGCTCCATCGTATGGTGAAACTGTGTATTACTTCTGTTAACGATGTATATATTGTGTTGTGCATAAAAGGTCATTTAACTAATCTTTTAAAGTTGAAGTCACCATGCAGAAACATATTGGCAAATAAAGACGCCTGCATAAAAGCTTCAAATCGATGTGTTGGCATGATTAATTTTTCCTGTTCATATTTGCAACAGCGTCGATTTCCATTTTAAAAAAGAGAATTCAAAACCCCTCATCCTTAACACGCACATACGTGTAAATATGTACCAGAGAAGCTCTGCACTCACACATGCCAGGTGAATTGTAACAGGCCGATGAAACTAACCTTATCGAAAGCTGCTGGGTTGATGGATTGTGCAGTGGTTCCATCCTTCTTCTGAATGACGAAGTTGGGTTTGACGCCCTCTTTCTGTTTCTTCTGTTCTTCGAGCATAGCCTGTCGTTTTTTCTCGGCCTCCTCTAATCTTTTGCGTTTGGCCTCCGCTTCTTTGTTCTTCTTCTCTTCCTGTAACAGAACAGTTCCAGCATTTAGTTGCCTGCACGCAAAGTGTCAGGATTTGAGAATTTATAGTATTTTACAGGTGGGTGACTAAAAAGAGTCGCCCACCTTCCGATAATTGCACTTACTGGACATGTTAACTTACGAAGGTCAGTAGAAATATAAATTAAACAACTTTATAAAATATTATTTCAATTCATTACCAATAATGCCTCCTTACGGAGTTAAGTGGCTTGTTTCGAGTATTATGTACAGCTAGATCAACTTTATTTTTCAACAGAATTGTATTTTTTTTAATCAGATGGAAACGATAACATCAAAATTCAATTCGGAATTTAGAATAATAGTTTGAACTTAGTTAATGATTGCAGCTGTGGCAAGTTCAACTGAGTGAGTGATTTCGCATGGAGGTAAAACATCACTGGGCCCGTTTACATGGACGAAAATGCGGGGTCAATGTCGGAACTTTCGCTGCTTTTTACTCCGCTTCCCCTACGTAGGGAAAAAATGACGGGTAGAAAGATTCCTAGTCCAGTGAAGGGTGAATGCAGGGATGACCTCGCTTTCCCATGATGCACTGCGTGTTTTTCTCTATACTATGCTTTTACCCGGGATTTTCCATTTTCCCATGTAAACGGGCCTACTAGGTACTATAGTTCCGGGTTATTTGAACCTTTCAATAGCGATGATCACCCAAACAGTAGTTCAATTAAAAAGCTCAGAGCACACTGAAGAAATAATATCGACCAAAAATTGACAGTAATTGCTCCCCTACAAGTACAACTGGCTTACAAATAGGCCGTACTCTATTTACTGCACTGTAATCATGAATATATATACTATTAATTTTCCATCCTGTAATAGGACTAGTTTAAGTATAATTTTTGTTCAAAACTAGAACTAAAATCCTCTAAAATGAGAACTTTTTAGAGTTTCTCTAATCTGGGAATCTCTAGAACTGAGATGTTCTAACTATGCACACCCTAGATATTATTGCTATGTTGTCTATCATTCTTGTCATATGAATCTATGCTAAAGATATTTTTGAATCCTTTGAGTAAAGCAAAGGTGAATTACGTCAAAATTTAAAATCATAGTTAGTACATCAAGTGAAAGAAGTTGAAAAATCTCTGCTATTATAATTTTTTATTGTATTCTACTGGCCTGTGTATTATTAAAAATCCCTTTTCAACGCAAATTTTAACTTTATGAACACAAATTTCAATATCTATCGCTTCAAATTAATAAAAATACCTGCTTCGGCTAAAATATTCACTTACAATTTCTCTCTGTCTTGCTTCTTCTTGTTTTCTCTTCATCTCCATCATTCTTTTCTCTTGCTCAGCTCTCGTAACTTTTCGTCTCGCCTGAATTAAAAATTAACAATAAATTATTTTTAAAAACTAAAGCTACAAAATGCGAAAGCCACATAAAAAGATTTCAAACGCTAATTAAATACGGTAAAATAATATATTGTCAATTTATTTGTTTTCATAATTAATCTGAGATTAATTTCGATATAGTTTCTTGATTTACTCATATTTCATCAAATTTCATCAAATTTTCATATAATAAAAAAATATTTTATTGTATATAATAAAAAAGTATATTATCATATAATTAAAACCTTTATGAAAACATGTGTTAAGTGATTCTGTATTAGAACAGTCTATGTATTTAAAAAAGTATTTCTTTGCAGTGCTTGCTTTTACTTTTCTTTTTTTTTCGCGCTTTAATACAAAATGGATTCTTAAATTTTAGTTTTTAGTATTTAAAATTATTATGTTGAACAATAGAGTTATTTCAGTTTAATATGAATAACTTTTGTGCTATAAAGAAACATATGTATTACAAAAGTACCTGGCATGTTAAGTCAAACATCTCACTATTGCATTCGTGGCATTATGAAGATAACGTCCTGACTGCCTGTACTATCGTATGGAAACATAAAAATATTTCTAGAGCACATCTCGTAATCATTTCTACTTTTCTAGCGAATAAAAGTTCTATTTATTTTACTAAATAAAAGATCATCGCCAATGAATGACTTATTTGGTTGAAATAGTCGAATCACTATTCATTTTAAATCCCTTTTCATGTCAGAAAATGTTTTCTATTTTTCGGGATTTAAAACATTATATTTTGTAAAACAAATGATATTCATTTTAATATTTTTCCCCTTTTCATGTCAGAAAATGTTTTCTATTTTTCGGGATTTAAAACATTATATTTTGTAAAACAAATCCAATTTTAAACCAAAGTTTGACCGACACTCTGATTAGAAAAGTAGAAATACTCAATTATGTCACAACACTTTTGATTTTGCTTCAGAAGCACAAATTTTAGTCATCTGGTTTCCCAGGCAAATATTATTAAAATTAAAGAAATACAAGTAAGTAAATACAGCCTTGTCTCTTTGCAAAATGAAATGCCAAAACCTGAAGCGAATCTGCACAATAGTGAAAATGCTTTGAATGACAAATAATATAGGCAATATTTAGACATTTTCAGGTTTAATTTCGTCATCAAATGATCAATAGTTAAATTATGTGTTTCTTTTAAAATTGTTGTTAGTTTACCAAGAGAATGCAACTCTCACAGAGTTTG
The DNA here is from genome assembly GCA_038373885.1 of Cheiracanthium punctorium. NCBI lineage: Eukaryota > Metazoa > Arthropoda > Arachnida > Araneae > Cheiracanthiidae > Cheiracanthium > Cheiracanthium punctorium. The sequence goes on from JAWZYV010016268.1 coordinate 454,432, forward strand.
TGGCGTATTCGGTAAGAAGCACGCGAAACAAACGAAGTACATTCCCCAATTTAGATGCTCATTAAAAAAGAATAGTAACTTTTGAATGTTAACACCCCTTAGAAACTGCCAATGTATTACCAAGAGCGCTCTCGGAACCAAGTATTTAGCTTGCTCGCATACCAGATGTAACGAAGTGATTTACAATGGTAAGTCTCGCAGCCGGGTGGTTACTATCATGATCTAAATAATACCGCTACTGATCTAAAATGTTCTATAGCTTGATCTCACCTGTCGCTCTTTTAGTTTCCTTAATTCTTCTTCTTCCTTTGCTCTTTGTTTCCTCCATTGATCGATGTACTCTTGCCACATGGCTTCATCTTCCTCCTTCTTCTTCCTCAACTTCTCCTGCAAGAGATACCGCAAAACAATGAGAAATATGCAACACATTTATTGGATAACTCAACAGTTAATTTTTCTGAGAAATGCTTAGTATAACGTATACAATTTTTAAACTTAAAAAAACTTCAATTTCTGTAAAAAAAAAAACGCGAAAAACCTACAGAATCCTAAATCTTGTTAATGAATCCATGATCGCATTAAATTAAATTACAAGATATCCATACAGATATAATGTCATTAACATAGCTATACTTTGAGAATTCGGTACTCCTTACCAACTCTAATATTTTGTCCGATACACATTTTGTAATTTTATCAAAGAATACAATTTTTATTCAAAACTCTACTAAACTTCTCATATATATAAGTTAAAACTCCCAAAAAGACGTAGACGCCAAATTTAAGTTTCTGATTATTTAGCAAATTAATTTTAAATTAACTTTTTTTTCATACATAAAATGAACATTTTCCGGGTAAAGATCATGAAATATCGATTAGAATAATTTAAGAAAATTCAATTTTACGCTTTCAAAGTATATTGTTTACATCTTACTAAAAAATTTAGAACTAAAACGAAGTACTTAAACTACTACACATATTGTATTTTTTGTGCTTATTTTTTATACGATTCTCAAACAAATTTGAGAATCGTATGTGTTCCCCTAGCAATTTTCATTATACATAAGTAATTTAACATTAAATAAAAAATTAAAAAATTGAATCCTACGCTTTACTAAGCTATATTGTTTAAATCTTAATAAAGCCTTTACAACTAAAAGAAATACTTTTAATACGATACTTTTAATACGTTTTCTGAAGTAATTAAGCTACTACATACATTGTATTCGTTAAGTTTAGTTTCTATTTATTTTAAGAATCGTAAATGTGTTCCCTTAACAAGTTCCAATAAACATAAGTAATTAAACAGTAAATGAAAAATGCATTTTACCTCCATAATAAGCTCGGCTTCAGTCATTTTTGGTTGTGATTCTTCTCTACTGTAAAATTTCATGAGATGGTATTTTAATAACAATAAAATGAATAAAATATACAAATAAGCATATGATTTTATTTAAAAAATCAAACTCTTAAAAAAATCGTGAATATGTATAGATTGGGAATTAATTTGTATTCTTTTAAATTTATATATTAGGCGAGAATAGTTCAATAGTTTTATTCAAATGAAAAACAAATAAAGAACAAAATTATAGATTATTGTTATTCATTTTCACTTCCTATTGTTTCATAATAATTTATTTTAATTTACGCTTTATTTATTTTAATTAACAATTTATTTTAATTTAAAATTTACGTTAAGCCCAACTTAAATCTGATTAGTCACCTTTAGAATGTTTACATTTTTCATGAAGCACTACACTATATGGAAAATATTATTTTGATACTACAGAAATTATATTTAGTATGTTTAGTGATTAAATAAGAAAAAAATCGGTAATATTTCAACTCATTAGTGTGTTCTCGCACAATCTAGAAAACATCTTAAAAACGCGTTGAAGTGTTCCGAATTTCCGTTTTCATAAGCTATGCAAGCAAGTAGCACTTACAAAAGAATGAAATAAAAATCTGCGCACATTGCAAGAGATATTAGGGTAACCTACGTGTCAAAACTTAATTATTTAGCAGTAATGCGCCCCCCCCCCCTGAAGTTACTATTTTTCACTTTTGATACTTTTACTTCTCCTCTCGCATTAATTTTACTCAATTTCTAGTGTCTCCACTTTTATTCAACATTTCTTTCTTCGGAATTTCAAAATTCTGTATTCTTTATTTTTCCTATTTTACACTTTACGCTTATTTTTCCTACCTTCACCTATCTCGGTGAATATTTATATTTAGGCAAAAGTTCTTGAAATGTGCGTGAAGTTTCATTTTACTCCTATGTATATTCTATACTGATTGTTCTTCTTTAAACATTTTGTTTATTAATGTGACTGCGCATCTTCTTTTTCTTTTGTTTTTATTATTCGTCTTTAAAATAATAAATTTACTTTGAGGCTTAAAAACATTTCAAGAAAATAAAAAAAGTAAAATTTTTATTTATAGAAATAGTTTAAAATTCTGTGTATTTTATGCAATAACAAATATGTAGATTATTTAGCAAATACAAGCAAAAACATGCAAAACTTCCATGCAATAAAAAGAGTAATCATGCGTAACTTTGGTAGTTATTTAAACTTTCTTTTTTACTTTTTTAAAATCCGATTTAAGAAGTTTTTTTGCATGAACTTCAGTAATGTATTTTTAAATACTAAAATAAACAATAATAGTGAAACTAAAGCATTGATAACTATACTTAAAACTATGAATGCTTTATTTTTTCAGTTTTAAAATCCATATCAACTTTTGGGGTTTAAAAAAATGCGTTACATTGATCCAAACTTTTAAAAAATACCTTTTCTGGTAAGCTACGCTTTTACAATTTGTTATTTCTGTACTTTTATATAAATAAATAAATAAAAATACCCACAGAAAACCATAAACTGGCAAATATAACGTTCTTAATAAATAATTATTATTCCATTAAACTTATTACATTTTCTATTTGTACTGTTTGTATATTATAATTTGTATTTTAAAAAGTTCGAAATCTTTTTTTTTTTAAGTTACATAGTATGAAGTGACAGAATATGTCTTAATTTTTATTTCACATGCAAATAGCTTGTGATTACGCAATCTCACCAAATCTGATGTTCTACAAATTGTATCAGTAATGCAACATTTTGCAGTGTTCGAATATTTTCCCTGTTACTTATTGAAAATGTAAGATGAATCTAATTTCCTTCAAGTCATACTTGCAAATTTGTTTATTCGATAAAATATTTTAAATAACTGCTAATAAAGCTAATATTTGAGCTTTAGACTTATTTTAGGGAACGTCGGAAATAATCTTTTATCTGCAAAGTATCTTCAAGCCACTTATAAATGAAGTCTGAAGATCCCTAGGTCAGGTATATATATGCTACACAGTTTTAAAGCACATAACCCAAAATGTTGTGAATTCTTAAATTGCATACATCATATGTTTGCACCAATATTTCAAACACGGCTTCAAAAAAGTCATCGTCACAATTTTATTAAAATATGTTAGTGTAATTCAATTAAATGAAATTACTTATTTTGATTGCGAATATATGATAAATTAAAATGATTGTACAATTGCACAAATAACAATAAGTATTCAAATCAGTATGTTAAAGGAATATAGCAGTAATATTAACTGAATATAGCATGAAATTAAACAGTAATATAGTAGAACATCTTGCACACAATATTGAAACTTGTATGAGTTAAAATTTGACGACGAAATATTTTTTCATCCCCATTTGGGTCACATGGGCTGTGATGAGTTGGAGCAATTCGCAGCTTTGTTCCATTTTGTTAAATGGTTAAAGGAGAGATGTTTGTTCTTTGATATAACCATAAAAAGTAATCCATATCCTAGTCTCTGACCTCACGTTGTAATTATAAGTATTATTTAATTGACAACGCAAGAACTGGAGATAAGAAGTCGATAAATCAGTGAAATCAATAACTGAGATCACAGACTGAAATACTGTGGCTTAGAAATGATATACAGAAACCCAGTAATGTTGAATCGAAGTTATTTATATAAAAATTATATTTGCATCAGTGTTTACATTGCATTGTCATTTGTATTCTAATAAACCTTTTTAAATTAACTTATTTAAAATTATAATTTATAAATTTTACTACTGTATCAGTTTAATATTACCGAAAACTTATTCGATGTGTATTTTGCTTTTAAAATGCCAAGTGCATTGAGATAAGGATTTCTGAATGACATTTTAGCATTGTAAATGCTCATTACCAGAAAAAATTTGGTTATTTTTAAATATACATACATTTTTCTTAGGACAAACGATTGCAATTTTGAAAATTGGCACAAACACATACATTTTTTTTCTTTAAAGTGTTGCAGCCCTAATATAAAAATATTAAAATACAAAATCTAATAAAAGAGGCATTCATATGAAAAAAATGCATGAAAATTCAAACTCAAAAAAATAATAAAAATGAAAGGCAAAATCCAAACAAAATTATAAAAAAAAGCAGAAAAAAATGTCAAAATATTAAAAAAAAGAAAAATTATAAACGGATAAAAGTTTTGGAGTATGGTGCTGGAGGAATTACGGGCTTTCAAAGGTAAATTGTCAAACGATATCATGCAGTGGACGGAAACGGGATTGGGGAAGAAGGAGGTGGGTATTTGGCTTTTCTTTTCGCAGTCTTATAGTAAGCGCACTTACGTTGTTTTTTGTCCACTGGATGCCCTGGATGAAAAGGAAAATCAAAAAAACAGCCATTAGCACCAGGATCTAAACTATAGCTTTTAATATGAACTAATTTGCTCTACCAAGGTAATTTATTGGAACTTCTGCAGTACTCTCAAGTTAATATGTTCAAAATGCTTTAAAACGCGCAGTGCTCCCGCTCTGGAAACACCAAACTCTGACGTTTTGACTGTTGTCAGTCACGAAGAATAGATTTGATTTCTATAAAAAATAGTTGCGGGTGACATAGCTCCACGGGAATTCTTTCCTTTTTAGCACGTCATTTTCCGTAAAAAAATGGTCACGATTATTTTTAACAGCACTGGCATCTGCTAAAAAATGAAAGAATGCGAGAACAGCTGCCCAATGCTGAAAAAAAGGGCGGTCGTTGCCATCGCTCAACTTAACTAAAAGCAAGATGGCGGACAATCGAAACGTTAATCGAAACAGATATAGAGACCCTTTTTTGAGGCAGCTGGCTGTGCGGCGCAGCCAGCTGTCGTCAAGAAAGGGTCTCTAGATCTGTGGCAGGCGATGAACGTTTCGATCGTCCCCATCTTGCCGGTAGTTAAGTCGAGCGATGGAAGAGACTGCCCTTTTTTCAGCATTGGGAAAGGGTTGAGCCTCAAAGGGTTACTATATAAGTCGTCAGAAACAGACTGACCTCGAGTACGGATTTAATTTCTATCATACAACTGCTCTCAACTTTAATTTAACTCAAGAAATTACTGTAAAATGTGTGCTTTAGATTTAAAAGCTCACTAATTTTTTACGGGAAAGTTCATACAACAAAATACGTTTTTGGAATTAATCTTTTATCATGAACTAGTGACCTACACATGATGTAATAATAAGCTACTTCAGTTCTTCGAGATTTACAATGCATTTAATTAGTAAAATTTTGTATAATTGATTTTGATTTTCTTCCTAGTGCTTTAAAAATGTGCAACACCGCCTTTTTCTCTTTTATTAGTATTGGCATTTTCGTTGTGCACATTATATTTGTAACGTTTCTTAAAAAACTGTACAATATAAGAGTGTCCTGGCTATAAGAACCATTTTTACACATACAATCCATTTTGTTTTCATATGAAATCAGAATTCATTGTTAAAGCTTTCAACCTTCATTATAGTCAATTTAAAAGGCAACATTTTGAAAGCTGTACTTAACACTGCAAAAGGTATTAAAATTTCAAAAAATATCTTTATGATTAACAAAATTTATTAAATAACCCTTCCGTCCCTACTTCTCAACATATGTGGCATCCACGAAACGTTCTCTGAGCACTACCATCGCCCGATGGCGTTATTCACGAAACGTTATTTGAGTACTACCGCCGCTCCACCTGAGATCTGCAGTCAAGGAAAATTATGTGGGTATGATTACCATAGCTGCCAGCAATTCTGGAATATAGCCAACCACGGTTTGTAAAAAGTAATTTTCGTATTAGAATATAGCAATTTTTTTTTTTTTAATGGATGCCGCGAAACACGTTTTCGCGACTTAAGTCCCGTACATTGCAACCACTTTTGTAGAAAACTTCCTCGTACCACGAATATATTATGGCGGCCAGCACCTCCGTACCGAAAGGGTTAAAACACTCAAGAGTATGTAAAAGGAAAGTGAAAATTCTTATTCTCACTTTCCTCGTTTTCTTTCATTTTCACTGTTATTATCACTTTGCTTTAACTAAAAAATTATGCTTTGGGTATAACTTTCGGGCCTGAAAAAAATAATTTAAATTGTGCTATTTCAAAAAATATCTAATAAATATTCAAAACAAAATTAAATTGAATTCTGCGAGCAGCAAGCTCTTATTTACTTATTTATTTATCTTCCTTGATTCCAGTTTATCGTTAATATAAAATTATGTAATTTTGTACTTCTAAAATCTATTGTAGAGCAAGGAAGTTAGCTTTTTCTATAATTTCATCTAATTTGTTTCTCGAGAATTTTAAAAACCTGAGAGCACTGCTAAAATAAATAACTACATATAGATGGGATCTATAGCAAAGGATATTTAATTTTCAAAATTATAAAGTTCTAATAAATTTAATACAACTAAAAGTAAAAAGACATTTGTAAGCAATAATAAAAATTTAATTTTGACACAAGAATGAATTACAAAATATTCAAAGCGCCCACACGTGTTACCTTATAAGCTTCAATGTACAATATACTGAAAGCGTTAAAATACATCAGTGCATGCTAGATTCAAAGAAAAATTTCGTTATCTTATAATAACAAAAAACTTAGCAAAATAATATTTCTTTGGCAAAATAGGCCACTTAAAAAAGTCAAATAAAGCTTTTTTGCAGTTAGTATAGCTATGAGCTTTTTTTAACAATATGAATATTATTTTTAAAAATTTGACCTCATCTTTTCACTTAACTGGTGCATTATGGTATATCTCGAAAATATAATCTATTTTAGATTTTTATTTTATAAATTTACTATTTTTTCATTAAAATATAAAGCTCAAAATATTTAAAATGAAAGCATTTCTCTAACACTTTAATTGAGAAGAGATGTTTCTCAAACTTTCAGCACTCTTCGGGTATTTTATCAGCTTAGAGCATTTAATATCCTCATGAGCACCAAAATTAAGAAATGGTGTTAATGTTAATTGAAAAAATATTAATATCAAATTCACTTCTCTTTCAGAGAATTAATATAGTGGAAGGCAAAAACACCATTAATGAACCATGAACCAATTATGAAACACTTACTTTTAAAAATTTTAAAAGAAGCTAATAATTTACCCATGAAAACAACTAAAGCAATTTTTTTTTCTTTTGGTCTTTACTTGACATCTTTTACTTCAGTTTACACTAGATGTGACTAATGAACATATTGTTTTATCGTTTTAAAATGTAAGTGTTGCTTTTGTCGTGCAGTTAAGAAAATCGTATAAGGCATGGTAAAAAAATAAGCTTTTTTAAAAAGATACACATTTTCAGCTTATTTAAAAACAACGTTACAAATCACTCAAGAATTCTGCGTGTTCTTTAAGTCTAATTTTAAAAAATACTAATATATCACAATATGTTAATAAGGAATTCAGCTAACACTTGTATTAATGATTGTCATAATAAATAAAATGTTCAAATTTTTATGCAGTATTTTACTGCTTTGTACAAGCGCAGGATGTCTTAAAAATGTATAAAAATTGAGAACTTTACTTAGAATCTTTTTATTACTAAGAAGAAAATGTGATTTTTTATTAAATCAACACTCAAAGTATTTGCATATACATTTCGCTTCATACCTATGCTGGGTTGTAAAGATACTCGTAAAATGCATTTTCGTGATATTTTAGTTAAAGTTTGATATATTTTGATGAAATGAATATTCTTATATTTGCTTACATAATTTTTGGAATGCATAAACATTAAACATATTTTTAAAAATTAAAACATCTTAACATGAAAGAGAGGGAGGGTTATTTTTATAAAATGTTATTAGTGGTATGAAATAATAATTAAAAAAATTAATTAGCAAGGGACATTTTCGTCATACTTCCCTGAATAGTATAAACTAATTATTGAGAAAGTCATATTTCAGAAAAGATAATACATACTTCTTCCTGCAATGAAAATAAAAAGGCATTTTTTAATAAAGTTCATATTGAAAATTTGCTAAACAAAATATTTTAGTTAGGTAAAAAAGAATTTAAGGAAACATTTCTACTGTCACATAATTCAAATTCCATTACATAAAATATTGTTATCATACGCAAATTGTGAACATTGACTTGACGTATTCATATACATTTAATGTATGAATATTATTTTATGAAAATAATGGATTTAAATTTTCAGAAATTTTTCAAATTTTACACGTCTGGCAAATAATGTTAAATTTCATGCCAAAATTCTCTGAAATTAATTTTATCTTTGTAGTAAAAACAGTAGCACAAATTATTATTGATAGCTCTAATTTACATCAAAGAAGATATGTTTGGAGTTATGTTAAATATTTATGTAACGAAAATTTAAATTTTATTTCGTCAAATACTTATTCTTCAAGTATTTTTTGCTGTGCACCTTTATATTACTTTATTGTTCGTCATCTATAAATATGCAAGATACTGACTTTAAGGAAGAAATAAATTCTTACTGTTTTTGCACTATTTAACCATGTTGTGTAAAACGTATTTTATCTAAGTTTAAAGAAATCTTTACTGTTTTCTCAAAGAAATTTACAAAATGTATCATACTCAGAATATAATTTCACAGTTCATACGTAGTAAAATAGGTAAAAAATGTCCCTTATTGTCAAATACTTCTCAAATATTTACAAAATGTATTTGCATATTTTATTCTCTTATATTCTAACAAATTGAAGAAACAGCTTTAAAAATTTGAATCTAAAACAGATATCTAAAAGTTTTATGGAATTTCTTTATATCAAAAAACAGACATAAATAAATTCCATAGAACTGTGTTGATATCTATTTTTAGTACTTCATTCTTTTCAAATATTTTCTTGTACAATATTTTTGAAGTATTTTCCCCAGAAACATTCCTTTGTAACTATCTACACCCCGAATACTCTGCGAAAATGGTCAATATGTCTTCAGTGGTAAATTACAACAGGAATTAAGGGACTAAATACAGTGCGCATTCCTCTGTTTTTCTTTTTTTAATCTAATTCCTATATGCTAATTCAACTGCTACAAAATTAGGTTATTTTACATCCGTCTTTCGCACTGTTAACAGAAAATGTTTCCAGTGTAACCAGAAACCTTCATTGGGTTATAAATTGTTTTAAAACAAACTTTTGGCACATTTTTCCTGAGCTTTTTGTAAATGTTTGAACAACTGAAACCAAACACTATTTTTTATCTATACATTATATCAGAGACCAGTTATTTTAGTTCTAATAAAAAAAAAAATCAATCGACCGTCATGTTCCTAGTAGATAAATCGAGCGATGGCAATGGCTGCACTCATCAGCGTTGTGCAGTAAATCCAATTGCTCTTCTATATCGAAATGAAAATGGTTGTTATATGAAGGGTTAAAAGGAACAGTTTTACAAGTACCATGTCTTGAAAAATGTTATTTTGTTTGTCTCAATGATTCGTCTCAAAACCGCTTCCGATGTTTACCAACGGACAAAACGTTTCAAACAAAAAAATTTAGATACAAAATGTTTTTCGGAGATATTTTATAAAAAAACAATTTAGGACGATACATCTATTTTTTATCACATTTCAAATGAGCTAACATAAAATAAAATTAAAGAACTAAAGAAATAGAAACGAATCTGAACTCATGGAATGTGTCTTTATAAATCAGTTAAACTTCTCAATCCTTAAATGCCTAGCGATGCATATCTGCATCCTATTTTTCACTGCTGGATTAGAGTAGAAGCCAAATTTCTTACGTCCATTTCTTATATAAAATATAGTTTTTAATAGTAATTGATTCATATCGTGGATAATAAAAAATTCACATATTTCTTTCAAATTGCGTATTTTTTGGAAACATTAATTAGTTATTCACAAAACTGATGAGCTTCTTTAAAATTCGTGCATTTAAGCGTAAGCGGGTTTCGATATACTGTTAAACTTTGGAAAATATACTACTTTGTAATATTTTATAGTTTAAAATTTTATTAATTAAAATAAATGAAAATAATTGATAAAATCAAATGCGTACCTTGTTACTTCTTCGTCCTCCTCCTCGGACTCACTGTTAAAAAAGTAAGCAATATATGATTAGAAATAATTATTTTATTATTTTAAATATGTATTAAAATATTTTTAACATATTCTTCCATTTTTCATCATTGATATTCATTTTATAAAGAACTCGACATATGACTGCAAAGTTATTTCTTTAAGGCTTGCTTGATATGCAAAGCACATTGAAACTTTATGTTTAAATTATTAAATTACAATTAGTATTATTCAATTAGTATTATTTTGAAATCTTTATTTTTAAAAATATATTAATTTTCGTTTAAATTTGATATTATCTTAAAACAATTTATAAATGTCCTAGTTTAATAGAACGTGTTAACATTTTCAGAAGTATTCATTTTAATAAAGTTTATAAAAGAAAACTATTTCAATTATATAAATATACTTACCGTAATCATAACAGTCTGAAAGAATTTAAATTAAAATTTTAATCAGTATATTGAAAAGCAAAAATTAGCAAAAGGCTATATTTCATTTTTCCAAAATGGAATATTAACTATAATATTTGTAAATCTCAATGTAAAAAAAGTAGAAAGCAAATAATTAGTTGTCATGTTGATTAAGCTATATTTTGTTTCGTGTAGTAACTTCGAATGTGTATATACATACATATTTTTTTCACATTCATGACATATGATAATAAATTTATAATATATTTCATCCCATTTTAATTTCAAAAATTAACCGTTCAATGTATTGTATGCTTTAGGATTTGGCTGAACAATTACTGTTAAAGAGTGTAAAACAATACTGTGAAAGCAGAAGAAATATTCAGAGAATTATTTTACATTTGTTACTGTTATGCATTTTTTCTTTTATCTTTTTCTAATCCAATAAGAACTCTCGCAAATTACCTACAATTTTAATACAAGTTATCGTAACTTTTCTTTTCAGTACATCACTGAGAAAAAAATATGTTTACAACTATTCTGTAAGAATGAACATATTCTGTGCTTCAAACTTTTATCCCAGAACATTCAAATTTTTAACCGTGACTAAAAAAGAATCGAATTTTTTGGAAAGTTTCACTCTTATTTATATTTGGTAATGTATATATTTTTTTAATTTCGTAAATCTCTTTTTTTTTTTATAATATATCGACAAAGATACTTCAAAATTGTATGTACATTATAATATTAACTTTCAAATTGTGGACCTCTGAGACTCTTATGAAAGCGAAAAAAAAATAAAAAAGCGAAGTTGTTTTTATTACAAGTTTAAGCAGTTGCGTATACATAAAAAGGTGGCTTTAAAAACGTGTGCGCAAAGCTTAGCCTCAGCAAAGCAAAAAGCAAAAGCTGGGAAGCAATACTAAGCACAAAAGGGTAAATGTTGGGTCTCTATGAATAAATATATTTAAAACCTGGTTTGAATATTTAAAACAGAAGAAAAACAAATAAAAGCTCATCCTGCTGGGAAAATTAAAACTCAGTGCACACTACTGTGTGGGAGCAATTTTCAGCTCTATAAGTAAGTACAAATGTAGATAAAAGCAAGTATAATTTAGAGAAAACCAGCTCTAAGTATTAGCTTCGAGTTTCATATTCAATAAATAGTGTTTAAGTTAAAATTTTAAATTTAAAAAAAAGTAGATGTATTGCAGAAAATATGGTGGAGGTCGGATCTGTCTCTCAGAGAGGACGTAACTTAGACTTTCTTTAACAAAAACCACTCAAAAGAAAGTGTTAGAGGATAAAATAATTAATACTTTGCAAAATAACACACAGGTTGGTAAGTACCTTTTATGTGTGTCATTTTACAAATTTTTAATTTTTTTATTAGTCGTTCTTTGTTAGCAGTGACCCACTGACGCGAATAAGGTACGTTGATAAAACGCAGCATTGCATAATTATTGCGAATATAACGATCTGAGAGTACAATCCAAATTTCATCCTCTATACAACGTCTAAAATTAATGATATTGCAACAATAAATATACTGAAATGCAATTGTTCTGTAAGAGACCACTGTAACGCGAGTGTTATAGGAGTGTACTACAATTCATAAAAATTGTAAAATCTAATTCCATACTTTTAAATTTCAGTCTTTTTATCAAAAATAATTTTTAGAATTAGATGAATAGAATAGCATGCTAAAAATAATATCATCTAATGCAGTCTTAAAACTCAAAAAATACACAAAAACATTCATATTATAAACAAAAAGCAAAAACTCTGTTAAGTACAGAATATGAACTTCAAAACTAGAAATAAAAATTGATTAATTGGTCAACCTTAAGGAAAAATAAATCACATAATCATTTTAAAACATGGATTACAGGAAGAATTGTTTATATCTCTGTAATTCTCAAAATCAAAATATTTTTAAGGTATTTTGTGATGTAATAGGAATAAAAGGGCTGTTAAAAAGTAAGCATGCAGTGTAGTATTTGAAGAAATTTTCATGCTAACTTGTTTGCATCTTATTTGAAAGAATTGTCGGAATATTTCACTTGAATAAGTGTGTTTAATGTATATTTATTTACTGATTTGGTAGAAAACACAAATACCGACGTTTTCAAATTATTGTTACTATATAGTTACTTTGTATATTACTAATAGTTACTTTGTAAATTCTTTCTAAATTTAGATATAATTTTTGGGAGGAATATGCTCAGTTTAAATTCTAGAAATACCTAAATATAAAGATGAAACAGCACTATTAGATTTAAAAAAAGATAAAGTATTTTTTATGATAATAATGTAGTTTGTTTAGTTAAATTCCATTGGTGGTTTATTTTTAAATTATTAAGATAAAATTTCATATCGTTTTTAACCAATTAATGAATTTTATGAAAACCTTATTTCAGGGAAAGTTTGATCAAAAAAATCTATCATGCATTTTAAATTGTTTTAAGAAGCAAAATAATTATTGTTATTTAAAAAATAATGGAGCGAATAAATTTTTCATCTTGTATTCATATCTAATATGTACATGGCCTTTATAAAAAATCTTTTATTTATTTATTGCTCCCTATGGAAGAATTTTAACTATAAATTATAGCCATGTTTTATAAGTTGTTGTTATCTATTTACTTATTTTTTTATCAAATTATATGTACACAAGAAAAATTTCGAAATCCTAGGAAGCCTAGACTTTTTAATACATTATAGTATAAAAGCATATGATTAATTATGTTCGTGTATCATGTATGTATTTTTCTTGTAGATTTTTGTACTCATACAATAAATAGGTGCCTGATAGCCGAGTGTGCGTTACAAGTTTGACGTAATTTTTTTTAACTCTACAGAAGATTAATATCGGTGATGTTATTCGAGTATATATTACATTACTCGTAATTTGTTATAGTCGTAATTGCAATTTACGGAATTTTTAATAATGGCTATTTTTCAATCATAACACAATTTCAGTACTTGCACACCTAACTTTTCATATTTTTATGTAGCATAAAGAATGTAAGTGGTCACACTGAGTCAAACCAAAACACTAAGCAGATTCGAAAGACAGAATCCCACAGTTTTGAGCACCATCAGAAAAGGTTTCTGTGCCCAAAAATTCCATTTTACATTACTCGTAGTAATTTAATAATTACAGGTGATGATTTAGCTTCGATAATGTTCATTATCAATTTAACTTCTCCTCAGGCAGTATGGTCATTTTCACATATTGTTGGACTGAAGGCAATGGATGCCCTATCAGCGCAATCGACGGGTGTCAGTCGCGAGATAATGCAATAGTAAACCAGTGGAAGTTGCAGGTTTAGGATACCATGCTGGAATTTCTCACACGGGTGGGTAATGGAGAACTCACAAGTACGCAAATCCCTACCTTGTTCAGATAGATAAGTGAAAGAGACAGTAGTTCCCCAAAACAAAGCTTGGGAAAGACTAAAAGAGACGTGAAAGGTCGCTTCAAATAGTTCGGGCTTCTTGTTCAATTGTTCTTTCAGCTGCTGTACATGGAACGGTAAGAATTATCAGGGCACTAAGGATTACAGCTAAAAGCTTTAAAAGGCATGCATTTGTAAGTTGGAAACCATGACTGTCACCTGATGAAATTTTTAAGCAGTGATAAGCGCATCAGTGGGGACCGGCGGCTCGTAGGTTAAGGTCCTGTCCTACTCCAATCTCCTAAGCGTACGGTCATGGGGTCGATTCCCACTCAGACCATGGTTGTTGAAATTTCCTTTCTCTGTGTTACTAGAAACTTTCACTGTGCTGTCCACTTTACCCGACGTGTAATTATTGCGAGTTCTTGAAACCAAGCCCACAAGTCCGAAAATACAAATGCAACGTATCCGCAGAGTTTAACTACAGACGTCAGCACCTGCTGATAATTAGAGAGGCTGAAAATGTTCTTTCTTCGGCAATTTCATTAAGGATAAAGATTAATAAAATTAAAGCAAGAAAGATGTGTCGAGCTGAACGCATCTGCTACAAAACATTTCCCATCATGATTGTTTTCGATAAATTTTTTATTCATAGTTAACATATTCGTTCTTGTGTTAAGACGAAGCAAAAATCCCTTTTTTTTAATCTCTTTTTCCAAATACATATCCCTGAATGTCCCGGTGTGACACAGCGATTGAGCCAGCACAACTCTGAGCTACAGGGAGACATTAGAAAACCCACACCAAGGAACAAACAACGTTGATCACAAGGGGAAAATAAAACCTTTGACAACTCTTCCTTGCAAATAAAAAGACAAATAAATTATGGAAATTAAAGTACTACAACATTTTCTATCACTGCCCATAGCATCTATGGGCATAATATTACAGGAAAATATTAGGGAGCCATGTTTCTGAATACCCGTAGGTGGTGACGCCTATGAATGAAGCTGCGGAACCGTACACATGACTGGTAACCCATACTTCAATTTCATTCAATCTAAACCAGTCTCTTCGATATAAAAGCTCGTAAAACTAAGACTTTACTGACACAATATCGTGAAACGTTGTAATCAGGAAAGACGGGGCAATAGTAACGGCCAGATCAGAAATGTTTTTATTTTCGTGTATTTAGAAAAGTTACATAAATTTCGTTCGTTAATATAAATCTGAAATTGTTATTCCATTTTAGGATAGTTAATTTCGAATTTTCAAATTTAAATTAACTTAGAAACTTAAAAGAAAACGTTTTTGAAAAAATCGATACTAGATCTTTCTTTTTTCTGATAATGTAGCCATTAACCAGTTCAATAATTTGAAAACCTACTAAGTAATTTTGTATAATATATATAATAATACAGAAAATATTGTGCCAAATGGATGAAATAAAATTATAAATTTCTAATATGCTAGTCAGATGGTGTAGTGGTTAGCGAATCATTCTATCACACCTTGGGCCAAAATTCCATTTCTGGCATGGGCTTGAGTGTTAACTGATCGGTCTGATCATAGCTGACAGCCTTGACCGCCTATTGGGTTCCCCCCCCCCATAATAAAACGGCTTACATTTCAGGCCTTTGTAGTAGTGAATACCTGATCGGAAAATGCCCACCCTTAAAAAAACACTATCGAAAATATATTAATTATGCTATGTTTTATTATATTTTTATTTCGCACAACATTAATTAGATTTGTTATTGTAAGCCTGCCTCTTCTTTTCTTCCCTAAAGCAATGTATAGACATCTAAATCAGAAAAGACCAAATCAAAATTACGCTTTTATGACAGTCATGGTTTGAAAGAAAGCACAACAAAAGCTACAACAATTATCTATAGTTACAATATACTGCTAATACTATAGTTATTTCTACTTGTATTAAGTATTCTACTTTTGTTCATAAGAAAAAAAAAAAGCATAAAAAAGAGAAAGCTGCAGAATCTGTCATCGGTCCAAAATTTTGCATACTTTACTGATAAAAAAAAGATATGCATATTTAAAAATATATACTGGTACATTAAAACATATGAGAACACTATGAAAAGAATTAGTTTTAGTTATAACAAATATATTGATAATTAAAAGTTTTTAAATATTATTTTTCATACAATACTCGTTGTAGAAAAAAATTCTTTGCCCGTACACTGAATGTGACAATAATAATTAATTGCACTAAGACAAATGTGGAACATAAATGTTACCTGTATTCTCTATCGTCGTCTGCCATATGGATAATTTATAAATAATTAAGGAGACCTATAAAAAAGATAAATATATTCATTCAGATTTTATCAAATATTAAATACATTTATTTATTTATAAGTTACAGAACAGATTTTATTTAATATTGTATAAATAGCTCCATTAATATTTATTTCTAAAATTACGCTGGATTAAAAAATGTCTTTGACACTACGTAATTATTTTATGCAGCATAATTTCTAACACTTATTAAAAATAAGTGCATCCAGTTACGTGAAGAAACTTCAACTATTGAATATATATAATTTTTAGCTTGAGAAATACGCAAAATTATGCTCAAATTTATTACAAAGCAGAATACTGTGAATTAGAATATATATTTGTAGTATATTACAAAACAAGTCAAATTACTAATATCATATTTTAAAATGACTAAATTCAAAACAGCATACTTAAATAACATATTACACATTACTTAAAGAACATTAATATAAATATCAGGTCATTGCAAAAACATTGTCGAAACACAACTTCCTCTTTGGTAATTAAAAAAAAAACATAATTTTTAATCCATATACTTAATCAAACACTTAAATTTCAAGATACTTAAAAATAAAACTGATTTTTTATTGCTTTTAAATTTTCAAAATTATTAAGAAATATATCGCATGTATCCATTTTTCCATCATTATGTATCACTGATAATTTTGTAAATTAGTTCAGTTTATATTCTAACACATTTTTTTCCCAGTTTACTTGATAACATTTACTTAATTTTCGCACTGTTATCAGTTTCTTCATCAACACTCACAGCAATACTAGATTAATAACATAAATTTCTTCAAAGTGGCATATCATTCTTGTAAAGTCACAAAAAGCAAGAAATATTTTTTCAAAAATATATAAAAAAGTATTTTGAAATTTAAAAGAAAAAGGAAAAGTAAATGGATTTTTTGTAAATTTATTTGAATAATCAAGACGGAATCTTTACGTAAATTTTAATTTATGAGCTAGTAAATTCTAGAGCATAAATCTCAATCACCGAATTTTTAAATAATATTTAAGCCACAAAAAAACTTCTTGAGTGATAATAACATTACACAAACGAAAATTAAATTTTTCCCCATTATAATAGTATTTTATCCTTAAATTTTTAGATTCAGTCAATTTCATTAATTTTATGTACCTATTTTTTAATTGTTTTCCTTTTAATTCAGTAATAAATATTTAGAAAATGTTATTTACATAAATTTTGACATTTTCAAAACATGAATACTCAAAAACTACAGTATTTTCAAATTGATTTGAAATACCAAATAAAATATATTTTCTCAAACGTATTTTTGCTCCTGCATTTAGATAAACATGAAGTCAGTAATTTATTTCCAATTATATTAGTTTTAATCTGTCTCAATGGATGTTCATCAAATTTGCAAATACTAATGATGTTATTTTTTTAGTTTGTCTATAAATAAAGTAAAATTTAACTTGTTAAATTATACGTTGTTAATTTCCAAATGCCTTTTTATCATAAAACACGTATGCTATTTTTAACTTAATACTCCGTTTTAAAATTGCATCTTGAGGTATCTCATTCCCTAATAAACAAAAATTACATCGATTACTCGATACGATTTACTAATAGTTAAGTATAATTTTTCTATGTAGAAACATGTTCCAAGAAATCTTATTTTTCATTAACAGTCAAAAAAATTCGTAAGTTCAAATTTATGGTATTTTCAACATGATAGAACTAAGATCGAAATGAAATGACATTTATTTTTGTGAATTTTAAGTTATTAAATTTTGTAGTGAAGCTTGTTTAAATGTGTACATTTAAAAATTTTATTCATAATATCATATATGGCTTCAACAGTCGTCGCTGGTAAATTGCATCAAGAATTAAGGGACTGTGCACAGTATACATTTCTCCTTTTTCCTTTTTATTCTAGTCCCTATATGCAAATTTAACGGCTACAATCTGAAGTTATTTTTTGATCGTTTTTGGTACTGTAAACAGCAATTGTTTACAGTGAAACCTTCAGTTTGTAATAAATAGTATAAAAACGACTTTTTCTCATGTTTCTTTCAGCTTTTTGTAAATGTTTAAACAACTAAAACTAAACATTATTTTTTATCTGTACATTATATTCAGTGAACAGTTATTTTAGTTTAAAATGCACTCTAACAGAAATTGTTAAATGTGTGATAAGAACAATATTCTAAAAAGCCGCTTTTGGGGCTTGTTCATTTAAAAAATTCGCATGTAAAAGTTTTCTCCTTGAAGACATTAGAAAGATGTAGCCACAAATTTAACAGAACGTATTTCCAATTCAGGAAATTTCCTGATTTTTTTTTCAGGTTCTCACGGTAGTGTGCAACGAGAACGCATATGCATTTTATCGCAAAAGCAAGTCCTTCGGCATTCACGGGACACGCTAATCTTTCAGAAACGAAAAAATACAAACGTTCTGCAGCAGAATAGCAAGTCACAGACCGATGAGAATAATCCAGTAAGCACCGAAGATAAGGCACGCGCACACACACTGTCCTACTCACAATTCCTTGGTCCAAGTACTGAAACAAAACTACAAAGGTATAATCCAAATCGTCTCAAGTCCTCCCGCTCCGTAGGAAAATCTCTTACCTCGGCCGCTTTCCTGATCCACCACAGAGCACAAAGAGAGAAGAAGCTTGCCGAAACGACTTGGTGCTCAGCCTGAGATGTTGTGGGAGCCTTGCCAGAACACGGAAAAATTTCTACCACACGAACATTTTTAGAACCTGATATTTGGGGTGGCTGTGTGCCTTAACTTGGTGGAGCGAGGTTGGGGAAAAATAACGGGATCTTGCCATCCGAACCCCGAGGTCTACTTTATTTCTGTATTTTTCTTGCAGAGAGAAGAGGGGTGCTCTGTTTCGGCTGCAGCTTTCTTTATTTAGAGCGAGCAGAAAGATTCTTGCGTTGTAGTTCGATTCTTTTCTTTGCTGTTTTTTTTTTTTTTTTAATTTTATTTTGCTCGGAGAACTCTTTTGTTTGGTGTCGTGATATTGAAGTGGTAGATTTGGGACACTTTCCTTTTCATTTGGTTTCTCGTACGGGGGTGTGTGTAGGTGTAAACAGGCTATTCACACGCGCTCACAGTGCTTTAATTGTGTTTTGACTTTTGCTGACACGTGGCGTAATATGAGGAAGAATGAAGTTTTAGAACCCTTTTTTATTATGTAATGCTCACAGATAACAATTTTTTTAAATGAATATCATAAAACAGCATTAATTAAATAAATACATTAAAACCCGCTTAAGAAGTTTTCCAAGGGGATGAACGGCGAAAACTTTTTAAGCGGGAAATCTTCTTAGACAAATGTTTTGAAAAACAAATATTGTATTCATCATGAATACTGAAGAAATATCTTTTCACATTTTTGAAATATTATATAAATAAAGTTTATAATTACTTATATAAACTGTTTTGCACACTTAAAAAATTAGTTTATAAAGTAACACAATATATTTAACTATTCTATATTAAACCTTTTAAAAAATATTAGCTTTAAGCATTATTGGAATCAATTTTACAGAAAAAAGTATCCGTTTAGTTTTGTGTTTTTTATCGACAGTCTTTAGTTGAGCTATCATTTTTTTTTTAATTTTTCTTTCACATCTTCGACGCTTTTAATAAAACAACGAAAATTTTCTAGTACTATTACAGAATCCGGAAAACTAAGAATTTCCACAACCTCTTATTCAGTTTCATTCATTTCTTACTTTTCTGTAACCTCACGAATTTCATCCACTGTTAGCATTTCATTGGCTAATACAATCGTTTTCAGTTCTAAACATTGATTTTTACAAACAGTAATAAGAAATTGAAAAAACAAAATTGAAAGGCACATATATACACGCCCTGAACATAAACTTTGAAGAGGAAAAAGAAAAACTTTTTAATCGGGAAATTGTTTGGAGCGAAACTTTTTAAACGGGTTACTTTAACATTGTAAGAATAGGAAAAAATTGGGAACCTCAAATAGGAACTTTTTAAGCAGGAAAACTTCTTAAGAAGGGACTTCTTAAACTGGTTTTACTGTATTTAAAAAAAATTATTAATTATATTATTTTATAAAATAAGTAAACATATTTACTCGTGGTTTGAGGAAATATATTAACTATGGAGGCCGATTGATATGCCATAGAATGTTTGAAACATGTTTCTTTTTAAAATCCACACTGTGGTACCTTGGTACATTCAGTTATCAAAGCCTTTTTTCTAGCTTTATGCTTTACTTTTGTTCATCAAAGTAATCTGTTTCAGCTGTAATTAAAGCTAGTGGAAGATAGTTTCTTTATTTCTGAATATTACTGTTATTTGTTCGGAGAATACTTTTGTTTGGTGTCAAGATATTGAAGTGGTAAATCTGGGACAATGGCTTTTTCCTTTTATTTTTTGAGTTTAGGTGTAACGATATTCACATGCGGACACAGTAGTTTCAGTGGCTTTTTATTTTTGTTTTTGCTTGCACTTGATGTAATATGAGAAATTCTGAAGAGTTAAAGATGTTATCAGGGGCGTAGCCAGGGGGGGGGGGCGAAATTTTTGGATTAGTGATGAAACTCCGTCTATTTATACACATATATATTCATATCCCCCCCCCAAAAAAAAAAAAATTTTCCTGTCTTCGCGCCTGGTTGTTATGTTCATCTTAATTTCTTAGGGCAGCTGTATTGATGAGAAGTGTTTGTAGATTGAATTAAATATTTTTTAATCATCAATTCCAGACTTCATAGACACAAATGAAGTATTTAATTTTTAATTAAATTTCACAATTTTTCAGTTGTCTAGAACGTGACATTTTGGTACGCTTAATAATCAAGGCTTTTTGATTTTAGTTTTCTGCTGCACACTCGGCTGTTACTTTCAATATTCAGAGCTACCCCCAAAGATTCTTACTTTGTTTTTCTTTTATTGTTATTATTATTAGTGTCTTTCTAGAGCTTCTTTGCTTGAAGGCGTTATATTTAAGAGGTGAATTTAAGGAAGATACATTCTAATGAGGAAAATTTAATTTAGTGTTTGAAAGTGCGCGTTCGTGTAGCTAGCCTATTTAAATGCGCGCAGTAGTTTCATTGTTTTTTTATCCCTCTTCTTGCTTGCACTTGATGCAATTTGAGAAATTTTGAAGATTTAGAGTCATTTTCTGCTTTTTAATTTCTCAGGATAGCTTTATTGATGAAAAGTATTTGTAGAACGAATTAAATATCTTTTTAAATACACAATTCCAAACTTCATAGACTCAAATGAAGTATTTAATTTGTTATACAATTTCACAATTTTTCGTACGTCAACAACGTGGTACTTTTATACACTTAATGATCAAGGCTTTTTTAGTTTGCTGGTGTACACTCAGCTATCATTATCAGTATTTAGAGCTAACCGAGATATTCTTCTTTTGGTTTTTTCTTTATTATTACAGTTTTCTTAGAGCTTTTTTGCTTGGTGACGTTGGATTTATGAGAGCTACATTCTAAAAATTTAATTTCGTGTTTGGGATTGCGGGTTCTTGTAGACAGTCTATTCACATGCTTGAAAAACACTTTGACTGCATTGTGATCCTTGTCATGGTGACATGCGGCGTGACATGAAGAAGAGTAGACTTTTTTAATTATTTTGTTTTGGTTAGTTTATTACGATAGCAGTTTCAGATTAGATAAAAATAAGCATGAATTAAATAAACATTTTAAAAGTACTTCAAATCTTTATGATCTCAAATATTTTTTTATTTATTTTATTTATTTTTATTTTAGTTTTGTTTCCTTTTTTTGTCGTTCAAAAAGTATTCGTTCTTTTTTTTTTCTTGTACCAAGTGAAGTACCCTGAGATTGAATTGTTTTTAGATACATGATTGCAGATTTTTTAAAACTACAATGAAAAACATTACGGTTACACACACACACACACACACACATATATATATATATATATATATATATATATATATATATATACATTACAGCATTATATTATATGAATAAAATATTTTCTTTAAATAACAGAATAATTATTAAAATGACAACTACAAAGCTGATACTATTTTAATTAAAGGACTATAAATTTGTATAAAGTACTCTATTTATGACAATAACTCTTCGTGATTTTCAAGGCATGCAAAAGCTCTAAATTCAATATGGACTAAATCCATGCGCAAATTAATTATTTAAATAAAGATATTACACTAATTTAAAGATTTCCATTAATCAGTTTAACTTAAAAGGGTGTGTTTTTATTCGTTACAATTGAAATTATGATGCCTTGAAATTGTAGTTTTAGAAACACTAATTTCGAGTTTTGAAAATTACCCGAAAATTCGGGCAGTCATATCAAATTTTGCATTTGAAATTTATCCGAATTTTCCAATTTATAATTGACATTAGTCTGTAATTTGATCATAAACTTCAAAAAGAAAGTGATAGAGAAAATTAGTCTTTATTAATTGGAGAGAAAAAAATCTTAAACAGATAATCAGTAACGTAAATGTACTATGTATATTATCAACTAATCACTATTTAATGAATAATCAACATTTTCATGCAAGAGAATGGAAATGTAGGATAACTTTTTTAAAGACTTGCAAATAATCAGCATGATATACATAAAATATATTCTTTTTTGTAAAGGATATATTTAAACATTTGCTTACTTGTAGTATACCATGTCTGTTTAAATGATGCTGGCAGCGATACAAAATATTTAAAATACAGTAAAACTGGCTTAAGACGCTCCCGCTTAAGGCGCTTTCCCGCTTAAAACGCTTTTTCTATCAGTCCCTGGGCATTTCCTATACTCATCAATGTAAAATCCACCTGATAAGACGCTTTTGTTCTGCTTTGTGTCGTCAGTTAAGACGCTTTTCTCGTATTTCTGATGAAGCTGCTTTTTTTTCCTTTTTGAAAGGTATTGCAATCCCCCTGAGGTTAGTCACGGTAACCTAACGCTTTAATACCCCTTGATAAGTATCCACTCATCCAACACCCCTCTCCTTAACTCTTACCTATCTCTCCCACGCTGCTGTCAGGTTTTATGCCCATCTTTACTCGAGAATACAGAAAGATTGCAATATCGACATAGTCCGGGTTTTCTCTCCCTTGACCGTGAATGTCTCCCGGAGCTAAAAATCCAATTCATCAAAATTCGCTCCACTTCTGAAGGGGGTGTAAAAAGTAAAATCAGTTCCATTAATTACATCAGTGCAGCTTGGGACGAAATTAATGCAGATGTAATCAAAAGCTGTTTTCGGAATGCTGCGTTTGATATGTGGGACAATTCAATTCAGGCTGGCACTTCACTTCCAGATGATGAGGACTTTCAATCATTGGCGAATTTCCCTGATTATACAACGGTGGACGATCACATCGTCACCTGCAGCATTCGGACTTTGGAAGAAATAATCGCAGATGCCACAATTGAAGGGACTGCGAAAGAACAAGAGGAGGACGAAGAAACAGAACCGACAGCTACTACTGGCTTGTATTATGTAAGTGAGCTGCGGAAAGTACTGTCCACTTTGGAACATACAGAGGAAATGTTGACCTACGTCAACAAAATCGATAATTTTCTTGCTGCTAAACATAAGAGAATCTTAAACAAACAAAATAGATGCTTTTTTCCCCAGCACATCAGAAATGTGAAGTTCGGTGCGTATTATATTTTTCATTTGTACAATATTATTTATGCAGTATAATAAGTATCTTATGTAATTTCTAAATAAAGAGAAATACATACGTATTTTTTCTAAGCATTTAGATTTTGTTTTTTTCCCAATTCACCTTAAGACGCTTTCCCGTTTAAAACGCTCTTTCAAGCTGGTCCGTTGAAGAGCTGGTCCGTTAAAGCAATTTATATATATTTTCTGACTTTTCAAAATGAACGTACATCACAATTATTTTCTTTAATCCTGATTAGTTTAACATTTCCTGAATATATTTTAAAAAAGCTTATTCCGATAATTATTTTCTTTTGTTTGAAAGTCCACTTCCGGTTTTTCGTCGTCATAAAATTTCTAACATCGCTGTTTCTAGTTAATTAAAAAAGAAAAGCTTTTGAAAAGTGAAATGCCAGTTCTTTCTAATGAAGCAATAAAAACTCGGTAGTCGTTTAAAGTGTTTCAATTTGTAAGAGCTGGTGGTCAATATATATTCCTCTAAGAGAATTACTTTTCTAGGAGATTTCAGAAACAGTATTTTGGAATCGCATTGGAGTGAAAATCTTAATAACTTTACTCTGTTCGGCTGATTTATATATTTTTTCTTGTTTACTAAAAATGAATGCTAAATATATACATTGTTTATTTCTATTAGAAAAGTATTTTAACTTGCGACTGTCTAGTATTATAAAATTTGTATAGATGTGTTATTGGTTTGATTACAGAGAAAAAAATGATGGAACAGAGTATCGTTTAAAAGCATATGAGGGGCGGGCCATGAAATTTTAAGAAAATGTTTATAAATTACAGTAATCTCTTTAGAACGGAATATAGAGAAATAGAGAAATACGGAGATAAAGAGAAATAGTTACTTAATTGAGAAAGTTATTTAGGTCCCATGAAAGTCGCTAAATTTTTTAAATTGAGTTTTGAAAAACAAATTTTTCTATTACATATCTAAAGCTGCATTTAATTAAATTTAAAGAGATTAAATATTCTAAAAGCACTGATTATGAAGTTTTACCACTCTCGTAATCCTTTCTACATAGGAAATTGATTACTATGTTAACTCATATTGATATTGGTGTAACGTAAATAATCGATTTATTACTGATGTTGCTTGATTTTCTAAAGGTATAAATCATGGACATCTAATGTTGCAGGCAGCGCATAGTATGGCTTACACATAAGTAACAAGGATGTATCACGTGACTTTTTGACCGGGAAGCCAGCTTAAGACTTTTATAGCTCTTTTGGCGTTATTATGGAAGAAAATAATCCTTAAGCGCCTTCACATGGTATTATGTACATCTAAAATGATAGACTGACTATGGTGCACATATGTAGCACCATAACAGTAATGTACCGCGTGACTTTGACTGAAGTAATAGTAAACTTTTGGATACACCAGGTTTTCAGATAAGCAATCTATACTATATCAGTCGTTTGTGGTATGAATTCTAGAAGTGTAGATATTGTATCTTGAATAGCTACCCTATAATAACTGACAATTACTCCTCTAAAAAATCAGTTGCAGAAATATCGCTTGATTCACTAAGTATCAAGCTGTATTCTCTGCCTGCAGAGGAAAGTTCATCGCTTCATCCAACACCTTTATCATCCCTTTCATGCCCGTAGTGGCCCAGCCAGTAGACGGTCGGTTGCCATCAGAACATCAAAAAGCAGGATGCGCCGACCTTAGTCAGCACTTTGGAGGATGACAACATCTTCCGAGATAGTTCTGCGGTGGGACCGTAAAGGAAGCTGGTCCATATAAATAAAATCTGTCGCGACTCCAATGTGCTCCATGTTGAAATGATACATGTGGGTCTCGAATCTGAAATTGCTTCAAAATTAGGAGACTCGTTTTTTGTGGGTTAAACTTGGGCTGGCACTGTAGGTATCCTTTTAACATAAATGGCCAAGGCCGTAGGCAGAGAGGTGGGATTAAGGGATATTGATACCCTTCACCCCCTCCCCCCGAAGTTTAATGCATCAGTAGCAGTAGTTTGTTTATTTGCGTTGACTCTAAAGATCAATTGTAGTCGAAAAACTTTCAGCACTACATATCGCCCCCCCCCCCGGAATTATTTTCTGGCTACGTCTTTGAAAATGGCCAATATTTCCTGTCCTTTGTAGAGAACTACTGGCGTCATCAGCTCCAAATGTCAATCTTCTGTCTGTTTGTAATAACATACGTATGTACATTATTCACTTGTTTTCTTCTCTAAAGTAACAAAGACTAAAGGGTTTTTAAAGTTTAAAACAACTTCGGAAAGATATTTAAAATTAATGCTAAAAATTCCTCTAAACAGACCACTAAGAACCTTTACTAATTCCGAAGCAGAAATTCAACTACTAAATACACTGAAAATGGCTTATTGTACAACAAATCACCTAAATAGATATCAATTCCAGTTTTCTTTGTTAAGTTTTATGACAAAAAGGTTGATTATTGAAAATCGTATCATTAATATTCGAGAACAATTTAGAATTATATGTATTTTAGGTTCAATATTATTTGTGAAAAAATTGACTCGTCATTGCATGTCACGAAATTTCCCTATATACAAGTTAATATCTTTCTTTAATGTGACCTATAACGGATCCACCAATACAATGTCTTTTAACCCTTGCAGAATTATGTAAATATCAAGCCTTTTGATGTTACTTACCATTCCTTTTACTTCGATTAATGGTAAAAACTTAATGCATGATACTTGAAATCAAATTCTAGATGTAATAGCATAAGATTTATATTACATATAACACATTTAATTCTGCAGTGTTCTTTTATTTACAGATCCGAAAAAAATATTTTCCATGTTTTTATTTACTAAAGACACTACGTGCATCCACACTTGGAATGAGATAAGCTAACACTCTTTAACATAAGCGATGCATGGCAAAACAAAGATACAATTCTTAGATTTCACTTTGTACTACAGTTACCAAAATATACATCGAATATCGATCTTCTACGCAATAATACTAATGATCTTATATCAGCACATGAATATCTCTTATAAACGCATCGATATTAATAATACCTAGTCCTCGTGCGAATCAATCTTTATTCGGATAACATCAGTACATATTAACATATTAATATCCGTAGATTCAACAGCTTGATAGATGAATTGGTAAGAACGTTATTTTACCCATATATTCATTGATTGTCTTACAGAGAAATGTAACTATTAATAACTGCTCGATTAACGGTTATGATTTTCTAAAGCTTTTTACATACAACGGTAAATACACACTCATATTCTGTGGCTTTTAATTTCTTTCGCTTAATGTTTCATCATTTTTCTCAATATCAAATGTCTAGTGAAAGCTGTTTTTATTTATAAGTTTATTTTCAACTCAAGAATGAAATATTTCAATTTCGACTGTTTCAGCTAGAACTCAGCAAAATTTTGTTGTTCTTCATAACTGAGACATCATATAAACCTTATATATTTTTTTTTAAATAATTCATTTTGGAAAATATTTTTCCTCATATCAACTAACACTTTGAATGTTCCTGTAAGCAGGATTTTTTTCTGCAACCAACTGTTGGTGAACATACCGGATTTCCGATCTCACTCAACAAAAATCTTCTTCTTTAGCAAATTTTCTAGTATTTCTTCTCATAGTTTAAATTTCCCAAGAAGGAGCGGCATAAAGACAAATAAAAGAGTGTTAGTTGGTAGTTTTGAAAAATCGGTACACGTCCAACCTGTTGAAGTTCTCAAAGTATCATACACCAAAATGAAATCTCATTTTAGTCATCTGCTTTTAAACAAGTTAAAACTCAATCACTGAACCTATACTTAAGAGCCGTTGAAAATGCAAATCGGGCAGGTCAATAGAAAAAAGTTCCTATCACCATCTCAGAATTTCATGATTTTCTTTTATTGTGTTGTCTTACCCAAGGAAAGAACAAACCTGAAATATTTTTGATTTACCTCTTTTAGTTTTGGAGTTATGGGGGGTCAAAGTACCCCAGAGGAGCAACGTCGAATTAATTTAGGGCCATTTTTGCCACTTTATTGTCTCGACTGTGACTGGCTCAGAGGCGTGCTTCAGAGAATTTTTTCATTCTATCCTATAATATACCTTGTATATTAACATCTCAAATTGAAAATTCATTCGAAAATTGTCAGATCCCCAAATTAGAGCCCCCCAAAATAACCCCAATTTCATAAAAAATACACTTTTAAGAAAGCTTTAAATCTTGGCTCTGACGTAATACAGAAAAATTTTTTGCACAGTGCAGTTATATATCTTCCCATAAAGTGAATCCAATGTTAAAAATTTTTGAAGGCCCCCAGGGCCCCCTAGTACGGGCCCCAAACATGGTCCTTAGCGCTAATTTACGCAATTTCGAAGCATTGGTACAGCTGAAGCCGACTTCCCACAGGAGAACTATTGACATGGAGATGTAGTATCAACATAGTAGTGTGATATTATGAAAAAACATTTCTTGAAGGTACAACTCTTTTCCAAGAAAAATCCCAAAAAGTGTCTCCCTATTTGGCACATTTCACTGGCACGCATGGGGGCATTTAGGCGTTGCTTTTAGAAGTTTAATCGACAGTGGCAATATTGAAAATTAACTTATTCTTCATATTTCACAAATAGTTATTTTATAGGGGCACTCATAAGAATTACATTACGCTGAATGGGGATCTCTGCAACTAGTGAACCGATTCGAAAATTTTTTTCACTGATAGAAAGCTACACTATTCCTGAGTATTATAAGCTACCTTTCAGCATGTAGCATAACTAGTTCTTTTACAGGGACACTCAAAAGAATTACAGCACATGACGCTCTATGGACATCTCTGTAACTACTGAATCGATTCTAAAGATCTTTTCACTGAAAACTACACTATTCCTGAGTAACATAGCCTAAAATCCATGCATGTAGCATAATTTACAGGAACACTCAAAATAATTCGTAAACTTTGTAGTAACTGTCTCCATTCGCTACTCAAATTTATTCAAATATTGTTAAACTCCATTCAAATTTTCGAACAGTGCAGTCATATATCTTCATATAAAGTGAATCCAATGTTAAGTATTTTTGAAAGCCCCCATCTTTGCGGCCTCTACCTTCCAGTCATTTTAAGAGGCATCGCAAGAGCAAAGCAGGTAAAAAAAAAAGAAAGTTTCAATCACCATCTCAGAATTTCATGAACTTTTTCTTTCTTGTGTTGCCTTACCCAAGGAAAGAACACATCTGAAATATTTTTGATTTAGCTCTTTTAGTTTTGGAGTTATAGGGGATCAAAGTACCCCAAAGGAGGGACGAATTTTGGGCCATTTTTACCATTTTACTCTCTCGACTGTGATTTGCTCTGAGATGCTTCGGAGATTTTTTTTTATCTGATAATATACCTTGAATATTAACATCTAAAACTGGAAATTCATTTGAAAATAGGCAGAGCCCCCAAATATCCCCAATTTCATAAAAAATACGGTTTTAAAGAATGCTTTAAATTTTGGCTCTGACGTGATGAAGAAAAAATAAAAATTCCCGGGCCCCTCGATACGGGGCCCCAAACCTGGTCCTTAGCGCTATTTTATGCAATTTCGAAGCATAGGTACAGCTGGCTCTGACTTCGCACATGAGAACTATTGGCATGGAGTTAGAGTCAACACAGTAGTTTCATATTATGAAAAGATATATTTTTTAATTATTCTGTTAAATTTTTCTTGAAAACGGTGATCCTTTCAAAAAATATACCGGGGGGGGGCCCTTGGGGGCCTTCAACATTTTTTAACATTGGATTCAATTATATGAAGATATATAATTGCATTGTTCAAAAATTTGAATGGAGTTTAATAAAATTTGAATAAATTTGAGTGGCGAATGGAGACAGTTACTACAATGTTTTCGAATTATTTTGAGTTTTCCTGTAAATTATACTACATGCATGAATTTTAGCCTGTGTTACTCAGGAATAGTGTAGATTTCAGTGAAAAGCTCCTTAGAATCACTGTTCAAAAATATGAATGGAGTTGAATAAAATTAGAATAAATTTGAGTGGCCTTTCGGTGGAATAAATTTGAATGGAGACAGTTACTACAATGTTTACGAATCATTTTGAGTGTTCCTGTAAATTATGCTACATGCATGAATTTTAAGCTAAGTTACTCAGGAATAATGTAGCTTTCAGTGAAAAGATCTTTAGAATCGGTTCATTAGTTACAGAGATGTCCATATAGCGTCATGTGCTGGAATTCTTTTGAGTGTCCCTGTAAAAGAACTAGTTATGCTACATGCTGAAAGGTAGCTTATAATACTCAGGAATAGTGTAGCTTTCTATCAGTGAAAAAAATTTTCGAATCGGTTCACTAGTTGCAGAGATCCCCATTCAGTGTAATGTAATTCTTATGAGTGCCCCTGTAAAATAACTATTTGTGATATATGAAGAATAAGTTAATTTTCAATATTGCCACTGTCGATTAAACTTCTAAAAGTAACGCCGAAATGCCCCCATGCGTGCCAGGGGAATGTCCCAAATAGGGAGGCACTTTTTGGGATTTTTCTTGGAAACAGTTGTACCTTCAAGAAATGTTTTTTCATAATATCAAACTACTATGTTGATACTACATCTCCATGTCAATAGTTCTCCTGTGGGAAGTCGGCTTCAGCTGTACCAATGCTTCGAAATTGCGTAAATTAGCGCTAAGGACCATGTTTGGGGCCCCGTACTAGGGGGCCCTGGGGGCCTTGTTTAACATTGGATTCACTTTATATGAAGATATGTAACTGCACTGTGCAAAATTTTTTTCTGTATCACGTCAGAGCCAAGATTTAAAGCATTCTTAAAAGTGTATTTTTTATGAAATTGGGGTTATTTTGGGGGGCTCTAATTTGGGGCTCTGACAATTTTCGAATGAATTTTCAATTTGAGATGTTAATATACAAGGTATATTATAGGATAAAATGAAAAAATTCTCTGAAGCACCTCTGAGCCAGTCACAGTCGAGACAATAAATTCGCAAAAATGGCCCAAAATTAATTCGACGTTGCTCCTCTGGGGTACTTTGACCCCCCATAACTCCAAAACTAAATGAGGTAAATCAAAAATATTTCAGATTTGTTCTTTCCTTGGGTAAGGCAGCACAATAAAACAAAATCATGAAATTCTGAGATGGTGATGGGAACGCCCTGCCCGATTTGCCTCTGCAATGCCTCTTTAAAAAAAATATTTGCATCTGATTCCATTTCCACTAAGCATTGCAAATTAATTTAATACATTTCCAAAAAATACATCTGCAAACTGTATAAAAAAACTACCCTTCATCATTAACATAACATAAAAAATTCACAGCAAGTTAAATTAATATATTTTCTAATTGATTTATATTTTATTTTCCCTACAAAGTAATGTGTACCACTTAAAAATCATCGCGCCTGCAATCTAAAGTATAAAGAGTAACCACATACAAAATTTCCATTCCCCAAACAAAAGCCTGTCACAGCGCCACACTATATCTCTTCAATTCATTATTCGGGAAGCGGATTCAGGAATTGGTTTGTAAACACAGATTGTGACTTCATTAATGAAAGGACTGCAAAGCTAAACGTCGTGGTAATTGACACAGTTTTCCGAATTCCGGAAATGAAATTGACGATTGGATTGTCAACAGAGTCTGTGTTTCGGTTGGGCGTATCGTGTTTCTGCTTCTTAATGACGCAATGGTGGTAATCGTCGATCCCGTTCTTTCAAGCATATGTCGAATGAAAATAGTAAAACCTAGCCATAACGTTCTTCAAGAATATTTTTTAAAATATACTTAAGTTCATATAAGCTATTAAACTGAACTTATGGAAATATGCTTACGTAAATTAACTCTGCAGATCTCTTTATCGTGACATCTTAAGTCATTTTTATAAATGAATTAGTTGTTTTTCGCATTTCTTATGATAGTAAATTATAGTAAATGCTCATTTGGAGATAAGTTAGCTCATAAACATCAATAGAATCACAGCCTTATTCACCAAACATTTAATACCCGGTTTAATCCTAAAACGCGAGTTAAATTCATAGGTAAGATGTACCTATGACTTTAACAAGCGAGTTTGGATTAATTCACATATCAAGAGTGGTGAATAAGTCCTTAACTATCATAAGGACACGCAAAAAGCTTACGACTCATTGATCTATTCGAAAAACGCTTTGAGAACGCTTTCTATGCAATGTCGAAAATGTATACATGAATAAAATTTATTGTATAGGATGATAGATATTGATCACGTATAACTTCCATGATACAATTCTTCTTTCCAAAAACACAAGACTGCTATTTTTTGCCACAGAATCGATACATTTTTTACCAGAATTTGGTACTAACGGTTAAAAGCACACAAAAACTTTTGGTCTACATTTGAAAAAAATTGTATCGGCTAAACAGTGCCTGGTTGTTTTTTTAGAAATTAAGTCTTATGTTTACTGCATAAATTTCACACCATGTAAAAAGCGTGTCTTTCTCATCTCGATGCGTGCGATTTCTCATCTAAAGGCATTCTAGTTGCTGCTTAGATATCTACGAGTGCATTCATGATATAAACAGTTAAGTCTGATATCGAAGCCTAATGCTTTCTTCAGTGAGCATCAGTGTATCTAAATGGCTTCATGAAAGTTATCTGTGGAAGAGTCATGTCAATTTTTCGTGAGGTACTAGACATAATTAATCTTAACCTAATCAGTATGAACTATCTAGATACCCAAAAGGAACAATGAATTAAATGCTAAATTAACTTTTTTCCATTAAAAGATGTTGCTCATTTAGAACATTTCAAGTTGAACAGTTCATCTACGATTTGGAAGTTGCAATTGTTATTTCACAAATACAAGATTACTTAAAGTACTTTAACTGTTCTCTGCCATTAGCCTAATGACCTGAAGATCAAACAGCTGGCATTTGCTAAATAACTGTCCTCCGCTAACCATATTAAGATCATTCTTTAACATTACTTATGAAGTTAACTTTATTTAGAATAAATAACAAAGACAAAAGTTTTAACGATAACACGGCTAAGATTATTTACAAATTTTGCTGCTTCCATGGCCGATTGTTATTACAGTAAATCGTCACCGATAGCTTCAGTTATAATTTCAGGTGGTATTTTGGAACTATACAATTTATTTGTTCATTACGCAGCTAAATAAATAATATTTTGGAACAATACATTTTTTGTGGCAGTTAAACAAAGAGTATTTTGGAACTATACATTTTTTGTGCATTACAGTTAAACAAAGTCTAAATTATGAAAAACCACGATGAAATGCAATTTGTTCAAAAAACCTGTTCCTGTTTTGTATCATGCAATGTCTTGATTTTCATATAATAATGTGTTTGATCATTTGAATTAGATGATCAGATTCGCTGTCTCTTCTTCCGCGTTACCCTGTAGAGAAGATCGCATTGATTCGGCATTTTGTGAAAATTGAAATCCCAGATTTTTGTTTTTAAATCATTATACTTTTGTAATTTCAAATTTCAAAAGATTGTATCATTTATAATTTTAAAAGACTCTAATGTACAGATCTACGAGGTACTACTTACAATCTTTATTTATTTATTTTAATCCTAATCGTCATTATACATTATCGTTATTATATATTAATTATTTTTCCTAAGGAAGAATCTCCATATTGTTAGTTGAATTAAGGTACAGTGAAGTCTTGATAATCCGTCGGTTAGTTAGTCCGGCATGTTCAATAATCCGGCGCTCTTGGAAAACACATGTCATACCGTCTTCTGATCCGCCAACGACCGTTGATATGAACAAGAATGCCCTCTCTTGTGCTTCCCTCCCTCTTTCGTTATTGTACTATAGTTTACCCAATGTATTTTTAGAGTATCTAATGTACTACAATGTCGACCAAACGAAAACACGTTTGTATCAAAAGCGATGTCTTGATAATCCAGAGGTTTTCTGGTCCTATATATGTTGGATTGCGAAGATTGTACTGTATTATAATTTTATATCAAATGAATTAAAACAACTTTCAAACTCAAAACCTGTTACACAGAAGGTGACCATATCACTAGGGACAGTACATATATTTTTGAACTTTCTACTTAATTTTTGTGTAAAAACCTGGTTTTATGTTTTATGGGTATTTTTTAGGGGATTCTATTTATACCATGAAGTATAAATATTACGTAGGTATATCTTATTTATCGGATAAAAGTAATATTTTTATTCAATAAAAGTCTTACTTAAATGATCGAAGTACTTGGCCGTGCCACCCTTTGCTGGAATTACAGCATTTATTCGAAACATGCTCACTTCGCATATTTTTGCGTGTTGTTGGATTCGGTATTATGATGCCATTCCCTGATTTGAGTTTCAAGCAACTGCCGCTTGACGATGATCAGTTTTTTAGTGAACGCCTACTTGGTGAGCTCCCAAATGTCCTATATGGAGGTTTTAAGCTCCATATCCACTAGCACATAACGCAGTGTTATGTGCTAGCACTATAATGCAGTGTTGACACTTCCCTAGTAGCGCAACTAGTTCAAAACAAGTTCAGGACTCGCATTTTGACGTTCAAAACACGTCTTTTGAACTATTCGTGTTACCAAGGTTATCAACAACAACAATAATGATCCCAGTAGCTAATAGCAAGTAAAAAACTTAGTGAGAACAAAATTACATGCTCGAAAAACTCCTTTAAACTAGGCAAACCAAGAGAATTTGATATCTGATCTTAATAATTAGGCCACCTACTGTCGTTGTAGCTAAAAATAACACAGTTCTACAGCGGCCAAATTATTACATTGGTTGTTAAATCTTAACCACGGCACGTCGGAAATTAATATTACTAACGAAAAAGTAGTGTCACCTTCCTATCTCAACCTAAATTTTGGATAATCTAAAAAAAAAAAAGAAGTTTCATCAAAACATTATTCATACAGTTAAATGTCAGAAAAAATGTTATATTATAAAGTATATGGTTAAAATCAGTTAATACGAAATCATTTAATTATTAATCTTCCAAATTACTTCTACTACTATTAGGTAAACATTTTATCAAAAAAACGCATAAATTTTAGTTAAAAATTGTATTAAATATAATTTTGAAAATTTTCAAACAATCGTCTTCAAAAATTACTTTGCATAAATCTGTTAAAATAATTATTTCCATATAAGAATAATGTATTATGATCTAAACATCTCTGATAACTTCGGCTGCAGTATATAAACATTGCTTACATTTTGATTCTGTGTTTGATTTTGTATTATGCATCGTATATTCAGGATAATAATATATTTCAAATAATTTTTATTTTATTTAAGTCTTAAGAGTAATATCATTTATATGGTATCGAAAATTCTAAAAACTTTCTGAATTTATAAACATTAAATTCAGCAACAATGGTTTTAAAATTAATAATCCTTTAAGTGTATAAAGGACTCAAGGCCATGATGAGAGTATCTAACATCACTCACGTCAACAGGAATTTATATTAAAAAACATCTGTTTATGCCAAAGAAAAACAGTTTTTAAGACACATTTCCCAGAAAGAAGTTTTCTGACACAGTTGGCTGTGCGGTTGCACAGAAATCTGTATCAGAAAACTTGTTTAGCTCTGTGGCGCCGCATGGGCTCCAGGGGCGTAGCCAGGGAGGGGGATATCGGGATATATCCCCCCCGAAATATTTGGATTAGTGATGAAATTCCGTCTATTTATACACATATAAGTTCATATCTCCCCCCCCCGAAATATTTTCCAGGCGCATATCCCCCCCCCGAAAAATTTTCCTGGCTACGCGCCTGATTCGCTCAACCGCCATGTTGTTGGTAGTTAAATGGATCATGGATCAATTGCAACGGCTCCACTTTTTCAACATTGGGACCGTTTAACTATATTTTTTGGGTGACTAGCAGTGAAAACTCTGAAATAAGGTGGTTTTTTTCACGGCGCAACCACGAGTCAAATGGTTAACCGAACTTTTTTTTTTTTTAATTTGTATGAAATTTTCATCAAACATTTTCTTTTTTTTTTCATAAGTACATTAATAGATAACTACGTATAGAGAACGCTACACCTACTCGTGGAACAAATACAAAAGACTCCCTGATAAAAAATGACGTCCAAGTTCCAAGTTTCCTACTTCTGCCGTCATAATAAATCGTTCTTTTTATAATTTTGACTTCTTTTCCCCCGAAGTCTTGAATTTTCATCCATCACTACTTCTTAAAAGAAGCGTGGGTGCTTTAGAAATGTATTTTGAGCGACCGAACGGTGGAGCTTCCAACTTCCCAAAGTGGGCACCTCAGGGTGAAAATTGCGTCTGGTAAGAGACTTTCTGGAAATTGTGCGAGTGTCTGAAATATGCTTTCCTATTTTAACTAAAATTTGTGTCACCTGCACTGTGCCCGATTACCTTGATTCGAGGGCTCGTGTTACGAACGGAAGTTGTAATTAGTCGGAAAGACCGTAATTCGTTCCATATCACAGATCTAAATGAATTTCTGAATCGCAGAGTGGAAACAACCACCGTCTGTCTGTTCGTAAATTCTACTTTCTCTTAATGCATATAGTGTGCCCGCTGAAGTCTTTTCTCACCCCCACTAACTTCAGATCGGCGAGAGTTGTAATCATAAACGTGGGGTCCAGGCATAGTTCAATAGCTGTGCGCTACACAATGAAACCGTTGCAGCGGCACCTGGAGGTTTAATTCGGAGTTAGGGTTCTTATTCTCGAAAATGGTGCGGGATAAGAAAATAAAAGTTTGTCACAAAGTTTTTAGCATCATGGATTTAATAAAAAAAATAATACACGCTGCACACCATTATGCTCTAAATGAAAGGCATAAAGTGCAATTTTGTTTGTTTGAATTATCCAAAACTGCACTTTTCCAATGTTGGGCCCGTTTATCTTTCATGCTCAAAGTGTTTTGCGTAGCCAACAATGCACAGCTGAACTCAGGTCAAAATTTTACATCATGGCAGGTGACACGCTGGCGTGAGCATCAATAATAGGTATTTACGCCTTCTATTTTAACATTATTGTGCTCAAGATGTCTTTTCTTGATAAATTGGTGGTGCTGAACTACTTTCGGTATGAATTTTTCTCGTATTTTTGGAGTACGCTAAGTCCGAATTTATCCGTTAGGTGGCATTTTAAGCGCTTTCACTGTGTAGCACATAGCTACTTAACTATACCTAGAACTCACATTTATGACTAGTTCTCGCCGTTCTGAAGTTAATGGGGTGACTTTAGCTGGCACACTGTACATTTTTGTTTTATATGTTGTACAATGCATTCTAAAGAATCGGATTTCAAATTTCATGTTATAATTACTAATAATGAGCTCATAATTTTAATTTTACGGTTACAAATATCTTTCCCATGAAACTATATTTCAGTATTCTATTCCCATCGATGGCCGTGATATCCACATGACAAATCGCAACTTTTTACTAGGTTTCGTAATCTATATATTGAATTGTAAACTATTCTTTGTTAATTCATTCAAAAGATTACGAAAGTTTGGGGGATTTATTTTCACAAAAGTAAAGAAAATTTGATAGATGGAGTTCCCAAATTATTAAATGCCCAGGATTTCCGTATGTCATAATCGAGCCTTGTTTCTACTGACTCATGAGCCTGCATGGCTAACAGCCGATATCCATGGTTAAACCGTACTAAGCCATAGTTACGCTGATCTCTGTAACAATTCCGGCTCATACCTCTCCAAACAACAACTTTTATCGCCATTACTCAAAAAAATCAAAAGGACCTCTAAAAGCGTAATGAAATTCACGTTTTTGATGCAATCGGCTTGACATGTTTCATAGTTAAATAAAACAAATGTAGAAAATAATCAGCGTTACTTTAAACGTTTGAAAATCCAACCTTACCATGATTATCAGCAATTGTTTTATTAATTTTGACTTCTGGAAATTACTCTGTCGAGGTAGAAAAATTGAAAGCTGCCGCAACTACGTCATAATTGGTATAAAATCACGACCTTTGCAATTTATGATAAAGTTTTACTCCGAAAACGTAATAAATTCCACCCATTGGACTGATCAGCTTGCGAATTTGCAAAAATACAAAAAAATATTGAGAGAGGGGAAATGCAATACTTTAAACATTTGAAAATTCACCCGTTCTTCGATTTTTGAAATTTTTAACCACAGATAACAATTTTATGAGTGTAAAACAGTTCGTTCGAATTAGCTTCTCAAATTTTCCACATTTCTATTTTTATGAAGCTTTGAATTTATAATTAATTTAAACGACAACAATGTTATTCAGTATGTACAGCTGCGGAAAAAAAAAGTCCCACTTGCTCTTTATTTCGCCGTCGTTCGTCGTACAGTAAAGTTATATATACCATTCGTTTGCAAATAACGCGTACTTTAATTTACTGTTAATTTAATTTGCATCAGGGGCCGTCTTCATATTTAATTCTGCATCAACTTCGTTTTTCTCAATGGCAACCCCATATTTTGACTTTATTAAACGAAACAAAACCTTCAAATTACCCTAAATATAAATTTTCACCAATTTTCTACGATAATTTCCGGAGATATTGCGAATTAATTTTTGCGCGTTTTTAAGGGACTTTCTGCAAATTGAAAAACGCTATTTGTAGGTTCCAAACTATTCGCCTTTCATTAATTTCGCTCGCGAGAGTTAAAAGAAATTAATATTATTTTCAAGGAAAATATTGTTTCCATCTCTCTTAAAGTTTTTTGTACTGAGAATATCAAGGGTAGAATAGAATATTTAGTCTGTGGTCCAAATGACCCGTGAGTTAATAACTTCCTTGGGTTGGTACACATGAT
Source organism: Cheiracanthium punctorium (assembly GCA_038373885.1). NCBI lineage: Eukaryota > Metazoa > Arthropoda > Arachnida > Araneae > Cheiracanthiidae > Cheiracanthium > Cheiracanthium punctorium. The sequence continues at coordinate 493,398 of JAWZYV010016268.1, forward strand.
TTAAGGGGAAAATGCAAAATGATTGCTCACGATTTTGAAAATCTTTCTAATTTTGAAATTGTTATTGAGTATTTCCGTTGATGGGTTCTCTTAGACAGGTGAAATGTTGGCAGGAGTGAGAGGCTGCTCTCTGCTCTTCTGACTACAAGCTTGAATATTACTCAGCTATGGTCGAACTTGAAGAATGATTTCCTAATAGAAAATTTATTTGTTTGAATTTCATGTAAAAAACGTAATTATTTTTTTGCCAACCCAATATTATCACTGTGTTTGTTATTTCACTTTCTTCATTTAATACTATATCGTCTGCAATGTGCAATATTCTTAAGACTTTTGGCAGTATTTTAATTTATAGTTAGATGAAAATTTAGACAGAAAAACGTGACTTTGAATGTTTGATAAAGTATGGGGAAGTCCAAAGACCTAATGTTTCCTATATTAAAAAAGGTCACATTCACGCCTGGAAAGTTGAGGATGTTAGTTTTTCAGAAATAGGACGTTGTATTAGAAGACATACATCTACTGCATCTAATTCTATTCCTGGAAAATATTTTATTTGGGGGAATATGGTAGCAGACGCAACAATACACGCTTTATAGAATCCCTATCAAACTGTAAAAACCTCTAATTTATTTGCTTCAAAATTTGATATTTTTAATACTGGTATCTTTTACTGTGTTTTTGCACAAAATAAATCTAATTTACGTTTATTTTATGCAATTTCCAAAAATTTTCACTTAATAAATTTATATATGGTCCCTTAACTCATGAAAATAACACATTTTATTTAATATAAATTAAATTACTGAACGTAAAAATTTGAAATTTTGCACAGCCATGTAATATTAATTTCTGCATCTATTTCCATCGAAATTTGGCTAGGTCGCTATTCATAATTTTTTTAATATTAATTTAATAATTCATAATTCATATTAATAATTTATTAAAAATCATAATAACATTAAATTATGTTTGGGTCGTTTATTTCTAATAGTAGGAATAAAAATCAGCTTCTTACTACCAATATTATATGAGATATGAATTGAAGTATGAAAAAATGTTTTATCATAGGGGGAGGGGGATTTTGGGTGCTCATAACTACCTCATTTTCTGTCCAAATTTATTGAAAATTGGTGTCCGGGGTTAAAATGAGCTAAATTTTTGAAATATGAAGTGAAATCTAGGGGTTGCTATTGAGAAAAAAAAAAGTTAGTGCGAATTTTAATATATACATGGCCCCTTATGCAATTTTTATGCATAGCAAATTAAAGTGTACGCCAATCGTAAATGATTGGTATCTGTAACGTTGCTGTACGACGAACGACGGCCGAAAAAAGTACAAGTGGGACTTTTTTTTTCGCAGCTGTACATTAATAAAAATAGAATATGCATTTATTTAGTATTTTAAGTCGACAAAAATTAAATGTATTGAAGAGAGTAGACATGTTTTCGTATGTGTACATGTAACTTTTTTTTTCTAGTGCTCCTTGTAATGACCTCCACATTGGGCTTTAATATTTGAAAACAATTAAACTCTTCTGCCCGATTATCTCGAAATTAGGGTTTCAACACGTTCAAAACGTAAGGTGTATTGTACTATACATTAATAGATAACTTTTACAAAAGCATTGAAATGATACGCTTTGATCGTTGGTCACTGTGGTTTTTCTGTATTGGGAACACAAAACTTATTAGTCAAACAAATAAATCCGATGAAAAGTAGCATTTTTTAAAGTATTTTATCGCACTGTATCCCATTAAAAAAAAAATCTTTTACTTCTGAGAAACTGAGAGTATCGTTTTTTATCTATTGCAGGTCCGACAGTGGTCACATGGTTTCAGAGGCTATAAATGGTATAAAATTAAAAATCATTTCATGGAATCAACATTCAAACAATGTATTAATTTTTCGGATGTATTTTTTTTTCTAGAAATCTACACATTTTCATAGGAAACATGATACTCATTTTTTGAAGACGGAAGGTAAGACGGAAGGATGGTAGACATGTGAAAGGTATACTAATAAGGGAAGTGCCCCAAAATGATCCTAGCGGGCAAAACGATCTAAATGTTTTCTTAGATACAAGCAGCGCCATCTACCAGGTAACACTTAAATTAGTGGTGCCAAGTCAAGAAGCAATGACGATATTTAAGTGATCTGTATAATGTGCCTGGGTAAAATGCTTCAAAAAACAGGGTTTTATCATATCTCTTTTAAGATAAGCACTAGCTTTCCAATTTATTTAGAAATACAGTCTTTAATATACAGAAATATGACTTGGTTTACTGAATAGAGTATGTTTTTAGATGTGAATTACATTTGTTTAGTCTGCTATGTTTCTCGGCGTGTTCCAGTAATACGACCTAAAGTGGGCAGCCATACTGCCGGGTAAAATGATCCACATCCACTGAAAAAACTCCTGTGGCGGGTCCCAGTTATCATAGCAGCCCTTCAAACATTCTCAAAATGCTTGACTCTCCAATACATTGGTTGATTTATTTCTGCGTTTATTGTAGACCATCATTTTTGAATTATAACTTCGATATGTTCCATCTTATTGCTTGTGACACTTTTTTGTTTTAAAATTTTCATAAAAATAAATTATGCATACTATACGATTGTAAAACTCGTTTTATTTCATTCTGTACCGTCATAATTACTTTTACATCTGTTATCTTGCCGTTAAAAAAACACTTTACAGTTATTTTCAAATGAAGGATCATTTTGCCATTGGATGAGGATAAAATTATCCTTTGGACTCTTTTTCAAAATTCTGTTTTTTTTTTTTCGCTGCTCAGTTTGGATTTAAAATATTATTAAACTATAATTATGATGCAAAATGTAGTGTAAAATATTGTGGCAAAGAGCCAAAGTTTTATTTAACATTTACATTATTTTATGCAAGTTTTCCCAGTAAGGGAGCCATTTACGGGCACCTTCCCCTGTTAAGGGGTTCTAACGTGTGAATACGCGTTAGAACCCTTAGAAAGCCCTACTACCAAGGCACCCCCCATCCTTGACAGATCGAACTAGCGTAGCGTTGCCATAATCACACAAACTTCCCCTGTTTATTAAAAAGTCACTAATATATAGTTATGTGAACCTTAGAGAACGATGTTCTAAAACAATGATCTTAAATCCTTAAATGAATAAAGTAAACAGCTTCAGTTTAAGTGCTTCTTAAAAACTCTTTAAAATACTGAATTCTAGTTTGCTAATATCATCATCACTGCTAGATCATGACAGGATGTGTCAAAATTTAGTGTCATCATGTACTAAACCTGACAGATATTAAAGTTAGGCAATATTTAGTTTCCCGTATAAATTTTAATGTCAATCTTCTTTTGAGAACTAGAAATGTTTATGTTTATTTTAAATATAATTTTAAGGACAACTAAAACTTTACTTCTTTTCAAATATTTACTGTAACTAAAAAGTCTCAAGCTGTTATTAATTTAAATTTTCAAATTTCACTATTTTGGAAAATAACAAATACTCCTTCTATGACAGAGAGTATCAATTTTCAGATATACAATTACCTTTACTCAGGATTCAGCTTTTGTAAAGACAAGTAGTTTAGAAGTAAAATAAGAGATGTCTAAATTTATTCTCATTTTTCTTTATAGAAGGAAAATCGTTTCTTTTAAATTTTTATATTATAAAAGTACTACTCAGGTTTCAAGTCTATCCACGTCACTTTTTGAAAAGAAATAACAGAACTTCGGTAAGTAATTTTAAATTCTTGTTAATGTTTGTAATTAGTGAAAATTTCAAAAAATTTTATTTTGCTGTTTTTTACAACATACCCATCAAACAAATTATAATTATTCACCTCTGAAAGGCAAGTTCATTAAACAGATATATTATTTGCAATTGCATAAATGATTACATTTTTTGTTGAGACAAAAGGTACATAGAAACAATGTACATAAATAAGTGTTTCAACCTCTATTTACATTGGTAAGACAACTGAAAATATAAATAGCAAACTGACTTTTTCATAATAACGCTTCATTTGTGTGACTAATTGAATCACGTATATTTGGTATATAACTATACCACCCTCAAGTTATGTCTTTTTATATTAATAATTTTTGCTATAAAATATCCATGATTTCGTTTTTACTCATCTGCTGCATTACTTTTTAAAGCTTTCTTCAGTTATGCATACACAGTAACAAATTACAGGGAGTTAGACAACTTTAACCATCAGTGATATATTTTTACAATAAAATTGTGTAAGAATTATTTATTGTTAAAAAAATTTGTTTAGTAAATAGACTAAATGTAAAAGAGTGTTACAAAATTTATTTACCCGATCAAACGAAATATTACAGTACATTTTTAAGGTATTTTTAACTACATAAAATGATTTTCACTGATAAATATCGATAAATTCACATGTTTATTCACATAAATTCCAAAATCATACTTAATATACATGCGTGATAATCATGATAAATAATGTAGATTATAGGTAAGCTATATTTCAGCGATCTCTCTCTCTCTGTATATATATATATATATATATATATATATATCTGTGTGCGTGTGTGTGTAGATAGATATCTCTAAATGTAATAAATTGAACTTCACTCGAATTGAGCAAATTAACGAAAGATTTCTTTTCAAAATTACTTTACGTTTATTAAAAATTTAAAGGAAGAATGCGTGAGTTGTCAAGTGCATTTTTTGGCTATACAGGATGATTCGAAATTAGTTTTACAAATTCTTAGAAGGGGCAGGACACATTATGTCGGTTCAGAATCGCTCATCAATGCGGGGTGGGAAACGTCGTCTTCTTATACGAGTTAACCCTTTGAGGCGCAACCCTTTCCCAATGCTGAAAAAAGGGCAGCCGTTGTCATCCCTCGACTTAACTACCAGCAAGATGGCGGACGATCGAAACGTTCATCGCGCGCCACAGATCTAGAAACTCTTTTTTGACGCAGCTGGCTGTGCCAGCACAGCGAGAGAACCTATTATTCCTTTCCCTTCTTAATTGCCAGCAAATCTACAATTTTAATCATTTATATAGATTTAGTTATAACTTTAATAATGCTCATTCCATACGGCATTAAAAAAACTTTATAGCTTTAAAGCATTTTTAAACATTCTGCTCAACAGCTTTAAAATATTTTTAAACATTTATATAACTATTTTCTATAATTATGATTATTTTTATGTGTCACATATCATTTATAACACTTCTGCCATTTTTAAAACAATCCATTAAACCTTTCGGAGTTAGATTTTATTAAAGAATTCCACATTTAATGATGCTTAGTATTCGCTACATGACATTATTCAAAGAAATCCGAGAATTAATTAATATCATCTGCGTTGAATGCAGCGCTTATTAACGATAATTAAAAATTATGCTTGACTATAAACCTGGCATATTTGTGAAATATTAGCAGTACTAGCACATTTAATGAATATCCTTGATAAATTATAAGAGATCATAACGCTTTACTGTTTATTTAATAAACTTTTGTAAAGTTTATGGAATGTCAAATATGTATTCATAACTGTCAAGCTCAGCTAGAAATGTTATTACATAGAGGCATTTCAGATTCTTAAAGACAATATTTGCAGAGTTTGTGTTCTAGATTTTTAAATTCACGCGTAAAGCTTTCTTTTTATTAGCTTAAGGAATACAAAAATAAAATCAAGTCAAATTCTATTAAAAAATATTTCGTAATTCGAAACCTCACTAATAACAGTTTTGTTCATATGCTTTTACTGAAAACAGCAATTTATCATTCAATTTTTTTTATATGTTGGGTGGTGTCCTCAGTTATAGCCATTACTCCTGTTATATCAACTTTCACAAATTTTATGATTTTTCTAAGCTTAGCATCAGAAAATAAATCAAATTATAAACTACAACAAGCTACAGACAGTCTGTTCTTAAGTGGGCTGTAATAGTTGGTAATAGCATGCAAAAAGAAGGCACGCTATTTTATGGTATATTGGTCAGCAGTGTGAGAAGGGTTTCTTAACAATCTTCTTAAGCTTTATCTATTTACATCAGATTCCATCTGTAGAATCTATGTATATTTGGAAGATTTTTCAACATTTATGGATAAGATAAAACCATATTAAGCCATTAGTTTCAGTTATAATAAGTGAAAATTTTAAATTTTAGAAGTAAATAGGGTGAACATAACTGGTGTCTAAATAAAAAGAAATTTTCCAGTTATGCCACTATTTGTTTATATAACTTATTTCTTTGTGACCAATGTTTTAAAAAGGGTATTAATATCTAAAATTTAACGCTAGGGCTAAATTATAATAATGGCTTTTTAGTACGAAAACCACTGGAATGTAATACTTAAATTATTCTGGATAAAAACTTTAAAAGTAACTCTACATCCAGTTATAAAATTATATTTAGTCATTTTTTATATTAAACATTAAATAAACTTCACATATTTGTAAAAATTTACAGTCATCAATGAAAAAATTTGTTTTAAAAGAGAAAAAAGAGGTGAATAATTTGGCATTTGTTATATCACAGCTGGTCCTAAGTATTACTAACTTGATACGAAGATATGAGAAATGTGTATTTAGAAAAACAAAAAGCAAGAAAACGATAGAACAAATACAAGAAAAAACTCTACGAATAAAGAGATAGCAAATGAAATTAAATGGACAATACTATTAAAAGTTAATAATAAAAATTCATCATAAAGATTCATCATCTTAATAAGAATGGATAGAAAGCCAGACTAATGTATATGACAACTATGCAAAAAGGAAGTAAGAAGCCAGTGGAACTGATGCAACAGTTAAATCTAAAACCAGGAGACTTTGTGCCATGGTAAAATTTACAAACTATGAAAAAGAGAGAGTCCATCGTTATGTTTCAACAATTTTAAAAGTTATTTCTAAAGAAGAATTTCAGATTAAGAGTTTAAAGAGTGTAAATTTTGAAAAAAAAAGGCTTGTTTCGTTTACATCAAAAATGGCGTTCTTACAATTAACGTAGTTGATGCTTTTGGAAAATTACCCGAATCTCAACAAATTCTAAAAGAACGTGTTCTGCAGAACATGTTTCCTTGCACTGCTGTGCTGTCTTCGAAAATTTTAATTTTATATATATGTTGATCATTCAGTTCTATATTGTAGATCATTCGACTTGAAAAGAAGTCACTGAAATATCTACATGTGTAATATATTTTCCCATTACATTTATCAGAATGGAACAGTATATATTTGTGTTTTTCATAGATGCTTTAATTTTTTCACTTACTTACAATTTATCCTACTATATAGTTACGCTGATCCCTCACCTCTAGCAATTCCGGGTAACTCATCCAAGATATAAAACTTCTACCACCATTACTCCAAAAAGATTAAAAAGTTAAGGCCAAAAAAAGCAATAACATCTACATCGTTTGCACGATGCGCTTAATATTTTTCGTAATCATGTATAAAAAATTAGTAAACAATCCGCGCTACTTTAAAAATCTGAAAATATACCCGTTCCCTCATTTTAAAGAGATTTTTCGCTCTTTTCAGCTCCATTTTATTTCCAAGAGTAAAAAAAGTGGATCATTTGTGTGACAAGTGAAAATAACGTCATACAATTGGGATTCCAGTTCGTTTAAAATAGTTTTTGCAGTTTTCATAGCTTCATTTTTTTTCACAAATAAATCGTCTACATGGATACAAGAATGGCTGTGTACACAAAACGAAATCTTCAGAATGCGAAGCGTTTCCGCGCGTTTCCAGAACAGCATGAAATTAGATTTCGATATATAACAAACATTGAATGTGAACTTATTATAGGTGGACGAAGATTAAATATATTGAGGGTAGACATATTTTCGTCAAATGATTTTTCTAGCACCCGTTGTAATTGCCTCCACAACGACTTCTTTGAATTATAGTTTTAAAAGCCTTAACTGTGGAATAATTGTATCCATGTATGGGGAAAAGTGTCCATAAGTCGAGAACGTGTTAGAAAAATATTTAATAAATTATATAAAATAAAGTATTTTCAAAAAAATAATTATGTTTGCACAGAATTACTTTCCACACCTTAAAACTACATTACATATTTTCAAAGTCTTTATATAATTTTTTAAACTGAAAAAATTCCTGAATCTTTAAAATGCTTAAGGTGGCCATTACTGGGGACACCACCCTATAGCAAACTTTTTGCAAAAAGCAAGTGTCGTAGTGCATAAACACGTTGTTTTAGGCTAGTCATTCATTATTAATAAAACCTTGTATTAATTTTCTACAAATGCTGCAATACTTTATGATTTTTAACACTTTCCAACAGCGTTGAAAAGTGTTTATGATTTCGCTTTGTCCGTCTGCCCCTCTATGTCTCCGCCTGTTCTTCCGTGCTCTAACAGCCTTAAATATACATCAATTACTTCGAAACATACGTAATTACTATTCACTGTATCATGTATCCTATTAAAAAGAGTGTTTGTGGTGTCTATAGTTCTTTTACAGGAATAACCAAAATTATTCAAATGCATTACGCTATACATGAAGGTCATTATTTAAAGTGTATTTTAGAAATATTCCTTTAACAGCATTTCATCGCCAAATTTGGGGTACAAAAGATTGTGTGTAGGAAAGTGTTTTATGTTCGATGAGTTTGACATGCCGTATCTTTCTTGTTTTGTGTAGCATGAAGGGAAGTTGTTTATTCTACTTCAGGGATCGGAAAGTAATATCGTTCAGTGTGTCTCAATATTTCGCCTGGCAGAAATTACAGAAGCTAATGCTACGAATTTCGGTATGAGTGGGAAGTTTTCCGAAATTAGTAATCCATGGGGCTAGGAGGTCAATACATTCTTTCTGCGTCTCCCTCTCTATCTCAAAGAATAAAAAAGATATGTATAAAATTCTTGCTGAAAAATGCACCGCAAACAAAAAAAACCTAAAATCTATCTCAGGTAAACACGCCTTCTAAGCTGGGTCCTTGCTAAACGGGTTGATAGGGAGGAACCCCCCCCCCTCCTCCTAACACTGTCAATTCTATTGAGACTCAAATTAGATATCTAGTTGGCAAACTTTGTTTAAAAAAATAATTAATGAAAACTATAATCCACTTTCTATTTTTGGTACAATTTGCAAAATACAACAAACACAGTTTCAAAAGTAAGAAATTGGTAATATAGTGGATAAAAAAATTAATAAGTACGTAAAAACCGATATTTGACTTAAAAGTTTATCGATATCTCTCCAACTCCCCCCCCCCCTCTAAAAAACGTCTTACCAATGGTCTTAGAAAAAATCATAGCCTCCAAGGAGGGTAGACGGCCACCTTATCTTTTTTCACATAGCTTTTACAAAGAAGAAAAAAAAAAAAAAGCTGTGAAATTCTTTCGTTAAAATGTAAGAAACGTGAATCCTTTGTATAGTTGAACCTGTTTTGAAATGCAAAATTTGTTAAAAAATTACTTGTTTAAGTTAATGTAAAAAACAACATTGCTTTCCGATGACCTATATTTTCCTCGTATTTACATTTAATATACTTTCCGCTCAAAATAATACATCCGAGTCGATTTCTTGTTAGACCTATTTAAAGAATTTGGGAATATTACTGGGCTTTAGTTCTGGAAGCTTTAAATAAACTGTGACTTGATCTGTTGAAATGTTTTACACTTTGGCAGCAGTTTCTAGGTAGAAATGTCTAGATTTTCTTTTTGTGCTGAAGAAGTACAACGTGACCTGCTTTCGATTATGTTTTCAAATCCACACGAAGCATTACGCAAATGTTTCAAAATGTTTTAGCTCTGCATTAAAATAGGAAGTAAAGGTGTGCTCACCAGCATTCATTAATAAAATTATTTAGATTTATATACTAGTCAAAAATGGTGCGCAAAAATAAAACTAGTTCAACGTTCAACATTTTGAAATCAACTTTAACTAAAGCATATACTTGTAGCCAAAAAGGAAAGTCCGGAAACGGACTTCAATGATGAAAAGAGTCAGAATTATCAACAAAAGGCATGTTTATTATGATTTTGATAACAAAATTCCAAATATTGGAGGAAAGAAGACCTAAGAGATATCGAATTTCAGTTGCGTTCCGGCTTCAATGAAAAATTAACTCAATTCAAAGATTATGAGTTTAATTGTTTGTTAGAAGTACTAATTCCAGAAGTATACAATACTGAAAGAAATTCTGTTAGACCTCGACTTACTTTATTCTGAATGGATATCGATAAGATAATATTTCAGTTGGAGAAAAATGTACACTATAGCCAATGAAACAGAAGAATTGAGAATCTGCTCTTACGGTTGTTTGGTTGAGTAATGTATTGGGTAAGAAAAGGTGGTTATATTGATCTCGTCTGTAATTTTGAGATGAAATTCTGACTGATATATTTTACTATGGGCCACCATCTTAATGAATTTAGATAATGCACCAACTTCATAAAACAGTCTCCGTAAATTTGTGTTTTAAGAAAACAATTTTTGGCTTCAAGATAGCAGTATGTTATCAGACCCACATAATCTGTAGATGGGAATTAGAAAAAAAAAAAAAAAAGAAGAAGAAGTGTCGATGGCTTTGCATTTTGTTTTCTTGCAATTTTTAACGAAGATTATTTTAATTTCATTTTGCTTTATATTTTCTTGCAATCTATCAACTAATACTTTATATCAAAGATGAAAATGTACAAAAAAATGAAGAAATATTTTTTTATAACCATGCTCATATTTTCTCTTAAAAAATTAAAGGGAAATTTACGGTATGCTGTGTAAGCTTCTCTGTCAACCTTCATCTTAAATTTTAATAGTCAAATCAGCAAAGTATACAGGAAAAAGTTGCTAGTCTTCATCTATTGTTTAAATAGGTAAATCCAAATAACCCAAAATCTTAAGTTCTCACATTTAGTTATCGTGGTATGGTAATTTGGTGAAAAAAATACGCTTATCAGTATAAAATGCATTCTGAAATGTTTTACATAAACAATGAAACATGACAGTTTCCAAACGAATTCATCCAGCACGATATCAAAACATAATTATCTTAGAGCTGTTCATCTAGCTTAAGACTTAATTAAATGAATGTGAACTCCAATCAAAAGTTTCATCAATCTTGCTCCAAGAAGTTCCTTTGCGTTATTTCGATATTTTTACTCCTCTTTCTTATTTGCTGTCTCTCGGGCATTTCTCCAGTGAGCTGTTTTCCACTTTTTTAAGCTGACAGGAACCAGAAATATCTGGCTTCGCTTCATTTAATTTTTCAAGTCTTAAAAAAAATCTGCTAATAGGGTGAATGTCCTCGGGAGGCGTTAAGATGATTCTCATGATTTTTTTCAGCGTTTGTTATTATCTCATTTATTTTCTTATTCCTTAATGATTGATAAATCGGTGCTTCAGTTATGGCATGCGTTTCTCATTCAGTGGAGCACTGCATCATGAGTAACATAACAATGAGGCATCGTCACCCCTTATTTTGTAAACCTGATATTTAAATGATTGCATGATAAAGTCTAAGACTGTGTATTGCACTCACAAAAGACTTACTTCTTAAATTCACGGAAATTTTACACAACAGTGCTGCCAGAATGTCTCCGTTATTTGACGAATATTCGTTTTTTTTTTTCCTGTCAATTGAAGAAACTTCTTCAGATTCAACGATTGTTTTTTCTTATTCAGATTTCGGGAAGAAGAATTCATGGAAATATTACGTTTCCATAGGGGACGGAAATTATTCGTTGAAAAATGAGGAATAAAGTGTAAAAGACAAATTTTTCTAAGATTGTGAATTTCCTGACGTGGAAGAAAGTTTTTAGAGCATATAACTGTAAAATTGAAAGAAAAACAATGAATTACGTAGAAATTTTAATATCGTGCGTTTCATTTTTATAGAACACAATTTTTACGTGTCAGACATGTATCATAATTTTTTTAAGTAAATTGTCATTTTCGCCTTTACTAAAACGTTTTCTCCGCATTTGCTCTTTTTCCAAAGAAATTTTTTATCTAGCTTAAACCCTGCACCAGTTTTTCTTTTTTTTACAAAACTCATAGCAATATTACAAAAACCTCGAAAACAATATAAATGTTACCCTTAGATCATTAGTTGGCAGTTAGACAATGCTTTCATTCTAGGGGTCTTGTGTTTAACATGCGTATATGTGACGACGCATAAGGAATTCACTAGCAACTAATTATTTTTTCCATGTATTATAACAAAATGAATTTGATGGAGATCTATTTCAATATGTTTTTGATATTTTCAAAATGTGTTCTGTTGTCACATTCCTAATCTTTTATATTGATCTTATAAATATTCTGATTCTCTTCGTCAAAATAAATAAGTTTCTCTAAACTGCAGATTTGTTTTGGATAACTGGAAAACACAGTTTATCGAGATTTATGATTCTTTTATGACCTTCATCTCAGTTGTTCCTAAGTACATCTTTATGTCAAAGTACAATTTACGTCACAAGGGCAGACACAATATCCACGTCCAAAGCCAAAGGTCGTACCAGGGCCCAAAGGATGGCAGTAGGGCGCTCTAGCCACTGCACTGCCTGGGCGGCGCAGACTTATTTTGTTTACTTATATGTAGATAAGTAAAAACTTTTCATGGCTTGTTAAGTGCATTTGGCACAACGTTTCACTACTCCTTTGAGCATTTAAACATGTGTCCTATTTTTGCATTGACTTAAGAGTCTGAGATTAAGAAGGAAAAGTAAACAAAAAGGTATCCAACTTTTCAGTGCTTTTCCTACTGCGACTTGTTTTTACAAAATGCCGCTCTTGACAATTGTTCTTTGAAGGTGACAAGCAGGGCTCATTAATCATGAGAACATTCAGTAGTTTCTACGACAGTTTTTATTTCCATGGCTGTCAAGATACGCAGACTACGGTGCTGACGATTTTAGTCACTCACACCCCTTTTCACTCGAAATGTCATGTGACCAAAGAGGTGTCATCATCTTATTCCGAGATAGCCCTACTAAAATGATCACGCTCCCTAGGTTGATTCTGCGAGTATAAAAGAGTTTGACCAAAATGTCAGCACCGCAGTCTGTATATCTTGTCAGCCATGTTTTATAGCACAAAGAAATATAACTGCTGTACTATCCACATGTTGTTTTAATTCTGTACTGTTTAGAGTGATTTATTTTTGAGTTACAAAATACAACATTGTCTGAAATTACAAGGCAACAACTGTTTTTCGTTTTCTCGAATAACTTCCTTTTTATTTATTGAAGAGCCAACTTAAATACATAAGATAACATCAGGAATTCATTTATAGAAGTTTGCCGCGCCAAGAAAACACAGATTTTATTCCCCGGTTTTAATCAAACTTTTAAGCTATTTATGTACCATTCTCCAGTATTTAATTTACGCTCAATGATAATTCTGATCTTTTTTTTTAATATTCAAAGGTAAGGATTTCAAATAAAAATTTAAAGTTTGTCTACTGTCAAATGTATAATCAGTGAAAATGTTTGAAAACAACATTATAAAATGCAATGACTAATACACAACGTATACGTTTTCCCTTTATTGCTATTAAAAGTTTTCACTAAGAAATGCACAAATTTAACTGAAAATTTACAAACATAAATAAGAAATAACTAATCAATATTTCAAATATCATCATGATAATTAAGTTAGGTAAACAGAATGATCCGAAATTACACCTTGTAATAGATGTTCGTGAAAATTAATAACTTTTAAAAATGCAATTTCAGAAAAAAAATTCAACTATATAAATTCCTTCAATTCTTTGATTTATTCGCGTTGTCAACATTTGCTTTGCTTCAATTTTACCAGACACTGATTTTTTTTTTTTATTTTTTTTTTTTTTAATGAAAAACACCCAAAAAGTGTGAATCCTTCCACGAGATATTGGGTTTCTCACACAATTAAGTTTGTTTATTTTCAGAACGTTAAACACTTGTCTTATTTATTTGTGTATGTCGATGTAACGCAATATTTGAATAATATAATGAAGGAAGGAAAGCCGTGCCAAAACGTTTCTCCTTTTTTTTCAGCTCAAAATGTTTAGTCAGCCATGTATTCCAGAATTGTAATAACATTTTTTTTATCTGCATATACATTATAAATTGTGTAATTTATTTTAAACTTATATTTCATCAAAGCATATCATTATTAAAAGTGTTTTATAAGCATTATATATTTATAAACAGATTTTTTTTTGTTGTTGTTTTTGGCACAAAATGCAATGCTCTGTTTTCGACAAAACTTAGAGCTCTTTTTATAAACAGCAATCAAATTGACAATTAACAAAATATATAGTGCTTTATTACGTAAGTTTTGCAGTTTACTTTTCATTAATAATGGATTTCAGTTTAAGAGTTATTATTTCCTCGTAAATTTCATTTAGTAACAGTTTGAAACGTGTTTCACAGGTATAGATTTGAAAAAAGATGTAGTAGATCAATAGATGCAGTGTATCAGAACTGCAGTAGTTAACATAACTGTCAATTTATGAAGATTTTCGATTTTATAAACGATTCTATTATTTCGATTTCACGATAGTAAATATTTTTCTGTCAAAGCAGCTAGAGTCATAAATTAATAAAGTCATATGAGTATGATAATTTGTGAAATTTTTTATTTGTTTAAATCTTAAGTTCTTGAAATGTTTTCATTTCTTTTTTAGATCCCGTGTTTTTCATAAACTACTCAACTAAAATATAATTCAAACTGTCTTTTAATTCAAAATTGGCATCCCACAACAAAGGCTGCTTTATATACTTAGACAGAATTGTTCTCAGTTGACTTTTTATTTCCCAGAAAACTTATATGATTGTATCTATATTTAAGTTTGAAATCATTAAACATATTTTAAGAGTAGAATTGTTGAAATGGTTGTGAATGCTAATCATCCATGTCAGAAAATTCTTCTTTTATTAAATCCGAATGCATAATATATTTTTATGCCACTATTAGTCTGTGTTTCAGTGCAAATTTTATCATTATTTCTCTGTACACGTGTTTTTCAAATGCAATCACTTTTCGTGATTTGACTTGTTTTATCATTCTCAAAAAATAATCATCAGGTAAGCTTTTGTTTTTGCTAAATTGGATTCTGAATGTCGTTTAAATACAAATATTATGATTCAATCATAGTGTAACAACGGGTTGAAAAAGTTCAATATTAATTTCAATAACTCTCACACATACAAGAAAATCGCTACACCAAGTTTCTCTCTATTCTAAAAAAAAAGTAAAGGCCGCTGTCAAAGCTTGTCAGCTTATCTCCTCCTAAACCGTGGGGATTTGAGTTTCGACTAAGGTGCCCACAGATTCGAAAAATTCCGAGGAACCTGCTAAGCTCATTTAAATTTTGAAAATCGAAATATTTTAGAAGATATTAATAAAAAACTGAAAAAATAAACCGAATGGTTGTCAGATTTGGCATAAAATCATTCATTCCTTTGCAACAAAGCGTTTCCAAGTATCTAGAATCGCGTGAAACTTACAAACATGAGTTTGAATGACGCCCATTTTATGCCAAAATAAAAACTATATGAAATAAGTAACTCAAAATGTGTTACACAAAGTTGACAATTTTCAAATAGTAAGTTCGCTTAGACAACAGGAGTTTAGAATTAGCGATTATTCATTTTTCCAAAACAGAATAACTAATATCTTGAAAATGAAAAATAATTAAAATGCAGATTATTTTAAAGCCGGTTCTCGTCCATCTGGATTATTTGCTACCAGTAGAAATATTTGGCGGCGTTAACTATGCCATTATAGCAGTTATAGTACACTTTGGATATTTGCTAGCGCAACGAGATGGTATAATTCGTGGTGTTAAGTACGCCAATCTGCAAACGATTATGTAAATGAAAATATGGATAACGGTTTTCCGGTAACCTTAAATGAACAGTAAATATAGGTTGTGAGCATGTGTAAATCGCCAAATAATGAAAAGTCGAAAAGCAGGCTATTCTGTCTGTTCCGTAGCTTTTATTAACTTTACATGTACGCAAGTCGCCAAATAATGAAAAATCGCCATGGGTGGCAAATTCGCAAGGTGTCCAATAGGTTTTACATTATTAAAAATACAGCTGAAACAGATGTTCTGATTTTATTACGCTTTAGCTCCTAATTAATATAACTTTTGAATGGCAACATTAAATATCATTGTGTTTCTGAGGAGTGCAAATAATTTTTCCAGCGATTATAAGCGGATTCCGCAATCCAGGTAGAGTATAGCTCAGGACCCGTACAACACGGATTCCCATAACAAAATATCTTCCGTGTTATGAGAGGTAGGGGGTCTACTGTAGTGTGAAGTTTAAATTTTTATGTACCAATGAAGATGCAAGAACCAAGCAATGTGTAGCTTAGCTCAGTAACATTCTATCTGATCCAATCTTCGGTTTTTGTCTGTTGAAATTATGTCATTTTTACGAATAAGCCTGATTAGGGGCCGAATCCCTCATACGAAAAGCGAGCGTAGCGAGTCTGGGGGCCTTGGCCCCTAGTCTTTTAAAATATCTATCTTACATTTCTATAAAAAAGATCCACACAATCTGTAAACAGCAAAAGAACACGGTACTCATAAAGAGGGAGAACATTTTCAGCCTAGCCTAAAGTTTCCTATCTCGGTTGATCTTTTATTGAGAGATAAAGGAATCTAAAGCACACTTGTATGGCACGATGCCATTTGCAGACATTCTTAAAAAAGAATGGCGCCTGTAAGCTGTGTTAAGTCTCCCACGCCGACAAATTGAAGAATGTCCTACACAGGAAAATAAAATTTAAAAAGTATTACCCGATGATGTACTCAAACACGTGGGCACCCGTACCTGTTGGCCTGGAGGGGCCATGTCCTCCCCCCACCACCATCCACATTAGTGTTAGGATTTACGTACTGGTATAAAGTAGAAGTGGTTCAATACTAAAATACAGTATCTTTCTGGAAGAGGAGTCTTGAATCCCACATCCCCTTGAAACAATCACATGGACGCCCATGCTCAAACTTGGGGCAATTTGGTGTTGGCTGCGAAGATTGATTCGTCCTCCTTGCCGCTAATCGCCTACGCGTGTGGTCATGGGTTTGTTTCCCACTATCCCCATAATGTTTGTATTTGTTCAACTACTGTGCTGTAAAACGGTACTTTGAAATGAAAATGAACTTGTAATTAGGATTAACTGAGATGAGGACCAAAATAGTTGTAGATCTCAATAAACTCTCAAACTCGAATCTAAATCTCAAAACATAGGGTTATTCTCATGTTTTACAAAAGCAACAGATTGGTACAATATGATTTTAAATGATGTCTACTAGTCTCTCGTCACAAATGGCTCTATGCACTACCTGATGCAGAACATTTAAGTTGAACAATGGTCCGCTATCTTTCAGAGTGAATGCAATGCTTAAAAAATCTTTGGGCACTGGCTACAAAGTGTTGCATAAATTTCAGATCTGTGAGAACATGAAACGCAGTTTCTGGGGGCCCTTTTTTGTTGTTGCTAGATAGGGCAGACATTTTTGATAGGAAAAAACAACAGGGCTTTGTTGATTGTACGGATATTTCAGAATCTGTATTCCGAATTACTATCGTACCACCAACGGAAAGAATTTTCATTTAAAATCTGTCTATGTAATAAGATGCTCGAATTTTGTAAAAAAGAGCTTCTTAATAATTAATATATACACTTTGTAATTTTAAATATCTTTAGCCACATTTCCTCACACCATAAATTTAACTGCGCGACTGTTAAATAGCTGATTTCTAGCATCAAACCCCATACTTGCTTCATTTAACATAAGCATAATTATATAAAAATTTCTGTTTTCTCCCAGTAAAATTTCAGATTCAAAAATCTAATTTGTTAATACCTTTCGTAAAATGAAATGATACATTGTTAGAAAATACTCTGCTGGTTTTCCTTTTTTCACGCCCACATTGTTTACTTTATAGCCTTCTCAAAACATAGTAGAACAGTTTAAGTAAACGCCCCCACAAGATTGTCAATGAGCTGCATTCTATAAAAGAGTCAAAAAATAATCGTTTTTCTCACACCTGGAGACTGAAATTAATTCACACTAACTATTAAATGTGTCAAGTTCAGACACTACGCTGCATCGGATAATAACGAAGAAATAAAATTATCTTTTTCAAGATGTCACTGCAGACTATGCCTGGGGAAACACTATAAATTAAATATAAAAAAGTAATTCTTGTAATCTCCTTAAGATATTCATGAGTAGTCTTCAGTTAAGTATTCAAATATCATCAGATATATTTTTTCTTTTTAAGTGAAGTTCCACCACTTTATAGAATCATTATGCGATGAGAGTTAACTACAAAGTATATGTCATTTACGTAAAATAAACACATCAAAAGTTTAGAACATTTTTCAGTAAAAATAAAAGCTAAAAATGAAAGCCTGTATCTATTTGACATATCTATTTGATAGCCTAGATCTATTTGACAGAATGTCATAAATTCATAAGGTAAACCAATAAAAAATAATGTAAAATAAAGTAATGCCAATTTTCCGTTGTTGTCATAAAATGATGTGTTTCAATATTTTAAACGATAAAAGACAGATAAAACGTAGATTGTTCAGGCTTCTGAACTAACAGAGAAAAGCCTCAGAGCTCGTGTGTGAAAAAATAATCAAGATAAAAATGGGCTGAGACTGAGATAATTTAAGTCGCATGTTGAGCGTACTTAATTGTCGGAATGTCTGTATTGTTTTCCCTTTTTTTTTAAAGACAGAATTATTGACACTGTGTGTGTGGTGTCTGCGTAATCGTTAATTCGTATGTAAGTTATGATTGTCTTTGATGCAATATTTTGGTTACATAGATTACAGCTGCGTTATTTGACTTAGTTACTTTTGGAACTTATTTTTCAACAGAATCCTTTTAAAGCTCATATTAATATCCATTCCAAATTTGGTATCTTAAGACTAAGCTATACATAACGTTCAGTATTGACAACTTGAAATTAAAAAAAAAAACTATACATCTGATTTAACTGCACAGTTTTTGTTTCCCTTCTACTAATCAATCTTACTTCCTGCAATTGATCAATCAATGGAGGTATCTCCCGAACCAATACTTTTTAACATCGCTGACAGTCCATCCCCAATTTACCCTGTCTAAATTTGAATTGAACATCTGGGAACATGAGCTGTTCTTAACAACCAATGCACGCATGGAAATCTCAGAAATAGAATATTTAGACTACCATTCCTCCCAGGCGAAGTTTACAAAAATGGCTCTTGCCGGAACATAAAAATGCACGGAGATTGTTTATTTTCACTGGGTCTGAGAAATTGGTGGGAAAGACGCAAAGGAAAATTTTCAGAAGACTAAAAATGTCCGTGAACCTATTTCGGCGCGAGGAATAAGCACTTCCTTTCAAGAAAAGATAAAATATTTTTCAAGTGTCTCGGAAAATCCTCACAGAATCAGCAGACAAATGTGCAAGAGAATTCGCCTTTTCTTGGTCTATAACAGGTTTCTCTAATCAACAAGCCGTGAAAAATAACTAAACTTTTGGGGTGAAATGTGTTGAGTACAATTTTAAACAGAAAGCGAAAAAACTCTTTTTTTCCCTTTGCTTGAAAAGTAAGACTTGAAAGCAAATTTAACACAACACAAAAATAACGATAGGAAAATAAAGATTTCGTGGCTGCTTGCCTCATTACGCCAGGAAAATTCTACTTTCTGAAAGTTTGTGTTAGTATGACGTAAACTCTGTGTAAATATAGCTTTTTATGAATGAAAATGCATGATTGTTACGTCACCTGTTCTTTCACGCGAAACATTAACCTGAAATAACATACTATTTATGAATTACTGTATGTTTTACTGTTGTTTAAATATTAGACTAGATTCGTAACGGTATGTATGTATATCTATCTGTATATATACCGCGTGATTCAAAACAGATGTTAAGGCAATTATTTTTTAAAGCGTAAGTGATCGAAACATACTTCCTTTAAGAAAAGGTCGTCAAATTAAGAGTAGCTTTCAGATATGGCATTTCTTTACTGGGGGTTGTATACATATTAAAATACGAAATTTAATTTTTATACGGTCCCTCCGTTCCTATCCTTTATATTTAGAAGAATGTTGCTCTTTGCCTAAGAAAATTAGTAAAAAAAATCCCGTGTCTCTACGTGGAATATTTTCCGAGATATATCAATTTGAAAATTTTAGCATTTGTCGCCAAGCAATAAAGGAATGTCTCCAAAGTGAGAAAAATGTAATTACTTTTCAACCTACGTTAATGTACGTTAATAGTCAATCGATAGAACAATTGACCGCCCAAATCCTAATTTAGCTAGAATTTTCCTGTAAACCACGCTTGGCAGTTTCTAGTGAAAACTACCAGACTCCCCCAAAAGACTAAATTATATCTAATTTCATAAAGCATTACCGATCATTTTAGGTAAAGCTGTACCTGTTTCACATATTTGAACGCATTTAATTGCTTTCCCAACAATGGGACCTTTATTTATCTTTTATCAACTCATACTTGGTCCCCTAAAGTAAAGATTTTTGTCTCCTGAAAACTGACGCCAACACAGTATGTAAGTGGTTACCAACAAAGTAAGTAAAGTAGGTAAGTCATCAGTTTCAAAATTAATTTTCTCACTAACTATTTCACTTAGAGACACGGGATTTGTTTTATTAATTTTCTTAGGCAAAGAGCAACATTCTTCTAAATATAAAGGGTAGGAAAGAAGGGATTGTATAAAAATTAAATTTCGTATTTTAATATGTATACAACCCCCAGTAAAAAATACCATATCTGAAATCTACTTTTAATTTGACGAACTTTTCTAATTGGAAGTATGTTTCTATCACTTACGGTTTAAAAAATAATCGCCTTAACATCTATTTTGAATCACCCCGGTGTATATATATATATATATATATATATATATATATATATATATATATATATATATATATATATATATATATATATATATATATATATATATATATATACAGAGAGATATAGGGAGCGAGAGAAATAAAACTAACTAAAACAAAGAACCCTCTTTCTGTTGTCTTTCAAAAACTTTGAATAAATATTTAAAATCTATTCTTAAATTCCCAATTTTCTGCTACAAAAAATTAGTTTATTTTAGTCAAAAACTGTAAACAAATCTTTTAAAGTACATTTACGAATTTTTCTCAAACTATAAAAAGTATCTTAGAGCCTAATATTGCATATTAATTAAACTCTTGCTATTGATATTTTTATATATCGTCTAAAAATTAATAACTACCTTGAACAAATCAGTTACAAGTACACGATTATTGTTTTATTTTACCGTACAAAGGCATCAAAAAAAGCTTCTCGCGAAAAAAATTATAATCGTGGTGACATTTTAGTAACAGAGGTCAGTAATTTTGTTTGTTTGGGACTCAGCTATTATTTTTTGTAATAAAAAAAATGAAAGAAAGAAATTCCCTAGTCAAGACTGTCAATGAATAGAAGGCACATGAAGTATACCCTTAAGAATATTTTTATACAAATATAGGCTATAATATATTTTACAACTATTTCAGTTGCATAACCATTTCAGATCTGATTAAATAATTTATCTCGAACAGATACATATCTACATTTTTATAATAACAGAAATTAGATATAAAATGAAAAATCAGTGTTTTTAAATTCCCGTAAAATGTACCCAACCGTTTTCAACTTATCATTTACTTCTTTTAATTATTATTATTTCATTATTAATTATTCTTTCAAAATGGCGTTCTCAGTTTTGGACAACTGGTCTGAAAGTATTAATGTAAAATGGTTACACCATAATAGACTTAACTTCTGCAAGATATATAAGCGTTTGTTTAGGTTACGCAATGTGTCCCAATAAGGTGGTAATACAGTTTAATTTTTTATCTATTAAAAATACATGGAAATCTATTAAAAATAAATTGGAAAAATGTTCAAAATAATTTAGGAAAATAGACTATGATCAGAAAAAATTCTTCTCGTTTATGTTTAAAAAGTTACACTTTTTGAAGTTGTATGCGGCCCTCGTACAAAAAAAAAATTCCAGTTAGTAAAATGGGCTCCATACACTAAATCGTGATACACAAAATTTCAGTTTTTCATCATAAAATGTCTCAGAGATATCTTTAAACAAAGATGATCGGGAACTAAACATGAATTTGAATGTAAACGCTTACTGCTAGAGTGAAAAAATTATTTTCTTTCGTAATTTCTGTACGACCCCTGAAATGCGATCATCAGACGTGATTTTTTTTTCCCTTCGAGAGTAGTTGAAAAGTGGTTTAAGTCAGCATATATTTATCCTCATACATCTGACACTATTTATTATATGATTCTCAAATTTACTACATTACCTCATCACAGCATGAGGCACATTTTACTAACTGGAAATTGTAGCTTTTGGGAAATTAGCGAGAGGATATTTTTTTGTAGTCTTTTTTCCTACCTTATTTTGAACCTTTTTTTTTCAATTTACATTGCCCATTCATCTCTAATAGATAAAGAAAAAATGGCGTTTTACCACATTTTGTGAATACCCTGTATATTTAAGACAGTTTGATATAACAACCAATGTCACACGACTCTTCAACAGTTTAACAAACTAATTCCACTAAAAATGCAACTAAGACTCAGGATATTTCTTTCGCATTATTACACATTTTTATTTCCCGTGTTACGCATTTATGCATCCAGAATTCAACGAACTAAACATAATTAATATAACTGGTTTTCAGTTGTAACCTTTAGTTGAAATTCTACTTCATTTGTCATAAATTTATGTATCAACCCTTTTTCGATTAGAGGAAAACTATTTAAACATGAATGTTAAATTCAGTTAGAAACAATTTATGTTCAAATAAATATTTTCTCTAACGTTCAATTATCCTCGTTAAATTTCGTTGCCATTTACAAAATATTTCAGATTCACTGTGAGTTTATTGTGGGACGTAACAACGCACTCTGCTCTCTTTGAAGTGAATGCAATGCTTCCATTTAATTTTACACAAAGTTTCTTCTTCGGAACGCTTTAAATTATTCTCCGAGGAAATGTGTCAGTATTAATTTAAATGGTTGAGCATTCTAGTTATTTTCTCTTTTAAAAGGCAATGTTAATGGAGCTTTTGTTTAAAGTTGCGTAACACTCCAAGTATACCAAAGTTGCAGAAATAATGTGCGTCATTATGAAACATGAATTATAAATTTATTAAGTACTATGCTTTGGTACTCTTAAAGTATTTATAATTATAAACTTTAACTCTCTAATACCGGCCTACCATTATCTACCGACAGAGTTTTATAGGCATTTACATACTACATCTATTTATTTCAAAACCAAAGCGAAATACACAATTCAGTCAACTGTTAACCATGACTGGTTATTCATTAATGTAGAATAGTTTTATATTAGTTATTTTCCAGCTTATTTTAGATCATATCAAGTAAACTAAATGAAAAGGAGCATTAGTAAAATTCTAGATCTCCATTTGACAATTAAAGAATGATTAGTGTATAACGAGCAGTGTCAACCGTTTTTAATTCGAAACAATGGAAAATCAAGCCAAATATGTAATGAATCGAACATAACTATAGGAATCATAATACTAAAAACAAATGTTTTCAAATAACCTGACATGAGAGGGTGTTTTTCGTACATTTTTTTACAATCTGCGCATGTAAAAACAATATTCTTGCAAAAAATAATTCTTACTTCTATTAAAGTAAACTATATTCCATGCATTTCACCCTGGTTCCCTTAAAATAAATAATGAATTTCATATACAACTTTTACCATTACAGTTACCGTTGTATCTGAATTTACTTTTGCCACTTCAGTTGCTAATTTCAACAATCCAACCAAAATTTAAGTCATTTCTGCAGTTCTTAGTCTTAGAAAATAAATATGTATAACTATGTAACAAATGGAACAGTAACGCTTTCATAATACTTAGTGTTTTATTGCAATTCAAGCTATTTTGCATATTTTCTCCGCATGTATAGCAACATAACCGCCTAGGAGAGGTAGCGGCATCTAATGTGGGAGAAATCAAAACCATTTTCTGAGCTTTTGCTCTTATATAGTGCCTATCCATAAGCATTAATCCATGATTAAATGAATTTTAATGAACAACTGATCATCAAAACGCATTTCTTCTTCAGTTGATTGGGGAAATGAAATTGAGAATCACATGTCGTTGGATAATTACGTGTCTGTGTCACATCGCAACATGGGCCATTCAAAGTCGTACTTGACTCCTTTAGTTTCGTTTTTGATATACTCTTTTGAAGAATACAATTAATTTAACCCTTTGAGGCGCAACCCTTCCCCAATGCTGAAAGAAAGGCAGCCATTGCCATCACTCGACTTAACTACCAGCAAGATGGCGGACGATTGAAACGTTTATCGCGTGCCACAGATCTGGAGACCCTTTTTGACGACAGCTGGCTGTGCCCGCGCACAGCCAGCTGTCCTATCCGGCTGTTCTCGCATTCTTCCATTTTTCAGCAGATGTCAGTGTTGTTTATAAACAATCGTGACAATTTTTTTACGGGTAATGGCGTGCTAAAAAAGTAAAGGATTCTCGTAGAGCTATGTCACCCGCAACTATTTTTTATAGAAATCAAATCTATTCTTCGTGACTGGCAACAGTCAAAACGTCAGAGTTTGGTGTTCCCAGAGCGGGAACACTGCGCATTAAAGGGTTAATTAGTTGAGAGCTTCGAAAGTTTCCGTGTTTCTTATTGTCTATTATATTTTTCTTTTGAATTCTTATAGTTAATTATTGATACAATTATAATTCATCAATTTTTTACCAATGACCATTCATTTAACAATAATCAATGTAACAATTTATTGCATAGTCATAATTTTTAATGTACTGTGCTATAAATGTAGCAATTTACTACATATTCATAATTTTTGATATGCTTAATCGGTTAATGTGGTGCTGAATCATGTTGTTTATATGGTACTTATGAAAAACGTTATGAACTGTAAAATCAAAATTAGATAGACAACTTATTATTAACAAAATTCTAAGTGATTGGGAATGTTTTATATATTTCACTACAGTATAAAATTAAGTACTAATCTTAAACTGTTGCGAATCAGTCCTGTAATCTATCAGGCACTATTTAGTTGGATAATTGCTCTAAATAAAGTAACTGCGGCATATTTGTCTGCATCTAAAAATAAAATCGTTAAAATAGATTAATTGTTTCATCTATAATTTGTTTTATCTATAATTCTATTAATTCATCAAGCATTACTTCAACCAATTTAAATTATTTAGTGGGAAGAGTGTGTTCCCTCAAAACAGCATTATCCAAGAAAATGTGACATTCTGATCACTTCTTAACTACTCAAAAGTATTTTCAAGGATCTTCCAAAATTATTGTCATCAAACTTCAAAAATCCCGAGTGTAGATATTTAATCTATTAATCATACTAACACTGTTTAACATTCTACATCAGTGTTCAGTAAATCTGAGAGATAGTACGTTAATCCTTCTCTTAACCATATAATTTTGCAAGAATAAAATTTCACATATAAAAAATATTTTGAAAGCCTATAATCCAAGTAATTTAGCAATTCAAAATATCATTAGTACTAACTGTAAATGTGGCATATCAAATTTAAAACAAGTGTGAAAGAACAGTTTTTCAGGTAAATAAGATAAGCGTGATAACTGTTCTCTTAAAAAAGTAACAGTAGCATATTTATCGACAAGATCTCACTCTAAAATGGATAAAAATATTTTATTTGCTGAATCATTTTTTTTATAGTTTGGATAACAGGCACATGTTTAGATAAGTCTTTTATGTTTGTTGTATAATACTCAGCTCTCGTAAAACGCGAGAATGTAGTTTTTCTTCTATTGTGATCGTAAAAATTTATTGATCTAATATTATGATTGATGCGACGTATATCAAAATAAGACGTATATCAAATAAGTAGTCACATAAATTATGTTAAAGTAAATGACTATTTATAAACATGGCACCAGCGGAACAGCATGGTACTGAAACCCCAAACAATCCAATTCTGCAGAAAATCCGTAAAATCGCAAAAATAGGGTCCACAAATTAACAGAATAGCAATTTTGAAGGCCTCAGCATGTCCAAGGCACACTTTCCTTTCGCAGACACATTTAATACATACACAATACACTTAATACATACATAGTAGCATTGGAAGGCATTATTTACATTCCAGGTCTATGCCATGCCGTCCTCAGCTACTTTAAGGCTCTAGAGAAAACTTTCATGAAGATCACTTTAACTACTTTATGGTTCGTTTAATTTTTAATAACAACTATAACTAGTTCGCATAACAGTTATAAAAAAGAAATATCAAATTGATCTTTTTATTCACATTTTAAACAAATAAACCTTCAAATTTTATTCTAGTTTTCAAATTTCCGCAATTATTGGCAGATTATCAAACGATTTGCACAATAAACAAATATAACTTGCATATACACAAACGATTGTCACTCGATAAATGGAAATGTAATTAAAAGTTTGTTTTGTTTTTTCACAAGTATCGCTCAACTTTTTTTGTGTGTGCGTATTTAAACCTGGCTTTCTTATTTGCGATTTTTCAATAATGTTTTCTCACAAACAGGTTATTCACCTGAGCAGTGCCATATTACCGGCAGGGCAAACGGGGCAACTGCCCAGGGCCTACAGATTTTAGAGCCCAAAAATCTTACATCTTACACTTTTGTAGTTTTAAAATAAAATTACAAAGGATTAAAAAAAATTCAGAAGTTAAATAATTTGTTTTAATTATAAAGTATGAACAATGAAAATAATTCAAATTTACATTTGTATAAATTAATTTAAACTTATTTTTAATTCTTCGAAATGCTCTATATCGATATAGCATACCAATATATAGAAAAATAACTAACCACATTTGTAAAGAGAAATTTAACATTAAAAAATAGCAAAATTTTTCAATTATTTGTTATTTTAAGAAATATTTACAAAAATGACTAAAGTGTTTGTATTCCATACTTGTTAGCAACTATGATATAGTATTTCGAAGTAATGTTTAACTATCTGTTTCTTTGATTTCAGATTACTTAACACAAAATTTGTGTTAAGTAAGTAAACCCATTCTTAACACAAAATTTGTGTTAAGAATGAGTAAGATATTTAAAAAACTTTCAGTATGAACCGATCATAATCTTATTTTTTTTGAGGGCGGGGGTGGTTATTGCAAGGGGTCCAATTTTTTTTCTTCTGCCCAGGGCCCACAGTTGTCTTGATCGGTCTCTGCACCTGCGGGCAGTCCAGATTCATGAATGCAGAAGATTCATGATTCATGAATGCTATCTTTTTATTTCAAAATATAAAAAGATAGAGTTATTTTCTTTTTATTAATTAATTTTAAGATAGCTGAATTAAAATTAATATAATAATGTTAATAAAATTTAAATTTAAAGGTAAATAAGTTAAAGGTAATTTTATTTAGCGTTAATTACGATTGAAATATTTTTCTTACTTTGTAATACATTTTTATGATTTTTAACATGATTTAAAAGTGTTAACGACTTCAGTTTGTTTACCTACTTTGAGCATTTAAATTTTATATACACTTTGATTTCTGCCATACATTTAAAAAAAATTTAAATATTTAAAGTTAAAATCATTCTAAACATAATTCTTACACACACACACACACTTAATTTTGTTAAGTATAGATGTCAATAACAAATGCAATAAATTACACGAAAATAAAAGAATATTGCATTAAATAAATATCCGTTGTACAAAATGTGGATACATTTTTCACATTCAAAAAATAACTTTCATTTATAGCGTCTGGATGTTTTAATTCAGCATTTAAATATAACCTTTGAAAATAATTGGTATTTTTCGTTTCAGAAACGACTTTTAATTTTTCGCTTGTATCATAATACAAATCAGAAAAACGTTACATTAATGAAAAAATCACAAATTCAATAAATTATTTTTTGCAGTAATAGTTTTTATCCATAAGGTAAAAATTCGGTTTATTGAGATTGTAGGTGTAAACTTTACTACATACAATTAGTAATTATATACTTTTTTGTTAAGAGTTTCAAATATTGCAATTTTTCTCTTATTTTCTTTTATAAATCCGGCATTCCCTTTTTTTCAATGGATATTCGTCTTATGTTCATAGAATAAGAATCAAGCATTTAGAAAATCACAATAGACAGACTACCACATGTTTAGAAAACACTGGGAAGTTTTTGTTAGCTTTTTTAACGCTTAGAGAATTATATTTTTAAAATTATTTTTAAAATCTACCACTTCCAAAGCATTGCAAAAAATTCCGATTGTGTGTCGTTATGGGTTTTCCTAGCCTCCAATCTAATGCTTCCAAAATTAACTTAATCTGAAAAATTGTCAAAAATAATGAAGCATCCTTAAACGTCACGTTTTGTTTACTTCCTTATGCAAATAAGTATCGAGTAAAAAAAATCTACATAAACGGATTGTTTCCGCATTATTAGAAGCATTATTAAATGGTTACATAAAACAAATAAAACATGAAGAACAAGAATAAATACTACTAAAATAAGAATGGTTGTTTTGAAATAATTTTTAGAACATTTGTTTTGCACATTTTCAAAATGTTGCAAACTTTCATGATTGAACCAATTACATATGAATATTATTTTTTCATATACTGTCTTGTTTTTCCTACCTTTTAGGCTTGGATAAACCTCAGAGCAGCTGCAATATTTCACTGAGGTGACGATCCCCGCGAGAAAAAAAAAATGGTTTCTTTAATTTTTCGAAACTAGTGGGATAGTAGAGTGCTGCCACCAAGACGCTCTCTTTAAAAGCTCCCGCTAAAGGTCCCGATAGAGAAATTCGGAAGAAGCTGGCAGCGAATTACAGCGTCCCCTTACGGCGAGCGATCGAATGATTGGAGAGACAAACGATTTTTGCACTTCCGAATGACACTGGATAGTTATTTTCTTTTCCTCAGGGTTTATAAATATCAGCACGTGTGTGTAGGTGGTATTCACATCAGCAGAATGATTAGACGAAGTTGCTAAGGATTTATTACCTTCTTCAAAACTCATGTATCCACTGTTGCTGACAGTATCATTTGTCTGCTCCTTTTGATGCTGGTTTCGGAATATTGGAAAACTTTGACAAGTTTTGATGAAATGGCATTTATTGCTTGAGACATTGTGGATATGTAGCATTATAAATATCACTATATTTCATGCTGGATTATGTAGAAAAATTTGCCTATTGTCCACGATGTTGCAACTTATAAAGTAAACAAAAAACTATACACCGTTATTAAATAAATATTAAGGTTATTGCCTTTGAGTAATCCGTAT
Source organism: Cheiracanthium punctorium (assembly GCA_038373885.1). Taxonomy (NCBI): domain Eukaryota; kingdom Metazoa; phylum Arthropoda; class Arachnida; order Araneae; family Cheiracanthiidae; genus Cheiracanthium; species Cheiracanthium punctorium. The sequence continues at coordinate 522,738 of JAWZYV010016268.1, forward strand.
GGTATATTATTTTGGGGAGATACAAAAAATTACAAATACTTAAATTTGGTTGCAATTTTTCTGCCTCTTTTACCGTATAAAAAGTAAACAAGCTTTTAATTTAATTTTAAAATATTTGTTCCTAAATCAAAATTATATGTATAGATTATGAGAAAATTAACATAATTCACATTCACATTCACAACCACTTCAGTTTCATGAAACTTATAAAATCGTAAATGGGTTGATTTTTTTTTTTTTTTTTTTTTTTTTTGGTCACCTCTCTCGTGCTCAGATGTAACCTTCATGAGTCTCATCACTGTAAACACAGACCCAATCTTTAATAAGATTCGATGTTTATGGCACGTATTGGTATATGTTCTAAACTTTTGATGCATTTACTCCCTTTCATGCAACTTATATAATCGTACCTGTATTGAGAAAGAGGAACTCGTGTATATCTTATAATACAAGTATTTGGAGGCTTTATATCTTCCTCAATTTTTGGGGGGCCACCTGTCTCATTGTTGCTCGTGCTCTAGTGTAATCTTCATGAGTCTTATCACTGTAAACATGGCTCCCCGATATCATACGTTTATGGCACGTCTTCTGGCATATGCATATGCCCTATCCCACAAGTAAAGAAAATAACTCAGTTTCTTACTCTTGTCTTAGGTTAAACTAAACCTCAATTTATCAAACTTTTGCAAATAGATATGTAAATATTTTTACATAAATATTTGTATTTCTTTTCTTCATTATTATTATGATATATTATACTGTAGGATTTACTATGCACATTCACATATTACGACTCTTTTCTCTTCATCGCCCCAAAGGTATGGCGCAACTTTCACATGAAAATGACGGGCATCTGTATACTAACTTCAACTCAAATAACTGGAGTTAAATCCTCCAAACCTACCAACTTTATCGTGTCATGCCATGTAAACTTGGATGGCTGCTTCACTGATCATTTTCATATATTTCTTAACCCTTTAAGGCGCAACCCTTTCCCAATGCTCAAAAAAGCGCAGCCGTTGCCATCGCTCGACTTAACTACCAGCAAGATGGCGGACGATCGAAACGTTCATCGCCTGCCAGAGATCTAGAGACCCCTTTTTTGACGACAGATGGCTGTGCGACACGGCCAGCTGCGTCAAAAAGGGTCTCTAGATCTGTGGCACGCGATGAACGTTTCGATCGTCCGCCATCTTGCTGGTAGTTAAGTCGATCGATGGCAACGGCTGCCCTTTTTTCAGCATTGGACAATCTATCCGGCTGTTCTCGCATTCTTCCATTTTTCAGCAGTGTCAGTGCTGTTAAAAAGAATCGTGACCATTTTTTTACGGGAAATGTCGTGCTAAAAAGAAAAGGGTTCTCGTGCAGCCATGTCACCGCAACTGTTTTTATATAAATTAAATGTATTCTTCGTGAGTGACAACAGTCAAAACGTCAGAGTTTGATGTTCCCAGAACGGGAACACTGCGCTTTAAAGGGTTAACCATTTGTATGTGATACAGCCAATTTGGCAATTCTATTGAAATTTCTTTGTTTTCTATTTTTCATTTTATGCTTACCAAATATTTGTAAGTTAAAAATGTTGCCAATTGTGGATTAAAGGCTGAACTTGCTCTCAGACAGTTTGGAGGCATAGACAAACATAGATTTCAAGGTGACTAGTTTGGTCACGCTAAATGGGTTGTTGGAATTCGGGCTACTGGTATTGATACCTCGATTTCTAAGAATTATTTGCACACCCAATCACTAAATTGGGGACATTAGCTTTAAAATATTGATTACAATACTACTTCTAGTCAAACATATCAGAGGACCTCTTCATTTACAATGTTTCTTAACAATTCACTTTGTGTTCTTTAACGTTACGACATTAGAAACAAGAAGCGACTGGAACCAACGACCCAATCATTATGTAACTTCTTTTTTAACCAGTTCTGAAGGTGAACACTGAACTAATTAACTGAGCTCAGTGGTTAACCTACGATTCTTCAGTTATGTTCTTTTCAATTCATATTACATAATACAAATCCTGCAGAAACGTACAGCAGTAAGTTAACCAGGTTATGACTGGCAGAAAGCCAAAGAATCAAATACTTTGCCCATGGTCGCCGGCAGAATATTTCCCGGGGGGGGGGGGGGGCAAAGACTACTTTAATATATGGTTACCATGTTGGAAAGAGCAAAAATGCAAGGGAAAGCACTGCATACAAAAATCCAGGGGGGTCATTTCTCCCCCTTGCCCTCTGCCGCCGGCGCCCACGATTTTGCCTGGTCTTAATGCTTTAGTCTAACGTTTATGGGCATAGGACTGATTTTTTCTGAGGTCTTAAACAACTAGTAAAAGGAGTATTATAATGGGTGGACAGTTTCTGTTTACTAATTTTCATGAGAGAGAAAACTCAGCTTTAGAGCACAAATCTATGGACCAATTACAAATTACGAGTAAAATTACAAAGAATGTATCGATTGAGTGCAGAAATGGATTTTTCTTACCAAAGGCTCCTTGAGGCTGCTAAACTGTCGATATTTTCAAGTCACCTGCCCGATAATGGGACTAACTGGGTATTTTGATGGAGAATACGCTTTAGAACACTAGCACAAGATAAGAGATAGGGGTAAGGAATCAATATTTTATCATTTATTAGTTCCTTGCCCCTATAATTTCGTCTGTTCTCGAAACTTTGTTCTTGGAGTAGTATTCTACTGCTTCAAATCTGGGACCGTATCTCACAGATTGAAAACTCCCTACTAATGTGAATTAAAATGACAAAATGGTATAAAAACTCATTGTCTTTATTTGTGATATCTTGTAATTATCTCATAAAATAAGAGGTGTGAAAGAAATTAACATTGGGGTAATAGTTCACATTTTAGATTACCTTTATCATATTACCTTTCTCCGTTATATTTGTTTATCAAATAGTTCATTCTCATCAGCAACCTCAGATAACCTCGTTTTGTAAAAGTCAAAATATGAAACTCGGGACTACAATTTATGATGGTGAGGGTTACTTTTTTGTGACTTGCAAAAGTATGCATTTACACAACAGAATTACTTGGTTTTATTTTCAAAACTTCACATTTTGAGGAAAAGGGATTAAAGACATAATACGTTCTAAAAATGCTTGAAGTGTGTACACGATTTTGAAGATACCTGGGGTGTGAACTGTGGGAATTTTTTCTTCCGGTATGTTTAAAAATACTCAAAATAATGTGAGAAAAAACTATTTTTTTAATCGAAATTTTTGAGGTTTTAAAGGTAGGGAAACCCTTTAAAAGTATTTAAGTACACATACTTTTTTTTGTTCTTTTTGAAGGCTAAGATAATTACAAGGGGCATTCCATAAAAACTGAGAGTTATTTTTTTACGTAGTGGCAACACCGCGAAACTAAAAAATAGAAGTGCAGGCGATTTTTTCAAACTTTTAACTGTACGTTTATACAAAATTCTAAAAGAAGCAGTCGATTTTGTTTCCCTAATTCCGTGCTTGTTTAAAGAACTGTTTTATTTGCCCTACAGAAATGGAGATGAGTGATTCAGGGTTAAAAAACGAAGTGCGTTGTGCATGGGCGGCGGCAGAATATTTCCCGGGGGGACTATTCCAGGGGGGAGCAAAGACTACTCAAGAGGGGCAAAGACTACTTCAACGTATGGTTACCATGTTAGAAAGAGCAAAAAAGCAAGGGAAAACACTGCATGCAAAAATCCAAGGGGGGTGCCATTGCCCTTGCCCTATGCTGCCGGCGCCCATGGCGTTGTGCCATAAAATTTTGCTATCGTTTAGGCAAAACAGATCCAAAATCAGTTAAGTTAATGAAAGAAGCTTACAAAGACAAATGTTTTGGTGAGTCTACGATTTTTAAATGGCATGGGGATTTCAAGAAAGGCCGTTTGTCTGCAGAACTGGCTCCTAGGCCTGGTCCAAGGGCGTACCCAAGGGGGTGGTCCAAGGGGTCCCGACCCCTCCCGAAATTTCAATTTTTGTTAGCAAAATAATAATGATGAAGTCTTTTTGTGGAAAATTCTCCCTTTTTCACCGTTTGGACCCCCTCCGAAATTTTTGGATCCTCCCCGAAATTTTTTCCTGGGTACGTCCCTGGCCTGGGCGACCAAAAAGTGTTGTGAATGATCGAAATGTTAACACAATATTAAAATCATGCCACATCCCCCTTACAGTCCAGATCTCGCACCATGCGATTTCTGGCTGTTTCCGACGTTGAAGGAGAAGCTCCGTGGCAGAAAATTGAACACAGATTCTGAAGTTATTTCAGCAGTGGAGGGTTCTTTGAAGCAGCTTCCAGAAAAGGGCTTCTCTACTTGTTTTGAAAAGTGAGTTGGACGATGGCACCGTTGCATATCATCTGACGGAAGGTATTTTGAAAAAGAATGATGTTTTTTTGCTGTAAATATATTTCTTGATTTTTTATGATTTTACTCTCAGTTTTTATGGAATGCCCTTTGTACATAGTCAACATCAATGAAGTTTATTCACTAAGGTTTTTGTAATTTTAAAAATGTCGGCTTATCCAATTGTTGTAAAATGCATAAATATATGTAATTCTATACTATGTACAAATGCCACAACTTAAAAAACATAAAAAGAATGGAAAGTTCGTATAAAATTTCTATTTTTAATGCAAATTTGCATGCCACGCTTTTCAATGAAGTTCGCTTACTAGAAAGATCCAGAATAATCTTGCCGTCTCTTGTACAATTATGAGTCATTGACGTCAGGGGAAGGAAATAGCATATAGGGACGAGCAGTTCAAAATTGTTATCAGTGGTAAGTGGAAGCATGAAGCGAGGGATGGAGCGACTGCTCTTGCAAAATGCAAAATAATTATACAGCAGCACAAAAGTAATGTTTGGCAGCGCCAAATCAGCCGAATGTTCCATTTGACACAACCTGCAGTGAGTACTGTTATAAAACGATCTATTACAACCGGAGACAGCCGTTCAGGAAAGGCTCCTGGTCGGAAATTAATATTGGCTGATCGGGAAGTTCGCCTATTTCGTAAAAATAGGCATTTGGCTGTTGCAGATCTCGTCACTTGCGAAAAAAGAAAGTTTTGGAAAAACAATTTCCTAAGCAACTCTGCGTTGATATATCAAAAGATCTGGATACACATTACACAAAGTAAGACGTAAAGCATTTCTCACTTCATCGAATAAACGTCTCTGTATTGAGTGGGAGAAATCTAACCTTAGCTGAACTCCAATTCACTAGAAGAAGGTACTGTAGTCAGATGAATTTATTTTTCTGGTTTCATGTGTAAAGCAAATGGGTATAGCAAATGGTAATGTGTATAGAAAATTAAAGTGTACGTCAATCGTAAACGATTGTTATATGTAACTTTACTGTACTACGAACGACGATCGAATAAAGTACAAGTGGGCGTTTTTTTTTCCGCAGCTGTACCTTAAATCAGATGGCAGCATGTTCTTATTTAAAAGCCCATTCAATCAGATATCAGCATGTTCCTTATTTAAAAATGTGTTTGCAATATACACTTCTACAAAATGTACACACAAAAAAATACATTCAATAAGATGTGATACTACTGACTGAATATTAATGTTCAATTTAGCTCTTCTACTTAAGTAAATGAGGTCAATATCATTCTACTTCAAAAAAAAAAAAAAAAAACTTTTAAAAGAAAATATTTGAAAAAATTCATATTAACTAAGAAATTACTCGAATCATCTTGGTTGAACAATTAAATAAATAAAAAATACATTAACACTTTTTGAATAACTTAATAAAAATTTATTAATAATTATTATAAATAAATAAATATTAATATTTTCTTGTAAAATTTTTATCATAAACTACAATTTATATTGTAAACAAACCAAACATAATTTTTTGTTATTTCACGATGTTTTTATTATTATTTATAGAGGCCTTACACATTGAAATAAATTGTGGAGTATGATATAATTTGCAGTAAGAAGTAGAAAATCGTTATATTTATTTATTTTATTAGGTTTAATTAAGTTTTGGAACAATTATTATAATTTTAATGACAATAAATACTTATTTTGATGATATTTTATTGTGAATCTCGGGTGAAAGGAAGTTCGACAAATTTCATTTGCGAAGAATCTCCTAATAATTTATATCTACATATATGTAGGGAGAGTTGGGAGGGACGGGACAGTAAGAGGGATGAGACACCACCGATTATTAACTACGCATTGTTAAGACGCATTGTTATGAATTTCTGATTTTTCCACCAGGTTTAGCAGATAAAGCATCACAGTGCTATAAATCATTTCAGTTACGAATTTCTATTTCTGTAAGTTTATGTGACAAAAAAGCTTTCTGCATCAAAAGTAAATAACTTTCGATGCTCATTTTCATTCTCATTTATTCTACGTAACAAAATTCATCTTAATGTTTTGTAGACCTAAAAACATAACGTTTATAAATCAGAAGGTTAGTGAGGTCAATTTATTTTATTGATATGTTGTGTAAAGGAAGATATAGGACACTTTGGGTGAAAAAAGTGATGGGAAAAATGAATTTTTTATCTTTCCATAAGAAACTGGCTGTTCCATCTTAATAAAGAAAATATTACTATAAAACTCCACCAAAGACGGTTGACGGAGCTAGTCGTACAAATGAATATTTTTCATTTGCTTTAGACAATATGTTACGTAAATACATGATATAATATGCAATAAACCTTGGAAACAAAAATTGTACACTGTCTCTGTCATTTTTTCCCGCAAATTTATGAAAATTCGGCATAAATTTTATCTTTTAAAAATGTACCATCTCTCCCTCACGTAAGGAAGGAATCGGATATTTTTCTTACTATTTTAAATTTCCTATACAACTAAAACTTTATTATTCAATATCAAATTTATAATTTTTAAATATGTTAAAATGTTTGAAGACGGTATTTTGAAACCAAGTTGTGCTAGTAGAAAGTAATTTGTAAGAAATTGTTTTTATTGTGTCCCACCCCTCCCTATTCTGTCCTATTTATACATGATTTAACTTGAAATCTATTTTTAAAAAATGCAATGTGTATTAATTATACTAAATAAAAATATATTTCTGGCATTATTACAATACACGATACGCATAATCGAAAGAGGTGGAGAAATCTAGACTTTGGGGGGCTTTAAAGGTAAGAAACCCCTTAAAACTCGACAGTCCCGCATAGTTTTTAAAATGTATAAACTGCTTGTAAACAAATATATCTGTTTATTTTTATTTGCAAGTCAAATAATTGCATTTCGGTTAAATTCAGATAATTTCTGCCCGTAGCCCATGTAATACAAGAAAAAAGCTTTGTATTCCCCTCTGTAATGATCTGTAATTTCAATACTAAATATGCCATTATAAAAATCACTAATACGGTGAAACCTGCATATGTCAGTAAGAATAGATCATTACTTGCAGTTAATAAGACAGATTTTGCCATTATTTGAACATTGGGGATATTCCCTAATTACCAAAATAAATATAAGATATAGTTACAGTACTTAACAGCACTTCAGGGCATAAATAGGCATAGCTTTTACACAAATTTTGTACGAATGGTAGATCAGATAATATGTTTACTTTGTGAAAATGAAGCAGAAAATGTAATACTTTGCATATACTATACAGTAATATTTTTCAGCGATTTGATAAAGTGAAAATTTTATTTCAAATGCTTCCTGACAATATACATGAAAGGTATATAAGGGAGATATAAAAATTTCATCTCATTATAAAATTACAAACATAAGCAATCTTACTTATTAAAAAAAAACCTTAATCTTGTTTGCTTACTTTCTGTTAAAATTACTTTCGCATAAATATATCTTTAAGCCGAAAGATACCACTTTTTACCGGGATCTAAAATTATCGTTTTAGACAGACGCGTTTAAAAGTGATTATCGCTCTATACCGACTCGACATAGGGGAGTGTTCCTAGAAAATCGTAATCTGATATCGAAATGCTGAATCCGTAAAGTATATGCCATTTTGGTGTCACGAGTTTTAACCCTACGAGGGACCTGGTACCATATGTAGAACAACCACTTTAATTATTTCTCTACGTCTATAAAATACTAGTATAGACATCTGTCGGTTTTTAAGAGCATTTATACATAGAAAGCAACGCTATAATTCAAGTTGATGCACTTACATGTACTTACTGTTCATATTATTGCCAAAACTGACTGAAATTTAAACGGTAATCTTTCGAATGTGGTTTTTTTCATTTTAGAAAATTAACAAAAAATAGTTAGCAAAGAATTTTGACCCGGAAAAATTACTGAGTGTTGGAGTTTGTCTTATGAAGAAATGATTTGAATACTAAAAATTTCGAAATAAATACCAAAAAAGTATAGCTAAGACCCAGTGTACCGCATACAAAACTGAAATAAAAAGTGATTTTCAAGTAAAATATTAGGTTATTATTTTTAAAACTATTTTTCCCCATATAATAATCACTAACATTATCACATGTATTTATTTCAGGAACAGAAAAAAAAATTCAGCCTTGTAGGATTAAATTGTGTTGGTCCTGCAGTGGCAGGACGGTTTACGCTCGCTTCCCATAAGAACATCGAAAACGAACCAACCCCGACATGAGTCGGCGTTTTGGGAGCGTGACAATGTCTTTTGGCTGGACTGCTGTGAGACCGTGTACCCTAAAGGAGTTGGTGTACGTAAAATCTTTAGCGGCTCCGTATTGAAACGATGCTTACGAGAATGCCTATCCAGGTGCTGCCACTCGCTGATTTATTTGTTTATTTGCCAGGAGAAGACGAGATTTGCCAGGAGCTCCCGTCACTGAATGTGTCGCTTAGAGCTACATATACGTCCTTCCCGGAACTTCCCGCCACAATTTGGAACCTCATTAGAAGGTGGAGGGACTTCTGAATATTTGCACCCCTCGGAAACTGCTAGCGACCGCCGAGAGGACTTTCGGAACCACGGATTTAACGTGCACGTACACCGCATGTACACGGTGGTCTTTAGTGGTACGCCGGTATCGAATCCACAACCTTCCGGTTACGAGTCCAACTCCTTAACCACTGGACTACCACGGCCCTGCCACTCACTGATTAAAATGATAATACTTGCATTGATTAAAAATTAGGAGACTTCATGTTAAGTCAGTCTTGCTGCCATAGGGTCTCGATAAAATTCAAGCCACTCCTTTCCTCCATCGCCGTCCATGCAAGCTCTGAAAACGCCTTGTAGTTAGCCAGAGGGCATTATGAACAACAACTAGCGTTGAGTTTCTAATGCAATTTCCATTTCATGACGGCAAAATGAAATCGATTCCACTTGTGATTTGAAAACGATGTGCTGAAAACAATCTGAATTCGTGTGAATAGAAATTCTGCAGAACAATAACAGCAAAAAAAAAAAAAAAAATTATAAGCAAGTTTATTGTGACAGTCACTATCATTATTGACAGATTTCATTTATATTTAAATTTGTTCTGTTTGTTTGTTTGTTTGTGTAACACGTATTTCGGATTTGTGTGCTTGGCCTGAAACCCGCTTGTAAATCTACGTCAAAAGGACAACAGGGCCGTGGGGGTCTTTCTAAGGGATCCTAACCCGTATTTACGCTAAGTTTCGGGAAAAAACACGGAAAACCCCGAACATTTAGGTCGATGAACGAGACCTGGTTTTGAAGCAGGCACCATCCATCTACTATTTCGAGTGACATTAGCACTCGGCCATGGCGAGCCATTTAAATTTCGTTGATGTTGCATTATATTTAAGGTAAGCAACAGACGTGGCAAACAGGGGCGTAGCCAAGGGGGGGGAGTTACGGGGGTCATAACCCCCCCATGAGGAATATTTTACCATACAACATATGTATTCTTCACTCCCTTATCACACACACCTATGCATATACAAGGGCGAGTCAAATGAAAGAGAGCCAACACCTCCTGCACAAGAATGGTTCAGTCCATCATCTGCGACGCAAACGCATAGTACAGAGACATCCCTCATTTATGAAAGTGACGCGAAAGTGTGAGGTAAAAAAAAGTTCTTTAAGGAGCTCAAATATTGGGAAGAAGACGGTAGCATGACATAATGGACGCTCCAAAAGAGGAACAGCGTGGTGTGGTCAGTTTTTTAACAGCTGAAGGGTTTTCCCAACAAGAAATTAGTCGTCGTATGACTGCCGTGTACGGTGAACATTGCATCTCATTGGCCACGTGAAGCGTTGGAACAAACGGTTCAGAGAAGGACATGAAAGTTGCAAAGACGATCCAAGACTGCTCCAAAGCCACCTCGCAATCACCACCGACAAAATTTCACAGGTTGATGAGCTGATTCGACAAGCAGCCATACAGTCCAGATTGGTCACCATGCGACTTTCACATTTTCGGGAAACTGAAAAAACATCTCAAGGGCACCAGATTCGTGTCGGACGCCGCCATGAAGGGATCAGTTACAGACTTTTTGAATCAGCAGCCTACGGAGTTTTATGAGACGGAAATCATGCGGCTCGTTTGTCACTGGGACAAATGTTTCAATGTTCATCGAGACTACTTTTAAATAAAGTACTCTGTTTGTCATATATTCGCATTGGCTCACTTTTATTTGACTTGCCCTCGTATATGAGTTTAAGTAGTCGTAACCCCCTCCCCCCATGAAAAATTTCTGGCTACGCCACTGGTGGCAAAATAATAAGTATTTATCAGTTGAATGGAAAAAAAGAAATTTAATTTTCTGAAGGAAAATTGCATTTAAATAAGAGAGGGAGGGGAGGGGAGAAGGAAAAAGAAACATCCTGTGTTTTTAAAGACACCGAGCGTCCCAGCCTCCACGCTCTTCAATTTGCTGACGGCCCCCGCAACATTTCCCGCTAACCAACATTCTATCCTCTGTTATCCCGTCAAAGAACTTCTCTCTTGAACCTCGGGAAGAGTCAGCGGAGCATTCCACGGCGTTCCTTTTTCATAGTTCTTTATTTATTCTCTCCCACAGAAGCCATCTGCGCCTGCACTGCCTTCTATGGACACGGAGAAATTCGATAGGTGCTCGCACGGGTCACGTGGAACGGGTGACGTAAGGATTGTCGAACCTCGTGAGCTGTGAAGTCGAGGTTTTGTTAATTTCATAATGCAATTATTTGAAAAGAGTTGAGAATAAGGTGCATCCCCTTTTTTTTTTCTCGGGTGAAAGAATCCTCAAACGTAGCGCGGCGCGATATGTGTCTATAGTTTAAGGGTACCAGATTTTGTAAGAAAGAACTGGGGAAAAATCAGCATGATGTCCCCAAATCTGAAACAAAAATTGGACGACAGTGGTCTTCACAAAAGAGCTTAAATTTATTTAAATGCATTTTTAACATAACATAAAATAAAAGAAGTATGACTGATTTTTTTATTAGTAAGATATGCTTATTATTTTGTCCCAATTGCTGTTTTACATTTGGGGACCATTTTTTTTAATCTTTAAATTTAGAAGGATCCGCGAAAATTTGCAACGTTTGGTCACCTTAGTTCATTTAACTCTTTATCAAACGACGGTACTAAGAAGCTTACATCACGATAGCATGTTCTATTAGTGTAGATTGTTCTAAATAGACAGCTTTCCTCTCACTTTCTGATCATGCCGAACGCCTTCCTCCCCAGAAGAGAACATTAGTGAATTTTCAGACGTCTGTTTTACGATTAAAGGATTAGATTTTCTAAAAGTGTGTCAATCAAAGTATTACTTGACTCCTTCAGATTTGTTGTCTTTTACGAAAAAGACTCGTTTTATTGACTCGTTAAATTTTGAAAAAGACTCGTTAACTGTTTATAAAGCCAGTCATCAAACGTATAGTTTATGCTTAATAAATTTTTCGTAATTTTCTTTTTTATTACATTAATCAGTATTTATCATTCATTGCCTAACTATAACAAGAGAAAAGAAAATAGATTCAAGTTGATATTCTTGACAATTCGGTAAATAAAGTGTTAAACGTTTCCAGGCTGGAAAAATCTACGCCTGAAGTAGTATGAAGTAAATCGTCCGGTTGATTTACTTGCAGGGATTATTACACTTCACATGTATTGTAGGAGTCTTGCGATAGTCTGGAAAGTATTAATATAAATAAGTGTATTCATGAGAATTAAGAAATATAAGAATTTCTTTGCTATTTTTAAAAGAACTTAGCATTATAGAAAGTATTACATTTTATAATTTCGATGTTTTAGAATAGATAACATATTCAAGTTGTTGCCATTTATCAACTGTTGATAAAATAAATGTAGTTTTCTATCCTTTTCGTTTGCCTTGAAAAGAAAAGAAAAGTTTAATGGCCATTAAATTAACAATTTTGAAATCCTTATTCAGTTGCATCTTGAATTACATTCACTTTAAAAATTCGATCCACTAAAAGGTTTTTACTAAACCTTCTTGTTAGAAAAAACAAAAAAATTAACATGTAAAATCAAATGTACATCATTAAATTCATGCTATTTCAAACAAAATCCGCATATGAATTCCTTGGGACATTATTAAAGGGTGAATTATTAATTTAATACTTAAAAGAAATATCGTAAAGCGTAAATAATTCATCGATTATATAACAGACCTTTCAGACTGACAAAGCGTTCAAGTTTGAATTCCTCTGTTTTTTCCTACAAAATTAATTCAAAGATATATATTATTAATAATGATGGACAGAAAAGGATTTCAAAATATTCTAGATGAAAATATTTTCTTCGCTTTTTCCATTCCATTTGCTATATTCGGTTATCTAAGAAGTAAGATTTGTTTTTCAATTTCTTGCAACTACGACCGGATGGGGTTATTGGTCTTTTAAAACTTAAAACTGTTTACATTATCTAAGGGATTCTCAAAAGATATTTGTCATATCTCTGTGCAATATAACCTGAAAACCGAATATTTCAATTACAGCCTTGGGAAAAAAATGTTTTGAGGGGAAATGCCTCAATTACGCTTGTGTCCTAAAATTCTTCAAAATTTATTTAGAAATTGTTGTAGTAATGTTAGTTTGATGTCGAGAAATATGACACATTAAGTAGTACAAGAATATACGAGTTCTTGAAAAATAAAAATATTTAAAAACCTTGCAAAAATTATACGTATGAAAGGTACTTATTAATGATACGATGATTTCGGGTGGTACAAAAGGTACGCAACTGCCTTTTTCTGTGACTGTTATTTTACAAAGTTCTTAATTAGTTTCACTTTTTAACACCTTTTTTGTTGAGTGCTTCTATTGTTTAAAAATAATATTCAATATACGTGGATAAGAGATCTCGGTATACCTTCATTTAGGACAACAGTACGTCAAATTTCTAAAAGTTTCTTCGATAATGTACAAAATGAACTCGTAACTAAACTGCCGGTCTATGACTATCAGGAGGAAAGAAATCGAGAAAAGCCCAGGGTGGTCTTATTTTTTGATAATGACTAACTGCTTTCCTTCAATTATTGAACACGCTACTATTGTGCAATTTACGTTTCCCAACAATGTTTATAAATTTTCATGCACATTGTTATTACATTATCATTATGCATATTATTCTTTTCTTATCCGTAATATATACACTGTGTCATCAAATGCATGGGACAATCTTTAAGGGTAGGTAAAATACATATAAAGAACCATTTTTTGTATTGCAATATGGAGTGAGAAATGAAAAGAACCATAAAGTTTCAGCAGGATGGGGATCCACCTATTTCTAGAAAGATGTGCAGAATTACCTCTGCATTTTCATTTTTCAGCCTAAGTTTTTAACAAGGTGTCGGGAATTAAAAGTATAGTTGGTAAAACAGAAAATGTTGAGGTAATTAAGCATATTACGGCGGAAATGTATGGATCCCCATCTTGCGGAAACCACAGGGTACTTTTCATTCCTGACCCCACATTACTGTGCAGAAATTCTTCTTTATAGTTATTTTATCTACCTTTAAAGTTTGGCCCATAAGTTCAGAGACACCCTGTATACACCTGTTTTAATTGATTTGATTTGACCATGACTCACTGGGATGCCCCTTGTATTTAATGATTGAAAAAAAAAATAGTAAACTATAATATTGTAAATGTAGCACCAAAATTTCTAGGAATTCCATCAAATGAAATTTGCTATGACATGTCGTGTCATAAGACTCATGACATTGTTAGAAAAACTTTTCAGCTGCTTGTAACTTAAATATTAGACAGTACTTTTTTAATAGCATGTCATAACGTAAGCAGTTCATACGTTGCAGTAAATCACATTCAATACCTGATGAAATAGTCATCATATCCAAGATCATCACAGTCTCTTAGATCTAACTTCTCGATTTTATATAACTTAAATGAATTTCCAAATTTATTTTTTGTATTTTATTAGACATAAGTAAATAAACGATCGCCCCAAATTAATGGGGGAGGGAGGATAACACTGGCTGTAATCATTAGATTTTACCTAAAACAAAGAAAACTGATACCTGGTAGTAAGAAGAAAAAGTTTTTACTCACTAGTCTTCCATACAAAATCTTGTTATTTTAATTTAATAATCCGAAAATGACATTTTGTAACATTAAATGCATGAGGAATTTTTGTTTATATCAAATTGCTTCACATTCCAATAGCAAATGCTCTGGATCAACATATAGTTAGTCCTCCATAGTTCATATATATATATATATTAGTATAAAAACGCTTTTATGTGCATCATTCATAATCTTTTATCTCTACAGTGCGGCAAATACTCAAGAAATTATCTAAATCGTCTATCTCAGTTGAAAGAAGAGGCGCGTATCACTTACAAAACCAACACTCATAAAATGCACGACAAGTGTACGTAAACACAACCCTCAATTCTTTGTAGTATCGGAACCACTGTCATGAGAAGAAACGTTTTATCTCTATAACAGAGAGTTTTTTTTTTTTTTTTTTTTTTTTTACTAAACAGTAAATTAAAAAATAAAATAAATAAGTTCTCCATGGCTTCAAAACCAAATGTAATAAGGGAGTGTTCTGGGGCATCATCAAAGGCTTTTTGTTTCTTAAAACTCTTTGATGCGAACAAAGTTGAGCCGCAAACATATCTCTATGAAAGCCAGTGAAGATATCTCTATGAAATTAATGTAAAATGAAACCAAGTGTCGCTGATATGGCAAATGCATATTGTTATGCCTATGTAGGATGAGTACTGAAATATCCTGTCATAGGTATTTTTAAAGTTAAAAGGCTTTTTCGCATGGAAATATTCCAATTTATCTGTTTAATTTTGTAAATAAACATATTTAGTTAGTCCATGATTTTTTTTAACGTTTATTAACTGAAACTTTTTCTGAGCTGATTAAATAATTTCTCATTGAATTAAATAATTTTACTTTTGCTAGCAGAGATTGCTAGCATTAAATGTGCAATTAAAATAATAAAATAAATAACCTGATTATTGCATTTTCGAGGGAAATTGTTTTTTCTTTATGCGCACAAATTAGGAAATCCAACCTGTACACTAGCATAGATAATTTTTTGTCCTCAATTGTGGACAGGGGGTATGAGAAGGCCATTATGACCGAGTCGATAAGACACTGAACATGGTAGATGGCCGAAATGGGAAAGTCCAGGGTTCGGGCCGGTCACGCGGCTGTCGATCTAGCGAGCTAGAAGTTTGGGTGGTTTTCTCCAGATGTAACCTGAATACCCGTTAGAACCCCTTACAAAATCCGCTGCCCAGGCACCCACGCAGGCAGATGCTCCTCGCGTAGGCATGCCATAATACAAAACAAATTAACAAACATACAAATTAGTTCAGTTAACTGAACATTTGTTTGTTTCAATTTTTTAAAATGTCTATAATTTCCAATATGAAATAGTGAGGATTTCAAAAGTCAGTTGGCCTCACCATGGCACAGTGGTTATATCACTGAAAATGGTAGACGGCCGAAGTGTGGAGGTCCCGGGTTCGGGTCCCATCGCACGGTCGTCGATCCAGCGGTCTGGAGTTTTGGTAGGTTTTCTCCAGCTGTAACTTGAATACGCGTTAGAACCCCTTAGAAAGTCCTTCTACCAAGGCATTCCTTATCTTAGGCAGATACCCCTCGCGCAGGTTTGCCTTAATCACACACAACAACAAAAGTCAGTTGTTAAGGATGAAAAGAAAGCGCCGACAAAACGAAACACAATGCCTTACTGTGGCGTTTAAATTAGCTAACCCAACAACTATTCAACAAATTTTAAACAAATAAAAATAGTTTATTCTCTAAACTAATCAAAAGAAACTAATTTGTAGTTTTGGTGCGACAGACACCCATTCATGTACTTTAGATGACGTACTTTGAGCCCTTTCCATCACTTCAAGAACCTTTTCTTGCGTAATCTGAAGAAACGAATATAGTAGATCTGTTGTCTTTCGGCAGTACAGCCACGCTTCCCTGAAGCTCTACTAACCTTGTAGTCTGTATAAAGATTCCCATTGTTTAAAAGTCTTCGACAGATATAGAAGTTCTGCCTTGCTGACACAGTCTGATTTGAACTCACTTGAGAAAAGAAAAAAACTGAGTAAAAAGAAAAATTCTCGAGAGAACAGCAGTTTCGGAAAAATCTTGGTGCTTGTCCAAGAATTCTGCAGCTTTGTTCAGCCGTCGTTTTTTGAAAAATTAAAGCTGTAACCTACGTGTTTATCAGACGAATAGTTTTGACTCGATACTGATGTTATGCAAATCGTTTTACTTAAATTAAAACGAGTAAACAAGTGAAAAAAGTGAAAAATATCTTTTATAGCTATAAGGCTTTTAATTTGAAACTACATTTATTCCACTTAAATTTGCTGAATAAAAGTTGCATAAATGTATCTTAAATTAATCAAAGGTACATCTTTTGTGAGCAAATAAACTAAATACAGCCAACAACTTTTCTGGAGCGCGAAAATTATTCTTCTACACTCGTAAAAATTTGGTGTAACATTTCACCGAAACACGGTACTAGAAAAGTTGGCACCCTAAGATGGTGCCAGCATTTAGTGCTCATGTTTAATCATAGTTTAATGAAGCAGAAAATGTGGTGTATTCAGGTGAATCAAGTTGAAACAAGGTGTTTAAGAACAGATTGGTGAAGCACCAAATAGGGTAACGCGTGTTTAGGTTGAAACAAGGTTTCACCATCTTATAGAGCCAACTTTTCTAGTACCATGTTGTGGTAAAATGTTGCCCTAAATTTTTAAGAGTGAAAAAAATTTTAATATAGTTGCATCTCGTTTGAGTGAGAAACATACCATATCTTTTTCAACCTGCTCAATTCCTCTTTCGCAGGTGCTGAGATTCCCCATCTGTTCTCAGATTTGCAAATTGCCTGTTTTAAACGCTGAGCTGACGAAACTATTCAAAAGCCCTAGCGATATACAGTCGCAAAAGAGAAAATTTTTTAATTTTTGAAAAAAAAAGAAATGTTTTAGGTAATTAAAGAGCTACTATTTACTTATTACCATGAGACAATTTGTGCTACATAAAGTTCATAAATTTCAGCACATTCTACCTTAGCTTGTCTCATCGTATAACAATGGTAAAGATTAAAGGCTGTGAATATCTATAAAATATTTCTACATCAAACGTCGGTAGATAATGTTGTTTTGAGTACTTATTTCGCGTTTACACAGCGGTAACCCCAAGCAGAATCTTTCGACAGCCTATTGTACTTATACGTTTAGAAATGATCTTAATTATACGACGCTCTGCAAATCTAATGATGTCTTCGAGTGTTTTTCAGAAAGGTAAGTCTGCTCAAAATATTTAATCCCTTTTTATAGCACATTATTTTTATGAAAATCTAATCATTTTAATTTTTTTTTTCTGTTTTGTCTCTTGTTTGCTATTCCTAGAAGATAAAAATATAATACGCTTACACAGGCAATGAAAAACAAAATGAAAAAACCCATTGCACTTACAGGGAATATAAATCCAGGCGCGTAGATGGAGAGCAGGGAAATAGCCAGGGGGCTGCCTTGGTGGGGCCTAGCCACCTCCCGAAATTTTGGATTTTTGTTAATTGGATTTCAATAAATCAAGCATTTTTGTGAAAAATTCTACCTTTTTCACCTTTTGGCCACTTCCCAAAACTTTTTTACTCGATTTCATTTTTGATTCTTTATACAGTATTCACCTTTTAAGTTCAAGAACTTGTTAATGAAATAACCTGCAAATTCCCTAAAAAAAATAATATATTATTGTCGTTTTTGAATATACAGTTTTTAAGATTTCAGACTCTTTCTAAAAAATGTGCAACACTGAATACGATTTCTCTTTAATCAGCATTCCAAAATATATGCTGTGGGATTGAAAGACTTTTACGTAAGTTCCCTATTCTTATATTACAAAGGCATCATTTTAAAATGAATAATAAATTATTAGTATAACAAGAAATTATTTAAAAATTCAATTTTTAATCAATATAAGGCAAACATTTTATGATGAATGAGGCCCATTTGATTCTTTGCATAAATACACCAGTAATTCTTCGATATTTGTCTGTTTTTAATCAGTTGTAAGACGTCTGTAGAATCCTAACGAATTTTGCAATTCAAATAGCAGAGTAAGAATATTTTGTAAAATTAAATTTTTTGTAATCTGTATCAAAACCTATATTTCTGCCTAATCTCAGTATTATTTTCTATGGAAATAACACTAAACACAATATAAACAAATATAAATTTTTAACTTATTACTTTCAATTTAAAACTCAAAATTGCCAATCGAGTATTTCAACCCATGTATTAAATTATACTTTCACACAGTAAATTATTTTTATTTCAATTGAAGTATCGTTATGCATTTTTCAGGTTTTTCAATTCTGAAAAAAACCCATTAATAAAAAATCTAAATTGCTTACTGTCATCTGCATACTTACCGAATGATTAATGACATTTATTCTTTTTACTGCATGAAAACTCTCAAATATTTAATAAATAAAAGTAAATTTACGTCATTAAGAACACTTAAAAAGAAGCATTCTCTGTATTCTAAATTAGGACACACCTGCAGAATTTAGTTTTAATGCAACTGGATTAAATTTTCAGAAAACATTTATCCTCGATTTTTTTGCAATATATCAGCTGGTTTTTATAATTTTTTTGGCATATTTCAAACCAGATGTCAAGAATAAAAATAAATAAATTGTCTGTTTATTCACAGAAAAACAAAACTTTCATTTCACACTGAATGAAGAATATTAATTCATTGAAGAAATTGGAAAATTCGTATGAACGGTTTCACAAAGCCTCTCGTCGTCAAGTTTGGGCTGCATACATCGTCAAGTCGTCAAGTGTGTCGTCAGTTTGGTTGATATCGTCAACCAGTCATCGTTACGAAATATCGTCAAGTCTGGGGTCAAGTCTGGGTTAATCGCCAAGTCACTGGGCATTTAAAATAAGCTCGAAAAAAATTGTTAAAAACTATGCAATATGGTTAAAATATGGCGAATGGTGAGATATCGTCAAGTCTGGGTTGAAGGCATTTAAAAAAAGTTCAATAAAACTTGTTTGAAACTTTACATGGGGTTAAAATATGGCGAATTGAGAGATGAATATGGCAGTGCGGACACAGTGGTGCAGATTCACCGAGAAAAAGGTGTTTGTAAGTGAGCTTATGACCTATTTTGAATTTGTAAGAAACGGTTACTCCCTTTTTTAATATCTTCTAGAACATAGTCACCACATGAGTTTGGAACGCTGTGCACAGGAGGAGAATATTCGACCTTCAAAACGACGTTAACTTGATTCTTCAAGAAATTTTAAGCCAAAAGTGACATGCAAAGCAAAATGTCACTATGTATCAGCCACCCTTGAGTTAAAGGAAGCATATTCAGTTTGTTTACGGTGTTAATGTAACTCTAGCCGCAGAATTGAGCAAATCTTACTCATTAATAACCCTTGAAATGAATCTCGGATTTTACTTTAGCCCGAAAGTTAAACACATAAGGAAGAGCATTAATTCGGGTCTTATCTCAACGCTGTTAAACGATGTTTATTGCCTTATCATGTTACTGAAAACTTTTTACTTATATTTATTTAGCAGGCGTTTTGGTTTCATTTTTCAAGTAAAGAAAAATGGGAGAATTTTAATGTAAGAAAAAATAAATCAATTAATTTTTATTAACGCCAGTTAAGTGTTTGGTAGATGAACTAAGCATGATAGCTAAATCATGCAAAACGCATCGATTATAAAATACTTTGAACACGATCTTATCTGGTTAAATGTTTAAGCCTGTGCTTGTGCACAGTAGGGGAAATCAGTGCTATAATGTCTAAGGTTGAGATGAAACAGGTTTAGTCAGTAAGAAACTACTTCTTACACTAGGCACTAGAAAATACTTCTTGACCTACAGCTTTCAGAGCCTAAATTTATGAGAGCTGTAAACGCTATACATTATTTACGACGGTAACTATTTTTGCGTAAACTTAACTAATATATATTAACTTTGTTTTGCTTGATAAACGTCTAAAATGCTCCTTAAACAAAGCTGCCCATACATCTTAATGTACTGAAAGACTTTTGAGTATCCCTGTAATATATATTCATTATATATACAGTGTATTTATAATTGAACTTCCCCTATAAACAGGGCTCTGCAGCTAAAACGGGTGAACGGATTGTAATCCACTTTAGTATATAGACTATACATGAGATGCGCGGAAAGAATTCTGAAAAAAAGAAAAGTTCAAAAAATACCCACAAGGTGGCATTTTGCAATAAAATATAGCAAATTTAACAATTGAAATGGCTGATTCAAAATGCACGAACAATTCCAACACTTATTCAACAGTTTTTGAGAATCTATTAACTAATTTGATTCAGTTTTGAGCTGGTTTCTAAGTGCAAAGGGCCACAGTGAACTTTTCTTGAACTAAACTTTTAAAAATGTCTCTAAGCGCGTCTCGTTGCACAGCGTATATATATGGGTCGTCCAAATGAAAGTGGCACTACAGGTGGTTTGTGAAATGGTTTCACGGTATTCATATAAATTAGCGTAGAGAAGAAGAAGTAATACAGTTGTAATAGATAGGCTAGACGAAGTCACCTTGTTGGTTGAAACAAGCGTCCAGCTGTCAACGAGAGGATGGATACCTGGGTGAAGAAGCTCCGGGAAAAGGAGCAACCTTTCGTGCAGTATTATGTGCATAATTCTTTTGATCATAGACATTTCCTCCGCTATTGAGCTAGTGGTGAGTCACCAATTCATTCTCACGAGACAGTCCAAGTGCTTCCTTGATGATAATCACATGCACTTGACCTGTGTCAGTACTGCTTTTCCATTACGAAAATCCATACACCATCGGAATACCGATTTGGGTGACATACACTCCATCGAATACACATTTTACATGACCGTCTCGTGAGAATGAATTGGCAATCATCACTCACAAAATAGAGGAGGAAATGTCTATGAGCAAAAGAAGTGTGCACACAATACAGCATGAAATGTTTCCCCTTTCCCCGTAGCTTCTTCACCCAGGTATCCATCCTCTCGTTGACCGCTGGGACACTTGTTTCAACCTACAAGGTGACTTATCTAGCTTATCTATTACACCTGTATTACTTCTTGTTTTTTGTATATTAATTTGAGTTAATATCATTCAACCAATTCTCAAACCACTTGTAATCGCTTTCATTTGGGCGACCCTTATACCAAATTTGGAGGGAATATGCTCACCTACTTCAGCTGCAAAATATTGTTCACTATAACCACCCTGTATAATATATAGAGCTGTTTCACATAAGTCATTATCACTACGCCACACCTTAGCAACCAACTTTTTTCGGTCAAACATTCGTTCATTTGAGAATGGTCATTGGCCAAAAACGTGGCTTTGTAACCCTAAATATCCGAGTTGACCGAAAAAGAATTTCAGTGACGTCACGTGAAAATACTCTATTTGGGCATATTTATATGGTATGCCCACTAAAGTCCCTTGCCACCCTCTTTACTGCGAACGGCTGCTACTGTATTCATAAAAGTGGAGTCTAGTAGGGATAGTAAATTAGACATGCGCTACTAAATTAAATGGCTTACTGCGCCACCTCGTAGAAAACTGCGGAGTCAGCATTTCTATCTTGAAAATGGAACGAGAAAGAGGGAAAAAAGTGATTTACAATGTTATAGAGCATCATCGATTTAGTACGAAAAGGCACCTTGTGGACATTAAGACTCAGAGTAGAACACCTTCTAGACACAGAAAGCCTGAGAACAGAAGCTTTTACGTCATCAGTAGGTCCACTAAAGTGACGCCATCACAGTTTTATTTTTATAAAATAAAACTATTTAAAATTTGTGGTGAATTTAGTCACGCATAAAATATATAATGTTTTAGGATAGAAGATTTAATTTTACGACAAATGGCAAATTTTAACAATCATTAATTATATGGTATAATGCAGAAATATGTCATTATAAAATATTCTGTATCAGAAAGGTATTTCAAATTTTATCGTTAAATTAAGATAGTGTCTAATATCTGTAGCATTCACCAGAAATTTTAAATAATTTTACTATGTGAAAATAAAGCTGTGATGACGTCATTTCAGTGGACCTATTGATGACGCAAAATTTCCTGTTCTCAGGCTTTCTATATCTAGGAGTTTTTGTTAGTTTCTTCCTCGCTCTGGTCGTTCTGGTAAACTTTTTTTAAGAATTCATTGCACTGTTTGTTAAGAAACATTCCGAAATTTTATAACTCTATGACATAATTTATTTGATTTTAAAACCTTAGAAGAGCTACGTGATAAGTAAAATCTTTTGAACAAATTACAATGAAGCTGAAAAATATTTATAATTTCAGATTTTCTGTGTATCTGTCATACTCTGTCATAGATATGAATTGATTTTCAAAAAATTTATCTACTTGATTGCTACGGATTAGACTATGCACAATATTGAAAATGCTGTGAATAGTATTGGTCTTATTTTTTTTTTTTATCAGAAAAGTTTTGCAATATATTGATGTCTACGTGCAGTTAATTTGCAGTTGTTTAAATGTTTGTTATTTATAAAAACTAATATTTTAGAAATTGAGCCTTCCAAGTTAAATAAATTATAATGAGTTGTTTTAAAATTATCTATAGTTTAATACAAGTACAAAAAAGTTGTGATGCTCACCCTAGATTTAAGAACAACCCATGTACGTGTGAGAACCTCACTTCATTTGCATATTTCAGTGCATAGTATTCATGTAAATCTAAAAGCTGAAAATTAGCACTGTAATCCGCAATAAATGAGTTACATTCATAATTTACCACTTCGATTAAATAGCTATCGAAAATGGATTACACCAGGAAGCCTAAATGACTTGAAAGATGGTAATAAAGGATTAGGTAACATGATGCGATTTATGGAGCATTTTCGTTCATATATAATGCCACGTAATTTGATGGCGCAGTTTATCACTACCTTATCAAAATTTGTAATAGGAGAGTGCTTCAAAGCTGATGGTGATTCAGCTTTCGTTTGATTAATGATTGTTGGATACGATGAATGATGTTATTTAAATGTGATGATTTTTCAGAAGTAAATTAAGATACAAGTTTACATTTTAAAGTACTTCTGCGGAGTTTCTTTTTTCTTTTTCAAGAACAATCCTGTCGAGAAACATTTTTTTTAGTTATTCTACTAATAAAGCGATTTTTGTTTTGCATTGCTCATTCTTACAACTCAATTCAAGTGTGGTATATGATCACACGGTTTTTGTATGCATTTTCTTGATGGATACATAGGTTTGTTGGACATAATATGTATTTGAGGATGGGATAGCTTGTCACACGCACGTTTTAGCAATATACATTGATAAATACTGTTTAAAGTAGACAGTATTATTTCAATATAATTGAAATCTTAGTATCAAAACAGCGAAGCTGCTATTGAAAAGGTAAGAGGTACTTTAAATTTGCATAAATTTTCGCAAAAATGTTCATTTTCAGTAATTTTGGGTTATATTTAATATTTTTTTCAATACGAACAAACACCTCTTTTACTGTTTTTTAGTTTGATATTTTGTGAATATTACATTATTTTCCAGGAACACATGCAGCGTTTGTTAGGACTGTGTAAAGAATGTAAACAAATATATTTAATGGGGGTAGATTGTCACAAGCAGAAAGGGTAGGTTAATGTGACAACCTAACCTAGACGATACAACGCACTACAGAAAACAGTTTTATTGAAAGAAAGGCAGGAATATTACAGGAAACAAGCTAAATAAAGTAGTATATTTTAGATTTGCAGAGCAATAACTTCATGATAATACATTTTTATGCAAATTAGAACATACAGCGTATTGAATATGATGAAACATGATGTTTGATTGTCTTCCTAACAGTAAGATGACTAATGAAGTTCCAATAACACGCAAAACAATTAAATACATATTTCATTAAATTAGATCTATCCTAAAATTTAATTACTGCTAGTGACCAGAAAAAATCCTAACCTCAGTGACCTTGCAATCGAGGACCATATTCTAGTTAAAGTTTTAGGTTCTGTGAAATACTTCGTAGGAAGAATACAGGAAATACTGCCTGATAGTTTTGAGATTGGAACGAAATTCATGAAACTTTGCTTCCCACAAATGAAAAAAAAAAACTTTTACATCAACGATATCTGCAGCCATCATATAAATGATATCGTGCTAAAAGTCTTCTACGCCCAGGACAGCCACTGCCGGTGAAACACACAGCGAGATGTAGAGATCAATACAAGTTCATTTGTAAACAACTTTTTGATTATGTACTTGCAGTAAGCTTGTGGGACTACCAATCCCAATACCTGTGAATCTACCACTCTATGGGGTAAGTTGTCACAATTTAAAAAAAAAACTGAAAAATTCCTCTTTATGTTAAAGAGAAATTTTAAACTGTTTAGTATAACTGCTAAGATACTGGATATATTTCTTTTTCAGACAAACGAGAACGAATTTTTTTCAGACTACTTATGCATTATTAATTAATATTTGAAAATGCATAAATAGGTTCAAGCATAAATTTTGTTTTTATAATTCATATGCTTCAAAACACTTGAAAAATAATTTGTCTGCTTCTGGACCAGAATTTTCAAAATACTAGCTAATATGCAATCTTAAAAGATCATATTTTACAAAATTTTGCATTTTGTCATAGAAATTTTAGATTTAAAAACAAATAGGTAATTAGCCCTCAAAAAAACACTAATATAACTTCTTGGAGAGACAGAAAACATTAAACCATAAATATAAACCTAAACCGCTTATTTTTGTGGTAGAGATATTATGTGTATCGCAGTAATATTTTAGATTCGAAAGATATTTCTCCGATTTGGATTTTATTTTTTCCGAAGAAGGAATGGGCGGAAATCTGTACATAAAATAAGTTTACTTTTCATGTACTTAATTACAGATTTGAGTTTCAAAATAATTTAACTCCATAGCTGCTAAAGAAAAGCATCTTTGAAAGACGCTCTAACAGAATTAATATAGTCCCTGCTAAAGGGAGAAATGGCAGCTTAAACTACAACTCTTTAAACAGTTAGTGTTTGAGCTTCATCAAATTGCTGTGAATAAAAATATGGAAATTCGCAGCTTTATACGACGAATACAGTGACTTATATTAAGATAATAAAAATTATTTTTTATTTCCTAATTGGAAATATATGAATTCCTCTAAATTTTAAACGCTTTCTCTGCTATGGAATAAATTTTCACTCTTCTGCAAGGAACTTCACATATTAAAATGTATGACGTATAATCATTCATCTCTTCGGTATATGATACAAATAAATATGCCGGGGGCTGTCACTTAATTAGATAACTGTTTCTGACGGAAATTTATTTTAGTTACGACTATTCCTTATAAATTAAGAATTTTTTGCAGGGTAAAGTTTTATGCAAAACTACTTAATCCCTTTCGATTTCGTTTCTGTGATGATAGGATATAAGTGGTTAACCTATTTATGCCTCTTGTCCCCTTTTTAAAACGGTATTTTCGCTATCAGTCGAAAACGTTATTTATTTTTCCTAGCCTTTATCCACGAGTATTGAACCTCAACTCTACAAAATATTTTAACATGACCCAGTAGGATGTTGACATTTCAATTTTTATACATTATGATTTTAAAAGAAATCCTCACTTATTCAAGAAGTTGACATCAAAAATTTATCAATAATTTCTCTTATTAGCAAAAATCGAAGAAATTCGCAAAAATATCTGGGCAGAAATGGATCAAAAAGCCGAAAAATGGTTAAGTGAGTCATGTACACGGCAATTTTCGCATAGACTTTGCAAAATATCAGCATCGGGACTCTAATATACTATTTTCCTAGCAACAATGTTTTTTTTAACGGGCGGGTTTTTGACGATTAGGCATTGCCCACTATACCTGGCATTGTGGCCATTTTATTATAGGGGCACCCAGAGGACGCCAGCATTACCCGCTATGAAGGGACAACACAAGTTAACATTCATGCCCAAGCCGGGATTTGATCCCGAATCCAAGACGTGATAGAATGGCTCTTAAGCCACTACACCACCTTGGCGGCGCTAGCAAGAATGTGAAGCCTCAGTAATCTCGTAAAAAAATGCATGTTCTCGGTTAATTCAACTGACAATATTCGATAATTACTGCACTTTACTATTAAAACCATTTAGTTTAGAATATTAATAGATGTCAACATATTTTACAAGCTCAAAAAATAAAATCACAAGAATTCTTCAATTTTAATAAGTATGCTGTTACATCACGGCGCTGTCTCAGTATTGCGAGCTCCCTCACTCCAAACACTTCAGTAATTTGATCTGGAAAATAAACGAAGTCAGATTAGTTATTAGATTTAGGGGAGAAAGTTTTGTGAAGACAGAAAATTCCGTGCGAAAGACGAAAACCGGCTGGGACGATCCAGTATTTTAGAATCTAAAAACATTACTGCAGCAGTCACTTCAGCTTACTGAGAAAGCACTAAATCTTATGTTTTGTTCAATTACTTTGAAAGTTTAAATAAATAATACTTTCATATAAATTCAAACATGAAACGAAGCAAATTTGTAGGCAAACATTTTGCCCGTAACATATATTTAGTTTTTTAGTTTATTCCATCAGACGCACGAGATCTTCAGATATCGCTCTATTTTTATAAATATGGCGTTTCCGTGCGATAAAGTGGATGATACTTTCGTTAATGACGTTCTCATCTCGAGAGCATCATATGTTTTAGATAGGATTGCAGGATAGGACGTAACTACATGACATTTAGTACGGTTATGTTTTCCGAATGTTCTACATTTTTGTTGTTTCTTTCCCATATTTTATATTAGAGAGTATAATAACTGCGCAGTACTAAGCCCGTTTTTTCTCTGGAAATTTTTAAACAGACCTTTTTAACGTTCGAAAAATGTAGGTGTGATTGGTAACAGATAATAAGTCATTTAAAAGTCTGAAAATTTGATTTTCTTTTTTGTTTCTTCAGAATTGATTTTGTAACGTTAAAGCATGCTGTCACGAACCATAATGCAGGATATTTATTTTTGTCTACAACAGATGAATGTGTCTGAGATACACTATCCATAGCGTACTGGAATTATTTTGTGTGGTCCAGTAAAGGAGCTATAAATACTAAATAGACTTATTTTAGCATAATGGAGATTTGAGTCATCCAATATTGTGACACCTCCACGATAAATGAAATTTTTTAAGTACCCCCATAATGACAAATCGCAAGGAGTTAGATCCGGCGGACGTGTTGGCTATCGATAACTAAACGATCGACTAATAACGCGTTTATCCGTGAAGTAGAGGAGTGAAAGTGCTTTCACTGACCTACGGATAACTGATGCTACACCAACTTGCATGAAAATGACCAATGCAAGGGTACTGACTATTCTGTAGTTGCGGCGCAAGTAATGTTTGCAGGATGTCATGAACCGAACTGTCCGTAAGAGAGCATGTGAGAGGACTATGAACAGTCATTTCCTCAAAGAAAAATGGCGCAAGGATGAATATCTCCTTCAGTGTGTGTTGTGTTGTGCGACGGTCGATTATTTACACGTGGGATCTAGGCCGATGGGTGGGATGCCTTTTGTGGGGGTCTTTCTAAGGGGTCCTAACCCATATTTACGCTAAGATTCGGAAAAAAACACGGAAAACTCCGAACGATTATGTTGGCGGACGCGATCTGGTTTAGAATCAGGCAGCCTTCCCTCTCCCAGTTCAGAGCGCTCTGTGCTCGGCCACTGGTGGACGAAATGTCTTCTTGAGTCCATACCACGCAGTCAACTTTGGAGAATGCAGAGGAATTTCACCGTGCATCTGTGTATTTTCCTTAGATCAAATGCGAAAATTCGCATTTGTTCTAAGGGGAAATTCGCATTGACTATCCCATTCAGGTAGAAATGAGCCTCGTCGCTTCACAAAATATAACCACGGCCATGACAAATCATCAATAAATCTGTTGAAAAACGAACTGAGAATTCAAACCTTTGTGGCTTGTCACTATCAAGCATCTTATGGGAAAGGTGGATCTTGTACGGGAAGAAACGCATGACATTTGGAGCACTTCCCGGGAAGTTCTGTAAGGAACGGCTGTCTCTCCAGGTAACCTCCATGGACACTACTGCCTTCAAAGTCAGATATCTGTGACTGTTCCACAACAGCTGTCTTGACTACATAAACAACTATCGGTTGAAAGGGTTACGACCTCTTCCAGGTCGAACTCATAACACACCGTTCTCTTCAAATTACGAAATCATTGCCCGGACACCTTTAGCAGACAAAGATCCATGTCGTACTTCCTTTATGCAACAAAATTCACGAATTACAGAAAAAGAATTGCCCTTGTTTTCATAAAATAGCTTTCCCAATAACGCACGTTGAGCTAAAGATATCATTATTACGACAGCTGGAAATATCAAAATGAAGCAAGTCAAATTCTGAAAATGTTTTATATCCTGAGATTTTTCCCCCCTCGACTTTTCTTAATTTTACATTTTATAACTCATATATCTTGTTCTGAATTGCAGAAATTGTTCATATATATCTAATGCTGGTCGTTCATTTTCTTAAACTGAATGTTCTTCCGTGAAAAGTGACACCTAGTGGATAGAGTAGTGGTACAGAAAAACATTTTATTAAATACGCAACCAGATTGTTGGCATATAAATATCTTGTCAGTTTATTCAGATTTACGGGAGTTTGATTAGGGGTCATAGGCGCAGCCAAGTGGATCTGGGAGGGTTCAGCTGTCCTTCCCCTTAAAATGAAGCAAGTAATTAATAAATGTCCTTGTATACAGGAGGGGAGTGACAACTGGGCTCCAGTGTCTTCATTCGTGGTCCTGCCACCCTCTACCATAAATCTTGGATGCAGACATGACACGTACAGACTAATAATATTATATAAAAACCCTTTGCAATTTTTTGGAAAGTTTAAAAATAGAATTATCCATCCCTGCCTTGAGAGAACTAATCGTTGTCGTTCGCCAAGATTTATATTTCATAGTCTTCCATATAAATTTCAGTAATCCACCTGAAACACGGGTTCATATAATACGGCGGAAAAATAGTGATAATTTTCCTATAACATGTTAAAAAAGACTCTTACAACACTGTGAAGGAATGAGACAGATGTTTCTGTACTACCTGTTAATACTGCTAATGCTGATCATGTGTTTGTGACTCGTACAACCCTTGATTCACATAACACGGAAACTATCTATCGTGTTATAAGGGCAGTCCACTGTATTTTATAAGATAAATTCTGTTTTCTTCCATTTACAGTTTTTTTAATCCTCGGAAGAACCATTTTCAAGTAACTTTCAAAATTGAAAAACAAGCAGTTCAAGAAAATCGAGTTCTTTATTCCTATATTCATGTAGTAAAAGAGACGCAGGAACTTTTACGACTCTTTTGGAAAGCGGAACACTGTAGTCCCTGGGGTAAAGTTCTAAAAATAAAATCACTCGGACAAAAATAAACGATACGTGGTGTTAAAAGTCACAGGAATTTCAGTGAATTCTTTTGTTACAACTTTCTTTAGTGCGGTGTCTCTGTGTGAAGTTTTCTTTTCCTTTCAAGGTCAAAAACAATCAGTCTTTTGATGCAAGAAGATGTACGACTCTGGTGGTTTTAAATTTTAAAAGGTTCAGAATATTTTGGAAAATGTATTAGCAGGTTAAGACATTCCGAAATTTTAGTTAATCTTTCTCAACAGAACGTAATTTCTACGATTGCAAATTTTGAAACTTTCCTACATATCAGGAAAGCGTTTGCAATTTGAATTTGGCTATCCGTCTGTGCTCTCACTCTTACAAATATATTCTATTGTGAAGAAACTTAAATTTACATGTTCTCTATAAGTACTATACCATTTACCCCAGTGAAAATATGAGCACATATCATGAATATTTCTTACGTAGAAGAATATAAAAAAGTGCCAATACGTTACGCTCTATGACTGGTGATTGTTTAAAATTGCGTTTTTAAGATGTTAATATATTTGAAGCGAAAAATCAATTTGCGTTATCGAAGTTTCTGAAAGTAGTCTTCGGCGAAAATGCGGTGGTTCCTTCAGTTATTTGTTTAATTATTTTCTTGATCAAGATCGTAAGTCAAAATACTTGTATCAGTTTTCCGTTTTAAATTAATTGAAATGTCGTTAGTCTGCACCAAAGCGATATATATATATATATCTTACAGATGCACATTAAATGTATGCATACTGTAAGAAATAAAATTCAAGCATGCATATGTTTAATGAATCATTTAGCTTACTAAATTTTTTTTCACATCACTTTTGTTCAGTAATTTAACTTTTCACTTTCACTCAACTATTTTTTATCCTTCTTTTCGATACGCTGCCCAATGTCAAAAAATACAGTGCTTTGTTCTTAAGACACTCTCCGAAACGATATTTGACCGACCAATGGCCGAGTATATGAAATACTGAACACTGCAAGATGGTTGAAGTGTGCTGCCCAAGGTTCTGTCCTGTAGTGGGGCTGGCGATCTAACGATCTGGAATTTGGGGCGGTGTTATATAGATGTGACGTGAAAGAGCGTTAGAAACCCTTAAAAAGTATCCTATGACATGCCTCTTTTAAGAAGATAGTCCTCGTGCAGCTTTGCCTTAACTAAACGAAACACGACATTCGTGAGGATAGTGTGTGGTGGGATATGTGGCATCACCTAATGATGCATGTTGACACACCCTTATCTCAATGTACAGCTGCGAAAAAAAGGCCCACTTGTACTTTATTCAGCCGTCGTTCGTCGCACAGAAAAGTTACATATACCAATCGTTTACGATTAGCGTGCACTTTAATTTGCTATACATAAAAATTGCATAAGGGGCCGTCTCCATAATAAAATTCGCACCAACTTTTTTTCCAATAGCAACCCCTAGATTCCACTTCCTATTTAAATATTTTAGCTCATTTTAACCCCAGATACCAATTTTCAATAAATTTGAACTGAAAATGAGTGATTTATGAGCACCCAAAATCCCCCTCCTCCATGTTAAAATATTTTTTCATACTTTAATTCATATCTCATATAATATTGAAAATAAGAAGCTTACTTTTATTCGTACTATTAGAACTAAACGACCCAAACATAATTTACTATTATTATAATTTTTAATAAAGTATTAATTTTAATTATGAATTAGTAAATTGATATTCAAAAAATTTATGAATAGGAACCTAGCCAAATTTTGATGGAAATAGATGCAAAAAGTGATTTTACATGCCTGTGCAAAATTTCAAATGTTTACGTTCAGTAGTTTAATTTATATTAAATAAAGTGTGTCATTTTCCTGTATTAAGGAACCACATATAAATTTATTAAGTGTCAATTTTTTAAAAATTGCGTAAAATAAATGTGAATTAGATTTCTTTTGTGCAAAAATAATAAAAGATAGCGGTATTAAAAAATATCAAATTTTGAAGCAAATAAATTAGAGGTTTTAACAGTTTGATGGTGATTCTATAAAGCATCTATTGTTGCGTCCGCTGCCATATCCCTCCAAATAAAATATTTACCATGTATAGAATTAGATGCAGTAGATGTATGTCTTCCAATACAACGTCCTGTTTCTGAAAAACTAACATTCTCAACATTCCAGGCATGAATTTGACCTTTTTTAATATTGGAAACATCGGGTCTTTGGACTTCCCCATACTTTATAAAGCATTCAACAAACATTCAAAATCAGGTTTTTCTGTCTAAATTTTCATCTGACTATAAATTAAAGTACCGTCGAAAGTCTTATAAGAATATTGCACATTGCAGACGATAATATTAAATGAAGAATGTTAAATAACAAACACAGTGATAATATTGGGTCAGCAAAAAAGTAATTGCGTTTTTTACATGAAATTCAAACAAATAAATTTCAATCATGAAACCATTCTTCAAGTTCGACCGTAGCTGAATAACATTCATGATTGTAGTCAGAAGAGCACAGAACAGCCTCTCACTCCTGGCAATATTTCTCCTGTCTAAGAAAACCTTCAAGTGAAATACTCAATAACAATTTCAAAATTAGAAAGATTTTCAAAATCGTGAGCAGTCGTTTTTTATTTTTCCTTTAATCATGTGTACGAATCAAGGAAGTTATGGACTCACGGGTCATTTGGACCACTGACTAGATATTCTAAATTCTACACCTGATATTCTTAGTACAAAAAACTTTAAGACTAGAAACAGTATTTTCCTTGAAAATAATATTTATTTCTTTTAACTCACGCGAGCGAAATGAATGAAAGGCGAAAAGTTCGAAACCTACAAATAGCGTTTCTCAATTTGCAGAAAGTCCCTTAAAATCGCAAATAAAAATAATTCGCAATATCTCCGGAAATTATCGTAGAAAATTGGTGAAAATTTGTATTTAGGATATTTTCAAGCTTTTCTTTCGTTTAATGAAGTCAAAGTTGTATGCTGCCATTGAAAAAAACTAAGTTAATGCAGAATTAAATATGAAGATGGCCCCTTATGCAAATTTAAATTAGTAGAAAATTAACAAACGAATGATATATATAACTTTGCTGCACGACGTACGACGGCCAAATAAAGAGCAAGTAGGCCTTTTTTATCCGCAGCTGTACCACTGTAGCGTGTATAAGCATTTTTAACTTTTAGCATGGGAGAACAAAATAGTTTTCCTAGATTAGTCTGCAAGGACAGCCATTAAAATATTTGATTTAACATTTGCATCCTGACATGGGTCTTTGAAAGGCGTCGGTTTGGCCTAATGTCACCGTTGCACAAACAGTTGGCCAGAGAGATGGCGTACCAAATGCCCTTTTCGGGAAACAACGATGGGCACAGGAAAAGAAATCTTTGCTCTGCGGACTTTGAGAAGGAGGGAATGGAACAAAAATGTTGTCTATTTTATAGTCACAAGTACATGCATAAAAACGAGGTCTTTGGAAGTGTTTAATAATGGATGCATGCATCTGTTATGATTTAGGGAATTATTGGAAACGGAAATGCTGATCTGTTTTCAAGGGAGAGTAGTGCACTTCCTGGCTCTCACTGCTCCTTGCTTCAGATTACGAGCTTCTGAGGTCCACTCTTTTTTGTAACCAATGTTAATAACGCTTGGAAGATTCTGCCACATAACGCATGGTACGCTGCTAAATATCCCTGGATTATCCCTGCTGTACTCCTGCCCCATTTCTGCTCAAACAGTTTTTTCTAGGCTTAGGAATGACCACATTAGGAGTTTAACCTTCAACGGAAACAAGAAGGCGTATGCCTGTTGCCATCGCTTGAGTCAGCGCGTCTCCTTTTCATATTGTTGAGTTTGTGCATACCGTTTCTTGCGTTAACGCTCACGCTATCCGCTATACGGAGTATTTTGACTAACCACGTTTCGGAATTTATATGTGCGCATGCGCTGTATTGTCCAATAGCATTTAACGTTAGCGTTACCGTGAGTGGAACTGGTATGCACTTACTCCTAGCATTGAATGTATTGATCCCTCTATTTTCAAAATGTTGAATGGGAGAGAAAGTGAACAGTTAAGGCTTAACTTTAGGGACTTGGTTTAGAGGCTTAAGCCAAGAGGATGAGCAACAGTAACACACGGGACTGCTAAGCTTTTGCTTTTTTCTGTCTTGAATTGTTGTGCAGTAATCATTTTATGTTTTATGCATGCAAAGGAAATCAATTACATCTATGTTGGTCGTTTTGGAAGATACGAGAGTAAAATGTGTACGTTAAAATTAACGCCAACTTTTATTCTAGTCAAAGTTAAAAGAAGCCATCCGGTATTTTAATACTTATTCCGTTATGTTAGCGATATTTATCTATAGATTTTATCAAGAAATAAATTTTATTAGAAGTATAACTGTAATGTTTCTTTCTATTAAAATCACATCACCCACCCAGAATAAAATTATTGTTCAACTTCTTCATCTTAGGTAAGAAAAACTAAAGCTATAGTAAATGTGTACGATTTATATTTTCGTTATTAATTAAACACAAAATTTCATTCTACGTTTGTTTTTAATTCCCATTTGCCTTTTCCATCTTTATCAAATTTAAATTGTCATGAGATAAAATGTTTTTGCAAAAATCGGAGGTGTTTTCCCGAATTAAAATGTAAACACACTACAGATAAATAAAACAAAAGTGGAAACAACTGATATTACTATGAACAGTAAAAAGTTAAACTTTTTTATACATTAAATTAAATCAAATCAAAACACTTTTTCCGTGATAATTATTTAAAATTCTTTTCATTATTCCAATTTTTTAATTTCTTTCAAATAGAGTTTTTTTTTCTATTTAACTGTGAACCTCACTTGTACAGTATATATATATATATATATATATATATATATATATATATATATATATATATATATATATATATATATATATCTTTTTTTTGAACAGGCAGAAGCAAAAATAAAATCTGTCTGGCTTTTGTAAAAATGCTATTTCGAATTAAAACTGTAAGAAACAGTCAACATTTGAAAATAAGCAAATAAATTTTTCAATTTAAATTTCTGACTTTTTAAATTAAAAATTGCATTAATATTTTTCATTTTAAAAATTAAGCAAATAAAAATATGGATAACTAGTTCTGTTTTGGTAAAAAAATTTCATTTACTTGCTGCTGCTTTATAAGAATTTCAGTTATTAAAGAGAGTAATTATTTTAAATTCATTTTCTTAAACAAGAATGGTTACGATTTTTTAAAATTTTACTTCCTTGAATTTAGTAAATGTAAAATCTTTTTCTTATCATTTGTCATACATAAAAACTGTTTTCTTGAATGTAACAAAATTTTGCTAGAGATGCTTTAGCAAAATAGTTTTTTAAGCAAAATATATTTGTTGTTTAAAATATATTATAAGAAAATTTTGGTTTATTCGGCAAAATGTTTTCTCCATTTTACTAAATAATTTGTTTAAAATTGTATAAATCATTTTTGTATTGCATTTTTTTATGCAGTATTTTACAAGATATTGGATAAGTAACGTAGTATTCCTCAAAATTTGCTCAGTGAAATATCGGTTGCAGAGATAAATACTCATTTGAAAATAATATGTCAATGAACAAGACATTCATTTTACTTTAGCCAGTTATTTAGAATTTCTTTTGTAATAAGATACAGAAACTTTCAAAACTTAAACTAAAATGTATGTCTTGTGTAGCGATTTTGAATATTTAACTGAAGTGAATCATATTGTATGGTTGATTATTTAAAGGAATTAACACTTGATGCAAATGGTTTTCAAACAGATGGCGTAACTAGTCTTGTAATAAGATAGTCTGACAACTTCTTAATGTCAGAGAAATGTCATTAGGCATTTAAGTTCCGTATGTATCATTTCACTGAAGTGTGAATAGCACAGATTTTTCTTTTTTTTTTCATCTCTAAACATGTCGAAAACAGAGTGAATAGAAAATTTTCTTAATTTATTTTAAATTTCACTCTAGCTTTAACGTTTTAAAATAAGTGTACCTGAAACAGTTCCTTTTGCGGTAACTGGGTCTAAGAAGATATTTGCGAAAACTGATTCTGAAAGCAATCAATTGACTATAAATATTACCGGAGAAAAAAACAATCACTTCAAAATAAGGGATATTTTGCATTGTGCCAATAACTCGATAGTGGTCAGAAAGTTTAAATATAATATAAACATTTCTGAATGATTATGTAAATTATTTTTCCTATTAAATCAATATAGGGCTCAGTACTTCTGTCGCGATAGACATATATCATATCATAGGTGAAACATATATCATATCATGGTTCTCGTAGTTGTGTTCTTGCTTGTAACATTAAGTGCACTTCATTGCTTATTCTCTTGTAAAGAAAGAATCCTATATGATTCAATATAATGTACGGCTTTGTCTGTGTTTCAAAAAAAATTTTGCTGCAGTGGTCTCTTTTATATGGTAGGCTGAATAATAAGGGAATAATTTACTAAATTCTTAACTTTCGTCGTTTCGTTTTCTTAATATTCGTCGTTTATTTATTGAAAAATTTAATCTTACGCAGTAAACTCCACAATATTTATAGTTCCACTTTTCAAATATTTCAAAACAATTGCTTTTCTTTTGATTTCTTCGGAAAGCCATAATTTACTGTATTTTTGTGCTCGTCGTTTCTGTTTTTGATAAATACCGAGCTTAATTCTTATTCTGTATCTATAATTTTTCTGTGGCAATACACTGTATTCGGATCAACTGATTGCAAAGAAATCTCTAGGAATCAAGGCTTCCGTGAGTTTTCTTAGTATTATTGCTAAAGAAAGCCATGTATATTTATAGAAGCGTACTTGACTATACTTGACTTTCTTTAGTAATAATACAAGGAAATACATAGAAGCCTAGATTCCTAGAGATTTCTTTGTAATCGATTGACCTTTTTAGAGTGCACCCGGTTAAATAACTTACACCTGGGTGTAAGTTATTTAAATACGGTATAACAGTTTAATTATTTATTTATTTCATTCTATACATTTCATTCTTCACATTAAACTTTTCCTTCCAGATTTCTACAAATGTGGACGCTTTTGTTTCCCCTGTTAACCCTTTAACGCGCAGTGTTCCCGCTCTGGGAACACCAAACTCTGACGTTTTGACAGTTGCCAGTCACGAAGAATAGATTTGATTTCTATAAAAATAATTGCGGGTGACATAGCTCCACGAGAATCCTTTACTTTTTAGCACGTCATTTCCCGTAAAAAATTGTCACGATTATTTTTAACAGCATCTGCTGAAAAATGGAAGAATGCGAAAACAGGTGGATAGATTGCCCAATGCTGAAAAAAGGGCAGCCGTTGCCATCGCTCGACTTAACTTCCAGCAAGATGGCGGACGATCGAAACGTTCATCGCGTGCCACAGATCTAGAGATCCTTTTTTTGAAGCAGCTGGCTGTGCCGGCACAGCCAGCTGCGTCAAAAAAAGGATCTCTAGATCTGTGGCACGCGATGAACGTTTCGATCGTCCGCCATCTTGCTGGAAGTTAAGTCGAGCGATGGCAACGGCTGCCCTTTTTTCAGCATTGGGAAAGGGTTGCGCCTCAAAGGGTTAAGATATATGTAATTCTGAATTTACGTACACATGCGTCGATACTTTAATTTTAAGTAAATGACTTGAACGTTTGTGAATGGGTAAATCCTGCATACTGGTACACACATTTTGCTATTATTTGTTGTTACATTAGAGAAAACTTGAATGTTATTGAAATTTCCTTTCAAAGTTGAATTTGTGGATTTTTTTTTTCGAACTAGCTGAAAAATCTTGTAGGACAACATTTAACTTTAAAAGTGGCAGTCTTCATTTATGGGTGATAGTAATTTTTAACTACTGAAACGGAAATTAAGAATTAGGTTTTTATTTGAAAAATTATATGAAAATGCGCTTTCTACTGGTCGTTTGTACATGTAATAGTTTTTTTAATAAGATTTAGGAGATTGCTGTTTAATTTGAGATGAGAGATTTTTGTCAGGTTTGAAGAGGTTAACCAGCAATTTTAAATTTCATTCTACTTTTTAACTCTTTATTTTAATTAAAATGTGGTAAAATTATATAGATGAACAACAGCTTATGCCCAACTTTTGTAACAAATCATTAATGTCGGTTTGGGTGAAATTTAGTCGCACATAAACTGTTGTTCATCCAATTAATTCACTCTAAAAGAAAACCAGTTCATTACTAAGAAATCTCCAG
Organism: Cheiracanthium punctorium; assembly: GCA_038373885.1. Lineage (NCBI taxonomy): Eukaryota > Metazoa > Arthropoda > Arachnida > Araneae > Cheiracanthiidae > Cheiracanthium > Cheiracanthium punctorium. The sequence goes on from JAWZYV010016268.1 coordinate 560,870, forward strand.
GAAACAAGGCTTTCATGTACTTTCTTAATGTTATTACTAAGGAAAGTCATGAACAGTCAAGTACACTTCTAGTGATACATTTCACTTTTTTCAGTAATAACTAAGAAAATTCACGGCAGCCTTAATTCCGCGATTTCTTAGAAATCGACTGGGGTTTTTTTTTCTTTTTGTTAGAGTGTAGGTCAATGTTTATTGTTTGATACAATGAATCGGCAAAGGGAAGAAAGTCGCAAATTTGCACCAATGTTGGCACTTTTCAAAATCATGCCACGATGGAAGCAAAACTGTGGTTTCACAGAATTAATTTACCATAAAATACAGCATAAGCGCCCACCTCTAATTAACGCCCCCACTCCTTGCTTTTCTCGTGCATTTCGTTTGCTCTTAAAACACCGAATAAACGTCCCCTGAAGGTGGATTCATACTGGCTGTTCCGTGCCCCTCAGACTCTGCTCTGCCCTACCGTTCTTTTCCGTTTCGAAACTTTGGTTGCCCGCGCGCGAGCTTGCGGAGCCACAGTAAATGCACCTATGAAATCACGACATATGCCAGCGAAGTGTGACGTCAGAACAATGCTCTCCGCTTTGCTTCCCTGAGTGACGTCATCGCGGCATCTTAGCGGTACAGAACGGGCAGTATAAATCCAACTTTACTTGAAGATAGAGGGCGCGCTTGAACGGTATGTTTTTCCGATTTTTACAGTTTATCCGCCTACATAGATCGCCACTTTGCTTGAAGATTGAGGGGGGCGCTTTTGCGGTATTTTACGGTATTTCTTCTTAAATACTTCCAGCTTTTGCATACATAGTTTTCTCAACCATGACCTTCCTTCATTGTTACATGCCGTTCATAAGAAAAAAAATAAAAACACAACACAAAAGAAACCCAGAAAGCTGAATTTATTCATACATTCTGTTAAACAAAAAACATCAGACAAAAAGAGTGATTTGTTGATGCTGCGAAACAAAAGCAAGAATCGCACTCGTCTCACAGTTTTTCAAATTTCAGAACTTCTTGATCAGATACATACATCTTTTATTATCTTTTATTATTCTTAAACATTTTTATGAAGCTTTAACATCATGTACATAGAAATACAGATCACAAAAGTATAGTCATGGTGGTCACTGTGTGTCCGTTCACTTCACGGCGCCGATGAATGTACATATAATTTTTCTCTGTGAATGTATGAAGTGAATAAGTATATTAAAATTTGTTTTGCTGGTGACTATAAGTGGAACGTAAATCCAGTATTTACTCTTCTGCCTGCTCCTTCTTTGCTCCCAAGGCCCAGTCCGGCTTTGTCTGCTAGCGTGCAAATGCAAAGAAAGATGTCAGAAAGGAAACGTCGTTGAAAGGGAGAAGGGGGAGAGGAAGAAAGAAAAGAAAGAATGCCCATTAGTTCTTGAAAAACATCGCCATCGAAACGTCACAACATAAAAAATCTTGCAAAAACACAAAAAATATACTTGCAAAAATACAAAAATTATACTTTCAGACTGCAAAATGATACTGCAAAAATGGAAAAATATACTTGAAAAATGTAAAAATGAACTTGCAAAAATACAGAAATTCTGTTCCTAAATGTAAAATAATATTGCAAAAGTACAAAAATATTCGTCCAAAAAGTGAACTAGTCTTGAAAAAATACAAAGTAATCTTGTAAAAATATGTAATGATCTTGTAAAATATAAAATGATCTTGCAAAAATACGAAACTTTCAATAATAATCTTGAAAATATACGAATCACTAAGAAATTCTGAAAAATACTCTAAATTAAACTGCCCTATAATTCAAATAAGAGGCTAAGAAGATTTTCACAAAATTCTTCAACAATAAAATTCTTTATCTAAAAACAGTGTACACAAAATGAAAAAGTCTATTAATAGTCTCAAGATTATTTTCAAAAAATACTAATGTTGCCGACTTTTGAACGACTCAGTTTACAAAAAATTTCTTAAGTATTTTATTCAATTTATCTCTTTTTTTTTTTTTTTTTTTTTTTTTTTAGATATTCCAGTGAAAAATATTTGAGTGATTTCATAGGAAAAGGATTTTAGATATGTTTTCACACATGTAATCAAGAGACTATTATCATAATTCTCTACTTTAATAGCAATTCTTTTTAAAAAGCATATTAACTCAACTACAAAAATGTGCAAATTCTACAAAGTCTGTGTTTCTTTGCAAAAAATTATTGGTGAAGCTCCTTAAATATTTAGAAAATTATCGACTTTTCATTTAAAGTATGTGGTATCAAAAAGTGCTTACCACATTCTCTAAAATAGGGCATTCTTTAAATAGTTTGTATTTAAAAGATAGTTTACAAAGGATAATCAAGAAATAATTATAATAATGCTATTTTAAAATTACTTAATCGTAATTTTAAAATAAAAAATAAGAATGATTCATGACAAAAACTTCAAATAACTTACACACGCACATCACGCGCATACAAACAAACAAACAAAAAAAAACTTTAAAGTTTGGAGACAGAAAGATACGAAAAGCTATTTACTCTTTTGTTTAATTATTGATATTATGTTTTACTGAATTAACTATGAAACTTTAATAAAAGCATAAAATGCATATCCATTCTGGATTAATCTTAAACTTAAAAATTAGAATAATTAAATATTTTAAATTTAAAGTATTCTATTAAATATAATATAAAAATTATAAATGTTATTTATTTATCAGAAATTTTTTTCTTTAGTTAGGACAATAGATATCTAATTCTTTACAAAAATAAGCCTATCTTAAAGATAAGATCCTTGTAATAGTAACAGTATCCAAATAATTAACTTACCTGGTCCAGCTACAAGCAGACTGAAAACGTTCAATGTGTTAAGTGTTAATGAGCATTTAAAAGCATTTTCCAATATCTCCCGGTTAGAATAAAAAATCACAATAATAAAATATCACAAAATCTTACTACAAATGAAAAGGGGATGAAAAACCAAAATTCGAACAAAATAAGAAAAGAAAAACTAAATAAAATAGTACCATCAAACATTAATTTTAAAAATGTTAAAGAGTAAAAACACAGAAAAACAGACACACAAGCCTGCAAAATGGAACAAGGTTTTACAAAAGGAAAAAAAAATCTACACAAAATATACAAACAGGGTGTTTCAAAAGAGAGAACAAAAACTTAAAAACTGCTTTTTTAAAGGTTTTTTTAAAAAAAATTACAGTAAAAAAGCATTTATTTTAAAGTCTAAAATCGTGCTCTCATAAATTAATTGTTCCTTCTTCTAAATAAAAATCACTTAAGTACTCTAAAAAATCTTTCGAAAAAACGGTTAAAATGCGTAGATCATCGAAAGTTTTAAAAAATGAAAATTTTGTGATTTAGTTCTGCAATGGAAATGTTTGCTTACGTTTGCTCGTCAAAAGACCAAAGAAAACTACGAAATTGTGAATAATTATCTGACTTTATCAACTTTATTTCATAAAAGCCCAATAATTTGATGTTACATAATTATAAATTAATTAGTTTAAGTGTGTGTGTGGAACAAATGCAGAACAGTACATTTTTGTGAATGGACCAATCACAGACGACGACTCAACGTAGACGACGAAAGTGGAGTTTACTTGTTTGCCCATTCGGGGGCCTTTTTCTGTGGAACAAAAAAGATAAATGTAAACATAACATATTGCTGAATTCAAGATTTAAAATACACTAAAAACGTTAAATTTTAAAATTAATTGAGGAAAGAAAAAAGAGCGTTTGAAATCTGACTCCATACTCTTCACTAAAAAAATCATATGCAATGTACTCATTTTTTGGTAGCATTTTAAGACCACTAATATTGTTTATTATACAATTTTGAATTTATATATTTTAAAAAGTTTTAAGTTACATTTTTTTCAATTTATCAATCATCGTCATTTGTTGGCATGGCAGTTCAGGGTGGCCTTGGCCTTCTCCAGAACATTTATTTAGACAAGTCTCCTTATTTCCAGGTCCTAATTTTGTGTACCTGTGATTTTAAAATCTGTGTTAATGGAGTCCAGCCATCGAAGGTATGGGTATCCTCAATAAATTTTGAGAGCTCAATAAATAAATTTCGAGAGCTTAATATTTATTTTCCATTACCTTAAGATGGACTTTTCTAAATCTACTTTTCTTAAAAATTGTTAAATTAATAGAAAGAATTATACATATAAATGTATCGCATTTTATTACAATCGTTTGACACTCAGTTTCATAATAATAGTAGAATGTTTCATAATATGTTGGCTTTTTCTGATGAATGATGTATTTTCATAACATTTTGGATCATGGATAACATGAGCCTAGACATCTGAGACGTTTTTAAACCAAGGAGCTATTTACACGTCAATGTTACTCCATGAAGTAAACGTTCTATCGCTGCTCTACTTCACTTAAAAATGAAAAATTTTATTAGGGTATAAGACATTTATAGAAGCGAATCTAGTGTACCTATAGAAAGTAATTGGTGTAAAAAAAAAAATCGACAGACTATTTTTGATACTGGGTGTTAAAAAAAAATATTAGGATAATTGGAATCATGCAGTAAAGTATAAAATAAATAAACAACCAAAAATGAAATGAAAAATACGCGGACTAGTAGAATTGTTGAAGAGAAAGTGTAGTTAAATGAAAATCGGGAAAATATAGAGGAAAACTCATTGAAAAAAACGAAAACATACAGATATATTAAATAAATTGTACGAACCTCTTTCACATCCTCATCAAGCTTGAATTTTGTGGATGGTCCTACGGATTTCAAGTTGGCTCTGAAATCGTTGTCAGCCTTCTTGGCGGCGCGCATCAGTTTTTCGAATCTAGGGGTGATTACAATTTTTTACACACATTGCAATAATATCCAGTTTTGTTTAGCTTTTTCAACAATTGCAATCAGTCATTTGAGGATAAGAGATTAGAGTCTTCAATAAATTACACCACATATTATTCAGATGTAGTATAAAAAATCAAACATGGATCTGATCATAATGGAGAAATTTTGGTGTGCCACAAATTTAGAGGATCTGTATTGTACTTAGCGTAACGTGCTCCATTCACAGTTTTCCAAATGTGGTTCTACAAGATAACGAAATCAAGAGAGGGCGTTGTTGTCAATTGTTGTCCGTTGTTCGCTTCAGCTCAAAAAACCCCGTTTTAGCAATAAAGGTTTCGAGATGTAAATTAATGAATATAAGATTCAAACTTGATTTATAGCATTTCCTGCATTTATACAATAATTGTACAGTATTTTCTTATATTATGGTGACTCTTTTTTTTCCTACTACAGTGATAAATTTTGTACATCAAAATTGAATTACTCTGTTGCAAAATTTATGCAATAATTGTACAATATTTTCTTACATTATTAAGAGTCTTACTTTTTAGTTCTACAGTGCTAAATGCTGTACATCCAATTTGTATAAATTTGTTGCAAGAATACATTTATTCTTCATTAACTTACATTTCAAATTTGCTATTAAACCCAAGTATTCTTAAGCCTAGAAAAAATACCGGACATTAGTAGATGGCAGCGCCCTTTCAGATTTCATATAGCTCTAGAATAAGTTCAGGTCGAGGATTGGTACACTAGTTGTATTATAGACACTTTAAAATTTTTATATGACAGGCATATCAGGAATGTTAACATTTTGAGCCCGTCTACAGTAGCAGTACTAACAGCATTAAAGTAACCTGGAGGAAGCCGTATCATATTAGTACTGCGTTTGGTCAAGCGCAATTGAAGTTTCACTATCCAATTCGGGAAGGTGGAGTTTTATACCAGCTACTATACGAATGCTTAAATAATTGCAATCCATCTTTAAGGCAGAAAAGTCTGTAATAAAAACACACAGTTAAAAACAATGTGGTGTTTGGGTCAAATTAAAAAATAATTTTGTATTTAACACGCATCATAAAAAAAAATATCGCAGAATGGACATTGCCATTGTGTGAAATGGACATTACCAAGTGTCCACAACTCTCTGCTGCAAATAATCACATTATCTTCCTTCTTCCGCATAAGCTCCCAATTTAAACAGTCATATTGAATTTCACTTGTTGGAGATGAGTGTGGAACCAAAAATAATTTTATCTGTACTATTATAGATTTTAATGAAAATATTGCTCTCATCTGTAAGTAACTTCAGTCTATTTATTTTATGGTTATTAACTATTATGTCAGAGTTTTTAGATTGCAGTGTAACAGCTTATAATTATGCAACTTTTCATCTTAAAATTATGCTTACATGTATATATATATATATATGTATATATTGTAAATTTGTATTTTTTCATTCTATAATAATAGTATTTTGTAATATAATGCGTTAATCTAAAAATAACCTATTTTACAACAGTGTGACTGTGTAAAATTTTGAAAGGAACAAAAGGCGTATGTGGGTGGTGCTTTTCTGGAGGGTTGCCATCTGTAAGCCCACTTTTGGTTGGTTCCCTCTAGTAGATCTCTAAACTAAACCCTCTCAGGCATAAAATGTTCCAGTTTCCACACAGGAAGAACAGAGAAATCCAAAAGTAAACACAAGGCAAGAAGAAAAATTTCTCGCCCCTTGGAAAAGTAGAATGTAAAAAAACCAAAGACAATAAAAGTTCAAAGACAGTGGGCGGAAGGAGGAAGAAATCAGCAGAAACAGGATGATAAGTTAAAAAATCAAATTAAACATGTAAAATAATAAAAATGAACAAAAATATTGAGACAAAACATTAAATTAGAGAGAGAACAATAAAGGAACAATGGCATAAAGAACACTATTTTTTAACAAAGTAACTGAAGAATAAAGCAAATTGACAAAGCAACACTGAAATAATAATAATTTCACAAAGCTTTTAAGCTTTTTTTAAGTGTTATTTTATATTACCTTTTTGTTGTTGTAGTTATTGTTATTTGTGTCATTGTTCGTTTATTTTTGTTTTTTCCCGTTTCTACATCTTGCTCATTTATATCATTTTTTTAAGTGTCTCATTTCTTTTATATTTTTTACTTAACATCCTCTTTTTGGCAATTCCTCTCCTTTTGCTTTGTTATTCTCCTTGCCCACCTTCTCTTCCCGTTGTTTTGCTTGATTTTCTTATGTTTTCCATAAAAGCATATTTTTCTTCGCGCCTTCTGTTTACTTTTAGTTCTTTCCCTCTCCTACCCGTGTCGAAGTTTGATGAAGTGTTAGGTGCTGAAGAAAGGTTCCCCATTTGTACTGCCCAGGAAGTACGTTTAGTGCAAGTTTTTATGCATGTGTGTTAAATACAAAGTTTGTAGTTTTAATGTAGAGAAGTTCTGCATTTTCTCGAGGTGAGGGATCGTTTAACATCGGGAAGGCGACTTTAGCTTGGAAAACTATGCGCCACTTTGACCTTACCTTCTCAGCTCCTCATTCTGTCATTGTAAATCTTTCGTTACATCCAAAAATAAATCATCTTCATCATTAGACGAGATTTCCGATAAATTAAAAATAGTTGAGCTTTTCAATTGCAAAATATTTTATTTGAAATATTTTTACACCGCATTTGAAAAATCCGATTATCAACTTGTATATGCTATTGGATGAAATTCAGGGCAATGGTTCTGCTAGAATCGAATACTTAGAGATTTTGTGTAAGATTTTTTTTATTAAGATGTTACTCTCAATAAATGCTAAAAAACTGATATTTAATATTGAAAGCCATTCGTCTTGATTGGATAGAATCCCTCCCCCCACTTGTTAAACTAATCTTTAAACTAAGCCTTGATCAGATTTAATATAATATAGGAAACTAAAGAACGAAATTGTCATACGTTAGTAGCCAACTTCATAAATGTTAGATTGATATGGAAACCCATGTCATTTTTCTGAACTAATTGTAAACAGTTACGTTAGAATGTGGATAAATTAAATAAGTCTGCAATAAATATATCCTTTTTATCTCACAACTGTTAACAAAAACAGATATCTTTTGTAGAAGAAAGCATTAATTTTTACATATTAACGAGCAGTTATTTTGTAAAAGTAATTTAGAAATTAGTTATAAATATTTTGCAATATATAAACCGTCTTCAAGTGAGTTCGATTGCAGAAAACGAACCTTTTCACCTGTTAAAACCTTTGACTTATTCAAAATACACTTATTTGTATTATTTTAGTTTTAAATACCGGGTATAAAGTTTCAGTTGCATAACTATAACTTTGATTAAGCAGTTAAAGCACATTAAGTGAAAAATACTCAACACTTACTTTCCGTATTCGAATTTGGATACCTTCTTCAATGGTGGTTTGATGCTGTAAAAGTGAAAAAAAAAGTATTGATTTTTTAGATATTTTGTTATGCACAATTATTTGTTTTAAAAAGAAAAATAGTACACTTAATTTTGTACGAAATTTCATTTATTACTTACAATTTGCCTCTCATGTCGTTAACTTGCATGTTGAGCTCGTTGATCTGAAAAATGTATGAAAAAATCAGAAAACTATCCTAAATATAAATTATTTTATTCGTAGTGTTTAAATTAATTTTTTCTTAAAAATGGGAGCTTTTTAGGTATCACTTTTGTGAAAGCTAATGGGAAAATATATCTTCTTTTAAATCATTCTATAATTTATTGTTTCATGAACATTACAGAGCCTATTAATTTTCCCCAAAATTTATAGGGGTTTATAACAGTATTTCTTTTTAAATAGTTATTATAATATAGTGATATTTTCTGAAAAAGGTATACTTAATAAAATGCATGTATAATTCTAATTGTTACTTTATTGCTTTCTTTGCTATCGTCCTAACCCATATTTTTGTTTTTTCCAGAGAAGAAAAATGGAAAAAACATTTTAGCAATATGGAATGCTTATGTTGATACGATTAAAATAAATTTAATGTATGCTTATAAAAATGGTCTGTGATACATAATATTTTCATATATATATATATATATGAATTTAACTTACGGCAATAAGTATTTGTCAAAAGCCATGAAAGTTAGCTTAAGCAGTCATTAAACTTACCGGATTTAATTGTTTAGTTACGCTTGTTGTTATTGTTGTTGTTGTTATTAAATATCATTAAGCTCAAATAAAAAAACTAAAAAGCATGCACGAACTTTTTTTACATGGAGGATATTAATTATAGAATAAGCTTTAACTCAATGTGAAAACTAAGAATTTTTCCTGGTGACTGACATTTTTTTCTTATCTTATTTTACCGAACTCCTGTCACACACAGTTTTAACTTTCAATTGCAATTTCTAAACCCCATCTGAATTTGTATCATTATTTCACGAAAAAAAAAATTAAATAAAATACTTAAACAGTTTCAAGTTACATTTCCCTAGTGCTCTGTCTATTTCTTTCTATAGCAAAATGAGTATTAGTTCCAATGAAAAAATCTAGGAATTTTTTTTTTTACTGAAAATGAGAATCTGAGAGCTTTTGACAAACACCTATTGCTGACTGATTATTTTACAAAAAACAAAAAACAAAAAAAAAAAAACATTTATTGAAATTAAGATTTTTCTTTCGTTTAATTCTAAATTCTATTAAAAAAGATTTGTAATAGAATCTAAATTTAATCTAAATTTAAATAATATAATATTTAAATTTAGTCATGACTTCTAAAGTACACTAATCTAATTCATCTGGACATTTTATGAAAAGCAAGTTGTTAATGCTTCTGTTAGATTGCGTAAGATGTGTTTACATCGTTTGAAGCATGCAATGCTCCATTACATGCACTAATCTCCTCCCACAAAGCAAACAAATCGACAGCAACGTCACAAATGTGATACAAATGTAGTCCTCCTGCAACGACCCTTCGTGTCAAACATGTGACGTTGTAAAATGATGTCGCATTGAAATACTGAGACGTCCACGTAGATCACTATGGCGTCCATGACGATCAACATATGACGTCACAGAAAACTGTCCTTGGCAGCCATTTGTCTGCCACCACTGCTTCTCTGAGACATACCCATACCCTCACATGAAGCATTTTGCGACGTCACAAATGTGATACAAATGTACTCTTCCTGAAACGTCCCATCATGTCAAACATGTAACGTTGTAAAATGACGTCGCAGTGAAATGCGGATACGTCCACATAGATTACTATGACGTCCATGACGATCTACATATGACGTCACAAAAAACTGTCCTTGGCAGCCATTTGTCCGCCACCACTGCTTCTCTGAGACATACGCATACCCTCACATGAAGGCATGTTGCGACGTCCTAGTGCTACATAGGCTGTAAAACGTATTTAAGAATATTAGTGATGTTATGTAACAACATCTTATTCACTTAACTACTGACAATTTCAATTAGATTTGGAAAATATGTTTCATCCTAAAGTTTCGTAACCTGATAAAAGGGGCTAATGAATATTTTCAACAAACACCTAAACTATAATTAATGAAATGAAATCTATTGTAAAAAGAAGTTAGTTGAATATTTATTCTTTTTAAAATCTTAGCTATCTAATCAATAATTATGCAACTAAGCACTGAAAGGTTTTGAGTTGCTCTAAAGTCTTTAACTAATATGTTGCAATAACAAATTCATATTATAATAATCCATTATTAAATTTAATTTACTGTACAACTGAGTCTTAATTTGAGTATTTTAATAATCGTGTAAAAAATATTATTGATAGAACTTCTGCATATATTAACTAACTTAATTGCTTGAAGAAGCAATCAAGACTGAAATTTAGAAAGAAAACAATTTTCAGAGATTTTACGTTATTTAAATACTTTTATTACATTAAAATATTAATGCTTGCTCTCGGATCCATTTTTTTCCTATTAAAAATACTTGTTGCTAAATGATTTATTCACAATAATGCTTCATGAATTACTATTTAAATAAATTTTAGTTTGTAAAATTATTTAGTGTATAAATAATACACAAATTTATTGTTTTGTAAGTCTGAAACATTATGAAAATCTTTTTAAAACAAAATATCGGCACAGATCTAAAACTTTGTTTAATACAAAATTTTTAAAAAATTATCCGAATAAAAAAATGATTTTGTTTTTTGCGCTTGCTACATAAATTTTCTATTCAATAAATTATCTTATTGGAAAAAACAGTTTGATTCATTACAGACTGATAAATAGATATAGACTTTTAGAGCCTGTATACCTATTAAGTTAAATGCAATAAAAATCGTCTAAAAATTATTACTGTAACTTTTTCTCAATTTTAACTTTTCGTTCAGCAGGAATTAAACCTATGGTTAAAATTAGGGTTGCACAGATACTGAAATAACCGACTGATATTGTCAGTTTTCAGATTCATAAACATTAAAATGCTGGCAAATGTGCTAATTTAACGGTCTGTAGATGGACCATACTGAATGCTTTTTATTGGTTTTTATAGATTTTCACTGACAATTTTCGTTTTCATTTTATCTGTACAGCCCCTAAAGTATACCGCTTGACAAAATTAAGGTAGCTTCTTACAGATTTTTAGACTGTTTCTAAAATATAACTTATCTCAGCACATTGCATAAATTGCTGATGAATAAAAATGTATTTCCTGTACAAACATTTATTGCTTCTTGCATGGTATAGTATACCTATGTAATTTTTTTTATTATTTACGTAAACCAATATCAGTTTCTGTCACATGTTAGTTATTTAAGTTAATCTGGAAATGCAAAAAGAAAATCATTAATATATTTTAATCTGTTCTATAAACAAAACTTTGTAGCATCCTAAAACATTTTAATCGATCCAAAATATGTGCTAAAAAGATTTATTAAATTTTCTTCATCTTAAAGTATATTCTGAGTATTTTTTAAGAATACGGTGTATGAGCCTTTCAGTTTTTTTTTTAATAATTTGCTTCAGAATATGGATATAACGACCAAACTGGGTGATACTATCATGAATAATTCATAAAATTTTCTAGTTCTGAATTAATTTATGAATAAATTTCCTACAATATGTTTTTCTTTAAATTGTTTTTTCATTGTAGGATGATTTCAGAATACTTTATACATATTTTGCAGAATTCATAATATTCAAAAAATATTCAGAATATATTCAGAACATTATATATAAATATGTTGCATTAATCTTTGCAATTTGATTCATGTACAACTTTTTTTAAATAACAATAGTTAGCTCAATTATTGTCTAGTAATGAAGCAAATTTGCGAGTTTATTTATTTATTTATTTTATTTTACTCCAGTAAATTTCTGAACATTCTCTAATGAGAGAAAGCGGTTAAGTCCTTACACACTATTTGAAACAACCAATTACATAAATGTCGTCGTTTAAATAAGTGGTGTTGTTTTTGCATGTCTCTTTCGCTATTTTTTTTATCTATCATGTTGATTTCTTCAAACTACCTTATTATTGCCAAGCAGTCTCTGTTGGTCAAACTGCATAACTGAACAAACTGACCTTCCATTCCTTGTGTCTTGATTCAAATTCCATGTCGTATTTTTCGCTTTCCAGTTTAAGAGTGCGTTCATGATACTCTTTGCAGATTTGCATTAATTCAGCTGTAAGAAGCGGGGATAAAGGGGAAAATGGCGAAAAAATAAAGAAACTACATTAAAATCAGTTAAATAAGCGAATTAGTTAGTATGCGATATGAATTGATAAGCAAAAATACATCAGCAAATTACTATATTCAAAGGCATGTTCACATGGGCAGAACACTACAAATGCACGCATCACATGACATCAAGGGGAGAGGATTACGTTTCCACTACATCAAATGTTTGCTTTTTTACCAGCAGTGAAGGGTATATGTGCGCAATATGCCAAAGAAAACTGCAAAAACAAAAAAATAATTTTTTAAAGTGAAAAATAAATTATATCAATCTGGATATAAGCTGAAATAAGATAAGCTCTGAAATAAAATCTGGAACATGACAAATAAGAGCGAAGAATAGTTTAAAAAGGGAAAGTTGACAATCTTGCTCCGAAAAATGACTTTTTTTAAATTTTATAACCTTAAAGATTATTTCAAACACACTTAAACTAAAATAAAAAGATTATTTTTTTTTTTTTTTGGTCAAATTTATATTGAGCATGCTCAGATTATATACTTTTATTAGTTGTAATCTACAGAGATATAATTTCATGGAAATCTTTTCTTTTATATGCTTTATGCTTAGAGTTCAAATTTCACGGACACAAAATAGATTTAACGAAAATATAAATTTTAATCTCAAAATCCTTATTAATTAGTAGAAACTATCGCTTAAAACAACAAAAGTTGTTTATTTATTTATTTTGATATTTTTCATTTCAAACAAAAAGGTTGAAAATTAATGCATTAGGGCATTATTTTTTAATTTAGAGTTTTAAAAATGTTTTAATGTTTAATTTATCCAAAGAAATTATTCGAGATAAGACGTGGATTAAGAGCCTTCAATCAAAGTCGATAATTATCATTTTACTCTATGATTTTTACGGATTTTTATTACTTATGTTGTAGTTCTCTGGAGAATACAATAAACATGTTTTCTTTTCTTTTCAGCTTCAATGGAACAAATTTTGTGATCTTATTCTGAAAGTGATTTGACCCTTTGCATTTTCATAATAGCTTAAATTTACAATTTAAAAGCTCAGCAACAGAGGTGTATGTATACCGATGCAGACCACACAATATGTGAGGTCCTTTAATTCTAAAATTGTCCCCGTGTATCTTTTAAGCGTCTCTTTAGTGGTTTTGCAAAACCTTTTATAGGAGATCAAAATTAATTAAATTTATTTAAGATAAAAGAAATATACAACGTGATATATTGTTGTCAAAATGCCAACCAGCATAAATTTCTCATTGAGAAGATGTTACATATACAGTTAATTTAAAGGTCGTTAAATAAAAGTAATAGAAGAATGTAGGTAGATTCAAATTTATAAAAGGGTTTCATTAATTTAGTAATTGGGAGTTGTGCGACAATGTGTTTTGTTGTTTTGTAATTTATCGACTCTAAGTTCATTGTTTGTTACACGACTACATTCATTAAAATTAATTCAAATTTTCCCATGTAAAGTTACATTTATATGACATGACAATCCTACTTCATTTAAGCTCATGTTACAAACTGGTACGCCTTCTGAACCAACATTTGTTGATTCTTGTTTCCGGCGTTCAGTTTACTAGTAAAAAACATTTAATATATTTTATTATTTCATTAATTGAATTTTACAGCTTTTCGTTTGTACTTTATTCAATTTACTTTTTATACCTTAAACTTGCTATAAGAAAAGCATTTCTATGAAACTTATATTGGCTGTTATTAACTATTGCAAATACTAGTTCGTTTATTTTATTTATTTTCTACGCCTGTGACTTCTTAGGTAAAATTTATTGCTTTTAAATCATCTTTGTATTTCCTGTTATACCTTCAAAAAAAGGGGGAAGGATTTTCTCCAAAAACTGCTGTTGTCCTAAAAATCTTTAAAGTCAAAACGCCTAATCATTTTTTCCCTTAAATGCTTTGATGGGAGTTTAATTGCTTCGGAATAGAGAAAATTATATGCCACCTTCACAGAGCTAGCATGATGAAATTTTTACGCATGCTTTGTCGCTAGAAAGATAATGAAACCAACTATATTAAAGGAAGGCATTGTTGTTGTTATCCGTAGTAAATTTTCTTTTCGGTTTGAATCATTTCTTCTTTCTGTCGTTTCTAACTTTTATTAGAATATTTCCCTTAAACTATTAAAATAAATGAGATATCTACATTCACAACGACATACCCGTCACTGCTTTGTTACACAACAAGGAAGGTAAGGGAGGGGGGAAAAAAGCAAACAACACGAATGAAACGTCTAAAACACAAGTGAAACCAAAAAAATACACAAAGTAACACAGCAAAAGCACCTCCAGCGCAGCAAAAAAAAAAAAAATTGCAAAACAAAAACACGGTTGCAAAAGCGTGAGTGCCTCAGCTTTCTGTCAGTCAAAAGGAAAAAAATAATGTTTCTCGCCGCAAAAAAATGCTGCAAAAAAATAGCATCGAGAGATGGAGTTGACTGTATTGACCCATACCACAAATTCTTTCTGTCTGACAGCATACTCCAAATCGTATTTAGCATCTTCTAGCTTCACGATCCGTTGGTGATACTCTTTGCAGATGGCCTGCAAGGCAGCTGTGACCCAAGAAGGAGATACGCGAGGGATGAAGAAGGAGATAGGATAAAAGGGAGGGTGAGGATGGAAAAAGAAGAGGAATTAATTTAAGAGAAGAGTAAGCATGGATCTTTTTTCAAATCATGAAACGAAAAATTGTGGAGGCAAAGGAGAATGTTTCGTAGTAACTGGGTGTTTTATCAATTTTAAAATCATTATGAAATTTGATGCATAAATTAAACAAATATGCATATCTCGTCATTGAAAGAATATATTTTATCCTTAAAATTTTATTTTGCAAATTCTCTGTTTTTTTAACAAGCGTATATTTCAATTCACTAGCCATTTCTGTTAAGATTTTACTTAATAAATGCATCTGTTTTTTCAGAGCCAAAGACACTTGAATGTAAAAACTTTCGTTTAATTGATTTTAAATTAATTTTAAATATATGGAAGAGAAAACAAAATATATGTATAGTTTAGCTGTTCTTAACTTAAAATTAAGTAATTAAAACTTGCTCCTCAAATTATCAACGTTACATTATGTAATTAGATATATTTCGAAAAAAAGTTATTTCAGCAGAGATATATACATAAATAACATTGAAATTGCATTTAAAAAATGCTTCCACTAAAATTAAACTCAAATGAATAACGAATTTTTCTTTAGGATTTTGTTAGGATCCACAATAGTTATTAAAATGAAACTTCTATCTGTGAGAAAGCATAAAAGCAAATCAGTTTCGTTGCCGTAACGTACCAAAATTAAAGGTATGTCACTTCTCTAATCATAGAAATCGAAAATTGCTGTAGCAAATCAAACACTGCTACTCTGATTTTAGTTTAAAACTTCGATTAAACGTATTTAAGTCAAAAGGAAACTACTCCCTATGGTTATTGATGAATAGAATATTCTGTTTCTGAGTGAATCTTATATTAAAAACTGTTTCAAAACTCCTTAGAGTAAGAAATCCCAAAGAGAATTTGAAACTCCATGAGTTAAAAGAATTCTGATTGCATCTTCATAATAGCCTATTTATGATGCAGTATTATAATGAAACATTATAAATTTATTTACACTGCTAGTGGGTAAAAACTTTTATGAGATCATTTATCCTATGTATTAATGCTTGTTATTATTCGGAAAAGTTATTATCCTTAGTGCTAAATACCTAACAGTGACAATAATAGTCAACATATCACCTAACATGTTAAAAGTTAATCATCTAACCTATTAACTTTAAGGTAACCTAAGAACAAAATTTACAAACTGTTTATTCAATATTCAGATTTTGTTGATATTTTAAGGTTTCTTTTAGAAACGCACAATATCGAGTAGCTTCTAATATATCAGTTATTTTCGTTTTCTTGTATGAGAAACACTTTTCGAAATATTTTAGCCTTGTTTTATACAAATTTTTTAAACAAACATTCCCATTTGTCGCCATAATTTTAAAATGAAAGGTGTATATCAAAACATATAAATCACACACGAAACATAGAGTTTGATTACAGCATAAAATTAAATTTCATTATCCATGTAGAATAGATTCTCTTTAATGCTTTCTTAAGCAGTTTAAAATGGTATTTTCATTCTAAAAAAGACCATGCCAGCCAGTATTAAACACTTTAAATGCATTAAATATTTGCAAACAAGGTGTGATATTTAAAAAAAAAATCTACATTTTCGTAGAGTATGTGAACACGTCTGTACGTTTGCTAATGGAAGCTTAAATTTTAAAAAGTTTCCTGAGTTTGATCACCAGAAAGACTGACTCATTTTTTATAAAGGGGTGAGACATCGATCATATACGATTTTTGTCACTCCTGAATACGGTATGTTGTTGTTATTGTAATCGTGTCCATGGACAGACGATTAAATATATATAATTACAGATTATATTTATTTTACGGAGATACTTTATTCTACTGTGCAGGTTGAGAATTTAAATGTATTTTATATCATATGTTTTTATTAACATAAAATTATAATCGCATTCTAATGTAACTGAACATCAGTAAACAAAAACATATGTGTCATACGTCAGGTGTTATGCCTGATCACATTAATGATAAGTAATCACATTAATGATCGTTTAACAAAATGTAAATTAACATAAATACTTAATTGTAACTCGAGGTGGACACTTTCTGTGAGATAATATCGGACAGCTAGAAAAGGTTGTAGAACTCTGAACTATTTATTAAAGAGACAGTAATTGTTTTACATATTTTCATTCCAATAAGTAATTTAGATTTAACCTAAGTTCTGAAAGTTTTGTAAACAAAATAATACTAAATTTCGTATACTTTTTATAGTATAGCTCTGGAAAAGTCAGCTGTTTCTATTAATAGTTTTTTTGATTTTTTTTAATAAAAGTTTATGCTTACAAAGATCTGATTTGTTTTATTAGTTATGTTTCATCCATTACTACACAGTAGCATAAACATAACATTAGAAAAGTAGAAGTGAGAAGTTTGAGGTTGACCATTTTTAAGCATTATGAGAAAATATTCTAATGTTTTGAGATTTAATTTTGAATCAGACAAAATAATAACATGGTTATACAAATGCTATGTTTACAATATACAAACTATACGAAATTATAAACGAGAATAATCTAAAACTAATAACAGTTATCAAAATTTCACACATACATAAATAACACCAAAAGACAAATTAACAAAACAATAAATTCACATAAAAAATTTTCATTGCCTTTAATTTAAAATTTTAGAATTAAATGCAATGGTAAACATACAACTATTTGACATCTTTCAGGTAAAAGGAAACAAATAGAACAAACTTGGTGTTCTGCCACTTCATATTGACAAAACGTACTTTTACATTTTAAATAAGTACAGCACCAATTTCCTTAAAATTACATTCATTGATAATGTTGTTCATTCGATTTCATTACGCAGTGTATCAAATGATATGGTTTGAGTTATATGCATGTATTTATGAAATTAAATAGTGAAATATATATTTCATTTTATTTATATTTCAGCTGTATTTTATATCTTTTTTACTGTTAGAGTATATTTTTTGCTTAGTGCTTTTTTTTTATATTACAGTAAAAAGAAAAATAATTCATTTCTTTGAATCTTAAAACCATTTTTGTTTCAAATTTGTTTATTTTGATGCATAAGTAAAAGGCATAAATAATTTATTGTCAAACAATTGTAAATAAAACGAAAGTTATTAAATAAAAAATGTAATTAAAAATTAAAAAAAAAACCTCCATTTTACCTTAAACTAGCAAAGTGTAAGAAACATCGGCAAAATTTTAAAAAACTATGGAATAGAAAACCATCTACTGTTTTAAAGCCCAGTCATTTGGTTCTAAGTCATCGGCTTTCTAAACACACAGATTAAAATAAAGTTTAATGCTTTTAAATATGTTATAATTTTCAACCGTTACAATATGCAAGAAACATGCAAAAGAATATGCTGTTTAATGACATTGTCAACATTCCTGATTTTGACTTTGTCTGGTGATCAGCTGGAAATGAACAAAAGCTTGAAATATCAGAAAATATAACAGCTCATTCCAGAACTGTTATCTAACGGTTGACTAACAAACTATTTTTCTTCATCAAAAATGTTCTTTCCGTAAAAAAAAAAAAATTATGAGAAGAGGACATAGTCATTAATTATATAACTTCACGAAAATGTAAATCATAGATTTTTGTATTACTATTACAACAGTAAGTGCAAAAATAATAAGCTATTTGATTTCTTATTTTTTCAAAATAATCATTGTAAAATGTACTTAAATTAGTCAGGTGTAGATTATAGATACTATTTCACCTTATTGTTTACTTGATACTATAAAAGGAGCCTTGCAGTTTGAAAGTTACCATCTAAAAAATACATATGCACTCATGTCAAACTGCTGTTGCTATCACTAGGCCTAATTCCATTGGGGCAATAAAAAGTTATTTAGAACTGGAAAAAAATATTTTGACAGGTAAAAAACAACTTCTAAAGTATTTAGTTATATAAATTTATCATTCCTAAACGATAATAATTTTATTTCTTTTAAAAATCTATCATCTTTGCTTTTCAACTTTTGTAGCTACTTGCAATACCTTCCCTCTTTGGGATAAAAAGTGAAATATTATTTCTATAATAACATCTTCTTTTTGGAGTTAAATGAAAAACGGATCTTTGTTAACAAATACACGTGTAAATGCACCAGGTTTTTTCTTTAAGAATTCAATTCATTTTCAAAATATAAAGGGAATTAATGTCTTTTAAGATAAGTCCAATAAGATTTTTTTTTTCATTTATGTCTTTTGAAAGATTTTTGATGCAGTCGATAAAATTCTTTTTCTAAATATAAAAGAATGAACAGTGACTTTGTGAACTGTTTCATGATGAAATAAAGAGAACTTAGAAAGAATTTTTCAATATGTATAAAGGTATATTTTTCTTATTTTGTAAGTAGAACGCCACATTGTTTTAGGAATACATAATTGTGTATTCATGCGGATTTTTAGACTAAAAACATACTTTTTAAACATTTCTTTATGTTTCTAATCACCATTTCCTATTCAGCATTTTTATCAACAACTAAATTCCTCAAAAGTTTTTCGTAGAAAGAGAATAATATCTTACATAAAAGTCTCACATTAGTCTGAAAGCTTTTTTATTTAAATCTGGCATATTTATTTTTAAAATATTGCTCTAGTTTTGGAAAAATATTGTAAATACAATTAAAATTTATTCATGTGTAATATTCAGTTACAGTTTTAATAAACTACTGACTGATTGAGCCGGGCATCTTTTGATTTAAATAGGGAATTTTTTAACTTAAACTATCCCAAACGTTTCTTCATACTAGTAATTATAAAATCTGCAAGTCCGTTACATTGATTTAACTGATGATCATTTGGAGTATTTTATGGTAAGCAAATGCGTATACTACTCTTTTTAGAGTTATAATGTCTTTGTCAAAAGAAAAAAGAAAATCTTGTTATCTTCACATAAAAATTTTCATGTGTACAATCGTGTTTCAATTTTGAACCTTTATCTTTTGACCTCGCAGGCAAAAGTAAAAATCTATCATAACGTTAAAATAGACGAAACTTTTTTCAAAAACTAGAAGCTTTTTCATCGAAAATGAATTATCTGAAAACTTCTTCTATTATTTCCAGTTGTCATTGTGTCACTAGTCATTGTGAAAAGAAGGAATAATGTGTAGTAGCTACATATAGACATTAGACATTACTCGTAGTTACAAAGTCCGAAGAAGGGTTGTACAGTTAATCGAAAAAATTGCAAAACACTGAAGACCATCACAAAAACTAAAATTTTTGCTCTTGAGTGCTTAAACAATTGCAAGACGTGGTAAACCTTGAAACGTGGTAAACAAAGAAAGTATATGTATTGTCGTTATTATCGTTACTTTTTTATCTTTACTCTAAATCTGTAAAACTACTTTTACTGCATAAAGATTTACAATGCAGTGAAATGAGTTTTGCAGGTAAAGAAAAGTTAGTGGTATTTCTCATTGAGTTTCTATTAAAATGGATCATTTCTTAGGTAAACTTTTTGACGGAATTTGTTTTCTACAAATTTATGCAAAAAGAAAATTAGTTTTGGCGTTCTGGTCTAGTGTTTGGTAATTCTTTTTTTTAACTAACTGCACAATTTGTACAAGATTATGCGGAATCACCGACAATGACAGAATAGCAAGTTTTGTCGTCATGACAATAGTCATTTTGCAAAGAAGGCCTGAATGAGTCAATTAAAATTGACAATAAGAGGGTAAATATTTAATAAAAATCATTCACCGAAAGATTAATATTTTTACAATCATATTAGATTCTCAATGGCGTAATCCTCATAAAAAAATACCTTGTTTATCGATATCTGTTGATAAATTGCACCAGCATTTCGGAGTTCATTTATAAATGACTTTAGCACGAAATCTACATTTTCGACCGCATATTTTTACACGATTTCAAATCATCTTAGTGTATCCTTCAATTTCCTCGGACTTTGTAAACGGCATTCAAGGACACACTGTATATTATGACGGATTCTGTCCAAGTGCATGGACGGTCATATGTGTAACAACGTCAGGCAAGTGCTTTCGATTTTTTTTTTCCTACTTACCTTCGTTGATGTCTTCGAGGTTCTTTGGTGGTCCGCATCGTTCGGTGATGGTCCTCTTCCTTTCTTCTGCTTTCCTTTCTTGTTCCTTCTTCAACTCTTCGGCGGCTTTTTTCCTCAGCAAGGTCTGTTACAGGCAGAAGAGACATACACATTTGTATAAGAGACCGTTTCCCCTCTGAACGCAATTTTCAGAAAGCGTACCGCAGCACATAGGTATTTTCTGTCGTGTACTTATCAGTCATGCAGTTCATCATGAATTTTTAAATGATTGCCATTTTTATCTCCTATTTTGAAAGTAGCACTTTCCACCATTTTTTGATTCCCATATTTCCCTTTTGCTTTTTGCTTCCGTTTTGAAGTAAGTTTGGTTTTTCGTTTTTGTTACAATAATTCTTCGACACAAGTAGCCTTCACCAAGAATGGAACCTCTTCTAAAAATGCCTCTCCCACCTCTTCCCACGATTCGCTCTTAAGCAAAGCTTTTTGAAGTTAAATATTTCTTTACCTACCTTTTGGAGTGCCTTGTTATCTAAATTATTACTATAGTTTATTTTCAAGTCGTTCTAGTTGTTGCATGCAATGCGAAATATTCGTGGTATTTTATTTAATGGCCGTTTTGTTTTGTTTTTGCCGACTTTGCTTCATGAGCTTTTCAGTTTTTAATAGGACTTCTAACTTGAGACATGCAAAACACGTTACATTTGCCTCCCACTTGTTACCGGCACCTGTATCTGTTAAAACCTTTATAGAAAAATATTTTTTATTTAAATCGTCTTTAAAAGTTATCTCGCTAATCTGTGATCCAAATATGGTTTACTTGAAAAAATGAACTCTACTACCACTTAATTTTACTACCACCTCTTCTAAAATGTTTTAATTTAATTTTAACTGAAAGTCCAAATAAATTTCTGCAGTTTATTATCGTCCGTTCCAGTTGTACACAAATGGATGCATTTGATTTTTCTAAAATCCGTGATTTTTGTAATTCATTTGCATCATTGGTGCAATGATGCCAATGATGCATTTTTTTAAACTCTTATGAGTATTCAATCGACTTTTTTTAACAGTTTGATTATTTAATACTGACCAATGATTTTTTTCATTTCGCGATGTTCCGTGAATGTTATATGCGATGTCTACTGCTTCCATTTTTGTGTTTGTTTAATTCTCAATGATGAACTCTGTGCTGCGGTAAGAATTCTTTCAGTTGGGAAAAGAAATCAAACTCACCCTGAGCTTCTTCTTACGGGCTGGGGTCATGAAACCCTTTTTGCCGCCACCCTTCTTGGCCTGGGCTGCGGCCTCTAGCCGAGCCCTGACCTCGGCTTTCTTCCTCTCCTTCTCTTCCTGCCTCCTCTTTTGCTCCTGCAAAATAGAAAGCCCATAGATGTAATGATAGTTTACATACTTTTGATTATGCACTTATAGATTTTTATCAAATGTAACTAGTGTTAAGTAGACAGTTTAAATCTCTTATAATAGTGAAACTCGCCTTAAAGTTAATTAACAAGTGATGGACGAAAAATTTTTACTGTGCGTATATAACTTTCCTATTACCGACAAAAATAAAGCTTAACAGAGTTGTTTGGTAAAATTATTTAAAAAGTATTAATATTTATAGTCTCCATAATAATGTACTTCATTACAAATTAATAAAGATTATTTTCCAATGACGGGCACGTGCCGCTTATAAGCATTGGCCCCTATCAAGGCCGTAATCGTTTGCCTCTTTATTGTGGGGGTGCCTAACAGGTGGATCAGGGTTGTGTCTTATGAAGGAACGGGCGAAATAACACCCAAGCCCCTGCCGGGAATCGAGCCCATACCCGTAGTGTAGTAGAATGCTCCTCTAACCACTACACAACCAGGGTGGCAAAAAAATTATTAATGAAGATCTGTGTAAAAAATAATTAATTAATAAATCAATAAAGATTTATGAAAAAATAATAATTTTTTAAGAAATAAAATATGTATAACATTATTTTATAAAAACTTATTTTTAAGCAGTTTATAAAAGTCACATCAATGTACGTCAATTCTTTAATATTGCTACTGAATTTTCTAAAGTATATAAACTCCTGAAATTTTAACCGATAATTGTGTGTTATTTTAACCGATAAAGTCAATTCCTTTAGTCAATTTTAACTGCCTACGTGGAAGTTTAGAAATGAAACGTACAAAATATCATTCGGAAAACAATTTTATTTTTAATTAACGAAATATTTAATCTGCATTTTAAAAATTATTTATGGTATCATAATATTTTAAAATCAAACATTCTTTTATATGTAAAAAAAGTAATACTTACATCACTGTTTTTTTGAGCCACAGGAAAGTTTTCATAGAAAAAGAAAAAAGAAAAATGCACATTAAAATTTAATTGAACAGTAGTAAAATATTATATTTATTATGTTTTACAACAGGTCAGTAAACACAGATAGCCAAACAACAGAAAATTCTAAACCAAAATATGTGACAAAATTCTTCATTTATGTACCCAAAACTCACGCAGTAATTTAAGTTCCTTACTTAAAACGTAACTATCCCTGAGTTAATATTCATAATACACTATTGTATTTATAATTATAATTTGTATCCATAATTTCTGGGTACAATTTCTTGGTATTTTTAACGTGTTTTGCACTCGTTTTACAGTGAATAATAAAACAATTGTTTTAAATCTCATCACTTCATCTATAATTCATTATTCAACACTTGTATAATGATTGTTGTTGTATTCAACACTTGAATGTAACATAACAGTATTTAATTTATTGGCTTTTATAACTGCTCACAACGTATCAAAACTGTAAAATAATAACAATAATCATAATAATCATAATAATGATGATGATGATAATGATAATGATATTTGTCTTAATTACTGCCAATTTAATGTATGACGAATGAAAAAGAATATACGAGTATAACAGTTTAACTGAATGAAAGAAACAGACCAACAATCTATGATGCAACATTGCTATACATTTTGCACAGACCTAGTATTTTCTGGGTATTTTCCCCCCCTTCAAATTTCAATCTATCATTGCTGCATCAGGCCCCGCAGTGGTCTGGGCGCTAAACTCCGTTCCCATAAAAACACGGAAAGTGAAGCACCATCCGCCCTGGCCAGTGCTTGGGAGGGTCAACTCCCTCTCGGCTCGACTGCTGTGAGACCGTGTACCCCTAATGGGAGCTGGTGCACGTAAAATCCGTCGTGGCACCAAGTCCTCCAAGTTGTTAAACGTTACATCTAGGGGTGCCGATTTCAGGTGGTGGTTGTTCCATCATCAGGAATTGGTTCAAATTTAGGGACCAGCAAGTAGACGTCCAACCCCCCTCGTGGGACAATGGCACCCCTCTTTCCATGAATAGTGTCGTCTATCCTTAGACACGACAACAACATTGCTACATCAGAACAATAAACTGAAACAATGTCTCAAATTCTATCTCAACGACCATATGCGTGCACTAACCAAGTTAACAGTTGGTGGAAGATTTTAAATATAGGCCGGGACACTTGCAGTAATGGTCGAAATGTCTTTGTGGAAGATAATGTTATAGATATGATTCGCTAGCAACCTTTATCTAAGTGCAGCGTTCATCCAGAATGAATACTTTTTAAATATGTGGTTTAAATTTGCTGATTGTGTAAATCAAAAGATTTTCTTTAGGTAAGCCAAACTAGAGGGTCGTCGATTATGAAAATAATAAAGTACTCAAATGAAATTGTATGTACCATTTGTGTTCAAATATTGTCAGCAAATCCAAATAACTTAAGAGAAATTTGAATTTTAAACAAGTTGCAAAAATAAGTAGTAGTAAGGAAAATGATTAAAAGCAACTGAAGTTTAAATTTCTTAATGCTCTCAATTGAACTATGATGACCAAATTTTTGGCCTAACTGATAGGCGTCTTGTTTTTTTTTTTTTTTTTTAAAGCTATTTGCAACTGCAGCTATACTTGTATACTCTTATAGAAATTTTTAGTTCTCTACGTAGCTATAAAACTTAAAATAATCATTCGTGTTTGTCTCTTTTATTTATAATAGACTAAGTTTGTTGCTGCTTAAATTATTTTCAGAACACCCTTCTTCATATTCATCAGCTACTAATCTCATAATTATTTCTTACAAACAATTTATGAACTTTCTATTATCATTGGCTGTTATTTTCTGAGAAAGATTCTAATAACATATTATTTATTAAACTGTTATAAAAAACTGTTAATAAAACTATACTTACTCTGCCATGTTTATTTATTGTGATGGGGGCCCAAGCTTACTGGGACCTGTAAAAAAAAAAAAAAATTTGTAATTTTGCATTAAATTTAAAATATATAAAACATTACATAAAAAAGTCTTTGAAATAATTAATTTATACTTTCGATGGAAGTTTTCAGCCTCATTTATAGTAATTAGCAAAATTCTTACAGTTTTGTATACATAATATCAAAATTGTAAGAATACTTTTATAAGTATACTTTTATAAGTATACTTTTATAAGTATATATTTTATAAGTAAGAATTTACTTTTATAAAGTTTAGTGAGGCCTAGTAGCAGTATATTTTTAGGAATAATTCATTTAATTGATATGTTGTGTTAAGTGAGGGATGAAACAGTTACTTAGAGTGGAAAAATGATGAGCCGATTCAGAAAAATCCGTCTGTTCCATCATTGATAAAGAAGATATTACAGCAAAACTGCATCCATCAAAGATGGTTGGCGGAAGTAGTTGTGCACTGGCATATTTTTCGTTTGATTTGGACAATATGTTAGATAAATACATGCTATAATATGCAATAAGCATTGGAGCATAAATTATCCACAGTCTCTGTCATTTTTTTTTCAAGTATTTAAGAAAGTTCACAAAAATATCAATTTTTAAAAACATGTCCCATACTTCCCTTACCTGAAGGATACCATCAAATTTATATTTTTTAAATATTTTAAAATGTTTCAAGATGTCGTTTTGAAACTTTCAAAGTTGTACAAGTAGAAAATAATTTGTACGAAATATTTCTTTTAATGTACCACACCTCCCGACTCTACCACACTCCCGACCCTATTTATATATTTTATATATTCGTATATGTCGTGCATTCTCGTACGAATAACTTTATTACACTTACGCACGCATTCCTTGTATCAACTTTAATTGATCATAACAAACCACTTTTGCGTTTAATAAAAATCGCCTTTTTTCAATTGCTATTGCTTCACGGGCAACGGATATGCATAAGTAAAATGACCACATTCGTCTATTTAATCTCAATTATTATTAATTTTTTAAGTATCGGTATTTGTAGGTACCTCTGATACTGATTTGTAAGATAGTCGTTCGTATAGGATTCTTAAACGCATTATATAACATTGCTTAAAACATTATTTTAGGCAGGAAATGTTTCGAGTATATGAATAATTGACCTAATTGTGTTCATATTCATTTTTCTAGAAAACACTTGTAATGCTCTCATGATGTTAAGGAACTGATTCAGAGAAACAACAAAGGAGATAATTGTCTTCGACAATTTTCCGGAACTTTCCACTTCAAGTGTTACAAACATAGATGGTATTATGAAAGACAATTACTCGAGTGAAAGGGGATATAGTTTGCATTTATTTATTTTTTAATATCGGTTTCTAGCGTTTGACATTTTCAGTCTCTCCTCAGTTTCAAATAATATGCCAAATAAAGTTACTCTTCAACCCTCCAATTAGATTTTAAGCTAATTTTCATTTGTTATCATTGTACGCGATTTCAATGAGCAAAATTTTATTTTCTCTCTTATAGTAGATTTTAAAGTTATTAAATTAGCGTACATTATGTAAATTAATTTTTAAAAAATATATGACTTTTATTTTAAAGCAATAAAATAATTTTGCCGAATATGAGAAAGCTAACATTATCGGCAAATTTGTTTATGGAAATCATGTTGTTCTTGTTATTTTGCAGTTATTGTACATTGATTGCAGTGTTTTCATTTGCGGTAAAATATTTATGTTAGTATTTTTCATCCGTTGTTGTCAAAGTCTAAAGTATCAAAATTTCAAAGAAGTGGAAGGAGGCACAAAGAATATGCAAGCCTTTTAAAAGTTGTGCAACCTTGAAGCTTCAGCAAACCAGTAGGAATGTGTTTAATACTCCAGATTTTAAGGGGGAGCAGACTAATCCCCATGTGCCACCACGTGCCAACTCCCCGTGTGCCAAAGGCCCATGTGCCACCCCATATCCGGTACCTCTGTTCCTGTGTACTCACAAAGAAATTTGTACTTTTTAAGTCATTTTACTCTTATTTACATAATAACCAAGTCTAAAGTATTTCCCATACAGTTTACAAAGTACAATTCGTCAATTTTTTGATAATGTTAAAATGCATCAAAGATGTAGTAGTAGTACACAAGCATCATTAAGATGTAGTAGTTATTGTTTTGTTAAATATTCAAATTTCCAAAAAATAAGCAGAATTTTCTTGTTTTTTTTTCTAATCATAGAATTTGTGAGTGTAGATAAAGTATATCATTACAGTGGCAACCACGGTAAAAATTAAAATTTCACAAACGCTCGCAGGAAATATATATAACCATGCTCTAAAAATTACACTTTGGTTATTTTACGTCCTCGCCCTAAAACGCAATTAATCAGTTATTTATAATGTACGCTCAGAAAAAATCTAGATAGCGAGTCTTTATGTCTGGGATCCCCTATTTGGAACGAGCCAAAAGGATGTGTAATGGATACACCTGTCTGACTTCCAAGTCGCTGGAAGCCAAATGTAACAAAATAACAGAAAGAAGGTCTGCCCTGGCACATTTCCTTTAATTCCGAAAACTTATTACTAGTATATTAAAGAAGTGATCAGTGCCAAAGTCGTGCTAAATTAATGCAAAATCCTTCTCTTTTGTTTTAATACATTTTGTACTAATATTTCATCTTCGTTAATCAGCAGTTATAATATTCCATAACTATGATGAAGAAAATATATCAGGCTTAAAATGATACCGATTTAAAATAGAAACATTTTTTGAGTGTATTCTTTAAAGAAGAATGAAATATTTTTTAAATAAACATATGGTTTAATTACTAACAAGTAATCCATGAAAAAGTATTCCAATACTTCACTTTTTTCTTTCATTTTGATAATCACCCAAATTCTGTGGGTTTAACATTTTTTACATCTCTGTTCTTCCAAATATCTTATGCTTAACAAAGAGCGTAAAAAATAATTTTTGAATATAAGAGAAAATATATTATAAAGTAATCCTCGTTAATACCACGTTAATTATTAATTAATATGCAAGCACAAAGCATATTCTAAAACTTTAGTTTGACTTTTTAACAGTTTACTAATTAGTAAAAATATCACGGATAGTAAAATATAATATGGGAGAAATTCTTTTTTATTTTTAGCAGCTTAAATCATAAACACATTTTTGTAGCATGAAAAGCATGGATAAATTTTAACATTTTAATGCATAAATGATTTTCTGATCAATTCGCTACGTTTAATTTTACTTGTTACTCTTTTTTTTCTATTCAGAAGTACATAAGTCTTTTTATGCATGTTGATAAAGCTTTTATTGTAACAGTCTCGAAAAACAATAGCTACATTAAAAATTGATTCAGTGTGTTTGTAAACTCCCTAAATGGCCTATTTTTCATTGTACTACATATGAATTGTAAATTTTCATATTTGAATTTATCAAGTTCTTTCCCGAAAAATCCAGATCGCGTCCGTCGACCTAGCCGTTCGAAATTTTCCGTGGTTTTCTCCGGAACGTCGCTTAAATGTGGGTTAGGACCTCTTAGGAAGAGCGCCACGGAGTCCCCTCCCCCCCCTCTCTTCGGCCAAGATCTCTCGGGTAGATAATCGACCGTATTCCTAAAATCAAATCAAATCTTTCCCCAAAATAAGGCTTTAACAATGTTTTTAGTTACAGTTCTCAGTTCTCAAATAATAATAATAATAATAATAATTAATTAATTAATTAATTAATTTAATTAAATTAAGTTAAAAAAGTAGTAATAGATCGTGTTTGTTAATCTGTGTTAAAATTAGCTTAAAAGCATAGTTTGCATGAAATTCAAGTTTACAATTTTTGCCTTTTTGTATAGATGAATTGATAGCTTAAAACTGCCAGCTGCAGATTATTAACATATAATCGTTAAACAAAGTATAATGAAATGTTTATATTACTTACGATAACAGGATTTAAGAATTCAACATAGCCATCAAAAAGTTAATAATATATCAGAGGGAGCGGAAATTAATGTCGTTGTTTTTTTAATTAAATTTACACAAATAAAGTTTCAACAAGTTTTTAGTTACAAACAAGTTGCCCCTAATCAAAGGATTCATATTTTGTGCATTTTAAAGCAAAAATTTTTTTAGACTTTTTCTTTAAAAGAAAAAAAAAAAGAGAAAAGAAAAGAAAACGTGAAAAAGTGGGAAGGGTCGTCTACCATTCTGGAGGATGACGTTTAAAAATGCCCTGTAATTGATTTTTAGATGTTCGTGAGTGTTTTATTATACAGCATGAACTTTACTGATATCTCTTTTTTGAGATCGCGTGGGATATGTTGAACGAACGTATACGTTGAAAGTACATTAGGAGGCCCTAACCCTTCATAGGTTTGTGGGAATTTGAAATTTGAAAATGGGAAATTTTTTTTAATTGGGGGAATTGAATTACCTATGGGGGTAACCTCCCCCCCGATGACTTTGGAAAATGCACCTATGTCAAAAACTAAAAAAATAAAAAATAAAAAAAAAATGCGATTTTAAAAAGTAATTTCTCGTATAATCTTTTAACAGAGATATTTTTCTATAAATTATTAAATAACTAAAAAATAAATTTATATAACATGTTTCATGTTTACATAGTAATTAATACTTAATTTGGCATAAATTAGGATTACTTTATAAGATTATTTCTCTTACTTTTCACTCCAATTTTTTGACTCCTTGTAAAACAAAAGATATTTGGAAGAACAGAGACGTAAAAGATATTAAACGCACAAGCCGAATTTCGTATTATTAGCTTTAGTAATTTTGGGAGGCGAAATACTGACAGACCAAAAATGCGACATTAATTTCCAATTCTCCGAATAAATGTACAGCCATTCAGTTCCTGGAGTATTTCAAATTTCCCTTAACGTGAAATATTTCTACTTTACTGACATAAAACAAAGCTCTCTGAAATGCTACTTTGCTACTTTATCATATGAGTGGCTTGAAAAACGGAGAAAATATAATTATTTTCTTCCCACTACGCATTAAGTTCAGGCAATTGACTAAAACGTGGAGGAGATTCCATAGGTGCTCAGTGTCACTTCGAAGCATTGGCCTCGGAGGGAATCAACCTTGGGGAATCACAACACTGGAAACCAGTAGAGCATTCTCAATGCTGAGAACAGAAGGGGATCTTCAATGTATAGGAGTGGAACATGTTAAACGTGTAAATATTGAAAATTAAAAAAAAAGGAGATGACCTGTCCACTAGGAAGTTTTCCCACACGCTATTCATCTAAGGTTATTTCAACAATATGCATACACTATTAATAGAAATTTTTCAACACTTCAAAAAAAAATTATTCTAAATTAGCTGCAACTTTTTTATGGTGAAACGTTTTAGCACGATTTGATTTTACTGATCAGTTTAAGCACCAAATCATGCTTCATCGTCTTTACTTAGAAAGTTTGACTTTTTATAGTGAAAATTCCAACTAATTTCATTAACACTGTATATATGTACGTATCTATATGTGTATATGTACATAATGCGAATTTTAAAAAAAACTTAAATTCGGAGCAAAAATAGCACTTTCAAACTTTGAAGCGGCAAGACAGTTTCCGATTTAAGGTAAAATCACTGGTAAGGGATTATGGACCAGTAATAGGCCACTACATTAAATTTTTTTTTTTTTTCATTCGTCACAACTAGAGTCATTTGAAGTAAAAGAATGTCAAATAGAAAGAAAATCGTTTGCTTTAGTTGTTTCCATGGGTGAATTATGAACTTGTTTTTGTTGGTTTATTCGATTGTTTTTTGGGGGTTTTTTAATTTTTAAAAGTAAGTAGTCCATTACTGGTTATGTTTATTTTGATTATCCAAAGTATACGAATACTTCAGCACAAATACGGCAATGAAAGGAGTTTTACTTCTCAGTTTCTTACTTAAAAATATTTTTTTTTCCAGAGAAATCACACTTTTATGTCGAAATATTTACTCATTTGTATGACTGCACTTATTATAGACCATTTAATTTTAAAGCAAAACACGCTTTCAAAACAAGCAAAATACAAATTTCGAAAGAGCACTGTCGCCTTAACCATGCAGATTTTAACCGTGGGTGATAATAAACGCAGCCTCGAGCTACTTTTAACCTGCTCTTTCCGGATGATCTCTTCGAGACGCAAATGCCGCCTACCACGCCGTCGTAAAGTTAACCTAAAAATCTCTTCCGAGAGATCAGAGAAGACGCAAGAAAGAAAACAGGAGAAAAAGGAGGGGAGGGGGCTAAAAATAGAAGAGCCGGTGTTGTTCCTGTTCTCTTCACTAAATAAGGTTTCGCTTAGAATGTTCGGAATATACGAAGGGTAGGTTTATATTGCAGGTTTCTCTCCAAGGAGAAAGAGAGCCTCTCAGAATCGATTTGAAAATTTAACGGCTTTTGAGATGATGTTGGAAGACTTTTGTTGTTTTAAGAAGGTGCGGAATAGTTGATGGAAGCCTGCACGAGAAATTTTGGCAACGAAGGTTTTTCTGAAAAGGATTTGATATGATTCTTTCTACTGTCTATTTGTGCGGAGAGCGAAATCTCTTTCAGGCATTCGTGACAAAAAACATTAATCACCATTTAAACCTGAAAACTCACTATTTAATCACAACTAACGTGACTTAAATTGATTTACGATGACGATTGAAAATTTTCAATTCACAATCGTTAATGGGGTCTCTTTCAGGCAGTGTTCAGAAAAAAATAAGGACGAATAACAACTGAAATCTCACGATTAATATTTAATCACAACTAACGTAACTTAACCAAATTTAAATTAATTACGATGATGATTGATAATGTTCAATTCTCAATCGTTAATGAGATATTTTTCGGGAAGTGTTGAGAAAAAATTAATCACGATTATTAACAACTGAAAACTCAAAATTAATATTTAGTCACAACTAACGTGACTTAACGTAAATTAAATTGATTTACGATGACGATTGATTACTGATTGAAAAATATCAAATGTCAATCGTTAATGAGGTCGTTTTAAGGCAGTGTTGAGAAAAAATTAATCAAGATTAACAACTGAAAACTCACTATTAATATTTAATCACAACTTAAGTAAGTTAACACAATTGATTTAAAATGATGATTGAGTTTTGATTGAAATTTTTCAATTCACAACCGTTAACACGGTCTCTTTCAGGCAGTGTTGGGAAAAAATTAATCACGATTATTAACAAGAAAATTCACGATTAATATTTAATCAAAACTAATGCAACTTAACTTAATGTAACTTAAACTGATTTACGATAACAGTTGATTACAGATTGAAAATTTTTAATTCACAACCGTTAATTGTGATTAAACACTAATCATTTGTTTTCACTCATCAATCATGTTTAATTTTTTCTCATTGCTGCTTTTAAGGTCTATTAAGCTAGATATTGTTTTAAATCTTATTCGAAAAGCTTTCTGATAAATTAAAGAACGTTTCCAATTCATTAAGGTAAAAACAAATTTTCTGTCCCATATTCAATTACATTTGGTTACGGCAAACTGAAGAGGCAACGCAACAGGCATTGGAGACAGCTAACATATATCTTCGCATAACTGGCATTATTTTTTTTTTTAAAACTTCGGGCGATTTTTTTTCAAAATATTGAACCAACTTCAATTATAGAATGACAATTCTTTTAGATACATACATTGATGATTTTCTTCATTTGAATTCTTCATTTAAAATTCTTAAGTCACAACTTCTCAGAAATCAAATAAAACCTTATAAAACGCCTTTTATGAATCTGCTATCTATTAGTGCAGAGAGCGAAATCTCTTTCAGGCATTCGTGAGAAAAAAAAAATAAAAATAAAAATGCGTGCATTTTCAAAGACTTAATTGGGTTTATTATAGTGATTAGGCTTAGAAGTCTTACAATAAAAATAAAATAAAAATATTAAATAAAATAAAAATTTTATCATTTTTGAGGAGAGAGAGAGATTTAAAAAATATATTTATCTATTTAAAAACTGTATTTGATAGTTTTTAAATAGATAAATCACAAATTATGTAATTTTTCACGTCAACAATTAATTTGCAATAGTAACCTATTAAAATTTCGTATAATTTAGAGTACTTTCTGAAAGGGAGTATTTTCACGTAATACTAAAAAATGTGAACTAAAAGAGTTGACACTGAAAAGTATCCAAATTAAAGCCACTGTAAAGAAAATTTAAGAAAATTTATAAAAAAAAATTTTATGATTTCATATATTGCCACGGTCATTATTTCTTAGCTTGATTATTTTCTTTTGTCTTTAGAGAAAATGACATAAATAACTACTGTACTGCTCTTTCCGAAATCAAAAGTTCTGCTTTGTTGCAATTATATTTAGTATCAAATCTGCAAATTTCTGCAAAGAAAAATAATTTCAGGCTACGCAAATAAGTTTAGTAGCAAACTACATAAACCGATAAATTTGCTAATTCTACTATTAGTAATTCAATGGAAAACAGCTCACGTAATATATATGTAATATATATATACAGGGTGATTCGGTACCAGGCTGACAAACTTGCAGAGGGTGAGGGGGGGGGGGGGGTATAGAGACTTCAGAATCGCATAGCAATGCGGGGTCAGAAACGTCGTCTTCGTGTACCTGCTAATCACTTTGGAAGAAGTGTTGAAGTGTGCGTCTAATTTCTTAACCAAATTTCATAAATATTGGGCTTTCCTCCCAAAATTTTACACATTTATCACAAAACGTGAACAGCTTAATGGTTTTGGAAATTTTTAAGTCATTACGAATTAAGGCGTTTTCTAAATATTTAAGTCGAATTTTACATTCTTGCAGTTTTACTTGCCAGGCAATGCGTTAAAAACTTCTAAAGCAAACTAACGTAATATCTCTGTAAAGTATGTAAACATTAAAAAAATTAGCACAGAAGAATTGTGAATAGTTAAACATCCTCAGAAACTATATGAGGAAATCTTTCAGTTTAACCATCATAATTTTTTCCAGAGTGAAGATGTAGCTGAAATAAGGTCATTATTTTTAAATCCAAGGTCAAGAAGTTGACATGTTTATATTTTCGAGATTGATTAGCGGAAGTTTTGTCAAAGTAAATCACGAAACTGTCGTCAAATATTGAAAGCAGATATCTTGTGACATTGATCTCACTAAGATAACAGTTAAGTTTCTAATAGAGTAAGTTTTCAATTAAAAATATTAACTATGTTCAAACATGTTGTTGAAAGGAATAATATAATATATATCACTTTGATAACTTATAAACCGGTTTTATAAATCACATTTAAAAATAAAATAAACACTTTGTGCGTTTCGAAAGACAAAAAAGGAGGGTATACATTATATAAGTGCAGGTATAACTGTTTTACCTAGTGCACCTATTCTCAAAATTCTTTTTTATTCGAGAGGAGATGGCTCAGGGGTGCTCCCATATTAATTTAGCACGCTCTGACGATATTATCATTCCAAAAATCGAAAACTGCCAGTAACAATGCTTGTCATAATATGTCAAAAGTCGCTAGGTTTTGAACTTTTGGAGATTTATCGACGAGATTGGCGTCAAGAATAAGTTCCCAAAACTGAACTCAGGCTAGCGACATCTTTTATATTTGGCGAGAAATTGTCAAATACTACTATTATACAATAGAATGGATGGTATAGCTTGGATATTTGCCACGCGGCGAGATTAAATATTTCGCGGTGCTAAGTACGCCAATCTGTCAAGAATAATACATAAGAATAGTATATGGAAACCTATTTTAATGGAAATCTCAATGGGAAATGATTATCGATTATTTGCATGCGCAAATCGTTAAAGAATTAAAAATCGACGTTGGTGGCAAATATCCAAGCTCTTCCAGCATAATTTTTCGTTATGGTGAAATTATTTGGATTTTTTTTTAATCTTACTTTTTCTTGTTTCCTAATAGCAGTATCATACTTCCTCTTTTTGTTTGTGTTTTGCATTAGCTTTTCGGATTTTTGTATGCTGGATAAAATTTTGTTACTGAAGACAAACACTTTTATCTCCTTAAAAATATGATGAGTTTAATTTGCTCTTATGTGCGGCTTATACAAAGTATTTACTTTTATTCATTTTATCACCCGTTTCTTACAGTGAATTTTTTTATAAGCATTCTGCTAATAAATATAAAGATAGTATGTATTCTTTTAACTAACGAATGATATTTAGCTGAATAATACTAATTTATTTATTTTTTCAATTGGGTACGGTATTAGTTCTGTATTTTCTAATATTTTCTTTATTAAAAGATGACGAGTGAATTGAAAGTTTTAAAAATGTTTTAAATATTTTTTTAACTTCCTTAAATGCATTCTCACATTACTCTACATTATATGCTTTTCATGAAAATATCTTTTAATTAACTAATGAACACGTTTTTCTCTGCTTTTTATCAAATAGTTTTATTTTGTAGTATTTATTAATTAATAGAAATATGCATTATGTTTACTTTCAGCACATTAGCGTGAATAACTTTCTTTCATGAAGCAATCTGCTAACTGCACCAGTCCTCAAGCAACAATTTAAGTAAATAAACTTTCTTAGGATATTTAAATTAAGTTTCCGAGAAACTCATCTCAGAACCAAAATTATGTAAATAATATGCTGCTGCATAATATAATGTCAATATTTATACCAACCCACGTCAGAATAATAATGATGTTACGAATGCAAGCGGTTCTAAAAGATTGCAATTTCACAACTATACGTGGGATGTATTATACATTTAAATATGTTTTTTTTAGAAATTCTGTCTATTATTTTTATGCACTCTCAATTTAGTGCATAAATGTGTTTGTTTGAGAAGAATTGAATGCATCAGAAAAAAAATATATAGCATAAAATAATTTTTTGAAGTTCTAAGCTCAGTGTTCTCTATGGTATTTCTTTAATCGCTTCATTAAAAATTATGTCAACGAAGATATCACTGAATGAGAAGTTTATCTGCAGATAGAAAATATAGACCTTAACACATGATAAACCCACAGATATTTCTACGAAATGTTTAATTCCACTATTCTAGGGTTAATATTTAAGGCATAGCATTAAGATTTGTTAGTACTACTATTATTACCTTTAAAAAATAGTATAGTAACAATTTTACACAATAGTGCAGTCCAATTTCTGATAACTAACATTGAAATCAATTTCTGAAAAATTAAATTTATTAGCTGTTGCGAAACTTGTATTGGTCAGACATCATAGCAAAACTTGTATTTGGCATGGTAAATACCATTTTCCCCGCTAACCTTTGAAGTAACTCACCTTGCTGAGTTAACTCACGGATTTAAGGCTCGGTGAATACGACCATTAGTCTCGTTAGATGCTGTTCAATCACATCCATGAATCAATGCTAATGAATAAGGCTAAATTTACAGTTCGCGTTCCTTGCACATGCAAGAGAATATTTGATCAGATACTGCAATGTACAATTAGATACTAAGTCATGTTCAAAAATACTTTATTAATTTGATTCCAGAAATTTTCCACATATAGAGAATCACCAACTTGTATTAAAATTTTGCTTTACATTTCTGCTCGTATTTTTGGAAAAAATCTTTGGAGAAATTGAATTGTATTTACTTAATTCCATAATAAAATAATGGCACGGTCTTATAAAACTAAATGATTCATGCCAGTCCAATGTACCTGCATGCCTTACAGCTCAAAATATCGACAGGCAAAAATAAAATGACTACGTTGCCATTCTAAAAGAAATAATAGTTGTGAATAAGTAGAAAAAAAGAACAAACGATCGTAGGAAGAAGCAGCACGATAACAGAAATGAACATTGAAACAGTGGAAACGTTTAAAAAAGATGATAAAGTAATAGTTGGTACCAGGAAATGTCAAGAATACGCCAAAGCAAAGTATGATGTATTTATGAAGTTAAAAAGTGTTAAATGTTATCAATTTCATTTAAATCATGGCATGAACATCATAGATATTGTATGTTGTTTTATAGATAATTCACCAATCCCCCCCCCCTCACACACACACAAGCATTGTTCCGTGTGTGAAATTTTGAAGATTCGAAATTTGTTTATTTACTTTTTGTTATTAATGTAATTCTCGATAATGTTTAATCAAATAAAAAACTCCGATTCAAAAATATAAAAATAGAAAGAAGGAAAGGAAATAAGAACTTAATAAAGTACCTAAAACATAAGAACCTAAAGAAGGTGGTCTCACCGGTTCCAAATCAAAATGAATGAAAGGTACGGAAGAACCACCCTTGACAAGAAACTTTCAGTTACATTCATAATAGCGAAAATTGGGCAAAACTAATCTCAGAGTAATAATACACAACGCATATTTAAATTTATTTATTTATTTATTTGTTCAAATTACAAATATTTATACCACTAATTCCCATAAATTAATAGCATAAATGGATAGTCCGAGGTTCACCAACACTCTTAATCACTCCTAGTAACCAAGAAAATGCTTTTATATTCTTTATCTTAAGTAATAAATACACTTTTCCTACCTAAGTACTAAAACTGTTTAAAAGGACTTCAAAATCGAGCAATTCATTACTAAATTTTAAACCAGGGTAGGAAGAAATTCGTGACCATTAACAATGTCAATATAAAAAAAAAATATGCCTAATTACGCTCCATCAAATCGCTGTATTATCTACCATTCTACAAAATTTGTAGCCAACAGGGTGGCCAATTGCCTAACACCCTGGATCTAAAATTTCAAACTTTCCGATTTTAATAACGCCGTGGGCATGATTGCTTGTATTAGCCGTTTAGCGTACCACAAATGCACAAGCCATGGGTCCCCAAAAGCAGTACTTGATCCAGAAGGGGAATGTTTATCGTTTCATTTTTATAGTGGTAGAAACAGTCTACATCTAAGTTCAAAATTAAAAAAGAAAAAAGAAAGAGAAAGAAAAATGAGTGATCATCTCCATTAATCTCCATGATGAGTTTAGGGAACTTTAACAATGTAAAAAACAGCAAAAATACATTAAAAAAAAAACTTTGATTTCAAAACAATTCTCAATACTGCTTACAAGTTGAAAAATTAAGTATGATACATGAGTAATAAAATCGCTCAAAATAACTGGTGTTTAAAACATTACAAGACAACAACCCAAAAAAGACTCAACTATCAAAAGCGTTTTCTACCTACAAATAAAAAAATTATCCGCTTCAATTGTCAGTTTTTTTTCAAGTAACTTTGTAGTACAAGTGTAAAATCATGTAAAGTATTATAAATGAAATATAATACAAAAGTTTACAGTAAATTCATTTGTTTTATGTTAATTTGATTCCGCATCTACACGAAATATAGTTCAATATGTATTATAACATACTGTTACTCAGGAATGTTATGGTTAAAGGCTTCATTTTATTGTTGACACACATTCATAACGATCAGATTTCGTACCTCACTCAGGGAGCAGTATCATTCCGTGTACGTGTACAGGTTTACGATATATCAAATGTCATGCTCCTTTAACTTTTCCATCTAAAGTCTATAGTATGAAGCTGATTTGTATCAAAAATATACCTCATATACATGATCTGACATTGATATGTAATTGAAATGAGCTTGACACGTTAATGTTTCAAGCTTTTACTTAAAAAAAAAAAATACGGAGTACGTTACGTATACAATTAAATTTACATATTTTGATCAGTTTAAAATGATTTAGAACTTAAATTTTACATGCAATTTTTATTCATAATATTCTATTTTTAACATATTTTTAAAATTTTAGTACTTCAAACCTTTTCATTTCAGAATATTTTTATTTAAAATATTCATAGAGTTAAAATTCAAGTAAAAGTTGAAAAGCAATTTTGTCTCAATTTACACATTTTTATGAATGGTTCTTCAACATAAAATTAATATTTTTACACAATGCCAACAGTCAGATATGTAGAACAATAAATTTTGTTAGTACTTTCAATAATTTCACTGAAATGATTTTGGCGCTCGAACATTTAATGAAATAATAATAATTAAACAAAAAAGGAAGATATTTATCTTCGAATTCAGCTTTTGGTCCCAAACAGATAAAAAAAAAACTTAAAATTTTAACAAAAACGCTATACGATATACTTTATTTTAATGGCTGATGTAAAGATATCAAGAGACTTTATATTATGTGTCTAGATTAGCATATAATTACTCTTCGAAAAGTGATATGTAACTGACAAAAAAATCAACATATAATAAGAGCATGGTGTAATTGAATTTTAAACTTTTCACGGTTTAAACAATAAAAATTGTGCTTATAATTCCAGCTTATAAAATAAAATGTTATCTTTAATAACAGACACTGAAATTTTACGCATATCTTGCTTAAATTAACTATCTACTCAAGCGCTGAAAATAGTCGTTTTTTATTAGAAACCATTTAACTGTAAAGAATCAAGTAATCTGAATTTTTGATGTGAAGTGAAGTGATGGGAACCTTATTTAAAAGACTAAAAGATTTTCACTTTTGGAGATATGTTTTTATCTAAATTAATGTACCGAGAAAGAAAATAACCCGGAAAAAATTGTGGAATGGCTTTTAATTGGATATTTAAAAATAAGATGTCAACATGAAAAAATAATTTATTTATTATTATTGATGATTACAAGAAAAGAAATTTAGTACTTTAAAATATTTTAAATGAGAAATATTTACATAAGAAATAATATTTCTTAGAAACACTCAAAAGGATGTATCGAAGTTTTGTCATATTAAAAAGTATTTCAGCAAGATTTACACGGAGTGTGTGACGTATACAGTTAAATTTACTTGTTATGAATATTTTAACAAGCTTTAGAACTTAGCATGCTATTTTTATTCTTAATATTATTATTTTGACGTATTTTTAAATTTTAGTATTTTAAGCCCTTTTATTTCGGGATATTTTCATTGAAAAGATTCATTCATAAGCAATTTTGTCTCAATTTATGCATTTTTATAAATGGTTCTTGAACATAAAATTAATATTGTTACTCAATGCAATCTGTTAGATATTTAGAACAATTAATTTTTTTAGTAATTGTTAAATAATTTCACCGAAATGATTTTGGTGCTCAAACCATTAAAATAATAATAATTCAATTGGAGGCTATTTATCTTCGAATCCAGCTTTTCTTTCCAAACAGTTAAAAAAGTTTAAATTTTAACAAAAACTATTCCACATATTTCATTAACACAGTTTTTATCTTGGATTATTTTCCGCCATTTTACATTTAACAATTTCTTAGCAACTTAAAATTCAGATTACTTGCGATTTTTACAAAGTCCGCACACACCATGTTTAGTACTTAATTTTTTTGCATATTTTTTTCCCACTGAAAAATCCATGTTTCATTTATTTATTTTTCTACTCATCGGTTTATTTGATTTGATAGAGTCACACTTGCTACACCCTCCAGGGCAATGTTTACAGCCTCGATTCTGGGCCTTAGATATTAGTCTGCACTACAATAATCCTCGGATTCAAAAAAAGGAAGAAAGAAAAACATGAAATATCGATAATTAAATCATAAATTCACTTCTTATTCCACACATTCATTTAAGAAAATTCAGGTCCGACGTATAAAACACAAACCAGAGAGTATTGAAAAGTAAAATTTAAAAAAAATCTACAATTTACCTGCCAAAGAAATGAAGAGAAACTGCGTTGGGGAGACGAGGAGTACAAGTTACTAGTCGGACACCGAGAAAACTCCTGAAGAAGTTTCTACTTTAGAAACAGCTTCCCCCTGGGATCGTTTTTCCCCGTCTTCCCTATTGGGCGCCCGCGGTTCTCCAATCACGATTTGGAATCCTAACGTAGGCATCCCTCGAAAAGCTACAGGAAAAAAAAAGAGATATTCTTAGACACCGTACAGAATTTTCCGATTCCACGATCGCCCTTGGTTTTTTAAGTAGTTCAGTGGGTTAGGTTGGATTCGCGCCGTGAGTTAGGTTAGATTCACCGTATGGAAGATTCCCGAAGCCGGACACTAGAATTGAGACGGGCTCAGTATTTCAAGATTATGCTCGGGCTCGGACTCGTGATAAATTTCTCTTTTATTGAACAAACTCCTTGTAAACAGATTTTTGTTGTGTGTGATTACGGCAACGCTACACTAGGGCGATCTGCCAAGGGAGGGGGTGCATTGGTAAGAGGACTTTCTAAAGGGTTCTAACGCGTCTTCACGTTACATCTGGAGAAAACCTACCAAAACTCCAGACCGTTAGATCGAAAGCCGCGCGATGGGACCCGAACCCGGGTAAACAGATTTTTGTAAATGATTCATGGGAGAAATAAACTAAGTATTTTGATTTTGATTAACCCTTTCAGGCGCAACCCTTTCCCAATGCTAGAAAAAGGGCAGCCGTTGCCATCGCTCGACTTAACTAACAGCAAAATGGCGGACGATCGAAACGTTCATCGCGTGCCACACATCTAGAGACCCTTTTTTGAGGAAGCTGGCTGTGCCGCACAGCCAGCTGCGTCAAAAAAAGGGTGTCTAGATGTGTGGCACGCGATGAACGTTTCGATCGTCCGACTGCCAGCTTCCTCAAAAAAGGGTCTCTAAATGTGTGGCACACGATGAACGTTTCGATCGTCCGCCATTTTGCTGGTAGTTAAGTCGAGCGATGGAAACGGCTGCCCTTTTTTCAGCATTGGGCAATCTATCCAGCTGTTCTCGCCTTCTTCATTTTTCAGCAGATGTCAGTGCTGTTAAAAATAATCGTGACCATTTTTTACGGGAAATGCCGTGCTGAAAAGTAAAGGATTCTCGTGGAGCTATGTCACCCGCAAGTATTTTTTATAGAAATCACATCTATTCTTCGTGACTGGCAACAGTCAAAACTTCAGAGTTTGGTGTTCTCAGAGCGGGAACACTGCGCGTTAAAGGTTAACTTGAATATAAATAATTAGAAAGTGCATTAAGTAAGAGTTTGCTATTATATTTGTCTTTAATTTGCACAAACGATAAAATTTATGATATTCTGTCAATGAAATATTTGACTTTCATATTTATCTA
This sequence comes from Cheiracanthium punctorium, assembly GCA_038373885.1. Taxonomy (NCBI): domain Eukaryota; kingdom Metazoa; phylum Arthropoda; class Arachnida; order Araneae; family Cheiracanthiidae; genus Cheiracanthium; species Cheiracanthium punctorium. Next base: position 603,346 of record JAWZYV010016268.1, read on the forward strand.
TTAGCTGAAATTTTGGGCCCAGGCTCCGACTTAAATAATATCGCTCGGGCGGGCTCGTATTAAAAAGTCCTCTGGCTTTAAAAAATGACCCCGAACTCATCTCAACGGACACTAGTTCGAAAAGTGGAAATATTAATAATTGAGTGAAATAATTCACATAAAAGGTACTTATCAAAATGCACGCGTGTTTAGATGGAAAAAATTTCGATCTTCTTCAGCAGCAATAGAAGTCTAAACGCAGACGGGGGACTCAGTCTGTGTTTGGACTTCTATTGCTGCTGAAGAAGATCGAAATTATTTCGGGAGCAGCACATGTACATTTTAATAACTACCTTTTCGGCGTGTCATTTTTCAAAATTTTAAACGCCAATTTCTTTTGAGTGTTTTTGTTGGTTCGAAAAGTGTTTATTTACTGCGCGTCGCATTAATATGAAAATTTTTATCAGTTGGACTCAAATTGTAATATTGAGAAACTTTAAGGAATTTAATTTCGCTAGAAGCCACAGCTGAACCAGCACGAAATGAGGTCTGATCATACTAATATGCAACCCAATATACAGAATGTCCCAAAAGCATTGACGTCGAGTTTTATTCTTTTAATTTTGACCTTTGACAAACATAATAAATTACCAAATTACTTTTAAAAATACACAGAATTCTCACACAGAAAAGAAATCAATTAAAATTTTCAAGCGATTAAATATGAATAAATACAAAATTTAATTTTTATATCGCCTCCGTCTAGAAAAATTCTCAATTTCTTTCTTTTTTTTTTTTTTTTTTTTTTAACGGACGGGTATTTGCCGATTAGGTATTGACCAACCTATTAGGTTAACTGCCGAAAGTACCGTGGCCATTTTATTATGGACGGCGTAACGTTGGATGGCCAACGTTGCTCACTGTGCAGGGTCAGAAAAGTTACCATCCATCCCCAAGTCGGGATTGGAACCCAGACCCAAGGCTTGATAGAATGATTCTTAAGCCACTGCAGCCCTTGGCCGGTAAAATTCTCAATTAGTATAACGCACCCCATACATTAATTAGGTGATGTACAAACGTTCAGCCTTCTATCATAAGTCTCAGTATGGGGTTCACATCAAAAATGCATTCGTTTCTTTAAATATTTGAGGTATGTCCAAAAAAAATTATGAAAAGCTATACAAAAATTTGAATGCCAGCGTCTATTGAAATCATTGTTTTATATATTATTTTGCGTACGACCCCTGAAACTCGTTCATCCGGCGTATTTTTTTTTTTTTTACAGAGCCATTGAAAGGTGGTTTAAGTCAGCCTGTATTTATTTTCATATCTGACACTTTTTAGGATAAAAGGTCAAATTTTGTGGATCTCCTCATTAGTGTATGGAGCGCATTTTACTAACTGGGAATTTTTCTGTATGAGAGCACTATAAAAGTTTAAATGTTGTGTTTACCCAAATTTAATCCTCTAGAAATTTTAATCAATTCCATTAAATTTTGTACCTCTTTTTACGAAACTTTGTAATTTTTATATATACCTGTGACCAATACTATTATGGAATAAAAGCCGAAGTCAATGTGTTTGGGGCATTCTGTATATCAATCAGTGTTTTGTCATAATTCGAAATCTGCAAAGACTCCCCAGTGTCAAATTTAAAATAGTACTTATAATATAGGCTGAACAGAACAAAACCATCTCTATTTAGTTACTCTTCCGTATAAACATTTATATCCAAGGTAACAGTTTTATTTAGAGATAGCGATTAGGAGACTGTGGAAATTGCTCTGTACGCTTAAGAAGTATTATTAGTAATGCTGTCCAAGTATCTGCATTTTGAACGGATTTTGATTATGAAAAAAAAGTACAGTTGAAGATTTCCAAGTTTACCTTAAGAGATTTTGTAAAGCCTCACCATGGCACAGTGGTTATACCACTAAAAATGGTAGACGGCCGAGGTGTGAAGGTCCCGGGTTCGGGTCCCATCGCGCGGTTGTCGGTCTAACGGTCTCGAGTTTTGGTAGGTTTTCTCCAGATGTAACGTGAATACGCGTTAGAACCCCTTAGAAAGTCCTCCTGCCAAGGCACCCCTCATCCTAGGCAGATACCCCGCGTGCAGGTTTGTCTTAAAATACAAAAAAAAAAAGAGATTTTGTATTTGTAGTAAGTTGCATTTTTCTGAAAAAAAAGAAAGGAAGGGAAAGAAAAAAGAAAATCAAGGTATTATTTACTTTTACCTCTCTCTATCTATCTGTCTATCTCTATCTGTCTTATGTCTGTCTATCTGTCCATATCTCCTTCCCCTCTCTGCCTTTCCTTTAAATTTCGTACACTCTACTTTATTATTATTATTATTATTATTATCACGTATAACAAAGGGCTTAAAATACGTTTTTCACATTCTTTTAAATTCCAACAATCCTACATTTTAAAATTCTTTATAATTAATTTACGTCTATAATTTACTGTTACTTACTAGAACTTTTAAATCTTTGACGAAAATTTCTAAAAAATTATCAAGCACGAACACATTTTGTAGTAAGAGCTTACATTTTTTTTCAATTAAATTAAAACTAACAAACGCAGAAGTCCTTTTAATTAGAAATTATTATTTTTTACTTAAAACTTAATTAACTGCAGTATTCCCCATACGTGTGATGAGCAGATTAAGTCCTTTTAAGTTTAAAAATACAAAGACGGAAAATGTTCATGTGAGAGGATATTTTGAAATCTTTGATTAAAAGTGAATATTTTGAAGTTGATTATTTTCTTTACTATCGCATTTTAAACAAACACTTCACGTTTTCTCACATATTCAGTGAGGTAATCATAAACTGCGAAGTGATGCCACTTGAAAATAATAACCTGACAAATTATTTTCACGCGAAAACAGAGTCTTGTCACGGGTTATCAAATGCCTCCTTAAACAAATAAATTTTCTCGATAAATTCAGATGTTTAATAAGCACGTTAAAATTATCCTGATGTCCAGCTGAAGTAATCAGGTTTCAAAGAAACAGTTATTTTCTCAATTGGGTGATTCCACAGTTACTCATGCTACATTTTTTTTTTAAATCGCATTTTTAAACTGACATAATAATAAAAAATGCATTTACTGTCTTTCAACATACTGATTACAAATTGTTTACTTTTTCCCAATAAATTACCTAATAAATTATTAAAATTCTTATAACTGATCATTTTTTTTAAAATATTAATTAAAATTGCTTGGAAACTCATGCAACCAAAAAAAAGACATTGATTTATGGGTAGAAAAGGCAGAGTTGAATTTCTGCTGAAGTTCTACTTTTAAAGTGCTATAATGCTCATGAGAGTTTGTATGTACCTTTCTTAACACAAAACAGCATTAATTTTGTATATAAAATTGGTTAAAAATTTAAACATACTAAGTGTATGGTAGCTCATGCTACACAACTAGGTAACTCATGCTACACAACTGGGTAACTCATGCAACATCGTAGATGTCCGACTTTCTGATGTCTGACTTTGAAGTGTTGTCATTCTGTTAAAAAGAAACTTTTACACACAATAAACTGTTGCCAGCACAGCTACAACAATTCTGAATACTATCTCTCATAATTTATTTTATTTTATTTTATTTTATTACTTTTTTTTTGGATGATCAAGTCCATGTTCGTATGGAATTGCCCAATTTGAGTTCGCTGATTAAAGAATTATGCAAAAGAAATCACACTTTCAAATTATTTTCGGCGATTTCTCAACATTTTTTGGTGTGCTTTTTAACTTCACATTTCTTTTGGCATTTGAGTCCTATTGATTTCAAATGAAGATTTTTTTGTCTACGCGTCGAAACGGCGAATCACTTTTCAAGGGTTGCAGACAGCGGCGAAGTGGTGAAATGTCAAAAGTCGCCAAGGTTAACTATTTCTTGGGATTTATCACCACGTTTTGCACCAAAACAATAAGCAACCAAAATCTTTCATGTTTGGCGAGAAATTGCCAAACCCTACTGTTTTGTAATAAAGGTGAAGTATAGTTAGAATATGCCTGACAAGATTGTAAAACAGTTTAAGTAGGCTATTTTAATAAAGATATAATTCCAAGAAGTGTTTTTTGAAACAAGAAAGACAAGTACGGCGCACTCCTGGATTATGATGCCTTTTCCAAAAAGTATCTATAAAGCTGTATATATATAGTAAGTATAGTTAGAATATGCCTGACGAGGATTATTAAACAGTTTTAGTATGCGATTTTAATATAGATTTCAATTCTGAAAAGTGTTTTACTGAAGAAGGAAAACAAATTACGTTACACTCTCATGGATTATGTGTATGATACACTACAAAACGTAATATATTAAGGATGACATTATATATGATAGTAATTAAACAAGAAAGACAAATAGGCCGACGCATACATAATTATGCTCTTTCATATGGCTTCTGAATGGAGATTCGACGCATTTAGATTTACCTAGGTTATCTTAAATTTATTTTATGTAAAATTTTAATACTGCTTTTAAAGATTTTTTAGGTTTAATTCTCCATAAAGAATGTAGCATCCAGCGCAACGGTGTATTGAAACGTCACTCTTGATGAAAAAGCTCTCTTTGCATTTATTTAACATATGCTCAGTGGTTCTTAACTGTGCATATTTTATGAAATAATACTGACTTTATGAAATAATGTAGATTTAATTCACCTGGAATCTTAAGCTGAAAATTTAACGCGAAAATTATATCGTGGATTCGAACTTCATTACTACCTGTACATTTTATTCATTTTATTGTATTACTAGTCACATTCGTCAACTATTTTAGATGTTAGATATGTAAGGTGTGTACACCTTAATATTATTAATAATAATTTCCCATGTTTAGGTAAGGAGTGGATTGAAACGTCACAGCTAGAAAATAAACAAATTAAATTCAAAGTCACTCAGACCGCAATGAAATCACTCACAATAATTACTCTAACAGTGCAAAAGAGCTCCCTTAACTGAAAAGGTATCATAATAAAAAGAAAACATTGAATATAGAATCATAAAGGTTTCGTTCTCATATTTTTTCAATAGCATATCGCAGGAGCAAAAAAGTAAATCATTGGACATAGCATATTCACCTACCTCAGTTAGTTGGCCCGCATTCAAGTATTTTTGGAAAGTTCAGTGAACTGTTGATGGAGACGAATCAGCATATCCTATACTGATTTTCAAACGAAGAGAAAAATCTGAAATTCTTCCAGATTTTATTTACGCACTCGGCTGGAAGAATTTCAGTGTGTTTTTTTTTTTTTTAATCTATTCAATCAATTCTGCCATATAGAGGAAAATGATAACTGTAAGTGCTCATATAGACTCCTGTTCGCATAATTTTGTTGCTGAAAATTGCATCCATTGTTGTTTGATCCCTAGTGGTGAAATGTTTTGGATGAGTGCGTATTGGAAAATCTAAAGTATCCATTTCAGTTATGAAGTCGGATCCTTGAATGGAATTTAATTCTATGTTAAAATCTCCTACTAAAACAGTCTTACAATCCTCCTCCTTCAGTAACATTTCAAATATAGCGTCTAATTTATCTTCATAAGAAATTCGAGGACTAGCGTATGTAACTGCAAGTCTCACTTGATGTTGAATATACGCAATGACCATTTGAACACCATTGATCAGACTCGTGTAGGCACGTGTAAAGTGTTTCATTAAATTTTCCTTTATAAAAATCATAACTCCAGATGACTTTCTGTTTTGTAAACCACTGTCTATCCGTTCGACCAAAGTGAATCTTGGTATTTGAAAATCATCTGAAGGGATAGTCCATGTTTCCGTTAGCAATATCAAATCACTCTGCAGAAAACATGAACCAAACGGAAAAGTGACAAAAATCCCGTGCTTGAAAGAAATAGCACCCGAGTGCTAATAAAGGAAGTTCTTCGTTAAACATCTCAACATGCTGGCAGACTGCTTTCTTTTCTAAAAGTCTCTATAAAGGTTTTTAACAGTTCAATGTAAAAACTTTTGTTGTAAGCTAAAAAAAAAGGTAAAAAACAAGAATTATAAATCATGCCAAACACATCGATTATAAAACAGTTTCCAATTGAACCGATTTTTTGTACTAAATTTGGGAATGCACCGACGTCAAACTTTGCGAGTTTTCGGGGATAAACCTATACATCACTACAAATCAAAAAGCTATACATCATTACAACTTTTAGAGATCTTGTAAAAGAACTTTAAATATCATTTCCATTCTTTTGGTGTAATGCAATCTGTTATAAGCATTTATATATTCATTGTATTGTCCTAAAAATGGATGAATCCCGCTAACCTCTCCATAGACGTAATGTATTAGAAATCTTTCGAATGCTCCTGTAGAAGAACTATAAATGCTACAGACGCAATTTCCGATGGAGAGCATTATTTTGTAATCCTTAATACTTAATAACATACATTAATTTTGCTTTGTTTGAAGTAGACAATATTTTTTTAATTCATTTTAAAGAATAACCGCTCATACAACGTAATATATTGCAATTCTTTTGGTTGCTCCTGGAAAAGTCCTATCCTATATACACTTTTTCAATAAAGTTACAGTACATAGGAATGACCTATATGAATTTTGTAGTAATTGTTGCATATTACGGCGGAGCAAGGACGGAGGGACAAGCAAACAAACCGAAAGCATAAGAACTTTTCAACCTTGTTCGGAGTGTTAAAAATGCATGTGTAATGTGTAAATGTAAGACAAAACAAAAATAGTAAAAGACTTTTATTAAGATGATTTTCTGGCTTGGTATTGAAAATTTATCAGAAAAAAAGAAAGTGGGCTCGATGAGTACAAAAATGCTTTACTTTATATTCACTGACAATTTCGAGGCATTTTTTGTCAGTCTAACTTGTCAATTCTTGCTCTTTCAGCGTATATAATTAGCTTATAATTGTTTCATCATACACCCTAAGACCCTACCTGTATTTAAATAAATATTTTTATAAGAAAAGGATTATATGTTTTGCATATATTCCTTTACAAGTATTGTTCGAAAGTTTTGCAAATATTGCTCGAAAAATTTTTATAATAAATAATTTATAAGGGGTATAATAGGGGTTCTAACTTTTGTAAAAAAAAAAAAAAAAAAAAAAAAAAAAAAAAAAAGTACAAATGAAAATACATGTTGACTTTCTACTCTTAAAGTCATGAAAATACATGTTGACTTTCTGACTTTCTGCTTAATTCTTGTAAACCTAAAATTTCAGAAAGAAGGTTGTTTTTTAAGTTGTTAATCTTAAAGAAGGCATAATTAAAAGCAGCTAAGCTACCATACAGTAAAAATAATATAACCAATTTTTCAACCAATAGCATTAAAATTATAGGTTCTAATATTTAATAAATTATTTTTAAATAACGTTTTATTTTTCAAAGTATTGTTTTTTATATTACTGCTCTATGCACTTTCTAATATCACTTAAAATACGTTAAATTTAGTTTATAATATGACTAAATATGATTATCTGAACATTTTTGTCGAAGAATAAATCATTTCCATTTCATACATATGTGCGTACGCATATTATGCCCCAGAAATTTACATTAATATTGAATTTTTAAGCATGGAGCACACTAAGATCTGCAGTCTCTCCATATTTTTTCTCCCTCAATTTACGAGCAGCGTCAGCAATGCCACTTCCGCAGCAAAAGAAATGGCTCTTAAGTCACCAGCAGTGATAACGTCACCCAGCCATCGGGGATATTTTCGTGATCACCTAAATATTTACTCCAATATTTACTCCATTAAAGCAATCCAAAACAGCACGCGATTACAGTCAAGTTTAAGTCGTCTTGAAGCGCAAAGCTGTCTCGCTTTCGTGAGGACGGATCTCTTTGAAAATCAGCAGAACCGGAACTTCGCTAATCACCCTGTTCCTAAAACGCCCAAGCCTCTAGAACTTGGTATACCGAGATTCAAAACGGCATTTCAGATACATAGAAAAGTTGATATTTGTAGACGTCTGGAATATTGCCAGACTGGGGAAGAGTGTGGCCCAAAACAAATAACAAGAATTCAAGAATGTGGAGAACTTTCTTGTTTTGAGGTAAAGATCATGGGAATGGCATTATTAACCGTTAAACGCGCGGTGGTCGCGCAGTGAAACCATCTAGTTCTAGCGCTTTCACTGCTTGAAAAAAAATGGTTAAATGGCCCTAACGCTGAGAAAAATCTGTCGTTGCCATCGCTCGATGCAATTACAAGCAGAATAGCACCCAATTGTGTCAAAAGAGCTCTTTCGCTCTGTGGCACGCGATTGGCTACTAGATCGACCACCATATTGCTGGTAGTTAAATCCAGCTATGACGGCTACACTTTTCAGCGTTGGGCACATATCCGGTTCTTCTTCCATTCCGTGAAAATAGTTGCGATTCAAAGAGTTAAACAGCTACAGGGTGCTAAAAATATATATTCAAACTATCATGATAAGGTTAGAGAAGTTCTGATGTTTTTCCCTGAGGTTGTTCGGGAAGTAATTTCGTTTTTTCCCAACATAGGACTTAAATGTGTTTTCCCACAGCCAACTTCACACTTAAGCCACCTAATCATTATATATTTTGACAGATTACATAGCAAAGCTTGCTTGCGAAAAAAGTTCGATTGATTCTACGCAGTAGTTATTGGTTGTTACACTTTTAAATATGGAAGCGGAAAAGCGCCATTTTCGACATGTTTTGCTTTTTCTCTATCGAAAAGGTAAAAATACTGTTTAAGAAAGAAAAAAAATATCCAATATGTATGGAGAAGATGCATTCAGAGAACGCCAGTGACAAAACTGGTGTTCAATATGTTGATCCGGTAATTTTGATGCTGAAGGCGCACCACGTTCTGGAAGGCCCATCGAAGCTGATCAAGGAACAATAAAGGCATTAATTGATGAAAACCGGCGAATAACAACTCGTGAAGCCGCTGAAAGATTACATTTATCGAATTCGACCATTCATGATCATTTGAAACGCCCCAAAGCTCGACATACGGGTCCTCATGTTCTTAGAAAACGAAATGACTGTCCGAACAACCCAGTATATATTTTATATTCCTCAACTTTTCATTTAATTTTTACGTGCTTTTTTCATTAACTCACGACGGTTCAGAATGAAGGGATCCTCAAATTTCGCTACCGCTACCGAAATTGAAAATCGCTGGCATCCCAACTTGCTGATTTTTAATGATCAAGAAGGTTGAGGGCAGCAAACAAAATATTTTTTCTTTCCTTCGTCTTTATTTAAAGTTAAGGTTACCAAAATGCAAGAAAAGCAAATCATCTCAAATGCATCGATTATAAAACATTTTCTCAGCAAAATCTTATTTGAATGTATTGATACCTAACAAGTGTATTAAAAGGCAGTTGATTTGTTTTTCGGAATTTCTTCATTAATATTACTGTTTCCCGTTACAATTTTTATTAATGAAAATAAAATTATAATTTGATCGGCATTTTTGATAGGTCTGATTTGATAATTTTTTACTAATCCCTTTCACGTGCTGCAAACTGCCTAAGCCATTAAAAAGTTGATTGTCTTTATTTCACCATACCGGGTACTCTGCTAGTTCTAGCACAATGAAACACAATGACAGGATTCTGAGAAAAGAAAAGACGTTTTTGGCTGTGATGCACAGACCTAGACTCTATGTAAGTCTGTGACGTGATAAATAACATAAACCCCGCCATAGCATTTAAATTCTAGACTGTCTTCATAGTCTGGTCTGTGTGAAATCGGCGCAGTTGCTTAAAGTTTTGACTGCTAAGTTTTGGCGAAATCTCGCCAAGTTTAGTATAAAAAGTAAGTTACTGAAACTGAACCCGGCTTGGCGGTATCTCTTAAGTTTGGCGAGAATCGCTAGGCTTTAATATTATTGAAGCATCTTATCTCAATTTCAAATGAACTACGTATAAGTGAGCCCGCCTCGGTGATATTTCTTAAGTTTAGCGAGAAATTGCTAGAGCTTAATATTGTTGAAGTATCATATCCCAATTACAAATGAAGTTTAAATGAAGACCAAAAAACTGTGTATGCAGTTTAATAGATTGAGAAGGAAATCATGTGGTGTCCATATCAGATATTAATTTTAAACATAGTCGAAACTAATGCAATTTAAGCTAAATTATAGAAACTAAGAAAATTCAGATTGTTTTCAAAAAAAAAAGTGTGAAAGAAAAGTTTAAAGAAAATGTGTCATCCAACCCTGGGAAAGAAAAATAAAGTGTCGCACTAAAAATTTGACTATTTCATACCAAGAAATTGAACGGGGGGTTTTAGCGTCTCCAAATTTTAGTGTCTTGGGCAGTTAAACATGGTACTTACTGCTGTGACTCAGTGATTGTGCAAATGCAATGCTGTGCCACAACAGTGCTGCCAATCTAAGGAATAAATTTAGCCACATATTACTGTATTTCGAGCTAATACACTGCATTGCACAGTTAAAATAATGGTGACACTAGACAATGAAATCTGGCAACACTGGTCCTCAGCCAGACATTAAAAAACCACGCTGGGAAGCAACGATGGGCGCAGAAAGAGAATCTCTCTGAAGTAAAGCACACAGGTTAAATGAAAATAAAAGCTAAATATTGTACGGGGGGGGGGGGGGAGGCATGTCCAACTCCTCATAGGTGGTAATGCTAACGCCCATGCAAAACACCATTTTGGATACACAGAAAAGTCGGTATTTGCAGACATCTGGAAGTTTGCCCGGCCAAAGACAAATAACGAGAATTCAAGAAAATCTGCGTCTGAAGTGAGAGGGGATACTCACGTGGTAACATGTGCAAAAAAAGAAAGAGAGAGACTAAAATACCCCCGGAACGGATATTCTGAATACTCGCGAGGGTGTATGACTTAAAGAAAATAAAGTTTGCTAAATTTTTGGCCGTCATAGATGTTGAAGGAAGTGAAGTAATTCATAAATAAACTCAAGATTTTGATGAGAGGTGGGCGAAATGTTATCAGTGAATGCTTTCATCTTCTATGCCTTGGATAGGCTAACAGGCAAAATATAAAATTCTAAGAATCTTTCTGACCGTCTTAGCACGTGGTCCCCTAATTTTGAACCAATTCCAGAGGAGGGACCAACCCCCTGAAATCGGCATCCTTAGAGGTAGCGTTAAACCTGGAGGACATTGGAACCACGGTGGATTATACGTGTGCCAGCTCCCATTAGCGTACACAGTCCCACAGCAGTCGAGCCGAGAGGGAGTTACCCTTCCAAGCACTGGCCAAGCCGGATGCTGCTTTGTTATTATGGGAACGGAGTTTAGCTCCCAGACCACTACGGGACAGAATGTTATGCTTATTACTTTTATGGAAACAGATATTCGTTCCGACGCAGATTCGATCCGACGCAGCTAGCGTAGGTAGCTCGTACATTGGCGTAAATTGACATACACTAGGAGACAGTGGCGCACCCAGGATTTTAGTTTAGGGGGGGCTGGGTGACATGCAAATACTGCTGAACTTGGTTATATTGACCTGGATTAGTAACGTCTACATATTCGGTACCACTTGACTGTCCCATAGAACACAAGCCCACAAGCAATGCAACTTGGTATGGAATCGTAAATAATTATCTGCTCTTTTCAGTGACGTTGTAACTGAGATTAACAGTGTTTGTAAACTAACTGTAAGCATTTATTTAAAAACTTTTTAAATAAATGTCTTTTTTGGCTAGAAATAACTTGAAGACAATTAAAAAAAGAAAGAAAAAATAATTCATTAGCGACAATTTTCATTTTTTAAAGCTTTTCACTTCTAAATTTCTACCTTTAGGGGGGGCTTCAGCCCCCATAGCCCCCTCCGTGGGTGCGCCTATGCTAGGAGAGATTCTTCCTACTGTAAAAAATATTTTGAAAGAGGTGATATCTGATTTTTTTTTTGGAATGGGAGGGAAGCAAGTAAGTTATGCCTGTGAGCTCAGAGGATACCCAGACAGCACAGCAAACTTGCAGCAAACTTGCAGCAAGCTTGATTTATCAAGTCAATAAACTTGAATTAAGCTTGAAAATTTCAAGCGTGTAAGCTTAATGCAAGCTTGAATCAAGTGTTCTAGTTTACACTTGCCCAGCTTGCATTAAGCTTGGCATAGCAAGCTTGAATCAAGCTTGACATAGCAAGCTTAATTTCAAGCTTAAAAATTTTTCCTAAGAAAAAATTTCTAAATACACGGGGCGCCCGCTGGCGAACGCGCCCCACATACTTTATTTTTGCCGCGCATTTCCCCCCTCTATGCTGAAATTTTAAGTTATTTTAATCTGTTCCATCAAACGTCGGCGGCTGGGTTCGATCCCGGGAACTTTAGGCTGGAAGCTAACCGTTCGGCTATTATGCCTCGGGCAGCTATGTCTAAAGTTTGAAGTGACTGTTGTCACGCCAGATCGATAAGTATGGGCGATGCTGATAAGTTTCTTTTAATTTTCCATGGGATGAATAAAAATTTAAATAATGTTATGTGTGATTTATAGACTCTACTAATAGGGAAATAAGTATAATATAAACTTAAAAGCAGTACACGTTTTAAAACTTTCAATATCGCAACCCTCATCGTTGAGCAATACTGCTGGCCGAAATCGAGACAAATGACTGATTTTGAAATCAATTTCGTAGTATAATTGTATTTTATTTTGAAGAATTTCCATATTTGGAAATATAGAATCTTTTTTTTTAATTCTATGGTCAAGTACATTTATGACTGATTAATTATTTTGTGGAGGCCGGATTACGCCTCATTCTGCCACCCATAAAGTGAAGTATATTAACTAACTAAATTGTGTTAATTATATTAAAATTTATTTTTAGGGCTCATTAATTAGTTAATGGAATTACTAATTTTAATTAGATGTAAATAAAACTAAAAATCCCCTCGTGTTACACTTCAGAGGGGCTTATCCCATTCATTCCTTCCCCTTGCGTGTTCTAATGTGCAGGTTTTGTGTTATAATAAAGTAAAACACAACTTTTACGAACTTTTCTTTATTGAGCAAATTTGAGAAACGCTAAGACAATTAATGTCCATTCTCTTTCACAAGTGGCGCCTTCAACGCTCGCTTTCGAAAGTAAAAATCAAGCTGTATTTAAGCTTGACAATTCAACTTGACTCCTGCAAGCTTGCTGCCAGCTTAAAATGAGTTGAACTGTCAAGCTTGTATTAATACGTCAAATTCAAAGAAATGTCAAGCTTGATTTAAGCTTATGTGCTGTCTGGGTACATTTACTCATACAGAAATGGACTGAAAGAAAAGTGTATGTATTATATTATCTGCAGAAATAGATAGTTTAAGCATAATAAAAAATGTGCGGTTAGTTTTTAAGCACGTTCTATATGCATTGCTGTTTTTATTTAAACAACTAGGGGCCAAAGCCCCAATACTCGCTACGCTCGATTTTCGTATGAGGCATTCGGCCCCTCATAAATCTTATTCGTAAAAAAGGCATAATTGACAAAACCCAAAGATTGGATCTGATAGAATGTTACCGAACTACACGTTCCTTGGTTCTTGCTTGTTCCTTGGAACAACTTCACACTATTTTTTAATTGAATGAAACCTATGGAATACCTTGAGTATTTGCCATCCATGGCGATTTTTCATAATTTGGTGACTCATGTATACGAATAGTTAAAAAAAAAGAAAGCAAATCTGAATCACTTTCAGATTTTAAATACGCACTAAAGTGCTATATATTAAAAGCGTATCATAATTTATGCGTCGTATCTGCTTTTCTTCCTTATTCCATTAAGTTGGAAAGTGTATCAATATTCATTAGTGTGCCGTATTTTTCTTCCTTGTTTCATAAAACCCATCTTTGGAATCTAAATATATCTTAAAATCGTCTTCTAAAACTATTTTACAATTTTCGGCAAGTTCCAACTATACTGCACCGTTTTAAATATTGTTTCGAATGCGCATCATAATCCATGAATGTGCCATGTTTGTCTTCCTTGGGTAGATTCCTAATATAACGCCCCTACTCTAGCCAAGTTGGCGATAATTAAACATGTGCACTTACCATGACGATTTTTTGTATTTATGTGGCAATCGTAATTAAGAATTAAAATGGCGATTTGGAACAACCTGTAAGTACAGCATTCCGTTTCATTTTTATTTATTTTGAGTTGCCAATTAATATAGTTTTAATAATAAGAGTCTTCAAATTCTTTAACTAATGCGTTATTTTGTTCACTTTAGTTTTCATCCAGTTCTTTTGGGAGCGTTGAAACTTGTGCATAACTCCTAGAGACCCATGACTGCGAAGCTCGCCAAAGTGCGGGTATTTCTTTTGTTGGCGTGAGTGGGGGCGTTAAAATAGGAATCAACTCTTTCTTGTTCCATAAAAAACATCTTTGGAATCGAAATCTATCTTAAAATCGCTTACTGAAACCGTTTTACAATCTTTGCCAGGCATATTCTACGTAGGCCAGGCCTATATCACGTAGACATTTTTAAATACTGTTTGGAATGGGCACTATAATCCATGTGTGTATCGTGTTTTCCTTCCTTATTCCACTGGAAACACTGGAACAGAAATCTATATTAAAATCGCCTACCAAAACTGTTTAACGCCAGGTATAGTCAAACTATACAAATACCATTTGGAATGTGTATCATAATATGAGTGTACCGTATTTATCTTCTCTGTTATGTAAAACAGTTCTTCGGAATTAAAATCTATATTAATATCACCTACTAAAACTATTTTACAATACTGGCCAGGCGTTTTCTTAGTATACTCGAAATATATTTATAATAAATTGTCGCGTTTTGGCACCAAATTTAGCGATCAATTATCAAAAATTACAAACCTTGTGCGACTTTCAACATTTTATGAACGCCCCCCCCCCTCCACGTTATCTGGCAAAAAACACATTTGAAAATATCTTCACCGTGACAGTTCATATCTGCAAAACTTGTCGACAAGATCGCGTAGATAAAATAGCGTAGAGAAAAATGCATAGACAAAATTCTCGTACTAAACGAAATAGCACACCCCAGTGCTAATAATCATTTCTAAGAAAATAGTGCTTCATATATGTTTTCTTTGATAAAAACTACGGAACAGCTATTATGTTATAATATATGTTGCTACTAATGGGGAATATCCATTATTTGGGAATTTACACATGCTCTAACCGATAAACATTGTCCCTATAAGGTTGCCGTGAAAGCAGTTATCCATATACATTCATATACATAGTTTATTTAGCACCATATATCATATTTTATATATCACTAGCTGAAGTACCCGTTCTTCGCACGGGAATGAATGGACTTTTTGATATTAATATTTGTTGTGATTACTATTTATTGTAATAAAGAGATATAGCAAAATGGATATCGCGTTATATTGTGTTCAATAATCATGCATACTGAATTTCAAGGCAATCGTTTTTACGGTGCAGAAGGCGATGCGGCGTAGCACAATCTAGTGGCGAGTTTTAGCAAAACGGATACGGCAAAAATATTCTTCGCATTCAGATATCGATGTATACGAATTTTCATGACGATCGGCTGAATAGTCTTGAAGTTCATGTGTTGACGCGACATCTAGTGTCAAGTTATCGGAAAATGGATCGTGCCAAACTCTTCCCCGTGTTCAAATATCTATGTATACCTATTTTCATAGCGATCATTCGCACCGTCAAGAAGTGATACACTGCAGGGCCATCTAGTGGTTAATTAAAGTAATGATTTGCTACAGCGCCGTCATGCGGCGAGTTATAGCAAAATGGATAACGCCAAAATATTCCCATTGTTCAAATAGCTATGTATACTGATTTTCATAGCCACCGTTTGAATGGTCAAAAATTTGGCCTGCTGCAGCGTCATCTAGTGGTGAGTTAAAATAATAATGCATTGCAGTGTCATCTAGTGGCGAGTAACATCAAAAGTAACGCAGTTAGAATATATTCTTCGTGCTCAAATGTGTAAGTATAAAAAATTTTATGCCGATCGATCGAACGGTATAGAAGTTGATACTTTGCAGCGCCATTTAGCGGCAAGTTACAGCAAAATGGATAGTGAAAAATATTCTCCGTGTTCTAATATTCGCGTGTACCAAATTTCATCGAAATTGGTTGGATGATATTCGCATAGCAAACGGCTAAACGGAATAGAATTCGACGTTCTGCTGCGCCACCTAGTGAAGAGTTAGAGGAAAACGGATAGCATAAAAACCTTCTCCATGATAAAAGACTTAGGTGAACCAAATTTCATGGTGATCGGTGAAACGGTGCTGGAGTTTTTCAACCTCCTACACACATACCAACATTCATTTTTATCTATAACCAGTCTTATTATACGTATATACCAGTCTCAAGTAAAATCCAGTTTCAAATCTAAGCCTCGCCCAAGTGCCAGCATACGCCATTTTGCAAGAGTTTTTTCAGGGAATCATTCGAAGCATTGCCTTAGCAGCAATCAAAATGGGAAATGGTTCGACCGCCAGGCATTTATTTGAAAAGTGGAATCCCTTAATACAGCCGCATTTTTTAAATTATCAACTATAACATGTTTTATTCATCGTTACCTCGATGTACTAAATGCGAAGATTTCAATTTTCTGAAATTTGGCGGATTTCCCCCAAGTTAAATCAATGTACTCAATTGGCGAGAATTCTGAAGCTACATCGCTTGAAATGCCCTAATAACTGCATTATTTCTGCACGGATAGTTAAAATCTAATGCTGTATTCTAAGAAAACCTATACACTTGTTTTCAAAAATGCTATTCCCTTAAGCTCTCAGTAAATTGCGCCAAAAAGCCTAAAACTGTGCAAACCGCTAGAACTCACTCTCTAAAAATCGGCCTAGCAGCCATTTTTTTTTTCGCCAAACTAAAAAAAATTACATATTAGTCTCGGATATCTTCGATCCTCATTGTTTTGCGTATAAAACATTTCATTCCTGCTCTGATTTCTTATGCACACACGATATTATAATTAAAAAAATAACCTAAAAAAATAAACTAAAAAATCATTATTATTCTTTTATTTTTACTTTAAGAATTTAAAACATTTTATTCGGCAAAATCGCCACACATGGCAACCAAGATGCTTATTTCACACACTTTTTTCACTACAGGGGTTAATATTACGTAAAGCTTTCTGCGTGGAGAACATAAAAAATCTCTTTAATTCCGGGAACGGAAATAAAGTGGAGTTTTAAAGTGGACTATCATTTATTCTATATTATTTTACATATCTGTGTAAAATTTCAGGCTGACAGGTCCATTTTTGTGGAATTGTATACTACCCGAATCAACAAATTGACAAACAGAATTTCATTTTTATTTATAAGATAACCTACGCTTGTTTTTAAAAATACCCTCTCATTAAATTGCGCCAAGCGCTAGAATCATAGAAAATCTGACACACTTTCAGATTTTTAAATACGCACTAAAGTGCTATATATAAAAAGAGTTATAATCCATGGGTCTTCCCTATTTTCGTTCCTTCTTTCATTAAGTTGGAAAGTGTATCATTATTCATGAGTGTGATTAAACAAAATTAAAATTGATATTTCTAACATCCTTTTTTCTGGATGTAATATATTAGAAATAGATGCAGAAAAGCTGCTCAGAAAAATGCACAATTCCAACTGAATGAAAATTTCAAAAACTTATACGCAGGTGTATTCATAACCCAAATAGCAGACGATTAAATTACGATAAACAGCGCCAAGCGTTAGAATCCTCCTCAAAATCGCGAGAATGCTGAAGATAGATCGCTTGAAATCCCTTAATAACTGCATTATTTTCGCACGGATCATTAAAATTTAACGCTGTATTCTAATAAAACCTTTGCACTTGTTTTCAAAAATCCGTTTCCTTAAGCTCTCAGTAAATTGCGCCTAGCCGGAAACTGTGCAAACCGCTAGAACTCACTTTCTCGGCATTTGAGCCATTTTATTTTTTCGCCAAACTAAAAAATTTTAACATATTAGCCTCGGAAATCTTCAATTCTTATTGTTTTGCGTATAAAACATTTCATTCCTGCTCCGATTTCCCATGCACACGATATTATAATTAAAAAAAATATAACCTTACGAATATAAACTAACAAAAAAAATTATTATTATTCTTTTATTTTTACTTTGAGAATTTAAAACATCTTATTCGGCAAAATCGCCACACATGGCAACCAGGATCCTTATTTCACACTTTTTTCACTACAGGGGTTACAATTACGGAAAGCTTTCTGCGTGGAGAACATAAAAAATCTCTTAAATTCCGGGAACGGGTGGACTTTCAAAGTTTTAAAGTGGACTATGATTTATTCTATATTATTTTACATATCTGTGCAAAATTTCAGGCTGATATGTCCATTTTTGTGGATTTGTATACAACTCAAATCCACAAACAAACAAACAAATAAACAAACAAACAAACAAACAGAATTTCATTTTTATTTATAAGATTTCGCAGCGCAGGCAAATATCCAAGCTGTACTTGCTATAATACTAGCCGTAGTTAACGCCGCCAAATATTTCTACGGGTGGCAAATACCCAAGCTGAACCTAACCGGCATTACTATAATCTGTATCTGAATTATTTTTCATTTTCAAATTACAGGGTACTAACATTTTGGAACACACGTAGTATTTAGATTCACCCGTTTTTCCCGATCGTACCTGATGCCAAAACGGCGCTTTTTAAATCAGTTACAGTAGTATTAGAAAAACGAATTGGCGTCAATTTTAAACTCCTGTTATCTAAGAGAAGAATCCCCACGGTTTCGGAAGAGATAGCAGAACAATCTTTTGACAGCGGCGGCAGCGGCCGTTACTTTTTTTAAAATAGAGAGACAAATTGTTATCATTAATAAGCAAGAAATTAGTTTATGGGATAGTTGGTACAGAATTACAGACAATTTGAGTAAATGACATTTCTACCTAGTGTTAAAAATTTTGAAATAAGACTACAGTTGTTCTTCAAAAGATAACTCAAAAGAAGCTGTGTGCAAACGCATATTCTGAGAAGGGTGTTTTGTTGTTGTTGTTGTTTAAGTTCTATCGGAGTGAAACAGTGATAAAAAGGTTACAAACTCTAATAAAATTATTTTGCATTTTAAAGAGTCTACAGAAAAAAAAAAGTGAGTGGCGGGGAGGGTATAGATCCAAAAGTTTGCGTTCTTTAAAATGGTTTACGAAATCAACAATTTGAAGTTTGATTGACAATTCAAAATGCTGTTCATCAGAAAATATGCAATAATAATGTATACTTAAAAGCATAAGACTTTAAGAAATACGAGAGGATTCTTTTTTCTCTTTTTAATCTGCATGTATCAAAAGATAAAAACAAACAAATAATGTTCGCATCCAGTTTTCTCTTAAACAATAATTTCTTTCTTCTCTTAATCTGAAGAACTACGAATGTATATCGTTGCAAATTTTAGAAATATTCTTAATAAAAACAAATTTATCTTGTAAATCATATCTCGCAAAAGTTTTGAAGGCAACAAGTGAAGTCTTCCATAAGATTCACTTCTTATATCTAATTTTATTAGAAATCTGCATAGACCAAAAATTTCAAGCGCAGAGTGTAATCAAATAAAAATTCATGAAAGACCAAAACCCCATTTGAGAATCACAATTTAAGGCCTAACCTTTAGGCAGGATAAAATTTTGACGGACGGCCTGATCTGCTTACAAATCAGGATATAAATCTCAACCAAAACTAATTTAATTAAACACAATGTTTCAGAATAAGTTCGTTTTAATAATGACTTTTGATACTTATTGAATAATAGTATGAAGCATGGGGTTAAATCAATAACATGACAAAAATTTTATTGAAAAACTATAAACTGAAATTTATTTCTAATTCAAGATAATTATGTTACGGAACTGTGTGATTCTGAGCCATTACGATCTCTACATGTACTTAGATTAGATTGACACTAAATTAGTCTCAATATACCTTTAACCCCCAAACTAGATGATCGGTTATTGCAAATGAAGTTCTATAACATCAACTATTATTGTTCTCTTTTATCCCACTGTCTCAGTATAACATTTTTTAATCAGTTTTTAGAAGAATTATTCGTAGCAGGGGCGTAGCCAAGGGGGGGGTTAGGGGGTCATAACCTCCCCCATGAGAAAATTTTTGCCATACAAAATGTATATTCTTCACTACATTATCACTCATATGTATGCATATATATGAGTTGCAGTAGTCGTAACCCCCCCAATGAAAAATTTCTGGCTACGCCCCTGAAAATGCATATGTGTTTCTATCATTTTAATCTTTATTTTTTAATACCTACCAATTAATTTTTAAAAAAAACAGTTTCCCAAAATAAAACCCAAAAGGCCCGTTTCCTCACAGAACGATGAAATATATGTTTCGGGAATTTCGAGGTTCACAAAAAATCAAATGAGCTAATTAAAAAATGGTTTGTAATGAGCTTTTCTTTTCTTTCTTTTTTTTTAGATAACTCAAATTTAAGTTATTGCTTCCGCTTGAATGTTTGTTTATTGCATGTATTGAAAAAATATAAAGTACAATGTAACATAAATCGTATTTCCTTTTAATGCCGCTAAACAAAATATTGCTAATTTTATGAACATTGAAATGCAAATGTATTTATTATATCAGAGAAGTTGGAAAATAGCATATCTCTGTTAAACTCAACTTTTAAATTATCTTTTCAATACTTAAAGCTTGTTTTTTCATGTGTGTGTGCATGAGTGTATGCTTTAATTTTGTTTCAACTTACAGATAATTTTTTAAAACCCTCAGAGAAAAAAACTGGTGCTAAAATATGTTTATCTCCACTTTCAAACCCCGCGTGACAGAATGTATAAACAAATTTTTTCAACAACTAACAGGAAAATTAAAGACTAAAAAACGCGTTCTCGACTCTGGAAAGAAGTAACACTGTCACATGTATAAGCAGCGCATCTTGACCTGTGATTCAATAACCGTCACAACTTGCGTTGTAACGACTACAACTTCACAGCAACAACTTCATTGTTAATACTTTTTTTTAACAAGCCATGAATATTTATTTTAGCAGGTTAATCCCGCCTGAACTAGCAGACGAACGCAAACACCTCGAACTTCTGAAAATAAAAAAGAATAAATAAAGGAAAGTGGTCATATTTTCCGACACCACCCCACCTCACAAAATGGCGTCATTTTGAACAGAACTATAAAGAACTCTACAACGCTTTTGAGCCCTTATTTTTAGAAACTGAGAAGATTACCTTATAGAGAGCACTATGCCGAAACTTGAAGCAACTTCCCCGAGCTACGCAAGAAGTGTGCGTGCAAAAAAAAATAACAGGGACACAATCTAATTTGAGAACTAAACCTAAATTCTCCCCACTCTCCCTTTTGCTTTTTCCTCTTCTGTTCTACGTTTGTTTGTTACGATGGAAGTCGGAAAGAAAAAAAAGTATTCCAAGACACAACTATCTACAATGGGAATCATTTGCATTTGAGCGATTCTGTACATTGTCAGATTTTCTGTCTCATGGTTGAAGGAATCACTAACAAACTTTTAGAAAATTCCTATTTAGCGCTTTTCAATAAAGTGAAAAAGGTAAACAATAAACAACTTTGTGGGAAGAACACATTATAAGCCCAAGTATAAAATTTTAAGTGTTATTTGCAAAGTTCTTTGCTGTTTTAAACTGTTAGGTGGACCAGAAAGTAATGTTGTTTTTTTAACATAAAATTCGAACAAATAGATTTTCAACAACTATTGAATACTAACAATCTGTGCCTAAGCATGGAACTCGTATTTGTTAAATTTTAAAGCGAGAATTTTTAGATCATATTTTTTTTTCTTCTTTCTAGAGAAATGGTCACTTTCCACCTTTTTCACGTCTACCCTTCTTGGAGGGTTAGATTCGAAATATCAAAATGTTCTGAAATCAATTTTTTTTTAAGTATTTGTGAGTGTTGTATTTTACATGAAGAATTTTATTAATATATTTTTTCTTCATTGAGATCACGCAGGATATGTGAAAAGAACATTTTAGCCCCCTATAACTCATGAGCTACAAATTATGAAAAATGCTTTCCGATCGAGCGCCTACGCTAAAAAAATTAACGTGCCAAATTTCGTATAATTAGCATGCCCGGACTGGTCTGGTCGGCGATCGCCCAAGGGGGGACCGGCGGGGGCTCCAGAAAGGCCCCCTTGGACCGGTGCAGTGGCGCAACGGAGGACCCCAAGAACCCAGCGGCTCAAGGAGATCCCCGAAGAGTCAGGAGCCCCAAAAACTCTAAACTAGTCAAATGTGGTTTTTAGGCAAGTAAGACTAATTTCCAAATACTACATTCTAATATTCTTCCACCTAAATTCTTCAGAAAGGGGCCCCTTTTCAATCTCCAGCCGAGGGACCCCCAAAGTATCCAGTCCGGGCCTGATTATTAGCTTCAATAGATTTGGCTAGGCAAGATACTAATATAAGAAAAAAATGGCATTACTTTCCTGTACACCTGATATTTAACATCGGTTTTCTAGTGTTCCTTGTAAAATAAAAAAGTATTTATTACTTCAGTTTGTCTGCCTACTTGTCTGTCCGCTGGATGGATCATGCCCCACCAGCTCCAAGGAAAAATCTGTATTACCGTAATGCTTTACGCGCTGGTAAAAATACGAGAGCTTCAATCCAACTACATAGTTACGCTGATCCCTGACTATCCAACAATTCCGGGCAATCTGCTCCATGATAAAACTCTTACTGCCATTACTCCAAAAAGATTAAAAAGTTCAAAAAAATTAAAAAGCGTAATAACATCTACACCGTTTTTGTACGATCCGCTTGAAATTTTTCATAATTATGCATAAAAATATAGAAAGCAATCTGCGCTACTTTAAAAATCTGAAAATCCACCCATTCCCCCATTTTTAAGTGATTTTTTACTATTTTCAGCTTTATTTATTTCCGAGAGTAAAAAAAAAAGAAGTAGATCATTTGCATGACAAAATTAGGCTCTCCAAATGACAATGATTTCTTATTTGAAGTCCCGGTCATATTTGAAGGTCATATTTACTGTCATATTTGTGATTTCAGTTCGCTTTAAACAGTTTTTCCAGATAACATAGTTTATTTTTTTTTTCATTAAAATGATCGTCTGCTTTAAGCACTGATATAAGAGGGGTTGTGTACACAAAAGGAAATCGTTCGAATGCGAAAAGTTTCCGTGAGTTTCCAGAAGAGCATGAAATTCGATTTGGGTACATAATAAAAACTGAATATGAAGTTACTTATATTAGGCGGACGAAGGTTCAATATGTTGAATGTAGACCTATTTTTGTCATTTTTTTTTCTAGCGTCCGTTTTCAGTGCCTCTACAGCTGACTTTGACTTCTAGTACTAAAATATTGTATATATTGGGGACAGAACCCGTGACTCTCCCCCACACACACACACACACCCTCATTACAATCATATGGGTCTCCATGTAGAGTATACCAGATTATAAGTCTATGAAGCATTTTTTTTTCGCCCTCTAGCTCGTTATTGGTATTATTTTTGTTTTAATTAAACAGCATTGGCATAAAATGTACCATTTTTAAACTAATAATCAACGTTCATAGCATTTCTGAGAATGTGAACGAGTAACTAATTTGTGGGACACTATTATTGGTGATATTAGAGAAGGAGCGAGCAGGGTGAGAGTTCCTTATTAGATATAACACTCACTATATCAGCATTCGCACTCAAAAATTATTTAAGTAAGATATTATTAATGCTAAGATAAAAATTTGATCACAAAATCCTCTAGGAAATAATATGACCCTTTTATTTGTTTAAAATTAGTTCCGATTCTCATTCAAAACTGTATCACTCGATACAGTAGTGCCATCTTTCGGAGAGGTGAAACAACAAACCTATACAGGGATAAATATTGTTTGGTTCAAAAATAAAAAATATAGAACCTGATAAATAAAAATAAAAGAAATGCTGCATAATTTAGAAATGGGGAACAGGGATCTTCAAGATCTAATATACAAAATTGCATAGAAAATTGAAGAATGTATTACTGCTTTGTATTTTCGGGAAAAAAAATTGATGGCAAGGTAATCACTCTAAATATCAAGGGCGTACTTAAGTGGGGGGGCGATCTATGTATTTTCGCCTTTTAAGCACTTGTTCCTATTAAAACAATCCATTAGACATAAACTTTGACAAAGACGTAAAACAAAATAACAGGAAAGGGGGCACAGGACGAAGAAAAAACAAAAATTAAGAGAAGGAAAAGAAAGAGAAACAACCGAAAAAAACACACTAAAAGAAAAGGAGGGAAGATGGGGTGACACGTGCAGAGTCCAGCAAGACGAAGCAAAATGAAAATACATGAATTTGAAATACATAACTTCAACATAAGTCATCTTGAAGTATTTTAAGCTCATCGTATCGTAATCCATTATCTGGAAAGATTCCGCAAACACCACGCAAAAAGCAATTAATTTTGCATTGTATTTTGCATTTTTTGCGAGTGTATTGGTTTTTCCACATGATCTCACTATCACTATACTATCACTTATACTATACTATGGCGAACTAACTAGCCGTGTCCGGCGACTAGTTAGTTCGCCATCTTAATAAATGTTGTTCGGAGAGAATCCTGTTTCTCGCCGGCTTCCATGGCACTGAAAACTCTCAGATTCTGAATGGAATTTAAAACTAAGATGGTTACAAACAGGGGTGGTCCTAGGGTAAGTGGCGCCTCCTATTAGCGTAAAAAAGACGTCCCCCCCTTTTATGCTCGAAATGACGCCCCTGAGTTCAAAATGACTCCCCTTCGAAGCCGGCGCCCCGATGCGATGCTTACCGTATCGAGCTGCCCCTGGTTACAAAAATAAGATGGGGTTTAATGATAAAAACCTACAAAAATGTATAAATTATTTTCATCCTATATTAATTCGTAAGAGCTTCTAGATAGGCCGTTATCAAAAAACGGAAAGGAAAAATGTAAGAAAATCTGAAACACTTTCAAAATTTAAATACGCACTAAAGTGCTATATATTGTTGCGGAATTACTCTGCTACTCCTGGGGTTCGTCGTTCTAAAGTCCTGTTGGTGTAAAAAGTTCAAGTAAAAAAGTCACTTGTTAGGATGGAACACAAACTTTATTGCTTCTAGAACTTCGTAGAACAATCAGCTGTACACAATTCACAAGCACAATCTAGCAGTAACGTGCTTTTAACAATCCGCTTGGATCAGAAGCTCTCACAAATGCTGTATTTCTCACACAAAATAAGTTACTTTCACTGGCAAAAATTCCGTGGAAATATTCAAGGGATATAGTACACAATCCCTTAAGACACAGCAATGAAGAATTTACACACAGCACTTTAAAAACAGCTTCACAAAGCAAGCTAAAACACAGCTTCTATAGCACTATCAATTCACACAAAACAAGCGTACTGAGAGCTCTTCACACATTCAGCGTTCAACTCGTACTGAACTTTCGGGACGACGCGCGCTTGTATAAATAGCCGACGCAGGAGGTACAAGAAGATTCCAGAAAAGTCAATTTCTCGAGGGTTCTACATAAAGCGTGAATTTTGATTACGTCATAGAAGAGAAATGTTAGGTTATTATGCGTTTTTAATGCAGGAAAAACAACTTCCAGGCCCCATTGGGAAAATCGCGCCAAATGACCAAAAAGTCGCCAGGCTTGGCGACTTTTGGCGAAATATCGCCAAATTTGGCGCCAAAAATAAGTCCCCAAATGTGAAGAGATCTAAGCTCTAGGACCAATATTTCTCGAGTTTTCTAGAACCTCCATTGAAAAACAATGGCAAACCGAAACTTCCATATCTCCGGTTCTAATTGGCCGATTTTGATGCAACAAAAAGCAAAATTTATCTATTTGAAGCGTAGAATACGAATTTTAAACCATTTTAAGCCACAGAGCAGCGGGTTGCCCCGAAAATTCGTAACATTGCCCCCTTCCCAAGGACTGTACGTCCCGGGCAGTACAATCCCCAGTTAGGAGGTCACACAAATATACAGTGTCCAACTTTTAACCAAATCTTAACAAAATAATTTAAACCAATATACACAGTAAGCAAATGCACTCTAATAGATAAATAATATACATAATAAACAATTACACTAATAAGTAATCAATGTAATAAACAAATACACATTAATAAAAACCAATATATTACAAATATGTACACTAAACATGGCGTAAGTAGTAAGTGAAAGAAAGAGGAAGAGAAGAGAAAGACAGGAAAGAAATGAGAGTTGAAAGAAAAGAGGAATTACGCCATAGTGACCATGGTCTGAGCTAATTACAACCGCGGTAGATGGCAAGCCGATCGTAATGTACAACTCTTGGCTTCGAGTTTGGTGACTTACGATTCCGTACGATGATGTCATTCAGCCGGTTTAGGACTGTGTAAGGACCGTCCCACGGCGATTGCAGCTTGGGAGACAGGCCTTTCCGTCGAGTAGGATTCCATAGCCAAACTTTGTCACCTGCGTTGAACTCGTGTCCCGTAGCCTTCGTGTCGTAGCGAGTCTTCATCTTTTCCGTGTTCAGGTTGATCCGCTCCCGAGCAAAATGATGCACATCTTCAAACAGTGCCCGAAGGTTTTCCACGTACTCCTCTGGCGATGAAGGCGCATCTGGAGGGCGGCCGAACACTAGATCGGCGGGAAGACGAAGATCTCTGCCGAACAGCATCTGGGAAGGTGTGAAGCCGGTAGTCTCATGGAAGACGCTCCTATAGGCCAGCAGGAAGAGGGGGAGTTTCTTGTCCCAGTCCTCTTGATTCCTAGATACCAGAAGCGAGAGGTTGTTTAAAATTGTGCGATTGAACCTCTCCACCATGCCGTCGGATTGTGGGTGTAAAGGCGTAGTCTGGGTTTTGTCCATTCCGAGAAGTTGGCATAGTCCTTTAAAGACTGCAGAGGTAAAGTTCGTTCCTTGGTCGGAATGAAGTTGCAGAGGGGTTCCATATCTGGAAATCCATTCTTGCACCAGTACCTTTGCTACGGTCGTAGCTTCTTGATCGGGAATAGGAAACGCTTCGGGCCATTTAGAGAAGTAGTCAGTGACAACTAGGATGTTTTTGTTGCCATCCGAAGTTCGCGGAAGAGGTCTCAGGATGTCGAGGGCAATCCTCTCAAAAGGCGCTCCTACATTATAACGATGTAGTCTTCCACGGCTTCGTTTCTTCGGGCCTTTACGGGCGGCACAGGCGTCACAAGCTTGACACCACTTTCCGACGTCGCCTCGAGCCCTAACCCAGTAGAAATGCTCGCGAACTTTCTGCAGGGTCTTCATTACGCCAAAATGGCCTCCAGTGTAGCCATTATGAAGTTCTCCTAGAACCTTCGGAATCCTCGAACGAGGGAGTACTAACTGCCATCGGAGCATCTTGCCGTCGTCCGACTCCCATTTACGATACAGGACTCCATTCCGCAGGCTAAGCGAATCCCATAAAGCCCAGAACTGTTTTGTTGCCGGATTGTAAGATGATATTTCTTGCCAACTGGGCTTAGCGCTGGATTTTTCCATAAATTCCACAATAGGTTTGATGTCGCTGTCTGCTAATTGGTCCGCCCGAACATTTTCGTCACTCCAGGGATCTTGAGATGGTGCCGATGATGTAACTTGGCGGACAACGGGATGTTTCAGATGGTAATTTTTCTCTACCCTGGAGCAATAGCGACAACTGTCTATGCAGGGCCTTCTCGACAAAGCATCTGCATTTCCATGAGATGACCCTTTCCGATGACGTATCTCGATGTCATATTCTTGTAATCGCTGTATCCACCTGGCTATTTGGCCCTCTGGATT
This sequence comes from Cheiracanthium punctorium, assembly GCA_038373885.1. Taxonomy (NCBI): domain Eukaryota; kingdom Metazoa; phylum Arthropoda; class Arachnida; order Araneae; family Cheiracanthiidae; genus Cheiracanthium; species Cheiracanthium punctorium. The sequence continues at coordinate 631,110 of JAWZYV010016268.1, forward strand.
CTTGAAATTTAGAATCCAGGTTAAAGAGGCATGGTCCGTTCGGAGCAGGAACTTTCGGCCGTACAGGTAATGATGGAAGTGCTCCACGGCTTTAATGATAGCAAGAAGTTCCTTTCTCGTAACACAATAGTTACGTTCTGCCTTTGAAAGGCATTTGCTGCAGTAAGCAATGACGTGTTCTTGGCCATCTATCTCCTGGGACAAAACTGCTCCAACACTCTCCTAACTTGCGTCTGTGTCCAGGATAAATGGCTTGTCAGGGTGAGGATACGACAGGATCGGCGAAGATGTTAAAGCCGTCTTCAGTTCGTTGAATGCGTCCTCACATTCCTCAGTCCATAGAAATTTCTGTCCAGTCTCGGTCAATTTGTGAAGAGGTCTTGCAATTTGAGAAAAGCCCTTCACGAATTTTCGATAGTAAGTACACAGACCGAGAAAACTTCTTAAGTCATGGATATTTTCGGGACGACTCCAGTTCTGGACTGCGGACGTCTTTTCGGGATCGGTTCGGACTCCGTGGGTGGATATTATCTGCCCGAGGTAACGTACTTCCCGACGAAACAAATTGCACTTCGATGGACTTAGTTTCAAGTTTGCCTCTTTTAATTTCTGCAGTACCTTTCGAATGTTCTCGAGATGCTCTTCGAAAGTCCTTCCGACGATGATGATATCGTCCAAATAAACGAGACATGCTTCGTAGGAAAGTCCTCTCAACACTGTCTCCATTAGTCGCTCGAATGTAGCAGGTGCGTTGCAGAGTCCAAAAGGCATAACTTTGAACTGCCATAATCCTTGTCCCGTGGTGAACGCAGTCTTTTCACGGCCGTCGGGATGAATTTCCACTTGCCAGTAACCACTTTTCAGATCCAGAGTGGAAAACCATTCGTTTCCCGATAAAGTGTCCAAAGTGTCGTCTATCCTGGGAAGAGGCTAGCTGTCTTTCTTGGTAATGTCATTCAGACGTCTGTCGTTACACAGAACCGGGTGGAACCATCCTTCTTTCGGACCAAAACAATTGGCGAGGCCCAGGGACTAGTCGACGGCTCGATGACGTCATCACGCTGCATCTCCTCTAAAAGTCTGCTCACCTCTTCTTGCTTAGCAAACGGCAGCCGCCTAGGATGTTGCTTGATGGGAGAATGGCTGCCTGTATCTATCTTGTGTTGCGTTAAGCTCGTACGGCCAAAGTCACCCGAAGTTCGGGAGAAGAGGTCTTCAAATTCCGCTATTACTTTCTCCGCAGTGCTTCTCTGTTCTACCGTTAACTCTACGTCTTGTAATAATTCCTTCGTCAGGCACTCGGAAGATTTAGCTGTCGTTTGGCTGATGTTCTTATTAATGCAGGTAACAGGAGTACATGTCGCCAAAACTTCATTTTTCTTTATCACCTTCGACTTGTCCGTCACATTTGCTACTCTAACTGGAATTTCTGTTCTCGACAAGTCCACAAGTGTTGCTCCCACAAGTACTCCTCTGATGGAATCACTATTACTTGGGTGTTCGATTAATCCAAAACGGAATTTATTGCTTTCTTTTACTGTTCCAGAAATTATTGAATCAGTTCTGGGAGGTAGAATAATATCAGTCTGGGCTATTATTTCCTGAACAGGTAAAATAGTTTCATTTCTAATATCGAACGCAGCTATTTCTTCTGAGT